>OZ018328.1:4228818-4828818 GCA_963969495.1 Ceratothoa steindachneri
CGTAGGTTTCCGCGGATGTCTGGAAATGGTGCAAATTTTGAATTGTAAGGCACCCCAAAAAGATTTCCGTGGATGATGAACCGCGAATAGCCAAGGGTCGACTGTATATGCAAATACTTTACAAAAAAACAACTGCGATTATGGTCTAAAGGGAGATAGCTACAGCCACAGGGATAGTGAAATACGTGCCCCAAAAGTAAATCTAGGAGTGACGACACCAAACATCGACCTCAGCCAGCTTTCACCAAATCTCTCTCTTAACCTGGAGGACTTAGGCTGTTGGGTACCTAACCAATAGACATAAACCCTAGCCCTACAGCCAGACCTTCACCTGGTACAAGTGTAGAGACATGCGCCACAACATATGCTGGTGTGAAAGCATTCACAACACAGTCTACTAGCTCCCAACCAGCAGTCGCAAGTAATTAATAAAAGCCAGAGGAAATATCCATATGCCGGTACTACAGGAAGGAGGTATGTAAACATGGAGTGTCTGGTTGAGGCTGCGATTTTTGGCATCCAAAGCCATGCAACAGATTGCTGATACATGGCAAAAAAGGCACAAAAGGTTGCAGGCTCAGCAGGGACTGTACCATGTTCCATCCCAACATGTGCCGCAAATCCCTCAGGAATCACAAATGCTTTGTTGAATCGTGCAAGTATTTTCAAGTCAGAGGTACAAAAAGGAAGAAAGAAACCCCAACATCACAAAGCTCATCACCAACCACAAATAGTTCCGGATGTTATTGATCAGTGATAATGCACCCGTCACCATCACAGTCTAATGTGCCAAAAAAATTATAAATTTTTTAGAGCTCGCAACAGGAATGAAGTCAGCCACATACATACATATTGACAAAAGCTGTCGAGACCCATGGAATATTGCTGGCCAGCCTCGTGAAAGAGAGCAGATCAAGTTACCTTTAACTAAGAGGGAGATTGGCATGGGATGACCTTAAACGAGAACCTCATTGGTGTGAAGATTAGAGACGTGAGGCTAACTCAGACTCAGAGCTGTCCGTGTTGCTCCGCAAAGTATGTATGTACGTTTGTTCCTTACATGAATAACTCCGTACCTTTTTAATGTAGGAGTACATTACTTTTTTACTTTTGATTTACTTTTGATTCTTTAACCAGGGAGGATTCGTAATATTATATATATATTGTCATATGCAGCGTTTCAAGGATTTAATTAAACAACTAGGGCAAAAATATACTTTTAATTACATAAAAAATTAAATATTAAAATTTTAAATATACTAAGTCTATAATAAGAGGATCTAAATAAAAATTAATACTACCAATGAGTACTACTTGATGGTTGACTCAAAAATTCAATTTAGTACGGAATGGTAACTAAAGAACATTAATAAGTTAGATTCCTTTTACCTTTAACTAAGAGGAAGTCTGGCGTGGGATGACCTTGAACGAGAACCTCATTGATGTGAAGATTAGAGACGTGAGGCTGACTCGGACTCACAGCTGTCTGTGTCGCTGCGCAAAGGATACGTTGGTAGAAGTTATTTGGGAATAACAGCTGATCCCGAAGTAAGTGTGGAGCGAAGGGCGATGCTTCTTGATTGACGATATAAGCGAGAGAATTGTGGATGTACGATGATTCCAATCCTTGGGTTACACTTGCGGGCTTCTCGATGATGAGACTTGAACAAGAGGGTGAACATTTTCTCGAGTGGAACTTCATATTGGTATTCCTCAATGATGAGGGATATCTGTTTTTATTCGGAAAACTGAGATAGGTGATTTCTCTGAATGAGATTGCTGCGAAAGTTTCAATGAAATATACCAAATTGCCTTATGTAATTCAACATGGAAATGCATTACATGAAAAATTATCTTTAAATGAAATATGCAAAAAGCAAAAAGTTTCCATCCTCAGAGACGAAAGTACAGACATTTCGGTTACTCAAATCTTAGCAATTGTAATTTGATATTTTGATGCTGTTAAAAATGATGTAACTGATACCCTTCTGGACACAATTACCATAAAAGACGGGGTAAATATGTAGATTAGCAGCCTGGCCGGAAAAAAATTTGTGTGTAAATATTATCGTTCACTCGTGTCGGAATATTCATGCGCGTTTGAGTTCTTTTCAAATTATTATTCTATAAGCAATTAGGATTATATAATGGGGGCTGTGCCCCCAGACCCCCCAAAATTTAATGAAACTCAGGATCATCGTAGTGTAGTCGCCCATTGTGTTTACCCCCACACGAGCCGTCAACTTAAATGTACTCCAAAAACGTGAAACATTTTGGAACATGGACAAATAGTACGTCCATCGTTCGCGCCGATAATCTACATATTTACCAAAGACGGAACTTCTCAGGGCCTTTATGATGCCTTAAAACAAATGTTAAGAGAAAAATATTCTGCTTAAAAATATTATCGGCTTCGGTTGGGATTCATTAGGAGGAGTGTAAGCAATAAGAGTGCTGAAGTCATTCTAAAACTGTATCTGGCGCTAGTTAGGCCTCATCTAGACTATGCAGTACAATTTTTGGTCACCATATTATAGGAAGGATATTGATTTGCTTGAGTCTGTGCAGAGAAGGATGACAAAGATGATTGGTGGGCTAAGGAACTTACCTTATGGTGAAAGGCTCAGAAAACTAAATCTACATACATTGGAAAGGAGAAGAGTCAGAGGGAATTGATTGAAGTCTTCAAATGGGTAAAAGGATATAATAAAGGGGATCTGGGTAAGGTTCTTATACTTAGTGAACATGACAGGACACGTAGCAATGGGTTTAAGCTTGATAAGTATAGGTTTAGGAAGGAGATTGGGAGGAATTGGTTTACAAATCGTGTGGTAGATGAATGGAATAGGCTCACTAGACATGTGATAGAAGCCTCCTCTCTGGGTAGTTTTAAGAATAGATTAGATAAATATATGGATGAAGCTGCTAGATGGGACTGACTTTTTTTTTTTTTATGTACATATGTATATATTTTTCTAAGGAGTGGGGAGATTATATTTTGCGGTTGCATGAATGGACATAATCCTCTGGATGCATTTATGTATATTGTAGATTAGATCTGACGAACTCCTGTAAAGGGTGACAAGTTGATGACTTTTCTCTGGTAAGAAATCTTTTGTGTGTTGACTGGAACAGGAGCTGCCAAGTGTAGGCCATGAATGGTCTTTTGCAGTCTCCTTCTTTTCTTATGTTCTTATGTTAACTGCTCTTCCATGATGGGAATAAATGGCGGAGTATGAAAATTGTTGACAGATGATGTCCCATCAGTCTTTGTGATGGAATGTGTGTGCCACTCATTTGCTCTAGTAAAGCAGTTAGTCTTTTGCCATCTTATTTAGAAAGTTTCCTTAAAGACCTGTCTTTCTTCTCCCGAAGCGAGAAAAGGCAAAGAAATTTTTTCAATGATTCAGGACGTTGTGCACATAGTAAAGCACAAAATCCCTAAACTCGCTGAAACTAGATGGCCTTCACGAGAAAGTCATTTCAATTATTTTAGAGCAATATGATGCTTTGGTGCTTTATTTTCAGAGCGAATCAAAAACTGACAAAATTGATAATGCAAACAAAATTTACGAAACACTAATAAACTGTGGAACGAAACACATGCTCCTTTTCCTTCAATACATACTACAAAAAGTGAATGCGCTGTTTCAACCGAGTATAGGAATATTCTTAGTTTTTTCATTAAAGATGAAATTGTAGAATTTACAAAAGCTTAAAAGATATTTATCTTGGTCGCAAAGCAATGTCTCATTGGCTCAACAATCCATTCAAAGATGACATCACTGAAAAAAAAATTCAAAAATGATTGTTTTAAGGTTCTAGTTGAACTCGCTTGTCAAATCAAAAAGAGATTTACATTAGATGAGAACAGCATTGTGGCAAAATTGCATGTATTGGATTCGAACATTGCAAATGACATCCATCGTACCCCATCAACAATTCAGATTTGGCAATGCATTTAACTTCCCTTGTACCAGAAAGCCAGCTGAATAAGATAGACGATCAATGGAGGTACTTTCGGCTTTCTGCAGATTCATTGACAATTCCTAAAGAAAATATCCCTAATTATTGGAACTCACTAACTTATATTAAGGAGGGTTAAATAATAGTAAATGTGATTTGCTTTCATATTTTATGACAAACCTGTGTGTATTGTCGCACTCGTCTACGAGTGTCGAAAGAATATTCTCGATGATGAACTGCTTAAGACTAAAGTTACTAACGCATTAAAGGCAGAAAAGGTTAAAGACAGACTTTTGGCAAAACAATGTTTAAAAAGGAATAATGGATCATGTACCTCTTGGGGTCCGCCAAAAGAACTCATAAGAGAGCTTGAAAATGGCTCTCCTCGTAGAAGATATGAGCGAAGAATTAATAAACAAAGAGAAGAAAATGAGCTTCACCTTACCATAGAGGAGGAAGTGAATTTAATGAGGAAATGTGATTGAATTTAGTAAGTATTGCTCTTTTTTATAACTTTATATGCTAGATTTATGTTCTTGGGATTTTTCACAGTCTATTCTTGAGATACTCGGCAATTCTCAGTGGGACCCTGGTGTGGACGGGAACACATCGCGGCTTTTCGTACGCGCATATTTTGAAAACAATCAATCTGTGATTGCGACGCAAAGAGCTTTTCGGCGACGGTTCAATATTACGCGCAACGATACCGTTCCTCAGTCGAACTCAATTCGGTGTTGGGTTAGGCAGTTGAAGGCAACTGGTATCACACTAAGAAGAGATACACATGGCCGACGCAGGTCCATCAGAACATCAGAAATTCTGAAGATGGTGAGAGCAGCGATCGTGCAGTTGCAGAGGCGTTCTGTTCGAAGGCATGCAGTTGCTTTGGGAATTTCCGACCACAGTTTGAGGAGGATTCTGCATATGGAGTTGAATTTCCATCCTTACAAAATAATGATGGCTCAAGAATTGAACCAAGCAGACTTTGCCAACCGCCAAAATCTGTGTGAAAACATGCTTGCACAGATCGTTCCCGAGGCAGCTTTCTTTAGTAGCGACGAGGCACATTTTCACCTCTGTGGGGTTGTGAATAAGGAAAATTTTCGTTACTAGGCTGAAAATAACCCCCAAATTATCCAGGAAATAGCGCTACATTCCCCTAAACTAACGGTGTGGTGTGCCATATCACAGTTTAGCGTGACAGGCCCGTACTTCTTTGAGGAGGGAGGAATGACCGTGACCGTGAATTCCGAACGTTATGTCTCAATATTGCACATTTTTTTGCAGCCCAGAATGGAGAAGATTGTTGAAGGTGAGGGATTGGAGGACGTGTGGTTCCAGCAGGATGGGGGCTACAGCTCAGACAGCCCGAAATTCACTCAATGTTTTGAGACGAATGTTTCCCGGACGTCTGGTGTCTCTGAGGGGTGATTTAGGGTAGCCTGCGTGGTCACCTGATTTGAAAATTTGTGACTTCTTTCTTTGGGGATATCTTAAGGAAAAGGTATTTAAACGTCGCCCCCACGCCCTACCACAGCTAAGAGAGCGGATTATTGAAGGAGTTAACGCCATACCCCGCAGTATGTGCGAACGTGCTGTACGGAGCTTCAGAGATCGACTCTAACAGCTTGCTTCTGTTAACGGCCGCCATCTTCTTGACATTATTTTCAAAACCTAAGGATTATAAATGATATGTAATGCTAACCTCGAGTATAATAACATTTCTTCTCTATATACCCTCCTTACTTTTTTATAACTCCTTAAAACTGCTAAATCGGTTTTGCTGCATCCTGTAATGATGCATACTTTGACAATAGGTATAAAAACCCAAAAGAACGACTTTAACAAGAATAAGTAAAAATCCAAAGATCCATCGTTTTCGAGATATCTAATGGTAAAGATTGGAGGTCTCTCGAGATATTTCTTACTTTCGGCATTACCCTAGATCCGCAAATATGGCAACAGTTGTTTACTTTAATGATCTTCTGCTATCAGTGAATATTGTAAAATAGCTCCGAGAATATGAATCGCTTAGCAAATTCTGAAATATCAGTTATGCACATGGCAATGCTAGATTGGCTGCTTGATTGTATGCAGAGCGTTTTTCCAACCGTCATTTTCCTGATCATCGCGTTTTCACCAGAGTGCACCAACGGCTGTGAAACCCTGGGAATTTTCAGGTAAACAGAAGAGAAGTGGGTGGCCGTCGTGGGTGAGTTAGCGCTGAGAACGAAGAGCTGATACTACAACATTTTAATACAAACCCACGTTCAAGCACTCAGGCCGCGGCAACTGCACTTGGAATGCCTTATCAATCAATAGTATGGCAAACACTCCATGATAACGGCTACTACCTATGGCTAGCTGCTCGCACCTGTAATTTAGCGAGGAGGCTGAGTTTTGTAAGACCTGGTGCAGGTGGCCTAAAGGACGAGAACACTTTCAAATGCAACTTTTCTCCAGGCGATCTTCGCAAGTCCCACAGGAAAACTGGGCAGGCATGCCTTAGCAAGTTCGGCAACTGGCATGCCATTGGTTTTCACCGTCATCGCAAAAATATATGATAAAAAGTGCTTATTTTTAATATACACCGGAGCAAGTGTCTAAATATTCTCGGTGGAATTAGCAAGGTCGAGTGAATTGTGCGAATCCAATGCGATTTTTATTTTAATTTAAAGAGCTCATCTGGCGACTGCCTACTTGGGCATTAGTCGCCGTTTTAAAAACTGCCAAGAACTAGGCTACTTTTAAGTTTAATGCAATAACACAAAAAAAACAACCCAAACAACAACAGAAACTAAAAAAAATGGAAAAGGAAACGAGTGGTAAGCAAGCTCGCTCCTGCGTCAGGGGGGGAGGTCCCCCGGCACAGGAGCATGCAATCTATAAGGGAAAAAGAAACAAAAAAAAAACCTACTTAAATGAAGGGGAGAAGCCCGGACTCCCAACAAAAGTCAAAAAGTCCACCAGTCAAAGTGCACGCACTCGTCCCGAGTAAAAGGGACAGGAGGTAGCAACTCCACCCATCCCGGTAGTGGGACAGGTAACGTGCGCGAATATCACCCAGAATGAGACATTCGATAAGAATGTGCTGAACAGTCTGGGGGACGATGCAGTCGTCAAAGTAGGGCGCAGGCGAGCGCTCCATCAAATAGCGATGCGTCACACGAGTATGTCCAATTAGGAGACGACAGAAAGCGACCTGAAGCCGTCGCGGCATTGGGGGATAGGTCCATGAGAACAGTCGCGGCATAATGGCACGCAACTTTAAGTTCCCTTCGACCGTCTCCCATCTTCTTTGCCAAGCAGTCCGAAGAGCTGCCCGTATTCCTGCCATGTAGTCGGTGTGAGGAAGAGCGAAACGCTGGTCCGGTCGCAGAGTCCTCGCAAACTCTTTGGCGCCCTCATAGGCGCGCTCATTCCCTGCAATTCCTACATGTCCAGGAACCCAGCAGAAGATAATCTCGACATACGCCCGACTCGCCAAGACCGTGGCGTCACGGATATCGCGAACCAGAGGATGCGGAGATTCCAATGCCCCGAAAGCACTCAGGGCGCTTTTGTGAGTCGCTATAGATCACAATCCGGTCTCCGAACCGGGCACGTCGCGTAATCTCCCGTACCGAGTGGTGTATTGCAACCAGTTCGGCCGTGAAGACAGACGCAGCGCCTGGAAGAGCTCCGCTGACTTTAAACAGAGGGGATACGGCGTGGAAGCCGACCCCCTCTTGGGAATTGGAGCCATCCGTATACACTGGCACGGTTCCAGCGTGACACGAGGTGTACTCAAAAAAGTTCGAACGCAATACTCCCGGCACTGTACAAGCTCTGGGAGCAGAGGCGTGGCGACAAATAGCCAAATGTGGTACCCTCCAGGGTGGCGACCTGGGCAGAACCAGGAGTACTACCAGCCCGAGAGCTATACCTAGCTCTCGAAGGAGTTTCCTAGGCCCTAAACCCAAAGGGCTGAGGGTATGAATGGCGTCGCTCGGTGGCATAGACACCGTTGAAATCAGCTGCGGATGTAGTGAGAGCTGTTGGTGACTGAGGGAGGGGCCGAGCTTGCGCGTACAAGCGAGTAATGCACTGCACGTGGCGTAGAACGAGTGGCGTCTCCACAGCATCGACAAGCATGCTCTCAAGGGGGGGGGGGAAATACGGAAGGTACCGGTCGCCAGGCAAAGGCCGGTGTGGTGGATGGAGTCCACTTTCCCCAATAAAAGCTCGGCTCCGGATGCATAAAACTCGCATCCGTAGTCGAGCTTCGAACGAACAAAAGATCGATAAAAAAGTAAGGCAGTAGCCCTAGAAGCACCCCCCATAAGCGCTGAACGTCACGGAACGGAGAATATCATGGCACGGGTACAAGAGACTCTAAGGCTGCGAATATGAGCCTCCCAGGTGAGGCATCGGTCAAATACAAGACCAAGGAAACGATGCGATTTGACCACTTACAGGCGTAACCCATTAAGAAACAAGTCTGGGCCAGGGTGGAGCCGTGGATGGTGGCAGAGGTGCACCACCTTAGTCTTAGCCAAGGAAAACCGAAACCTGTGCGCTTCGGCATAGCGAGAGAAGCGGTTCAATGCCTGTTGGAGTCGACGCTCCAGAGTTGGCATCTGGGCCAGCCAAAAGAGATCGAAAGGTCGTCCACGTAGAGCGTAGTGAGAACATCTTCCGGCAGCACCGAGGTGATGCCGTTGATGCTCAGGGCAAAGAGTGTGACACCGAGGAATTTCCCTGCGGGACACCCTCTTCCTGCTCCTTTGGGCCTGAGAGGGCTCCCCCCACCCGTACGCAGAATCGACGATCTCGCATAAATTCAGATATAAAAATTGGGAGGCATCCCCTCCCCCCATCGTGTGGAGAGTATCCATGATACCGTATCACCATGCGGTATCATAGGCCTTCTCCAGATCGAAAAACACCGTGGCATAGTGCAGTCTACGAAGGAAGGCATCGCAGACGGCATTTTCCAGTCGGAGCAGGGCATCCCACGTGGAGAGGAACTTGCGGAAGCCGTACTGTGCAGAAGACAGATGGCCTCCGCTGTCCAGGAAAAAGGCTAATCTAACATTTACCAATTTCTCCATCAACTTGCACACGCAAGAGGTTAGAGAGATTGGGCGGAAACCAGTCGAAGTAGAGTGATCTCTCCACAGTTTTCGAAAGGCGAGCACAGTAGCGATTCGCCAGGAGTCTGGGAGAAGACCTTCCACCCAGATCATGTTAAACAGATCTAACAGAAAGGCCATGCTTCGCTAACCCAGGTGTCGAAGCATGGCGTACGGGACATCGTCCGGACCATGGGCGGTGTCCGCGCACAAAGCAAGAGTGGAGCGCAACTCACTCACAGTAAACCTGTCGTTTAAGGGTTCTCCGCCTGTGGAGGTTAAGTCTTATGGTGGCCTTCCCGAACATCACGACGTGCATTGAATGCTGGCGGAGCAGCATCCCGGCTAGAGAATGGGGAAAAAGCGGTCGCGAAGGATTCCGCCACGGACGCGGGGTCCGAGATTGCGGTCCCATTCTCCTAGAGATCGGGAGAGGGGTCCTGCGAGAACTTGCCCCGAATCCTTTTGACTCGCCTCCACACCTCTGCTAAAGGGGTCTTCCCGTTAAGTAAAGACACGTATGCCCGCCAAGAATTGCGGCGTGCGTGCTTCGAAATATACCGGAACCTAGCCCTAGCCCGACAAAATTCAGCGACAGTGAAATCATTCGGGCGGCGCTTATAGCGCATGTAGGCATAACGCTTCTGTTTGAGGGCCGTATCGCTATGCGGTATCATACGGCCATTCCCTCCCGGGAATGGCCGTACGCTTCCCGGAGGCCGAACCCCTGGTGCTGTTGGCCGGACAAAGCACTGTAGGCGCTGTCGCCTTCGAGGACTTATTGGGTTAGGTTGGGCTCGCCATGCAAGTCTTTTCCTCCCTCCGCCTCGAAACCTTAAGCGGGCGTTGCGGCTTCGAAGGAGGGGGGGCCCTCTTTTCGAAGAACCACCGTCTCCGAGCCACTCGGTCCACCACTAGGCGTGGGCGAAGGAGCCGAAGCTCCTTTGTTGCTAGCCTCCTTTCGGGGGACAGCTTTAGGAACTCCCGGAAGATGGCCTGGCGACCAACTTCAAGGGTGTTTCCTCATGTGAGTCTAACGACTCGGTGGAGGCGCGTGGCTGTTTCGCCTTACGGGAAACGGTTACGCTGGCGGAATAGGGGGGAGCCCTAGTTTTATCCAGGGCTGGGTATGAACCCTTTTTGCCGCCAGCTTTACCAGGGGAGCGCCCGGGTTGAGTAGAGGCCGCAGAAGGGCTCCGAATGGGCTCGGAAACAACCGTGCTCTTGACCTAGATGGGCCTTGAGCAGACGGTGCCTTTCTAACTATTGAGGCATATGACGTCCCAAGCGGAGCAAGGCGCGCGAGGACCAATTCCTTAGCCTCGCGGAATGAAAGTCGATCCTGGGCCTGAACGGCCAGGATTTCTTTCTCAAGGAGATATGAACCACATTGCTTCGAAGAAGCGGGGTGCGGCTCTCCGCAATTGACACACTTGGCCACACACGATTTAGACTTATCGTGTGCGGCCTTGGGGGGCAATTTACACAGACTTCCGATGACCCCGACTTTGCACGTCTACAAGAACGATTCGTATTGCCGAAGCGGTGACAGTAATAGCACCGCCGTGGTAGTGGCACGAATGCCTTTACGCGGTAGCGGTACCAACCGGCACGCACCGACTCAGGGAGCTTGTCACTGTCGAACGTGACGAAGAGTGTAGGAGTATGTCTCGAGGCCCCTCCCTGTTTTCTCATCACACGTTCGACCTTGACCGCCCCAGGGTCGGCCAGCTCTAAGGTGATGTCCTCAATGGAGTAGTCAACGAGTTCCCTCGCATAAACTACTCTTTTCTCAAAGTTCATGGTAGAGTGCGGCGTCACACTCACCGGGGTGCCATGAAGTGTCTGAAGAGCACTTATCTTTGCCGCATTCGCCAAAAGGCTCCCGTCCGAGAAACGGGTCACCTTCGGCCCTCTACCAATTGCACTAGCTAATCCTTTCCTATAATGGATCATTTTGTCCTTGGCCAACATTGTTCCATCAGTAGAGCGAATAACAAGGAAGCGTTTGAAACCAGTGGGCTCGAAAACGCGAGGTAACCTCTGAATGCGACGCCCCGATGTCATCGAGACTCTGCCCTGTGCACCTTTTTTCTTAATCGGGGGCTCCGGACCTGGTGGGGCAGAGGGGCCGGATGTGCCGATCTTGGCTTGGTCGCCTACCAAAGTGGCAGCAGACCCATCCGTCCCCGCAGCCCCCGCGGATGGAGAGAAGCCCTGAGTCTTTTTAGTCTTAGTCTGTTTCTTCTTCTTTTTAGGAGAGAAGGGCGGGAATGAACCCGCTTCTCTATCTCCGCCGGCAGAAGCCCCTAGGCCAGATGGACCTACCTCAGCCAGGTCCTTTTCCGAAATGAAGAATGTCCTGGTGGTCGCAGGGGCACCGGCTGGAGGAGATCCTTCCCCTCCTTCTACTGTCTCGGAGACCCTAGCGATTTGAGGAAGACCTTGCATAGGGGCGGATTCTGGTTCGGTGCCTGGCGCCGAGCACGGATTTTCCCCCATTGAAGGCCCTACCGTCTGAGGCTGGGTTGCCTCAAGGACCATGTCTATCTCAGGGGGGCCTCCAGTTGCCCCCCTCCCCAGGACATCGCAGGTTCCGTTGGCAGAGTTACCAGTCATGTTTGGGGAGGCAAGGGCCTTAACACCGGCAAGTTTAGTATTCTTGCCAGCAGGTCTTTTGAGGGAAGCGACTGAAGGGGCCTGGCTTCCCTCTCCCCCCTAAGGGGGTTTGCCCTACTGAGCCGCTTCAACGAGGGGCAGTCGGCAATGGGCTGCCTGCTGGCTTTCCTGGCAGTCCCCTTGGAAAGAAAGGAGTGGCCTGCCGCTGGAAAAAGGGAGGTGCCCGAAAGCACCTCTAGAGAATGGGGTGAGGGGGAGTCCCCTACACCCGTAGGCGTAGGAGAGGAGTAAGCCTCCTCTCCGGTTAAAGAAATATGGACGGTCCCCTGTGCAAGCATAAGGGGTGGGGAAGCCCTCCATTTTTTTCTATGGAGCTGCCCGAGGGCGGCTCCGTTGATGAGCAAAGGGAATTGGGGAGATATTTGGTTTTGTTTTTTTCGTCATACATGGGCATGGTGCCCCTCCTTTTTACACGAGATGCAATCGCGCATCACCTCTCGCAGTAGCCCACACTGCAAGAGGTGCTTACAGGCCCGACAGAGCCAGGCGCCGCCATTTGGGACCACCCATCCCGCCTGGTGGCCTAGCAGTCCGTCGGCATGGCGGCTCCACCTTAGACACGGCGTAAAACTGATAGAGTGTGAAGAGGAAAGGAAAGGGATGTGAGGAAGGTATGGGTGGGGATGAAGCAGGTTGTTAAAAAAAAACCCATCTCGAACCGGAGCTCAGGGGCTAGGGAACGTTGTCCCCTCCCCCCTCAGCCCCGATCCGGGACGGTTGGCTTGAGAAGAAGGTTAGCATCTACCCTGTGAAATTAGAGGCTGACCAGAGAAAGTTGTGGGAGAGGTTGTATGAAAAGCGTCGAAGTAGGGGAGAAATACAGGCTATCTGAAGGAAGGAAGAGAGGCTAAGCTGAGGCCGGACGGACGTTGGATCCCGTCAGCACGGCGGCCACGATCGCAAATCGCTGCGCTCCTTACGGGGAATCCAATGTGAATATATGCACAGCGAATGGAGGAAAAATCAAGGTGCACGGCGAGGTTCACACGGATATTACGACCCCGGTCTTCGTCGCTCCTTTAGGTGGTCGTTTATAGACGCGGATACCACCTCTCTACTATTAGGGATTGATTTCCTAAGGAATTTCAACCTGCTTGTGAATTGCGCACGCCAGGTACTGGTGGACCAGCAAATCAAGCTTGCGTCAAGTATGAAGTTAGCTGGGGAACCTGCGGTAGCCCTGATAATAAATGACCTTCAGAACGTACCCCCCTCCATACAGGGCTATTCTGAAGGAATATGGGGCTCTGTACGGAACCGCTCCGTCTAAGCCATGACCGCCTTCGCCACATTCAGTTGCCCACAACATTGACACTGGCAGTTCCCCACCATCCTTTGCACGGCCTAGTCCTCTTTCAATGGAGAGACTACAGGTTGGCAAAGCAACTCTCTATGAGATTTCCGGGCACTCAACGCAATTACGAAGCCCTATGGATATCCCTTTCTGCGGATTCAAAGTTTGACGGATCACCTCCATGGAAAAAGAGATCTTTTCAAAGCTGGACTGGTCCGGGCCGACAATCAGATCACCATGAATCCGGGGGATATAGAGAAGACCTCGATCGCAACTCCTCTTGGGCTGTGGAAATTCGTTAAGCTTCCTTTTGGCCTACGGAATGCAAGTAGCACATTCCAATGGCACATATACAACAATTTTCGAGGATTGTGGTTCTGATCTTTTCGTATAACATGGACGATCACACGAAGCATTTGGAGGAAATATTTAAAAATCTTAGAAAAAATAGGCTAAGAATTGCATTGGAAAAATGCGAATTCGCGAAGAAAGAAACTGATTTCCTCGAGCATTACATTTCGGTGGAAGGAACCTGTCCACCGAATACAAAGGTAAAAGAAATAGCAGACATACCATTGCCTAAAAGACTCAAAGGGACTGCGCTGTTATTTGGGCATGTTGGGATATTACCGCAGGATGATCCCCAATTTTCGGCAATTGCAGCCCATTTGACCGAGATTATACGCCTGCAACCCAAGGCTAGGGCGCTCGAGTGGAATGAAGATGCACATAGAGCATTTGAGGAGACCAAGTCAGCTTTAATTGGATCCGTTAAACTCCACCACCCGCTGCCCAACGATTCCCCATACCAACTGGGTGACAGATTGCTCCCAGTTCGCGGCAGGTTCTGCCTTGCACCAAATGGTGGACGGATCCCTACGACCAGTTGCTTTCTTCTCGAGCAAGCTAAGCCGGACGCAGTAAGAAACTCCACCTACGACAGAGAGCTCCTTACGACGTATCTTGCTGTCGTCCATTTCAAGCACATGATTGAAGGGCGCCATGTAACATTGTGCACGGATCACAAGCCATTAGTGTCTACATTTTCGTCGCCATTGAGCGCCAAAACGGATAGGCAGCAACGTCATTGGACAGCCATATCAGAGTATTTCAGCGGTATCACCTACGTGCGTGGCCAAGACAACCTAGTCGCTGACTGCCTTTCAAGGGACGTCAACTCAGTCCAGATTGACTCTTTACACCTCCAAGCCTTGGCAGCAGCACTAAGAGATGACAAAGAAAACAAGGAAAGGTGCTAGCAGTTAAAATCTTTCCTTTTCCCCGTGGCAACTAAGCTATGGTGTGAAGTTACATCAAGATACCCATGACCATTCGTATCTATGGCATGTAGGAGGACGATTTACAACCAACTACACAGTCTTTCGCACAGTTCGAATCGGAGCTATTCAAAGAATTGTCAGCTCTCGTTGGTTTTCATCGGCTCGCACTACATCATACAGATCGTCCTCGAACGGGATCGTAGAAAGGGCCCACAGGACCCTGAAGAGCTCCAGAAGGGCCCTTCAACAAGGCTGGCTGTTGTCACTGCCAATGATCCTTCTGGCCTTTCGTGCCTTACCCACCGAGTCGGGATTTTCCCCCTTCATGGCAGTAGTGGGTACTAGACTACTGTGCCCAAAGCCTCTAATCCCATCGTCCTCATCGAAATCGGATGTTAAGTTCATTAAAGAGCTGCCATCGACAGTGGCACAGATCAACTTCGTGAGAGTATCTTTAGGACACCTGAACTCGCTGCCTAAGCCTTACATGACCCGAGACCTGCTGAATGCGACGCATGTTTGGGTCCGGATAGACCGCGTTCGCCAACTGCTGGCCCTTTTCCGGTGATCGAGAGTGGAAGCAAAGCATTCAAGATGGAGTACTAAGATGTAAAAAGAGACACTGTCTCAATAAAGCAGTTAAAGCCGGCGAAATTGTCCACCGTACGCAATGATGACGTGCCGGGTAATTAGCAAGTCGCAAAGACGCAGAATAAGCACAAGAGGACCAGTCGCAGTTCGCCGCGTGAAAACTATTCAACAGGAGAAGATACGATCACTGGCAACGTGCAAGACGCTACAGCGAGAACCGGGTAAGAAAACGTGCGGCCGGGAATGGACGCGCGCTCCGGAAGAAGGATCTCGTTAGCCAGGGACAATTTGTATCATTATTATTATTGAGCTTTGCGTAATCATAAATAGATCGCCACTCTTGTATGTCATAAGAGCCATTAATATATATATATATATATATATATATATATATATATATATATATATATATATATATATATATATATATATATATTGATATTATTTTAAATCTATTTTTTAACAAAACAGCTACCTTTACAATTTATCTTGTCAAAATTTCAAGACTATTTTAGAAATGATTTTTAATGAGAATTATTTTTTACTTAATAACAAGGTTTACCATCAGATAGATGGGGTAGGAATGGGTTCACCAATAATAATATGAATCTGGAGTCACAGGCATAAGCCTCTTCCATGAAGTCTTCTGTAAGTATCTGTAAATAGCTCCAATAGCTGCTAATATTTTCATGATTCATCTTGAAAACAACTTTATGAAGCATTGCCCTTTAGATTTCAAACCCATATTTTATCGTAGGTATGTGGACGACTCCTTTGCTATTTTCGATAATATAGAACATGCCCACCATTTTTAAAATTTTATAAACTCTTATCATCCCAACATTTAATATACCATTGAATTAGAGAGTAACTATCAACTTCCTTTTCTAGACGCCATTATAGAAAAAACCGACAAACTAACTACCTCAATATACAGAAAACCTACCTTTAGTGGCCTAGAAATCAATTTTTTCAGCCATTGTGACTTGTCACACAAACTCAGTGTAATTAAATCTCTAATATATAGAGGTTACCATCTCTCCTCCAATTATTCCCTAATGCACAATGAATTCCAGACTCTAAAGTCTTATTTTAAAAATAATTGTTACCCCCCCCCACCTTTGGTTGACAAACTAATCAATAATTTTCTTACCAAAATTTACTCTCCATCCTTTCTCTCATATAATGTTCCCAAAAATGATTTCTTTTTGTAGTACCTGAAATGGGACCTTACAATAAATTATTCACTAGAAAATGCAACAAATTACTCAAAAAATATTTCTTCCATACCAACTTCAAAATCACTTTTGTCAAGCCACTTTCCATAGGAAGTTTCTTCTCGTCAAAAGACAAACTTTCTCTAGAAATGAGCAGCCGTGTTGTTTATGCTTTTACTTGTCCTTGTTGTTTGCAAGGAACCTATATTTGGTAGTATGGTTCGCTCATTGAAAGAGACGTTTTGTTCTCACATGGGAATAAGCCATCGCACCGGAAAAAAACTGTCTAAGAAGGAAGCTTCTGTAATTAGAAATCATATTATACAATGCAAGACAGAATGTTCCATAGATAACTTCAAAATAATTGGTCATAATATAGTCTAAGAATTTTGGAATCCCTACTAATATGTACAAAAGCTCCTACACTCAACATAGATAATACCACTGTTCCCCTTCTTATTTCTTAATTTTAATTACCTCATTCAACAACCAACCAACCTTCTCTTATTTAACAACCAACCAATCAAATTCCTATCCTTCTTTAAGCCACATCCTTTATAATTTCTTCACTTTGTGATTTCTCTTGAACTTCATCGGTAAGCAATATTATACTGTAATTTTTTACTTTTGTGTTTTTGCTCTTTTTTTTGTGTCAATAGTGATTACATTAGATTAATAATTTGATTATCTTGCCTTTTAAATTCCTGAGTTATTTTCTTATTTTGATTTACCTACATAGTCTTAACCTAATTATTTTTAATATTCTTTAACTGTATTAGATTAATTTATGTTTTAGAACCTGAAGATGGGTGATACGCCCGAAACGTTGTTCTATGTGTCCTTACTTTCACCGTAAAATTGAAGATTAGACTGGTCAGCAGCAACTCATATGGCTATATATATATGTATATGTATATGTATATATATGTATATGTATATGTATATGTATATGTATATGTATATGTATATGTATATGTATATGTATATGTATATGTATATGTATATGTATATGTATATATATATATATATATGTATATATGTATATATGTATATATGTATATATGTATATATGTATATATGTATATATGTATATATGTATATATGTATATATGTATATATGTATATATGTATATATGTATATATGTATATATGTATATATGTATAATATATGTATAATATATGTATAATATATGTATAATATATGTATAATATATGTATAATATATGTATAATATATGTATAATATATGTATAATATATGTATAATATATGTATAATATATGTATAATATATGTATAATATATGTATAATATATGTATAATATATGTATAATATATGTATAATATATGTATAATATATGTATAATATATGTATAATATATGTATAATATATGTATAATATATGTATAATATATGTATAATATATGTATAATATATGTATAATATATGTATAATATATGTATAATATATGTATAATATATGTATAATATATGTATAATATATGTATAATATATGTATAATATATGTATAATATATGTATATATGTATATATGTATATATGTATATATGTATATATGTATATATGTATATATGTATATATGTATATATGTATATATGTATATATGTATATATGTATATATGTATATATGTATATATGTATATATATGTATATTTCTCTCAAAGTAGCACGAGAGAATGATGAAAATGATTCCATTAAACCACATAGAAAGAGAGAACGGAATATTTTTTCCTTGCAGTAATATTTTTATTACCTTTTTTCGAAAAATCCGTGCAAGGAAGAGATTTAACTGAGATCAAAGCGGTGCTCGCTGCCTCAGTGTGCCTGGTTCGAATCTCTTTCCTGCACGGATTTTTCGAAAAAAAGGTAATAAAAATATTACTGCAAGGAAAAATTATTCCGTTTTCTCTTTCTATGTGGTTTAATGGATATATATATATATATATATATATATATATATATATATATATATATAAAAGCCTCGCTGATCCATGTTATTTGTTCTAGGTACATTAGAATTTGTCTGTTAAGAAGGCATAAATATACATACATGCCTTGCTGACCATTTTTGCCTTTTAACTTTGATCAATGTAATGATTACTGCCACAATGTAGCGATATTCCATGTATTTACTCCTTGGGGGGGGGGCAGGTGTTACAGGCTCTCTCTAAGCACAGTTGTATCCATGAATAAGTGAATATTAATTTCATTGAACTGTGCATATATTAGAAATGTACATGCTTGCCTAGTTAGGATGTGCACTTTTCTCTCTCTCTCTAACTACGTTACTGGGAAGGGAGTTCTCTATGGAGAGCATGAACCTGGCATTAATGCACCAGCAAAGTGCCTCGCAGGTATAGGGAAAATTATATAAAATGTCCACGCGTATATATATATATATATATATATATATATATATATATATATATATATATATATATATATATATATATATATATATGAGGAATTAAACCACATTCTCCGAGGACAATTTAATTCAGAACAGTTTCGCTGTATCTCAATTGCCAGGAAACCCAAAGAACATCATAACATAGGAGTATATGCAATATCATGCAACGATTGCCACAAAGTTTATATAGGGAAAACGGGGAGAAATCTAGACAAGAGATTGTATGAACACAAAAGAGATATTAGAGTGGGCAGTGAAAGCAGTGGAATATTTTGCCATGTTAGAGACTTCAATCATTCGATCGATTTCAATGGAAGTAAAATGGTATTTAAATCGGCTAACTATGTTAAGAGAAGAATCGCAGAATCGAGCTTGATATCGTCAGTTCTTAATTTAAATCTATCTGAGGGTCAATTTTCTTTTAATCCTGTAATACGAAAGCAAATATACAAAATAGTAAAATGTCAGCCCTTCAATATGTTTAGGCCTAACCCCCCCCCCCCTCCTGATTAGCCACAAGTAGGGAAATGGGGGATAAAAGAGGGGATCTTTCACGACCTGACCCTGTGATATGTTTGTAAGCACTTTTCTTATATTTTCTATCCAGTGTCATTTGAAAAAGGGTGTGAGATACACCGAAACTGTTCTGAATTAAATTGTCTTCGGAGAATGTGGTTTAATTCCTCATCTTTTCTTGCGATATTGCATTAATTTTCATCATATATATATATATATATATATATATATATATATATGTGTGTGTGTGTGTGTGTGTAAACTGGTCAGTAATTAAACGGAAAGGGAAAGTTGTGAATTCAGGCATCAAAAATTTTGGCGACAGTGTGATAAAACGAACATCTCCTGTGTCTAGAAAAGGGATTAAGACGTGACAGCTGTCGCCGCGTCAGGTGTTATAAAATTTATATCAAGAAAGTGTCAATTTTTAGACGCCATTGATCAATGACCAAAGGACAAGGGATTAACGTCGGTTGAGGAAATCTCGCCTTGCGGGCAGAGCTAAAGACGGCGTGCCCTAGAGGCAGGAAGACGCCACCACGCCTTTCTTCTGGGATACTTATAGAGGAAAAATGGAGAACGCATTCTCATTCTTAATTCTAATTCTCCATCTCAAAGTCGCCCCGTTATTAATTACGTTGCGTTTAGCGTAGAGAATCTCCCGTTTTAACCGCCTAAATCTTGTTCTCGTTACTCTCGCTTTCCTGACCGTTAGTAAGAAATTTCCCTGACCGTACTCTATAAACGCGAGCCTCATTTTTATCTTGCTTGTTTGTTTGTTTTGGAATTAAACATTATTTTTTTATGTGATTCCTCTGTCTTTTCTCGATCACAAACCTTTGATTAACCCAACCAAGCCGATGTATTATTCAAGTGTCTTTTAGAGTCAGATACAAACTTAACGTCACCTATCACTTCACCCAGAGGACAGTAGGGACCTTGCGAAATCTCCGCGTCATTTTTAACCATAACTGTAACTGTTACCTTTACCCGTCTGTACCATAAAGCGGCATCCCTGGGCGGCCTTTCTCCTCCTACCATAAAGTGGTAACCCGTAATCATCCCTACATCACGCTCTAAAGGTAAGGTAACGTGGCTTCCTGTCTCAACCTTAACTGGCAACCCCTACGTTTCTACCAACAAACTGGTAACCGGTGGTCATTTCCCTTTATACCTATAAAAGCCGGATACCCTGCAAATGGTGACTTTTTACTCCTATAGCTCTCCCTGAAAATATCCCTCGTCTATCTATTCGATATAGAAAACTTGTTGACTGTTCTATCGAAAACGATACGTCTCATTATGTTCCTCCTCCAGCCTCTCCCCCTGATGCCTCCCCTGAAACTATTCTACGTCACTCTACTCGCACTAGAAAGCCTGTTGAACGTTATATTGAAAATTGCTAGATCCTGTAACTACTCGCAATAGACTCTTGATCTATTATTTCATTGTATTTTAGCCTTTTTATTTTTATATAGAGAAAGATTGTTATAATTTAGTTTTGGCTTAAGTTCATAACCAACCTGTTTTTCTTTCTTTATTAGGTTCAAATATTAAATAAAAGTATGAAATAGATTTATTACTATATACCATAATGTATGAAAATGAAGATCTTGCAGTTCCTCTACTAACTGGACTTCTAGGTTTGTGAAACCAACATTAAGCCACTTATACATATTACTTCTTTGTTTGTGAAATTTACATGTACCTATATTTGTGTATGTGCTTATATGAGAGTGTATTCATTATATGTATTACTTTGTGTGTATATTTATGTTCTGTAATTGTTTATTTCAGTGAAATAAAGCCAACGTTTGGAATCTTCTTTCACTTTGGGGCTACTTCACTGATTCTACCTAACATGGAGTTAGCAGAAGCCGCCACCCTAGCTAATTACGATGAGGGTTTGAGGTCTAGGCTTACCAAAACACCCAAGTCTTTTTCTTCCTCCGTTCTCACTAGGGGCGTGTCCTCCATGTAGTACTGGTGGTCAGTGTTTGCAGCACCAGTGAGCACTTGTGGTGTCAGGCTCTGGATTTCCTGCAGTCATACTGCTAGCCACATCAGGGTGAGCCTGTCTAGGTGTCTGAAAGGGAAGTGAGAGGAGATTGAATACAATCTTTATCTGCATTACAAGAATCTTATATTTACGAATAGTGCAACAAGTTAACAAAATCTTACAATAATCAAAGATACACCAAAAGACAAAAAAAAGAAGATTAATATCTCAAAGATATGACAAATTAGGAGAAATCATACAATATTTACAAATGACAAAAATCTTAACCATATCCTGAGCCTTGGCCATTTCTTCCTTATGATGTATACCATTATCCTGAACCTTTATGTAATCTTCTCCCCTCATTACAGTCGGAAGAACACACTAGTCATTGATTTTTTCGCCTCTGGACCACTTTAGAATTGTCACTCAAGCTCAATCTTTCCAGCCTCCAATCTTTAAGTCACATTAACTTAACTATATAGGATTTCATCAGTCCTGTTTGTCGTTTTGGGCATAGTTTAGTTCCAGGTTCGGTCCTGCGAGCTCCGAAGGACCAAAACACTTGCGGTTCGATAGGGAGAACACTGAGAAACGAAGCGGATTCTTATAAATTTCAATTAGGTAAAAAAATAACTAACTATGATAGAAATTTATTATCATAATCAGTAAAATAGGGATATTAAGTTGTAACTTAGATTCCTTTTATTTAAAATGTGCTAAGAAAACATAGTTACATAGATAAACAGGTTATACTCGGGGAAATAATTGAGGAAACTTTCTTAGCCAAACAAAACTTGCCTTGATATACAACAATTAATACACCCAAGGTCATTTCAAAAGTGAATACAAAGCCCTTTGTCCATTAAGTAATAGAGATTGGAAATATCAGAAAGCTGGTTTTATGTGCATAGTTAAACTTTAAGAGGCCTATATACATACACACGATTCACAAAGCTCATGAATGGTTAGTGAGCTGAATATTGTGATACGAGCAAAGCCATAGAGAAAATCAAATGAAACCCCTCAACTTAAAACACTGCTAATTTAACATTATAAATCATTTCCATCTTCTCTATTGCAGATGTAGTCGAAGAAAAGAGATCATATATGTGAATTAGTTAAATCCTTAGGGTCATGGTTCAGTTCCAGGTTCGGTCTTGAGAGTTCGGGAAAACCAAAACCCTTGCGATTCGGAAGGGAGACACTGAGGAACTAAGCGGATTCCATTAAATTCCATTAGGTAAAAAACAACCAACTAAATATGATAATTTAGCATCATAGCCATTAAAATAGGGATATAAAGTTGGACTCAATTTTTTTATTAAAAATGTGTTAAGAAAACATAGTTACATAGATAAACAGGTCATACTATTGGTAGGTAACCCGTTTATGGTAGGTGGAAGGAATAGTATGATTCGGCTTGAAGCTATCGGCTTCTTTTGGTTATGCCGTAGAATTCAATCTGACTCCGATTGACCCCGTAAGGGGCGCGGCGATTTGCCATCCTGGCCGCCGTGCTGACGGGATCCAGCGCTCCGTCCGACACCAGCTTAGCCTCTCTTCCTTCCTTCAAAATACTTGTTTCCTCTCTTTTCACACAACTTCTCCCACAACTTTGTCTGGTCAGCCTCTAATTTCACAGGGTAGATGCTGACCTTCCTTTCAGTCAACCGTCCCGCATCGGGGCTGAGGGGGTGGGGGACAAAGTTCCCTAAACCCTGAGCTCCGGTCTGGGGTGGCTGGTTTTTAACAACCTGCTTCATCCCCACCCATACCTTCCACACATCCCTTTTCCTCTCCTCTTCACAATCTATATTTTTTACGCCGTGTCTAAGGTGGAGCCGCCATGCCGATGGACTGCCAGGCCACCAGGCGGGAGGGGTGGTCCCAAATGGCGGCGCCTGGCTCTGCCGGGCTTGTAAGCACCTCTCGCAGTGCGGGCTACTGCGAGAGGTGTGCGCGATTGCATCCCGTGTTTAAAAAAGGGTCACCATGCCCAATGATGAAGATAAAAAAAAACAAACCCAACCCTCAACTTCCCCTGTTCCATCGACGGAGCCGCCCTCGGGCAGCTCCAGCAAAAAAATGGAGGTCCCCCCCCCCTGTGCTTGCACAGGGGACCCTCCATATTTCTCTAACCGGAGAGGAGGCTTACTCCTCTCCTTCACCTACGGGTGCAGGGGACTCCCCCTCACCCCCTTCTCTGGAGGTGCTTTCGGGCACCTCCCTTTTCCCAGCGGCATTCCCCTCTTTTCTTTCCAAGGGGACTGCCAAGAAAGCCAGCAGGCAGCCCTTAGCCAGCCGCTCCCCATCAAAGTGACTCGGTAGGGCAAACCCCCTTAGGGGGGAGAGGGAAGCCTGGCCCCTTCGGTCGCTTCCCTCAAAACCCCGTAAGGGGCGCGGCGATTTGCCATCCTGGCCGCCGTGCTGACGGGATCCAGCGCCCCGTCCGGCCCCAGCTTAGCCTCTCTTCCTTCCTTCAGATAGCCTGTATTCCTATCCTACCTCGTCGCTTTTCATACAACCTCTCCCACAACTTTCTCTGGTCAGCCTCTAATTTCACAGGGTAGAAGCTGACCTTCTTCTCAGCCAATCGTCCCGGATCGGGGCTGAGGGGGGAGGGGACAATGTCCCCTAACCCCTGAGCTCCGGTCTGGGGTGGTTGGCTTTTAACAACCTGCTTCATCCCCACCCATACCTTCCTCACATCCCTTTTTCTCTCGTCTTCAAAATCTATCCGTTTTACGCCGTGTTCAAGGTGGAGCCGCCATGCCGAAGGACTGCCAGGCCACCAGGCGGGAGGGGTGGTCCCAAATGGCGGCGCCTGGCTCTGCCGGGCCTGTAAGCACCTCTTGCAGTGCGGGCTACTGCAAGAGGTGGTGAGCGATTGCGTCCCGTAAAACAAAGAGGGTCACCATGCCCAATGATGAAAAAAAAAACATCTCCCCTTAATTCCCCCTATAACAACAACGGAGCCGCCCTCGTGCAGCTCCACAGAAAAGATGGAGGTCCCCCCCCCTGTGCTTGCGCAGGGGACCCTCCATACCTCTTTAACCGGAGAGGAGGCTTACTCCTCTCCTACGGGTGTAGGGGACTCCCCCTCACCCCCTTCTCTGGAGGTGCTTTCGGGCACCTCCCTATCTCCAGCGGCAGTCCCTCCTATGCTTTCTAAGGGGACTGCCAAGAAAGCCAGCAGGCAGCCCATTGCCGACCGCCCCTCGTACAAGCGGCTCGGTAGGGCAAACCCCCTTAGGGGGGAGAGGGAAGCCAGGCCCCTTCGGTCGCTTCCCTCAAAAGACCTGCTGGCAAAAATATTAAACCTTGCCGGGGTCAAGGCCTGTGCCTCCCCACTAAAGACTTATGACGCTGCCAAGGGGACCTGCGATGTCCTGGGAGGGGATGGCCAACTGGAGGCCCCTCCTGTGATAGACATGGTCCTTGAGGAAAACCAGCCTCAGAAGGTAGGGCCTTCCATGGGGGGGAATCCGGGCTTGGCGACAAGCACCGAACCCGAATCCGCCCCTATGCAAGGTCCTCATCAAACGGCTGTGGATTCTCAGGCAGGACAAGGAGGGGAGGGATCTCCTCCGGATGAATCCCCTGCGCCCACCGGGACCTTCTCCATTTCAGAGAAGGACCTGGCTGAGGCCGGTCCATCTGGCCTGGGGGCTTCTACCGGCGGGGGCGAAAAGCGGGTTCATTCCCCGCCCTCCTCTCCTAAAAAGAAGAAAAAGACAAGAAAGACGAAAAAGACTCGGGGATCCTCTCCATCCGCGGGGGCTGCGGGGACGGATGGGTCTGCTGCCACTTTGGTAGGCGACCAAGCCAAGATCGGCATATCCGGCCCCACTACCCCCTCGTGTGCGGAGCCCCTGACTAAGACCAAGAGTGCACAGGGCGGAGCCTCGATGACATCGGGGCCCCTCATTCAGAGGTTACCTGGCGTTTTCGAGCCCGCTGGCTTCAAACGCTTCCTCGTTATTCGCTCCACTGATGGCACCATGTTGTCCAAGGGCAACATGATCCATCAGAGGAGAGAATTAGCTAGTGCAATTGGTAGAGAGCCGAAGGTAACCCGTTTCTCGGACGGGAGCCTTCTGGCGAATGCGGCGAATCCAGCCGAGGCGGCCAAGATAAGTGCTCTTCGGACACTTCATGGCACCCCGGTGAGTGTGACGCCGCACTCTACCATGAACTTTGTAAAAGGAGTAGTTTATGCGAGGGAACTCGTTGACTACTCCATAGAAGACATCACCCTAGAGCTGGCCGACCATGGGGCGGTCAAGGTCGAACGTGTGATGAGAAAACAGGGAGGGGCCTCGAGACCCACCCCTACACTCTTCGTCACGTTCGACTGTGACAAGCTCCCTGAGTCGGTGCGTGCCGGTTGGTACCGCTACCGCGTGAAGGTATTCGTGCCACTGCCGCGGCGGTGCTATTACTGTCACCGCTTCGGCCACACGAATCGATCATGTAGACGTGCAAAATCGGGGTCACCCGAAGTCTGTGTAAATTGCTCCAAGGTCGCACACGATAAGTCCAAATCGTGTGTGGCCAAGTGTGTCAATTGCGGAGAGCCGCACCCTGCTTCTTCGAAGCAATGTGGTGCATATCTCCTTGAGAAAGAAATCCTGGCCATTCAGGCCCAGGATCGACTCTCATTCCGCGAGGCTAAGGACTTGGTCCTGGCGCGCCCGGCTCTGCCTGGGACGTCATATGCCTCAATAGTTAGAAAAGCACCCTCTGCTCCTGGCCCATCCAGGCCAACGAGCACGGTTGTTTCCGCGCCCATTCGGAGCCCTTCTGCGGGCTCTACTACACCCGGGCGCTCCCCTGGTAGAGCTGGCGGCAAAAAGGGTTCACACCCAGCCCCGGCTAATACCAGGGCTCCCCCCTCTTCCCCCAGCGTGACCGTTTCCCGTAAGGCGAAACGGCCACGCGCCTCCACAGAGTCGTTAGACTCACAGGAGGCAACACCTCTGAAGATGGTCGCTAGGCCATCTTCCGGGGTTCCTAAAGCTGTTCCCCGAAAGGAGGACAGCAACAAAGGAGCTTCGGCCCCTTCGCCCACGCCCCGAGGTGGAGCGAGTGGCTCGGAGACGGTGGTTCCTCGAAAAGAGGGCCCCCCCGCCTCCCAAGCCGCAACGCCCGCCTAAGGTTTCGAGGCGGAGGGAGGAAAAGACTCGCATGGCGAGCCCAACCTCCCCCAATAAGTCCTCGAAGGCGACAGCGCCTTCAGCGCTTTGTCCGGCCAACAGCGCCCGGGGTTCTGCCCCCGGGAAGCGTACGGCCATTCCCGTGAGGGTCTTCAATTCGAGGAGGGCCCCCGCGTCTCCTCCGAGCTAGGCCTGGAGGGCATATTCCTTCGATGGAATTGCCGTGGACTCCGGACCAACTGGGAGGAGCTGCGGAGGCTCGTCTCGTCCCGTTCCCCGTTAGCTATTTTTTTGCAGGAGACCATGCTAGGCGCGTGCCCGCTGCCTGCCCTCCCGGGGTATAAGGGTCTTGCGACCCCAAAACCGCGGGATGGCCGGGCTGGGGGATGCGCGGTTTACACCCGGCATGATGTCTCCGTTCTTCCTTTCTCTTTAGATACCTCCTTTCAGGCAGTGGCTGTGCAGCTGCACCTGGATAGGAGGTATACTATCATTTCTGCGTACATTCCACCGTCAGCTGACTTCGACGCGGGGGACTTCCGCCGCGTCGTGGCACGGTTGCCGAGGCCCTATCTCTTGCTTGGAGATCTGAACGGCAGGCATCCTCTCTGGGGAGATTACTCCATAAATCCCAGGGGACAAGTCCTTGCCGATCTGATCGAAGAGCTTGAGATGGGTGTCCTAAACGTGGATGAGTTTACGCATCACTGTCCGAGAACCGCTTCATTTTCTTGCCTTGACCTATCTTGGTGCTCTTCAGATGCACAGCCTGATTTTGATTGGGGGGTGGTCGATGACCTCCATGGTAGTGATCACTTTCCCATTCAAATATCATTTTCAGGGCAACTGCCGCCTGAGAGACCACCTCGGTGGTGCTTGGCGCGGGCGCGGTGGCCTGCATTTCAGGAAATGACTGAATTCTCTATCTCAGTCGAGGAGTTTAGGTCGGTAGATGAGGCCGTTGAGTTCTTCTCCGGCAACCTCATCGCCGTAGGCCTGACTACTATTCCTAGGACGTCTGGCCGTTTTGCAGGCCGACCACTCCCATGGTGGTCGGCCGAGTGTGAGACGGCCCTCAAACAGAAGCGTTATGCCTACATGCGCTATAAGCGCCGCCCGAACGATTTCACTGTCGCTGAATTTCGTCGGGCTAGGGCTAGGTTCCGGTATATTTCGAAGCACGCCCGCCGCTCTTCTTGGCGGGCATACGTGTCTTCACTTAACGGGAAGACCCCTTTAGCTGAGGTGTGGAAGCGAGTCAAAAGGATTCGGGGCAAGTTCTCGCAGGACCCCCCTCCCGTTCTCCAGGAGAATGGGACCGCAATCTCGGACCCCGCGTCCGTGGCGGAATCCTTAGCGACCGCTTTTTCCGCATTCTCTAGCCGTGATGCTGCTCCGCCAGCATTCAGTGCACGTCATGATGTCGCGGAAGGCCGCCGGCTGGACTTTACCTCCAGAGGCGGAGAACCCTTCAACGACAAGTTTACTGTGAGTGAGTTGCGTTCCGCTCTCGCTTCGTGCGCGGACGCCGCCCGTGGTCCGGACGATGTCCCGTGCGCCATGCTTCGACGCCTGGGTGAGCGAGGCGTGGCCTTTCTGTTGGATTTGTTCAACGGGATCTGGGTGGGGGGGTCTTCTCCCGGACTCCTGGCGAATCGCTACTGTGCTCGCCTTTCGCAAGCCGGGGAGAGATCACTCTACTCCGACCGGTTTCCGCCCAATCTCTCTAACCTCTTGCGTGTGTAAGTTGATGGAGAAATTGGTAAATGTTAGATTAGCCTATTTCCTGGACAGCGGAGGCCATCTGTCTTCGGCACAGTGCGGCTTCCGTAAGTTCCACTCCACGTCGGATGCTCTGCTCCGACTGGAAAGTGCCGTCTGCGAGGCTTTCCTTCGTACACAGCACTACGCCACGGTGTTTTTTGATCTGGAGAAGGCCTATGATACCGCATGGCGATACGGTATCATGGAGACTCTCCACACGATGGGGGCGAGGGGACGCCTCCCAATTTTTATATCTGAATTTTTGCGAGATCGTCGATTCCGCGTACGGGTGGGGGGAGCCCTCTCCGGCCCAAAGGAGCAGGAAGAGGGTGTCCCGCAGGGAAGTGTCCTCAGTGTCACACTCTTTGCCCTGAGCATCAACGGCATCACCTCGGTGCTGCCGGAAGATGTTCTCGCTACGCTCTACGTGGACGACCTTTCGATCTCTTTTGGCGCGGCCCAGATGCCAACTCTGGAGCGTCGACTCCAACAGGCATTGAACCGCGTCTCTCACTATGCCGAAGCGCACAGGTTTCGGTTTTCTTTGGCCAAGACTAAGGTGGTGCACTTCTGCCGCCATCCACGGCTTCACCCCGACCCAGATTTGTTTCTTAATGGAGTGCGCCTGGATGTGGTTGAGTCGCACCGTTTCCTTGGTCTTGTATTCGACCGACGCCTCACCTGGGAGGCTCATATTCGCACCCTTAGGGTCTCTTGTACCCGCGCCATGGACATTCTCCGTTCCGTGACGTTCAGCGCTTGGGGCGCTGATAGGGCTACCGCCTTACTTTTTTATCGATCCTTTGTTCGCTCGAAGCTCGACTACGGATGCGAGTTTTATGCATCCGCAGCCGAGCGTTTATTGCGGAAGGTGGATTCGATCCACCACACCGGCCTTCGCCTTGCGACCGGTGCCTTCCGCACTTCCCCCATTGAGAGCCTGTTGGTCGATGCTGGGGAGATGCCACTCTCTCTGCGCCGCGTGCAGTGCATCACTCGCCTGTACGCGCGAGCCCGGCGCCTCCCTCAGTCGCCAACAGCTCTCACTGCATCCGCAGCTGATCTCGATGGTGCCTATGCCGCCGAGAGACGCCAGTCATACCCTAAGCCCTTTGGGTTTAGGGCCAGGAAACTCCTTCGAGAGGTAGATATAGCTCTCGGGCCGGTGGCGCCCCTGGTTCTGCCCAGGACGCCACCCTGGAGGGTACCACATTTGGCTATTTGTCGCCACGCCTCTGCTCCCAAAGCTTGTACTGCGCCGGGAGTATTGCGTTCGACCTTTTTGGAGCACACATCGTGTCACGCTGGTACCGTGCCAGTGTATACGGATGGCTCCAAGTCCCAAGAGGGGGTCGGCTTCCACGCCGTATCCCCTCTGTTTGAAGTCAGCAGGGCTCTACCAGGCGCTGCGTCTGTCTTCACGGCCGAGCTGGTGGCAATACACCACTCGGTACGGGAGATTACGCGACGTGCCCGGTTCGGAGACCGGATTGTGATCTATAGCGACTCACAAAGCGCCCTGAGTGCTCTCGGGGCATTGGAATCTCCGCATCCCCTGGTTCGCGATATCCGTGACGCCACGGTTTTGGCGAGCCGGGCAGATGTCGAGATTATCTTCTGCTGGGTTCCTGGACATGTAGGAATGAGGGCGCCAAAGAGTCCGCGAGGACTTTGCGACCGGACCAGAGTTTCTCTCTTCCTCACACTGACTACATGGCAGGAATACGGGCAGCTTTTCGGACTGCTTGGCAAAGAAGATGGGAGACGGTCGAGGGGAACTTAAAGTTGCGTGCCATTGCGCCGCGACTGTTCCCATGGACCTATCCCTCAATGCCGCGGCGGCTTTAGGTTGCTTTCTGTCGTCTTCGAATCGGACACACTCGTGTGACGCATCGCTACTTGTTGGAGCGCTCGCCTGCGCCCTATTGCAACGACTGCGTCGTCCCCCAGACTGTTCGGCACATTCTTGTCGAATGTCCCAGTCTGGGTGATCTTCGCGCACGATACCTGTCCCGGTACCGGGATGGGCGGGGTCGCTACCGCCTGTCTCTTGTACTCGGGACGAGTGCGTGCACCATGACTAGTGGACTTATTGACTTTTGGGGGGAGGCTGGCCTTCTCCCTTTAATTTAACCCAGTTTAATTGTTGTTGTTGTTTTTGTTATTGTTTTTGTTATTGCTTTTTTATTGTTATTGTTATCTCTTTTTATTGTTTCCTGTTTAATTTTTAAAGTAGCCTAGAACTAGGCTGTTTGTTTACGGCGACTAATGCCTAAGTCGGCAGTCGCCAGATAGCCCCTTAATTAATAAAAAACAAAACAAACGCCCTGAGTTCTCTCGGGGCATTGGAATCTCCGCATCCCCTGGTTCGCGATATCCGTGACGCCACGGTTTTGGCAAGCCGGGCAGATGTCGAGATTATCTTCTGCTGGGTTCCTGGACATGTAGGAATTGCGGGGAATGAGCGCGCCAAAGAGTCCGCGAGGACTCTGCGACCGGACCAGCGTTTCGCTCTTCCTCACACCGACTACATGGCAGCAATACGGGCAGCTCTTCGGACTGCTTGGCAAAGAAGATGGGAGACGGTCGAAGGGAACTTAAAGTTGCGTGCCATTGCGCCGCGACTGTTCCCATGGACCTATCCCCCAATGCCGCGGCGGCTTCAGGTTGCTTTCTGTCGTCTCCGAATCGGACACACTCGTGTGACGCATCGCTATCTGATGGAGCGCTCGCCTGCGCCCTATTGCAACGACTGCGTCGTCCCCCAGACTGTTCGGCACATTCTTGTCGAATGTCCCAGTCTGGGTGATCTTCGCGCACGATACCTGTCCCATTACCGGGATGGGCGGGGTCGCTACCGCCTGTCCCTTGTGCTCGGGACAGATTCGTGCACATTGACTTGTGAACTTGTTGACTTCTTGGGGGAGGCCGGCCTTCTCCCTATTATTTAAGCAAGGTTTGTTTGTTGTTGTTTTTTTGTTTTGTTTTTTTTTGCATTTGTTTTTTTGTTTTGTTTTGGTTTTTTTTCTTTAGTTGCACGCTCCTGCGCCGGGGGGACCTCTCCCCGACGCACCAGCTTGCTTCCTTTCCCCCTTTGGGGGTGTTGTTTTGTTGTTTTTTTCTCTCTTTAATTTCATTTTAAAGTAGCCTAGAACTAGGCCAGTTTTAATACGGCGACTAATGCCCAAGTAGGCAGTCGCCAGATGAGCTCTTAAAAAAAAAAAAAAAAAATGACTCCGATTGAAAGTTCCAATGTCCACTAGTTATCCCTTGTAGACTGAATCAACGGTAACCAGCTTATTACTTGCCAGAGGTAAGGAAATTAGAAGAAAATGGTGGTTTTATAGGTTTTAATCTTGGTCTTATAACCACCTCAGTTCTGGCAAGTGAAATCGCTGAGTTCCTGGTTCGCACTGTGCTCACGTCCTTGTAACTGGCTATCCGTGTTAACAGACTCAGTGTTTCTTGCATTTTTCTCTCTATCAGACTGTCTGTGTGTGTTTATTACAAGACTTTTTAATTCTAACGAAATATTAGGGGCGTGGCTCCGTTTCCCCAATCCGAGAGCTGGGCAGAGCCTCTTTGATCAGAGGGTATGTGCGTGTATTTAGTGTAGGTGCGTGTACACCAAGAGAGTGTTCGAATTTGGAAATGTGATTTCTATCTATCAGGCCGATAATTATTAACAAATGGCATATTATTTTAGTGTTTGGTTTGTGTGGCCATTTCAATATTTCATCGGGCCAACGGAGTGCTCAATTTGTGAGGTTCCTTGTTGGCTCTACTTCACCTTGTAATTGAGCGCTTCATACTAAGTGTAATAGTTAAGAAAGGAAACTTTCTTGCCAGACAAAACCTGTCTTAATATACAATTAAAGCACCAAAGATAATTTCAAAAGTGAATACAAAACCCTTTGTCCATTAATTAATAGAGATTGGAATTATTAGAAAGCTGGTTTTATGTACATAGTTAAACTTTAAGAGGCCTATGTACATACACACGACTCACAAAGCTCATGAATGGTTAGTGAACTTAATATTGTGATACGATCAAAGCCATAGAGAAAATCAATTAAAACACCTCAACTTAAAATACTGCTAATTTAACATTATAAATAATCCCCCAACTTCTCTATTGTAGATGTAGTGGAGGAAATGAGATCATATATGTAAATTATTTAAATCCGTAGGGTTTATACCGGATGAGTGTTATTCAAGTTTATTTTCCGGTTCATCGAGAGGCATTTTGGAGCAGATCGGAATTCGAGGTCAACACATCCGGAGCTATTTTTTGGAAAATTAAAATCTCAAAAAATTACAGAATTTTAACTTAAACTGAATATAAATAATGAACATACTATAAATATGACCCCGTGTGCTAAAGTAGAGGAACCGAATTGAAAAGAAATGAACTCTGGAATTCTCCAAATATTCAAATTCACTTTAGAAAAACGCTAATTAAACATAGGCATTTCTAACAAGCCCTAGGGTGCGATATAAATTTGTGTCCTCACACTAAGGGAGGTACGCTTCAGAGAGTAGTAATCTCCATGGAAGGACTCCCAGTTATTGCCGTCGGCGTAGGATATGGGATTTTCTTCGTAGGGAAAACCATTTAAGTTAGCATTGTGACAAAACCTGTTCTACCCAAGATACTTTAAACCTTTTTGTGCATGAGTCACCATGATCATCATTATTTTGATCTTTGATCGAGAATTGGCGTCCACTGTGATAAGCGAAGGTATCCTCCGCATTTGCAGAGTATGGAGCCAAGTCCAGCCACTACTTGTCACTGGCGTCCTCAAGTCTTTAAGGTCGATCCGGAGTTCCATAAGAACGTCAATCACTAAGGTGTGTATGGTGTCAAGGCCAAGCCAAAACTCCCCTCCGTCGAGAATTCCGAAGCCCAGTCGGTAGTCGACCCAATTTACAAAAATGTCTTCCCTTTGAGGTAGCACTTGGGTGTTGAAGCACCGTTCAGCCCCCTCCGTCGGTCGTCTGATTACAGAACACTGCTGCGGAACGATTGTGGCAGCACACGCACGGGTACACGGTTCGAACTCCTGACTGAGTGTCACCGCGATGAAGCAGGTCTACGCATTTTCGAGGCGGGTTCTTATGCCCCGTCAAATTGCTGATTGTGTCCAGAATAAGGTTCTGTCGAGTCTTTATCTAGATTAAAACCGAAGTCTTCCTTGTGTCTTTACAGAGAGTGATACTTTTGGAGACTCACGAAGGAGAGAAGCTGATCTCGCTGAAGAGAGTCTTGAAGTCGTCTACTGGAGAGGCTTGTTCCTCAGTCGTCTACTGGAGAGGCTTGTTCCTCTTGACTTTTTGCATTCAAAATTACCCTCGGCAGTACCACTAATTTTAGAACCTTCAACATCGTGGTTAGGGAGAAAGTTAATTCCTTGCTTGTAATCTCACAACTGACGAAGTGGCAAAAAGAAATCCTTCCTTTATAAAGAAGGAAAGAAGTCATCAAACTTTAAGTTTATTTTGAACATTGATGTGGACAGTGTAGTGGGTAGGCATTGCGATGACAAGATACGGGTGTTTTCTCTAAAATATTTACGTTTTACCCAAATATTGATATAAGCTTAAACACATTGAGTCTATATATCTTAAAATGATTTAATTTTCTCTTGGATTAATTTAGAGGGATGGGTATATAGACATTTTGAAGTTTACTTTTACCTGGTCGCCAAAAATGCGTAAGGAGTTGAAAGTGGCATTTTTTGATCATTTCAGAAATTCACTTAAAGGGTTTCTGTCATAATTCAATTATTCCCAACGGTCTCTGCTAAATTCCGGGTTCCACTTAGCCAATTTATTGTTATTATTACACTTAGGATAATTCATGTTCTGTAGTTGAATTAATGTTTCTCTTGTTTTGCTTTAAATGTAGTTTTTACTTATTTGTTGTTTCTCAGATTTAAAAAATTCCCTAAAAGTCTTTGAAGTCTCGACTTGACCGAATATTCAACCTGCAGCCGAGATCCTGCACGGGTAAATATGGGGATTTTGACCTATCCCAGGACCAACAATCTGAGTCGAATAAACATGGGCCCTTTAGCATTAAAGGATTTCGTACAACTTTATTAATGAGATCTTTAAATCACAACTCAACGTGGGAAAATATATTGCCGACTTGTTTATGTTTTTCCATTAACTGACTTGTGCCTTTGATCTGCCCCTAAAGAAAATAAATTATAGCCATGCCGTCCCCAAAATGGGGGCTCTATTTAAAAAAAATCCTATTATTAGCTATGCGTTAATAGTTAAATGCACTAAGTATTTGAATTTGAGAGCTGAACTCCTTTGAATTCCTTCATATCTAATCCCTTCATAGCAGACCCCGATTTAAGTAAAGCATAAGTAAATCGATACACGTTGCCATTCTGGGAATCTAATTAATTCACATTATTTATGACCTAATCTCTGTGTGTCCGAAAGCTACCTATGGGGGTACACACTCATTTTCTCCTGCGTAGCGGTCTTCTTATATTTACCATCTATCTTTCTCTGTCTCTCCCTCCTCTCTTTCTCTCTCTCTGTTTATATATATATATATATATATATATATATATATATATATATATATATATATATGGGCAGTATATTTCCATTATGGCAGGTAAGCGACCGCTAGTCTCAGGTTAATGTTTTTCTTTTCAATCTTCTCGATTTGTCATATGTTCGCCTTTTCTTCAATGTTCAACCCGTGAATAAGCCTACCGAAGTTCATTAGAGATTGATATTCATTAATTGCAAAAAGGTGGAAGGAAATCAATGTACCTTAGCACTTTCTTTCATTATGTTAACGCGTTTCGATATGACTAGTATCATCTTCAGAGTTAAAATGAAAAATTAATACGTGTATTCCAGTTTATATGTCATAAAATATGTGTTGACAAACAGAACGTAGACACATGTATTCGAACTAGCAAGCTGAAGAGGTGCAGATCGAGGAAGTGTAAGTGAGCAGGCAGAGAGGAAGGGGGGGGGTAAGCAGCTTCCAGAGGTAATTATCGGCTAGAGGCAACTGTTTTAAATGCACCTGGTCCTTGGATTTCCTCGTCTTGCAGTTGGCAGGATTTCACAGGAGTTAGATTGGATATGTAGACTTGTTTAACATAACATAACATAACATAACATAACATAATTACACGGATGACAAAAGCCACAAGGGCCTATCAAAGGTCATCCGCCTCCGTCAAAACCCACCCACAAAAAGCACCATCACCAGGGGAAGACAAAATCAAAGTCCCCCACAATATAATATAACGGATGACAAAAGCCACAAGGGCTCATCATAGGTCATCCGAGTCAAGCGGCCTCTTTTTCAAGGCACCCAAACTCCCAGGAAAACTACATCCAGAGGATTGCATCCAGAAACAAGGGTATCACCAATCAAGGCTTGTCAAGAACTAAATCATGCAGCTATAGATATATACAAACAATATTAATATATACAAAACTTAGGAACCATCACAACCTTCCCTTCCCATAAACTCATCCAACCTACTCTTAAATACATTTAGATTTGGACTACCTACTACCCTCTGCGGCAATTTGTTCCAAAAGTCTACCACTCTATTGGTGAAAAAATATTTTCTTAAATCCAACCTACACCCTTGCTTTTTAATTTTCAAGTGGTGACCTCTAGTCCGATTTCCATCATCTAACTCAAAAAACTTGCTAACATCCAATTTATCTATCCCGGAAAATTTTTTAAAGAGCTCAATCATATTCCCTCTCACACACCTCCTTTCGAACGAGAACATATTTAATACCCTCAGTCTATCTTCATATTCAAGGTGCCTCAGGGAAGGAATAATCTTTGTTGCCCTCCGTTGCACTGACTCAAGAAGGTTAATATCGTGTCTAAAATGTGGGGACCATGCCTGTATACAGTACTCTAGATGTGGCCTAACATAAGAGTTATAGAGTTTAAGAATAACCTCCTTACTTTTGTAACTGACATTTCTCTTAATAAAACCCAGCACTCTATTTGCCCTATTTCTTGCTTCAATACACTGCTTAGAAAACCTTAATGACTTATCTATTACTACTCCTAGATCTTTCTCATCCTCTACTGAGCTCAGCCAATGCCCATCCATTTCATAGTTAAATTCTCTATTATCTTTTCCCATGTTAATAACTTTGCACTTATCAAGGTTGAAAGTCATTTGCCACTTATGTGCCCAGGATAACAATTTATTTAAATCCCCCTGCACTTTAAAATTATCATCAATATCTTTAACTACAGCTGTTAATTTGGTATCATCCGCAAAAATTGACACTTTATTATTAACTGCCTCCCCAAGATCGTTTATATAGATGACAAATAATAATGGACCGAGAAGTGATCCCTGAGGAACCCCACTGATAACATCCCTCCACTCTGACTTTACACCATTTAGCACTACCCTTTGCTTCCTGTCTTTCAGCCACTCAGCTATCCAATTTGAAACACCCCCACATATCCCAATCACTTTTAATTTATGAACTAGTCTCCTATGTGGTACCTTATCAAATGCTTTACTAAAATCTAAGTAAATTATATCTGCATTCTCTCCCTTATCTACTTGATCTGTTACAAACTCCAGAAAGTCTAGTAAGTTAGTCAAACATGATCTACCTGATCTAAACCCATGCTGAGCATCGCTGATTAACCCACCCCCCCTCTCTAGATGTTGGCAAATCCCTTTTTTAACTATTTTCTCAAGAATTTTACAGACTACAGGAGTTAGGCTAACCGGTCTAAAGTTATTTGGATCCTCTTTACTACCCTTCTTGAAAATGGGGACTACATTCGCTCTCTTCCAATCATCCTGTATTTCTCCATATTCCAGTGACCTAGTATATAACTTCTCCAGAGCTATTGAGATACTTTCTACCCCTTCTTTAAGTATCCTAGAATGAATATTATCAGGGCCGGAGGCCTTGGTAGTATCTAAATCACCTATTAGTCCTTTTATCATCCTCCGATCCACACAAATGTTAGTAAACACCTCTTTTCCTGACCTATGAGTACTATACATAGGACTATTTAGTTTCTCTTTTGTAAATACTGATGCAAAATGACCATTTAGTACCTCAACTATTTCCTCATCAGTTTCTCTCACAAACCCTTCATATTTGATAGGTCCTATTTTAACTCTGCCAGACTTGTTATTAATTTTATAGTAACTAAAGAACTTTCTAGGATCTTTGTTGCTATCCTGAGCTAATTTAATTTCTGACACCCTTTTGTTCTTCTTTATAATCTTATTTAACTCATTCCTAGCTATTCTATAATCACTTAAATTTTGAATATTATTTTCTACCTGTAATTTTTTATATACCCTTTTCTTCTCTGAAATTTTTCTAGCTATCTCCTGATTCCACCATAATGGTTTCCTACTTTTGTTCCTAATGGCCTTTATTGGGATACATTGTTCTTGGACTACATTTATTATATGCTTGAAAGTATCCCACATCCCATAAGCATTTTTACCTCTGAATTCTATATCCCAGTCTTCCAAATTTAGCAAGCTTCGAAGTTTTACATAATCTTCCTTATGAAAATTTGGAACTTTTTCAGCATTCTCAGTTATTTTACCCTTCTCAATTCCCAAGCTAAAACGAACTATCTGATGGTCACTATTTCCCAATGCTTTCCCAATAGTCAATTCTTGAACTAAATGATCACTGTTAGAAAGTACTAAAGTTAATATATTGTCCCCCCTCGTTGGCTCATTAACAAATTGATTCAAAAAATTATCCTCAAAACATTCTATGGTTCTCTTGAATATATTTTGCTACAAGGACGAGTAATTGGTGTCTGTTGAGGGTATAGTCTAAAATCTTTGTTTGCTTCTATCATTTTTCTGTTTAGGCAAGTTCCATGTATTTCTTGTGTATGTTTTTTAGGTGCACCATTGTTGAAGTGGTATGGCATTCTTCTTGATGGTGTGGTTTCGGTCATTCCGATATACGAGTTAGGTAAGAAAGAGCTCACAGTCTCTTAAGGTAAATGTTTACTCACATATCAGATGGGTCCTTTGTTTGGGTTGTTTGGGTCTGTGGTTATTTTTCATGAAAAGGGTCGATGTCCATCTATTATGATAGTAGATAGTTAGTGCGATCTTTTTTTTTAGGCATTCGTGGGGTTTATTCCTTGGTAAATAATGTCCTTGATTGCTCTCCCGTCTGCAGGGTGTTCTATCCTACTATATCAGTAAAATATTATTTCCATCCGTGCCTAACAAATACAGCCTCAAATCCTCGGCCGAAATGATCGCTTTCAGTTGGAATACCAAGGGCGGACATGAGGAAACTCCTACAAATCTGCACTTCAGAAGCTCCTTTCTATGGACTTAATGGAAGTATATATCGTGAAGTTGATAGAGTCACTATGGGTTCTCCCTTGAGAGTTCTCTTTGCTAACTTCTATATAGGAGTGGTCGAAGAAAGGGTTTTCTCAAGAGTATCCAAGCCCCACATCTACTGCAGGTACACAGACGACATTTACATTAATGTACAAACAGAAGAGGAAATACATAAGCTGGAAAGAGCCTTTAAAGAATGTTCTTCCCTCAACTACACCATTGAAGAAAGCCAAAACAACCAATTACCACTTTAAGAATTCCTGACTACAAATATTAATGAAACAATAGCGACAAAAGTAATGTTAGGCCCCCAATCCGGGACTTTGCATAAATGCAGACTGCGAATGCCCTAAACGCTACGGAACAAGCGTGATCACATCGTATATTAACCGTGCTTTCACCCACTGCACTACATGGAAGGATACACACACAATGGACTCGAGAGAGCCATTCCGGTACTCGTTAACAACGGATTCTCTAATGAAGAAATACAGACAGCTATAAGAATTAAAATGGACCGATGGTACCTGTCAGGACCGCAGAAAACCGAAATACAGACAAGGAAAAAATTGTAGAACTCTTTTACAAGAACACTATGAGCACAGAAAGAGCAATCAAGGACATTATTAACCGAGGAATAAAACCCACGAATGTCGAAAAAAATATCGCACTAACTATCTATTAGCATAAATGACGAACATCGACCCTTTTCATGAAAAATAACCACAGACCTCCACCTCAACCCAAACAAAGGACCCATTTGATATGTGAGTACACATTTACCTTAGGAGACTGTGAGGCTCTTACCTAACTCGTATATCGGAATGACCGAAACCACACCATAAAGAAGAATGCCATACCACTTCAACAATGGTGCACCTAAAAAACATACACAAGAAATACATGAAACTTAACTTAAAAGAAAAATGATGGAAGAAACATAATTTTCGACTATGCTCCCAACAGACGCCAATTAGTCCTCCTTGAAGCAATATAAATATATTAAATAAAACCAACTAAGTCTAAATATGCAATCTAACTCCTATGAAATCCTGTCAACTGCAAGACGAGAAAATCGAGGGACCAGGTACATTTAGAACAGCTGCCTCTAGTCACCTCTGGTAAGCTGCTTACCTTCCCCCCCACCCATACCCCCTGTCAGGCCACTCACTTACACTTTCTCGACAAGTCCCTACCTGTACCTCCTAAGCCTTCTAGTTCGTATATACCTGTATACGTTACGTTGTCAGTTTTTCAACAGATTTTATATAACATATAAACTGGAATACATGTATTAATTTCCCATTTTAACTCTGAAGATGATACTAGTCGAATCGAAGCGCGTCAGTATAATAAAAGAAAGTGCTGAGGTGCATTAATTTCCTTCCAATTTTATTCAATTAATAAATATCAATCTCTAATGAATTTCGGTCTGCTTTTCACGAGTTGAACAATGAAAAAAAAAGGCTAACATACGTAAGACAAATCAAGAAGATTGAAAATAAAATCATTAACACGAGACTACCGGTTGCTTTCATAAAACGTGCCATAATATATATATATATATATATATATATATATATATATATATATATATATATATATATATATATATATATATATATATATATATATATATATATATATATATATATATATATATATATATATTAAGAGAGCAGAGGGGTTGCAGGTTGCCAGGCGTATAGGAATTTTTAGGTAAATAAGCAGGCTAAATTTAGGAAGTTCATAATTATATTATAACTTCTTGGTACTGACGTTTCGGATAGGAACCCATTCTCAAGGAGGTGAGATTATAAATATATACAAACATAAGAATTTTTAGAGAAATTATCCGATATTTATAAATTAATTATATTGGAAATGGGAAGCAGAAGAGGTGGTAATGTTCAAATTATGAAAAAGCAGGGCTTTTAACTGTTAGGGAATGGGAAATATGTTTTTGTTTTTAAAAATTAAAACCGAGATTAATTAGTTTTGGGTGTCTTTGTTGTAAAGAGGGATATAATGGAAATATTTGAAAAATATGAGTGTTTTTTGGGGGGGAGTGGTTTGGCGTGTGTAATTCGTGGGTAATTATAGTTGTAGTAAAAGTGGAAATGAGCTTGTGTCGGAGTTTAAAGTGGGGTTTGTAAATCTAATATAAAGACATTCCAGTATACGTAGTTGTTTTTCGATGTTTGCTGTGTCTTTAATTGAAAAATTATGTAAGTTGGGTATATGGTGTTCATGTCTGTTTTCGTAGTGTATTCGGATAGGGGAGAATTTGGGAGTAATGAGCGGGCTCCAGTTATGCTGTTGATGCCTAAATGTGCGCAAATACGTGTGTATATATATATATATATATATATATATATATATATATATATATATATATATATATATATATATATATATATATATATATATATATATATATATCTATATATATATATCTAGCTATCTATCTATCTATATATATCTATATCTATCTATATCTATCTATCTATATCTATATCTATCTATATATATATCTATCTATACCTATCTATATCTATCTATATCTATCTATCTATATATATATATATCTATCTATCTATCTATATATATCTATCTATATCTATATATATATCTATCTATCTATCTATATATATCTATCTATATCTATATATATATCTATATCTATATATATATCTATATATCTATATATCTATCTATATATATCTATATATCTATCTATATATATATATATATCTATATATATATCTATATATATATATATATATATATATATATATATATATATATATATATATATATCTATCTATCTATCTATATCTATATATCTATCTATCTATATCTATCTATATCTATCTATATCTATCTATATCTATCTATATCTATCTATATCTATCTATATCTATATATATCTATATATATCTATATATATCTATATATATATATATATCTATATATATATATATATATATATATATATATATATATATATATATATATATATATATATATATAGTTCTCAGGATGAAGGATATGAAGAAAAACGGGAAGTTCATTTAGTTTACATGATTGTACGACGTTTCGGGTAAATGTCTCACCCATCTTCTGGTACTTGAAAAATGTAAATAAATTAATGAAAGGCTAATATTATACGTTAATAATTTATACTTTCAGAATTTTTTTTACAAATTTTGGTTGTAGTAGATCGGTCGGACTTTTAATATGTACTGGTAAGGATAATGGGTCAGAGATGGTCTTTAGGATTTTGAAAGCTTCAATGGATAAATCAGTTTTTTCTTTCATCCTGCAAACTAAATTACAGCTCAATAGGAGAAACCCTTATCAATATATATATATATATATATATATATATATATATATATATATATATATATATATATATAAATTCCAACACAGCGCAAGAAAGAGAAAACGGATTCATTTTTCGGGGGAAATAGTTATTTCGTAACTCGAAAAAAATCCGAGCTAGAGTGGGATTCGAACCATGCGCACTGAGGGAGTGAGCAACCGCTTTGATCTCACTTAAACCGTTCCTTAGACCACTCAGCTAAGCGGAAGACAAAAATCTCCCGAATAGACAAGCTTTTAAGGCCCGCTTCCCATGGTTGATCGAGATTGAGAAAGAGTTTAGTTGAGAATTGAAAGGACAAAGGAGAAATTGAGTTAAACGTGCGGCGAATGCACAATGTATATCTCTCATGAGCGTGGGAGAATGATGAAATAAATCCAACACACCGCAAGAAAGAGAAAACGGAATAATTTTTCTTCGGAAATAGTTATATATATATATATATATATATATATATATATATATATATATATATATATATATATATATATATATATATATATATATATATATATATATATATATCTATATATATATATATATATATATATATATATAGTGAAATAGAAATTGAACACGAATGAGCAATGAGACAAGAAACAGGAGTTTTTAGAGGAAAGAGAAAGGGACATTAGAAGAACACTAGAATCAAAGAGAGCAGAGGGCATTATTTTTGTCTTCTCGGTAAAGGATATCCTTCATTGTAGCGCCCTCTGATCTCTTTGATTGTAGTGTTCTTCTAATGTCCCTTTCTCTTACCTCTAAAAACTCCTGTTTCTTGTCTCATTGCTCATTAGCGTCCAATTTCTCTTTCACTATATATATATATATATATATATATATATATATATATATATATATATATATATGATAGTGAAACCACTGTATAGGAGCATAGAATTTATATCCGAGACTAGTTTCGGTATGAAGTTTACCATACCCTCTTCAGTCGAATACTGAGACTGGAATGAACAACACAAGTTACTAAATATCTCAAAATCCAAGCAAAAGAAAAGAAAAAAACGGAGAAAAGGGTCATTAATCAGGAAGTGTGGTTCTAAGATCATTAACTAAACTCTTTACAATCAGGTTCCAGGAATAGGAGCTACATTTAAGTTGACCATTCGAAAGATTAAAATTGGTAATTTCTCCTATTAGTATTGATTCTACAATTTTTCTTTTACGGAAATCTTTACAATTATATCTAATTTGGGCCTTTGAATAATCTATTTGGTGGTTGTAATTGTTAATATGGTTAAAAATACTTGATGACATAACCTTTGTGTTCATATATTCGTTTTTTTAATGTTCTCCCAGTCTCTCCTATGTAGAATGAGGGACAGTTAGTGGATTCACAAGGGATCACAAAAACCCCTGCCTCATTTGGTTGATTTGGTCGAAGGGAAAGATTTAAGGGAGAACATTAAAAAAACGAATATACGAACACAAAGGTGATGTGATGCGAGGCAGTACTACATCCAGTATTTTTAACCATATTAACAATTACAACCACCAAATAGATTATTCAAAGGCCCAAATTAGATATAATTGTAAAGATTTCCGTAAAAGAAAAATTGTAGAATCAATACTAATAGGAGAAATTACCAATTTTAATCTTTCGGATGGTCAACTTAAATGTAGCTCCTATTCCTGGAACCTGATTGTAAAGAGTTTAGTTAATGATCTTAGAACCACACTTCCTGATTAATGACCCTTTTCTCCGTTTTTTTCTTTTCTTTTGCTTGGATTTTGAGATATTTAGTAACTTGTGTTGTTCATTCCAGTCTCAATTTACGACTGAAGAGGGTATGGTAAATTCATACCGAAACTAGTCTCGGATATAAATTCTATGCTCCTACACAGTGGTTTCACTATCAGATATACCATAACTCGCTATTGAGTTCATTTCAATTGTCAGGTCTAAATATTAATTTTATTGCTCCGAAATACCATACCTACATATTGTAAGTTCCCAGAGAAAATACTACTACTAATACATTCAGTCAAGAATATTTGATTAGCTTACTTTGAAGGGAGAATCAATAAAACTTTGTCTTATTTTGCATCAATATAAAATTGCAAATAGCATTGAACTTTATGTGTATATATGTATATGAGTCTGCCTAGGACGAGAACTTGAACACTAAAGGGAGGAACTTAGTAGGTCTTGGAGGCTATATTCTTCCTGTTGTTTATAATTTTCTTTATCTGTGTGACATCATTCTGTGGTGGTAATGAACATCATCAGCTCATCTCGTCCCAATTGGGAGCAAAGGATTCCGTAAATCTTTATTATAAGTCCAAAGCTCGAGTTTTCCCCTAAACTCTCGCCATTCATCTGAACTCAAAAGCCAAAAAAATGAGCAGAGTTCGGAGGAATTGCATTTCTGAATCGACGAATCGTGAGAAAGAGAGAGAGAGAGAGAGAGAGAGAAGGAGTGATAAGCAGAAAATAAGAATAATAAAATATTAAGATAATTAAAAAGATTAGTTTGGTCAGTGCTTGTGATGAGAGGATTGCTTTTTAGTCCAGTCCCGCCCCCTCCCCGTTCGATGTCTTATCACAGCATCCATCCCCCTCCCCCTTATTAAGGACCTCACCTTACCATAAGAACCACAAATTCCCGTCTCAGTTGGAAATCTATCAATATTTTCGCCATGTTAAAAAATTACCTTCTTTTGTCCATTTCTTGATGAATTATTCGCTTCTGGCGGTATTTTCTTGCTTGCTAAAGGACCCTATTTGAGAGTCCTCCCCCTTCCATCAGTCAAAGAGTTCTACAGATACTGAAGAATTCAGTAAAGTCAGTGAATTTCGCAAGTTTGATGCGGACCTCTTCATTTGTGAAGAGCGCACTTTTGAAGGACTGTGGGTGGTTGATGCCTTTTCTCGAATAATTTTACAAAAAAGTAAATTTAAAATTCGATTAAAAGATAAAAGTGTTGAATGCATGTTTTTTTTAAGTTTTCATTTGCTTTTGGGGCTAAAAACACAGAGTAAAGGTTATTTTTTTCATTTCTAACGTCTTTCTTTAATTCCATCTTTGTTTATGCCAATTGTAGCGATGTTGCCTCTATTACAAAAGTATGACTCTCCTGCTGAATTTGAGGGGCCATTGTTTTCAGTCGAATGCAATTAATTCCCTTGATGTTTTTCACATTTTTCAATCCTCTTAGCATCTGAGAACTCAAATATTCATCTTAGAACAGAGAGATTTCGTGAGTGGCAGAAGCGTCTTTACCTTTTTTAGGAACAACATTGTGGGAGGAATTAACATAGGTGGGAGCGATAACTAAAAAAATTATCACGATAACCGATAAATCGATAACGATAACCTTATCGGCCGTAACCGATAACTGGCGATAAATTTATCGTCCGATAAGGTGATAACAGATAAATCGATAAATCCAAAATTATAATACAATATTGATTATTGACTATATAGAGAACGGAAAAGCACGGGAACATAGGGAAAAAAATCATCAAAGAACGCGTAAAACCAGTAGTGCGCAGGAGCAACACCTCGTGACCTCTCGTCCGACAGCTGGTTCCCAGCTCGGACCTACCTATTTCTGCCTCCAATGCACGCGCGGTTCGCCCCTGTGCTAAACTGGAACAAAAAACTGAAATTATCGATTATCGTTAGTTTGGAACCAAAAGTATCGGCGATACCGATGAATCAATAACGCAGAAAAAAATCGGATTACTGATAACCCCATATCGTTATCTATCTCGATAACGCCCACCTATGGGAATTAATATCGGACCTTTTGCATTTAAGGAACTCTAATAATTTTGGAACAACAATTTGATTTCTTAAGAGTGGCACATTTGCATAAAAGAGGCATAATCAAAAAGTTAAAATCTGTGATTTTAATCTTAATATCATTATAAACCTTGGTTACAACTGACTACAATTTATTTTTATTCCTCTATTAATTTATCAGATTCATGTACTTTCTCTTCAATACGAAAATAAATTAATTTATCTATATGTAATGCTCAAAAGTGACTGAGAATTGAGGATATATATTCTTCTCTTGTTGACGAAAAATTCTCTCACTCTTTCCTCTTTCTATCTAATAATTAAATTAATTATCTAACTCTATCACTCGGCCCGCTCTCGTCGCTATCTTTGTCTATCTTTTTTATCTCACTTTTCTTATAAGGATTCACAGGATGGCAAATGGCTGGTAGATGTTAAATGTTAAATGGAGGTATATTGACAGGATCGAACCCCTAGGAGCGTCCGGCAACGATCCAAAGAGCGATCAGGGATGGTCCAGGAAGACGGTACGAAGGCGAGTCCAATGATGAGTCATGAAGTGTTCACTGTAGATCCAAGGATGGACGAAGACGGACCCAAACTATCGGATGGTCAAAGGAAGGACCAATGTGTGTCTAATTCCGAGTAGGGGCAAATGCATGTCAACAGGGGGTCTGAGAAGGGTTCGAGCTATGCCCGTACGGGATCAAGAATCCCTAAATAATCCAGGGAGGGGAAGAAACCCTTCATGATATAAGTACTTCCAGTAGTCGTTCGGGCCCCAGCATACACAACGTATATTGGCCCCCACCCTTTCTCCCTAGGACAAGGAGGGAGGTCAGCGGTTAGGGGGCGGGGTCTATCATCCTCTCCCTCAACCATCATTTTTGAGTTGCTCCTTCCACCCTTTTCTGGCCTCGTCGTTAAGAGGAATAAATGGAGGAAATTTCAAAATTCAAATGATAAAATTGAGGATTTACTTGCCATTTATTATCATCTCACCTGCCATATGTCAGTCAAATGAAAAGATTGTGGTGGTAAATAGTGGAGGGGGAGGGGGGCAATGGACAAGCGCCAAATACATCAACATTTTTCCATAATTTTTTGTCACATTAATTTTTCATGTATCGTTTATTCCTTTATTCTGTAGGGAACATTTTGACGCCATATATTTATTTATTTATTAACGCCATCCGTTACTTTAATTTTCGCGTAGGTTTCCCAAGAAAAGATAATGAAATCAACATAAAGGTTGGAATGCCAATCACTGGGAAGACAGGGGCTGTTCTGGTTGGCAGAAAGAACTAGTGCTGAGACTAGTCTTATGTTTTTCCCTCGCGTCAATATTCCGGGGATTGATCAACCCCACCATCCCCTACCCCGATTTCAATCTTCGTTGAATCCAAAAATTCCATTTTGAACCTAATAAGGCCCGCATTGGCCTATTGATCTGCATTAGTCTGTGATACAAAAACCACCATTTACCTATTAATCTGCATTAATCAGTGTTAAATAAACCTGCATTGGCGTATTGATATGCATTAGTCAGCGGCACATAAACACGCATGGCCTATTGATCTGATTTAGTCGGTGTCAAATAAACCCGCATTAGATTATTGAGCTGCAGTAGTCGGCGGCAAATAAACACGCATTGGCCTATTGATCTGCATTAATTGGTGTCAGATAGACCCGCATTAGTCTGTTGATACACATTAATTGGCGGCACATAAGGCCCACACAATGGCCTATTGATCTGCATTAGTTGTTGGCGCATAAAATTGCATTAACCTATTGATCTACATTAGTCGATTGCACATAAAGCCGCATGGACCTCTTGATCAGCCTTAGTCTGTAGCAAATAAAACTGCATTGGCCTATTGATCTGCATTAATCGGTGGGACATAAACCTACATTGGCCTAATGATCCGCATTAGTCGGTGACAAAACCTTTGCATTGGCCTATTGATCTGCATTAGTCGGTGACAAAACCTTTGCATTGGCCTATTGATCTGCATTAGTCGGTGGGACATAAACCTACATTGGCCTATTGATATGCATTAGTCGGTGACAAAAACTTTGCATTGGCCTATTAATCTGCATTAATCGGTGGGACATAAACCTGCATTGGCCTATTGATCTGCATTAGTCGGTGACAAAACCTTTGCATTGGCCTATTGATCTGCATTAGTTGGTGGCATATGACCAGCATTGGCTTACTTATTTGCATTAGGTGGTGTCAAATAAACCCTCATTGTCCTATTGACCTGCATTAGTCCTTGGTAAATAAACACGCAATGGCCTATTGATCTGCATTAGTCAGTGTCAAATAAACCCAGCTTGGACTATGATCTGTATTAGTCGGTGACAGGTAACCCGCATTGGCCTATTGATCTGCATTAGTCGGTGACAAAACCTTTGCATTGGCTTATTAATCTGCATTAGTCGGTGGCATATAACCAGCATTGGCTTACTGATTTGCATTGGCTAGTGTCAAATAAACCCGCATTGGCCTATTGATTTACATTAATCGGTGGCACATAAACCAGTATTGTTCTATTGATTTGCATGTCGTTAGCACATAAACCCCAAATTGCCTATTGATCTCCATTGTCGGATACACATATGTAAACTGCATTAACCTATTGATCTCCATTGTCGGAGATCAATAAAGCCACATTGGCCTATTAATTTGCATAAGTTATTAGCACATAAACTTGAATTGGCCTATTGATGTTCATTTTAGGAGACACATAAACCCCATTGGCCTCCATTGTAGGTGCCCAATAAAACCGAATTGGTCTATTGATCTACACTAGTCGGTCACATATGAAACCGCAATTGACCCATTGATCTGCCTTAGTTGCTGACAGATAAACTCGCATTAACCTATTTATCTGCATTAGTCGGCGGCACATAAATACGCATTTGACATATTGATATACATTAGTTGGTGTCAGATAAACCCACATCGGCTTATTGATCTGAATTATTCGGTGGTATATAAACTTGCATTGTCCTTTTGATCTGTTTTAGTCATTAGCGCAAAGGTTCTTGAAACACCCAACGTAGACTAAGAGGTGACCTAATTCAAGTATTTAAAACCGTCAAAGGCATAGTTAATATGAACTGTTACAACTACTTTATAATAGACCGATCTAATTACAAAAGGGGAAATAGTTGTAAAATTATAGGTAAATAATTTAACTCGCATGAGTCTAAAAATGGTTCTTCAACCGAATATTCAACTTATGAAATGGTCTCCTCCGTAACATCATCGACTGCACTTTAGTTGATTTCTTTTAACATAGACTAGACAGCTCTTTGCCTCAAAGCCTAACAACGTTTATTTGCATGCAATTATTTGGCCCTCCATCAGATAAGGGAACATCTATCGATGATCAAAGAGGCGAAGTTTAGTAAACTTAGCTTATATAATGTCTTCATGCAACTTCGTACGGATCGAATGGTCAGGTGTTAAATGCTATTTCCATTCGATCATCGCATCTAATACGATATATGTTTCTTTTTCCCACTCAACACTCCCCATACGCAAAATATGACTCACTAGAGGGGATCGAATAGGTCCCAGAAACTTCCTGTTTTACCGCTCGTACATCACATGACTCCATGAGGAGTCTGGCCTATTCCATTTTAATCCACTTTCTTTGGAGTTGGTTGCATGCTGCTGCGCGCGAGAGGACGGGGGGGGGGGACTGTCCACGACGTCGGAGCGCCTTTCCTTCTCTTGCTTTTTACATTTTTATTTTTGTGCGTTTTGCATCTTTTGTCAATCTAGCCCAGGATTAGGCTATGAGTGATTACGGTGACTATTCATTAGTAGGCGTCGTTGCGCTGGGAAAATTACATAATTACACAATTATGTAATTTTCCATAATTACATTACATAATTACACGGATGACAAAAGCCACAAGGGCCTATCAAAGGTCATCCGCCTCCGTCAAAACCCACCCACAAAAAGCACCATCACCAGGGGAAGACAAAATCAAAGTCCCTCACAATATAATATAACAGATGACAAAAGCCACAAGGGCTCATCATAGGTCATCCGAGTCATACGGCCTCTTTTTTAAGGCACCCAAACTCCCAGGAAAACTACATCCAGAGAATTGCATCCAGAAACAAGGGTATCACCAATCAAGGCTTGTCAAGAACTAAATCATGCCGCTATAGATATATACAAACAATATTAATATATACAAAACTTAGGAACCATCACAACCTTCCCTTCCCATAAACTCATCCAACCTACTCTTAAATACATTTAGACTTGGACTACCTACTACCCTCTGCAGCAATTTGTTCCAGAAGTCTACCACTCTATTGGTGAAAAAATATTTTCTTAAATCCAACCTACACCCTTGCTTTTTAATTTTCAAGTGGTGACCTCTAGTCCGATTTCCATCATCTAACTCAAAAAACTTGCTAACATCCAATTTATCTATCGCGGAAAATTTTTTAAAGAGATCAATCATATCCCCTCTCACACACCTCCTTTCGAACGAGAACATATTTAATACCCTCAGTCTATCTATATATTCAAGGTGCCTCAGGGAAGGAATAATCTTTGTTGTCCTCCGTTGCACTGACTCGAGAAGGTTAATATCGTGTCTAAAATGTAGGGACCATGCCTGTATACAGTACTCTAGATGTGGCCTAACATAAGAGTTATAGAGTTTAAGAATAAACTCCTTACTTTTGTAACTGACATTTCTCTTAATAAAACCCAGCACTCTATTTGCCCTATTTCTTGCTTCAATACACTGCTTAGAAAACCTTAATGACTTATCTATTACTACTCCTAGATCTTTCTCATCCTCTACTGAGCTCAGCCAATGCCCATCCATTTCATAGTTAAATTCTCTACTATCTTTTCCCATGTTAATAACTTTGCACTTATCAAGGTTGAAAGTCATTTGCCACTTATGTGCCCAGGATAACAATTTATTTAAATCCCCCTGCACTTTAAAATTATCATCAATATCTTTAACTACAGCTGTTAATTTGGTATCATCCGCAAAAATTGACACTTTATTATTAACTGCCTCCCCAAGATCGTTTATATAGATGACAAATAATAATGGACCGAGAAGTGATCCCTGAGGAACCCCACTGATAACATCCCTCCACTCTGACTTTACACCATTTAGCACTACCCTTTGCTTCCTGTCTTTCAGCCACTCAGCTATCCAATTTGAAACACCCCCACATATCCCAATCATTTTTAATTTATGAACTAGTCTCCTATGTGGTACCTTATCAAATGCTTTACTAAAATCTAAGTAAATTATATCTGCATTCTCTCCCTTATCTACTTGATCTGTTACAAACTCCAGAAAGTCTAGTAAGTTAGTCAAACATGATCTACATGATCTAAACCCATGCTGAGCATCGCTGATTAACCCCTCCCTCTCTAGATGTTGGCAAATCCCTTTTTTAACTATTTTCTCAAGAATTTTACAGACTACAGGAGTTAGGCTAACCGGTCTAAAGTTATTTGGATCCTCTTTACCACCCTTCTTGAAAATGGGGATTACATTAGCTCTCTTCCAATCATCGGGTATTTCTCCATATTCCAGTGACCTGGTATATATCTTCTCCAGAGCTATTGAGATACTTTCTACCCCTTCTTTAAGTATCCTAGAATGAATATTATCAGGGCCGGAGGCCTTGGTAGTATCTAACTCACCTATTAGTCCTTTTATCATCCTCCGATCCACACTAATGTTAGTAAACACCTCTTTCCCTGACCCATGAGTACTATACATAAGACTATTTAGTTTCTCCTGTGTAAATACTGATGCAAAATGACCATTTAGTACCTCAACTATTTCCTCATCAGTTTCTCTCACAACCCCTTCATATTTGATAGGTCCTATTTTAACTCTGCTAGACTTGTTATTAATTTTATAGTAACTAAAGAACTTTCTAGGATCTTTGTTGCTATCCTGAGCTAATTTAATTTCTGACACCCTTTTGTTATTCTTTATAATCTTATTTAACTCATTCCTAGCCATTCTATAATCACTTAAATTTTGAATATTATTTTCTACCTGTAATTTTTTGTATGCCCTTTTCTTCTCTGAAATTTTTCTAGTTATCCCCTGATCCCACCATAATGGTTTCCTACTTTTGTTCCTAATGGCCTTCATTGGGATACATTGTTCTTGAACTACATTTATTATATGCTTGAAAGTATCCCACATCCCATAAGCATTTTTACATCTGAATTCTACATCCCAGTCTTCCAAATTTAGCAAGCTTCGAAGTTTTACATAATCTCCCTTATGAAAATTTGGAACTTTTTCAGCATTCTCAGTTATTTTACCCTTCTCAATTCCCAAGTTAAAACGAACTATCTGATGGTCACTATTTCCCAATGCTTCCCCAACAGTCAATTCTTGAACTAAATGATCACTGTTAGAAAGTACTAAATCTAATATATTGTCCCCCCTCGTTGGCTCATTAACAAATTGATTCAAAAAATTATCCTCAAAGCATTCTATGAACCTGCCACTTGTTCTATCCCTACCTATCATATTTTCCCAGTCCACAGAGTTTAAGTTGAAGTCCCCAATAATAACTGCATCTGTTTCACATCCCTTACTTATTTCCCTTATCATTAGTTCATCCATATCATCAGTCTGCCCAGGTGGCCTGTAAAAAGCTCCCAAATGCACCATTCTATTTTTACTGATCCTAATATCTATCCAAAGTGACTCAACTCCATCATGCTTTATTGAAGTATTTAAACTTGAAAAAATGTTGTTTTTTATATAGATAATTATTCCTCCACCAATCCTACCTGTCCTTTGACTAATGTACATATTATAGCCCTGTAAATCAAATTCACTTATAGTGTCACTAAATTCTATTTCATTAACCCATGATTCAGTAACACATAATATATCTATATCCTCATCGCTAATATAACTAAATAGCTCATCCTTCTTGTTTCTAAGACTACGAGCATTTGTATAGAAACAATTTAACCCCCTATCCCTGAAGCACCTCTTGAAACTTGAATGACCTCACCTCTATCGCCTTGGAACCTATTTCTGTTATCTGCCAAGTCCATTCTACTTTCAGTACTATAATGTCCTCTCATAATTCCCTGACCACTATTAGTATCTAGTTTCCCACCCGCAAAGACCTAATAACACGATCATACTCCCCCCACAACACATCTACCCCCCTCCTACTCAAATGCAGTCCATCCATCGCATACATTTCTTTCATTCCAACCAACCTATCCCGCACATCCAGAAACATGACACCTTCCATCTCACACATCCTCCTCACATAATCATTCAGCCCAATTGCACGAGAAAACCATTCTACCCCAACATCCATTCTTGGAAGCACACCTGTCACAACACCTTTCATTCTACTTTCTTTCACCTTTTCAATCAACCTCTTGTACCTCTCACGTAACTCACATTCACCCACTTTCTTCACATCATTCACTCCTACATGTGTAATCACAACCGCATCCCTTGCACAGCCAGACACCAGCTCCTCATACCTATCAGACAGATCTCTCACTCCAGCACCCGGTAAACACACCCTCAAACCATTCAACTACTTGCATTCAACTTCCTATCTAAATATCTAACTCGCGAATCACCCATCACAAGCACTTCAGTCAGACTCCTATTCCTAACCCCCACAGACCTAACTCCATCCCCACTCCTATTCTCATTCAAACTACCAGTCACTCGAACTCCACCCCCACCCCCATCAGTCATATCACTTCCAGTTACTTCCTCTCTTACGGCGCTGAATCTATTAGTCAAGCTAATAGGTTCTGTGTCCCTCTGACTCACACACCTATTATCCCCCTGGCTAACAACCTCAACAGAGGCAACCCTATTCTCACAAAGAACAGGAGAAGCCTCCCTAGCTTCATGTTTCCTAACCACTTTCCACTGTCCCCCATCCTCACTAGGCCTATTTCTAACTAATCTAAGGGGGCTAACTTCACTATCACTAGAACTATCATATCCTACCTCCTCCACCGGCCCTCTACCTTCACCTGAAACATCTAACTGGCCTACCTCACCACCTAACCTATTCCTAGCTCTAGGCCTAACACTAAGTTCCCTCCTGAGCTCAGCAACCAACCCCTCCAGCCTACATATCCTGTCTAAATCCTGCCTTCTCATCCCCTCTAAATTTACAATGCATTCACGCAGCCCACATACAACACATGTATACCCCTCACCTAATACACCACAACCAATGCATACATTCCGACACTCATGCTCACTTTCATCCCCAAACTCCATCACTTATTTAAACAAAGAAAGAACTTAAGTAGTAATAAGAAAAAAAAAGAAGAGCAACTTAGCTTTCGCTGATTGTGGTGAGAAAAAAAAACAAACAAACTATAGAAAAATCTGAAAAATAGATCAACAGACTGAGAGCTCTATGAAACACGTGCTACCTATTCGAAGGTCACCTACCGTGATATAATGTCTTCGCCTATTTCATTGCTTCTTCTTGGCACAGAATTATTACAAAGTGGAATCTCTTTGATAATTCCACTCTGGCAAGGATGATGCACTACTGTACGAAGGGATTCCTCGCAAAATGAGTTGTTTTCTAATGGTATGAGGTTTCCTTCATCTGACAATCATCTTGGAGATATTTTACGAACAAATAATTCCATAGTTGCATTTCTGTGATTGGTTTGTTATAAGGTATTGAATAGTATTTTTTTCTGAATTTTATCTCAAAGAGTTTTAAAATATAACAAATTATCTTTCCCTTTATCAAGATGGATCTTCTGAAAATACTTTCTCGGAAAGGACACACACACACATTGGAAGTTGTTAATTATTAGAAGTAAAAGAGCCAAATTTCAAATATTCAACACTATATTGTCTGCATTTTTGCTTTAATTAGTTTTTCAACATGATTATTGTTAAATTCAAGCATTGAAAATAAATTAAAGTAAGTAAAAATAACGCCAACAACCATCGCCAACTATTGAGGTACAGGGGTTGCCTTATCCAACCCCTGTGCTGAGGTACAGGGGTTGCTTTAGGAATGCAACTTTTTTGATCAGTATAAATTTTAGTTTGTGAGTCTTCGAGGTATATTTGAAGCTTTTATCCAAGTTCTGTCTAAAACTTTCTTTAAGTTCGAAAATCAGACAGAAAGAGATGTTTTTTCGCATATTTGAAGCTTTTATCGAAGTTCTTTCTAAGAGTTCAGATAAGATAAATATAATTATCGAATGTTTGGGAGTTTTTAGAAAGAAAAATAATTCCAAATCGCAAAGTTTAGAAAATTTATTAAAATAATAGCATTTCTGTTTTTAAAAATTTATTTATATATAAAAGCAAATCTTGATAGGAAAAAAGTTATCTGAGCTTTGTTTTTTTTTCCGTACATTAAAAGATTTCAGATAAAAGTTTTTCTTTCCTTTAGGCTTAAAAACTAAGCATGGATATGAAAAAGCTTAGAAGAAGAGTAAATTATTAGGCGATATGTAGTGAAAACCTTTTAAATACTTTTAAACTAAAACCCCGTTGCTAGAGCCAGATTGGTCGTAGGCCAGCCACAGACCGAAGGTCTGCCTGCGGAACGCAAGCTCCCGCTGTAGGTATCGTCTTTTTTTAAGGGGGGGGGGAGGGGGTGTAATAACATCGCAACTATTCAGCCGATTCCTAACGACATTTGAAACCCTTCTGTTGTGTTACATTCTCTTTCGAATGATATAATTGTCAAGGTCCTCCCAAGATTAGTCCGGGAATTGTTGAAGGTCGTAAGGTCATAAATCAGAATAAGTGAGAGCAGGTGACCTTTGGTCAGCAGATCTTGTTTCTCTTAGTTTGTATGTATAAATTGACGAAAAGAAAATGGTGATATTCAGAGAAAAAATATGATTTTTTGAATTTTTAAAAAACAAAATGAATTAAAAATGGTGAAGTTCATTTTTTTTTTTATTCAAATTGAGTTCTGGCTGGGTTTTTTTTTGGGGGGGGGGGCAGGGGGGTATATTCGAATCTTTTATCAAACTTCATTCTAAAATAGAGTTTCCATTTTAATCTTTTTCAAGAAGAAATAGTTACCATCTAAACAAAAAGAGTAAAGCAAATTAAAAATATTAAATACAAATTTAGATGGTAAAAATGAGCTCTGATAATTGTTTTTCCGTATTTCAAAAGAATTCCGATGTTTGATTTTTTGGCCTATACGGGGGGAGCTTGCGCTTCGCTACTAAGATTAAAATTTTAAATAAAAAAAAATAGCCATGGTTAAACTTTTATAAATTTTCTGAACTTCAGCATTTGTAATTCTTTTGGAGCAACCAGCTTTTGTGAGATTAATTAAAGGTGAGTTCTGAGTTACAAATGTTGTTTACAATTATAGTATAAGTAGTACAGGTTAAGCTTTTATAACGACTGAATACTAAAGCGTTCGGATCATTGGTCACTACGTAGGCTATATAACGAAGTTAAATAAAGGAAGACATAATAATAATAATAATAATAATTGGTTTATTCATCAATAAGCAGTACATTGTACAATGTGCAATTACTGAAAAGTTCTCGATTTACAATTTCAGTGAAAATATATTGACTAAAATAATTAAAAGCTAACATTGAACAATGAAAAATTAAAATAGATAAGATCTTAATAAAAGCAATTAATGTCCAACATGTGCAAAGACTATTTGTTGAACAGGCGAGCCACATAGAGTATGGTGGATCCCCTGTAGCGCTCTGTTCAGCACCAGGCCTGGAGTGATCTAGCACTGTGTCAGTCCAGTAGCGAGATGGTTTTCTTGCTGGCAGAATGCTCATGTGGTCATTTTCCCATAGTTTGTCCCCCAAACTAAAGGTGAGTTGGATTCTTCTGTTCTCCAGCGATGGCAAACCAAGCGTGGAGAGCGTGGCACTATAGCTGTTGTAATGGCCACCCATAACAATGCGATACACCCGTTTCTGTAAGCGCTCCAGAGCGGTTCGATGTGCAATGTGAGAACGGGATGCTACACAAGACACGCATACTCCAGTACAGGTCGTATGCACTGGCAGCATAGCTGTACCAGCTGCTCCTGCGATGCCCCAAACGATCTCGCTCGGAACATCATGAAAAGTCGCTTGGACGCTTGGGTGACGATGTAATCGACGTGATCCTGCCAAGTCAGGCTTGAGTTAATAATCAGCCCGACCACTTTGGCTGTTTCGACACATGTATGACATTCGCGTCGAGTTGCACATCAGGGAATACCACGTCCTGTCGCAAGAAGCTGATGTTGAGCAGTTCACATTTTGTGGGATTGAGAATTGATTTCAGTTTCTGGCACTGATTATTGATGGTGGTGATGAGTTGTTATAGGGGGTTTGTGTACAGTTCGATGGTCCTCGCTAATGTGTGTACAGTCACATCATCTAAGAACTTTGCTTTTTTAGGTGAACTTTTCAATAGGCTGTTGATAACGGCGAGGAAGATTACTGGTCCAATGCAGGTCCCCTGGGGCACTCCGCAGGTGGTGGGCGGGCAGGTGGATGATTTGCCACTGTACCTGGTGCACTGATGCCGCCCTGCGAGGAAGGATGTTATAAATGGCAGCAGTGACGTCCGGCATCCGAGGTGGTACAGTTGGGTTACTGCTACGTTGTGGTCCACGTTGTCAAAAGCCTTCTTAAAATCAATCAGGCATATCTGGGCTACTGTGTCATGCTACTCCCGGCCCTTTAGGATGGAGTCCAGGTCGAACACCATATGCATGGTGGTGGAACGTCCATTCAAGTTTACAAACTGGTACTAGTCGATGTTCGGTAGCATGTCCCCTAATACCACCCTAGCCACATCGAGGAAACTTGATTTGAGAAGAGCAGACTTTACAGGTCTTCGTGCTGGGCTGACTGACGCGAGGCTAGAAGTATGCGAGGCTGTTGAAGACTCGTGGAAAAGTTTCAAAGCCACATTCCTGAGTCTTCAATCGCGTTTCATCCCTCTGAAATGCTCGCGTCGGTCTTCTGTTCAAGCAAAGTGGTTTGTCGTAGAATGCCCCCCCCCCTTTTGTTCTAAGAGTGCTAAGTGTCTAATATATAGTTATTGTAATAATATCTTAAAGAATAGAGCCGTTGGAAACACGTAAGGATATAGAGAAACGCACAATAATTCCCAAAATAAACTTGTATTTTAACTTTAACAAATGAGTACACAACATTTAAACATTAACTACAGCAATACTCTGAATATTATCATAAACAAGAATTAATTAAATTAGTTTGACCCTCAAAAATTGGCTAATTTCTCTACACACAGCAATATATAAGATTTAGGCTTACGGACTCAACTGGATTTTAAATGCCACCGGAATGTTATTGTCTCACGACGCGTGCCGCCTGGCCAGATGTAGAAGGGCAGGATCACAATCTCCTTTTAGCGAAGGTAGCAGCTGGGGGATCCCCACGGTATTCCGGGGGGGGGATGTTCTTCAAGGACGAGAACAATTACGGTGCTTTATGCGGCACCAAGGTATTCGTGGTCTCTCTGGCGAGAGTGAGTCGAACTTGGTTCTTAAACCAAGTTAACTGGGAGTGTGGTTTGAACACCGAGTAACGAGCTCAGGGGGAGCTTTTCTCGTTTGTTACTTAATTCCTCATGGGCGAGGACTGAACTCCGGGAGAGTCTTCTTCAAGGGCGAGGATCGATGAGGGTGGGTTTCTCTGATGAGAATAAGTTACTTAAAGTTCGGTTTGGTAACCAGGAACTAGCTCGAGGATCAGCTTCTTCTTAGTTCCAGTCTTCTTCAAGGGCGAGTATAACGGAGGGGGATTTCTCTGACGAGAATAAGTTGAACTTGGTTCCTCACCAAGTTAACTTATGAGTTCGGTGTGGCCACGGAGTAACGGGCTCGAGGGGGAGCCTTTTCCTTCTTCTTTCCTTAATTCCTCAAGGACGAGGAATACCCCTAGTGTTTAAGATGCACCAGGATATGAGGAGTCTCTCTGACGAGAGTAAGTTGAACTTAACAAAGTTAACTTATCGTTTGGTTTGATAACCAGGGACTAGCTCGAGGATGAGCTGTTTCTTAGCCCCTTAAGGTAGGTAGCCCTGCCTTTCTTGCAGGGTACTTCTTGGTCTGGCGAGCCAAGTAATCTACCTCTCCAGGCTTAGTAGCTCGGCTTTAATCCGAGGACTTCGTCACCTAGAGACTGACGTATACTACCTCGATTTTCCTCAGTGTTCCTCATTTATACCTTGTCACCCCACTGGGGGAGTGGTAAGGGGGGAGGGGCTTGAGGACGGCCCCAGGAGGGTTCTTATGCCAAATGGTTTTTCCCACCAAGTCTTACATCGGCTCCTCGTTAGCCTTCGAGCTTGGGAGAAACACGTCTCCAATTTCTTGTTTGACGTGAAATTGAATTTTACTCTGCTGGGGGAGATCTTGCATTGGTCTTTCATAGCGCCGTGTGGTGCAGCGCTGCGGTTACGCGTTTGACCCGCCGAGGCCTGGGCCGGATGTCTTTGCGGTAACCGCTTTGTGACTCCACGACGAGTAAACGGGGTAGTGGGAGTGACGATTCCCCTACACACCTCCCATCGAAGAAATTAATGGGGGGGGGGACTCTCGGGGACTCAAAACAACTTACTCAACCTAGTCGAGTTTAGCAAAGTTGTATTTCTTTGAGCTCTCTCTTACATTAAGTTTCCTTACACATGAGCACCCTCGCACGCGTTTACATAGGCAATGTGCGAACTAGACCTACTCGCAATACAATTTTACATGAAAATAACAAAACCTTAATTCGTCGATTACCCACATAAAAAAAAACAACAAAACAAGCTACTTCCTTACATTTCTAAGCTTTTGGGAACTTAAATCCTACCGATAAATATTAACACGAACAACAAATGAAAACATTGTTTCACGCTCATTAGGTACTGAAATAACCCTCGAAGGTACTTCGTCTCCGCCTATAGAGCAGCTGTACTTTATCGGCTCCTTTGATGTAGCTAATCCTAAAATGGTGCTCTAATACCAATACTTTACCGCGCCTGAGTCGGCAGTTCGGGTTATTGAGTCTACCCAAGTATGTTACTAAATGGTAGCGGTATTTCAACCTACTCGAATTACCCTTCTTATGGTACTTGACTACCTTTAAACTGAATATTATGGCTAGAGCGGCCTGTTGCAGCGGGGCATAATTGATGAGAACTTGAGTCTCATAATCCCTCTTTATCAAGGTACACTGTAATATCAAGTGTGTGTTCGATCTTTGGGGATCGAGAAAACTTTTCCCTGCGAGGTCGTTAATGGGCGTGGCGCTCACTACGACTTCTCGTATTCGCGGTAACTCCGTGGACGTTCCGTTCGGGGAGGAGACTACTAGGGGTAGGGGATACTCATCCGCGTGTACCATTTGACTAACTTTATCTGGGTGTATCGCAATAGCACCTCTTTCCTCCTTCCTTGTCAACTCATTTGACTCACTTCTCTTAGTAGGTTGTTCCTCAGGTACACCTGCTCGTACCTCTACTCTACCTTCTACTTCTTCCCTGATAACCCCATTTGGCTGGGTTCTCCTCGTAGGTTCTCCCTTAGGTACTCCTGCTGGTACCTCATCCCTACTTTCTACTTCTTCCATCGTTACCCCATTTGGCTGGGTTTCCCTCGATGGTCCTTTCTTAGGTCCAGGCCGAGCTCCAACTTCCTCGGCCTCTATCAGATTCTCGATAGGTGCACTTTCGAGTGCGAGCAATCTTTCCTTTTCTGCTCTCTCTTCTCTTTCAGCTTGAGCACGTTTCCTTTCATCGGCTTCTTTTTCTCCTTTCGCTATTTCATTTTCCCGTCGGGTTCTTCTTTCTTCATCTTCCAGGTTTATCTTTATTTTTCTTTCATCATCTTCTCGTTTTATCTTTATTCTCCTTTCCTCATCTTCCCTTTCTATCCTTATTCCGAATTCTTTTGCTTCTTTTTTCAACAGTATTATTCTTTTGCTTGTTTTACCTCCTCTCAGCATTCTTCTTTCCTCTGTTTCTATTTTCCCCTGTATTCTGTCTTTCTCTAATTTTATGTCTCTCCGTATTTTTATTGCTTCGCATTCTCTTTTCCCTTCTCTTTTTATATTTTCCCTCTTTCTATCAAACTCTATTATTTCTTCTTCTTCTTCTTCTTCTCTTTGTATTCTCAATTCTTCAAGGATGTAGGCATCCATATCCTCGCCTTCAAATCCCAGAAATTGGGCTTGTAGGTTGAATCTTTCGACCGGATCCATTTTGTGTTGGTCCGTCGAATTTTCCTTTCTGTATTCTCAGGTAATTATGCCACCACTCACCAGGTAACGCTCAGCATAACTTACACTTAATTCCACTAATATAATGATTGAAATACCACTCCGACAACAAATTTACCACTTGGCCTACCAATTACTTTCATATTGTTACCACCCCTAACTCTACCAATTTTCCTCTCGTCAATTATTCTCTTATTCCTGATATTCCTTTACGTTTTACGTGTTGGCTCTTCCTTAATTAGACACTGCTGGGTTCTTTCTAATATAAAACCTACAAACCCGACACCACTCTGATAATAGTGTCGTAGAATGCCCCCCCCCCCCTCCTTTTTGTTCTAAGAGTGCTAAGTGTCTAATATATAGTTATTGTAATAATATCTTAAAGAATAGAGCCGTTGGAAACCCGTAAGGATATAGAGAAACGCACAATAATTCCCAAAATAAACTTGTATTTTAACTTTAACAAATGAGTACACAACATTTAAACATTAACTACAGCAATACTCTGAATATTATCATAAACAAGAATTAATTAAATTAGTTTGACCCTCAAAAATTGGCTAATTTCTCTACAAAAGCAATATATAAGATTTAGGCTTACGGACTCAACTGGATTTTAAATGCCTCCGGAATGTTATTGTCTCACGACGCGTGCCGCCTGGCCAGATGCAGACGGGCAGGATCACAATCTCCTTTTGGCGAAGGTAGCAGCTGGGGGATCCACACGGTATTCCGGGGGGCAGGGGGGATTCTTCAACGACGAGAACAATTACGGTGCTTTATGCAGCACCAAGGTAGTCGTGGTCTCTCTGGCGAGAGTGAGTCGAACTTGGTTCTTAAACCAAGTTAACTGGGAGGGGGGGGGGAGAGCGGTGTGACCACCGAGTAACGAGCTCGAGGGGGAGCTTTTCTCGTTTGTTACTTAATTCCTCATGGGCGAGGACTGAACTCCGGGAGGGTCTTCTTCAAGGGCGAGGATCGATGAGGGTGGGTTTCTCTGATGAGAATAAGTTACTTAAAGTTCGGTTTGGTAACCAGGAACTAGCTCGAGGATCAGCTTCTTCTTAGTTCCAGTCTTCTTCAAGGGCGAGTATAACGGAGGGGGATTTCTCTGACGAGAATAAGTTGAACTTGGTTCCTCACCAAGTTAACTTATGAGTTCGGTGTGGCCACGGAGTAACGGGCTCGAGGGGGAGCCTTTTCCTTCTTCTTTCCTTAATTCCTCAATGACGAGGAATACCCCTGGTGTTTAAGATGCACCAGGATATGAGGAGTCTCTCTGACGAGAGTAAGTTGAACTTAAAAAAGTTAACTTATCGTTTGGTTTGATAACCAGGGACTAGCTCGAGGATGAGCTGCTTCTTAGCCCCTTAAGGTAGGTAGCCCTGCCTGTCTTGCAGGGTACTTCTTGGTCTGGCGAGCCAAGTAATCTACCCCTCCAGTCTCGGTAGCTCGGTTTTAATCCGAGGACTTCGTCACCTAGAGACTGACGTATACTACCTCGATTTTCCTGTGTTCCTCATTTATACCTTGTCACCCCACTGGGGGAGTGGTAAGAGGGGGGGCTTGAGGACGGCCCCAGGAGGGTTCTTATGCCAAACAGTTTTTCCCACCAAGTCTTACATCGGCTCCTCGTTAACCTTCGAGCTTGGGAGAAACACGTCTCCAATTTCTTGTTTGACGTGAAATTGAATCTCACTCTGCTGGGGGAGATCTTGCATTGGTCTTTCATAGCGCCATGTGGTTCAGCGCTGCGGTTACACGTTTAACCCGCCGAGGCCTGGGCCGGATGTCTTTGCGGTAACCGCTTTGTGACTCCACTACGAGTGAACGGAAGGGGGGAGTGACGATTCCCCATCATGGTATAATCGAGAAATCGGCCAACTGCTTAGGGAGAAGAGAAATGTGTACCTGCAATCGAAGAGCTCGGGTGACTTTGACGAATACCGGAGGCTAGCCAGGAGAGTCAAGTCCACCATAAGGGCGGCTAAGCGGTCTGAGGAACTCCGAGTGGCGAGACTTTATAAAGAGAATCCCAAGAAGTTCTTTGGATATGTAAACAGCCGTAAACCAATCCGTAGAACGATTGGCCCTTTGATGAATTAGAGTGGACATTAAAGCACTTAGATGCAGAAAATGCTAAGCTCCTCAACGACTACTTCTCTTCAGTGTTTACTAAGGAGTGTGGTCCCATGCCCCAGCCAACGGATTCCTACTTGGGGGAAAAGCTGGAGGATATGGACTTCACCGAAGGAGAAATAGAAAAGAAGATCACTGACCTAAAGACGAATAAGTCACCTGGCCCGGATGGGTTTCTACCTAAGGTATTGAAAGAAGTGCGCGATTAAGTGTCACGACACCTGAGCGCAATCTTTAACATGTCAATCCGGACCGAATGCGTTCCTAGAGAGTGGCGTGAAGCGGAGGTGACTCCTATCTTCAAGAAAGGAGACCGTAGCCAACCGTCGAACTACCGACCTATCAGTCTGACTTCGATAGTCGGTAAACTTATGGAAAGGATCATGGTGAACAAAAGGACATCGCATTTAGAGTCAAACCCGCTAACGAGGAGTTCCCAGCACGGCTTCCAAAGGCAACGGTCATGCCTGACGAACCTTGTGGAATTCTTCCACTTCGTCTTCAGTGAGCACGATCGGTACAAGGCGGTGGATGTGGTCTACCTAGACTTTCAGAAAGCCTTTAATAAGGTACTACACCGCCGCCTTCTCCGGAAAGTACGACCGCTTGGCATAGACGGAAAAGTAGCAGGCTGGAAAGAGAACTGGATAAGTGGCAGACGGCAACGGGTGGTGGTGAATGGACAGGCTTCTGAGTTGGTGTCCGTTACTAGCGGGGTGCCTCAAGGTTCTGTCCTGGGGAGTGGTCGGACACGTGACAAATGCCTTTTAACGTGAACAAATGCAAAGTGATGCATATCAGCCACTGAAACCTCCAATCTCATAATATCCTTAAGGGCACTGCTCTTGAATCTAGCGACACTGAGAAGAACTTGGGTGTAACTATAACTAGTAATCTCAAGTTCTAGAGGCACTGTATTGAGGCGGAAAAGAAAGCCCAAATGATGCTAGGTTATATAAAGCGACAGTTTGGATATCGGAACAAGGAAATAGTACTCTGTTTGTACAATTCATTTGTCCGACCGCACCTGGAGTATGCCGTACAATTTTGGAGTCCTTCATTTCGAAAGGACATCGCGAGATTGGAACGCGTGCAAGCCAGGGCAACCAAGTTGATTCCCTCTATCAGACATAAAAGTTATGAAGATAGATTAAGGAAATTAGATCTGTTCTCGTTGGAAACCCGTAGACTGCGTGGTCCACTCATTCAAGTTTTCAAAATACTTCGACGGTTCGACAATGTTGACTACAGGGATATTTTTAGCCTTAATGAGAGCAGAACAAGAAATCACGGCTTCAAACTTGAGCTGAATCGTTACAACCGCGATCTGTGCCGGAAATTTTTCACGTACAGTATCTGCGGTAGCTGGAGGTTGTTAACAGCAATTCTGTTGATCAGTTCAAGACAAGACTAGATGAAGTCTTGAAAAGTGGCCGTTTAAGGAGGACGTAAGGCAATTGAGCGGGGATGTGCCCGCTTACAGCTAGTCTAAAGGTACCCTCAATGAATGGACCGTAAGGTCTTCTAGGGTATTTATTTTCCTTGTTGATCCAGGCCCTTTAGGATGGCGTCCAGGAGGAACACCATATGCATGGTGGTGGAACGTTCCTTTCCAAAACTGGTACTGGTCGATGTTCGGTAGCATGCCCCTAATACCACCCTCACCACATGACCCCCAACACCTTCCCCAAGGTGCACGTGAGAGACACTGGGCGCAGCTGGCTCAGACTGGGCACACTTGCCACTTTGGGTAGGGCTGTGACACTTGATATCTTCCATCGCTCAAGGGCAGAGTCCAGTTTGAAGGCTCTTGTTATATATTATTTCAAGCGGTTGACTTAGTTTGTATGCGAATTCTCTAACTAGTTTTAGGGAAATTTCACCTGGGGGAGTGGCTTTATTTGTCATAGTTTTCTTTAAATCTTTCTAAATATCTAATTTCGAATAGCAAGGGTGAGGCAATGAAGACTGGTGGGTGGGCACATCACTTCGTTCTAGAGGCGGATAGTTAGTACATATCGAGGCAAAATGTACATTTATCGCTTTAGCTATTTCATATGGGTCATTTAAGTTAAAGAAAGCAAGGTATACTGGTTTTCGTTAGGTCCAAGTAATTTTTTTATAGATTTGTTAAACCCCAAATCACTTTGCACAGTTTACAAATAATCTTTCTTTGCTTGTCTGATTTTTCTTTTGAAACAAAAATTTAGATTGTGATAACGTTCTAAATTTCCTTGATTGTCTGCGTGCCCCTCTTTATTAACCACCTGCTTTATCTCAAGGGTCATCTATCGTTGGTCACTGTCTCGTTTTCGCCACGTCTTGAGAGGGAAGTGAGTCTTGTATTGTTGTTCAAGGATGACTTGAAAATGCCGTTTCTTGATGTTCTACAGTCGGATATGTTTCTAGGAATGGCCAGTCTACTCCTGTAATCAGGAATCCGAAATCCCGTATAGGAGGATTCCCTTTAGGGGCGGTACTGTACTGTGTGGTGGTGCGCGGGTGGTAGTGCGGCGGTCGGTCGCACTAGCACTCACTTGTGTTTGTTCAGGCCAATGTGGGGAAGATATTTGGGATACCTGCAGCACTGCAGGTCTGTCAGAACAAGATCTAACATGGAGTTTCCGTGAGTGGGTTGCGTTACCAAGTTTTGTATATTTAGTTGGTCACATATACAAACAACACAGGTTAATATATTGCAATAATTTCATGAGAATTAATACAATTATTGATCAATTATATGTAGTTATTAGGTGAATTCCTTTAACGATGTATTTCGTTATAAATAGTAGCAATTCCTCTATGTCATTATGTCAAAACTAGGATGCCCGCCCGTCAAAAATGTATGAAATGAAGCTTGATAATGTATATATTCCTAACAATACTGAAAGTCAATATTTTACTATGTAATTCTGAATATGAAGGACGAATAATATATTTATGAATTAATGTACCAGTCCTATGTAGCTTTAGGATATTTATATTGCTACATTTTATATGCATACCATATATTCTCATTTCACTGCGAAAATCAATTTCACTCACAATAATCACACATTCCACTATAACATGTCTAAATTATTCAGTTGCTGTCATTTCAAGGCGGACGCTAGGCTGAAATTTTATAGAAGAAGAGAAAGTGACAAGAGCTCTACTGAAGAATAAACTAGACAGCACCTCTTACTTATGTCTTACTGCAGATATTTGGTTAACTCGTCACCATAGCTTTTTAGGCATTACAGTTCATTGAGTATGTTAAGCTTTTGCTCTTTATGAAATATGAAATTGAAAATGTCTTTACAGTGAGGAAGTTATCAGCTCTTGGCTGAAAGCAGACCTATTTGTTGATGAAATTTATCTCGATTATATTAATATGTTGAATTTATGGAAACATTTATGAGACAAACATTGGACTGTTATTTTATTTTTTTTAGCTTGAGGAAGCTGCTCTTCTCCGTTACAGTGGAGTATTGGTATGCTGTCACTTCAAAGGAGAACATAACTCCATCAAGATTGCTGAACATATGGAGAATATCATCAATAAATACGATATCCACCTGCAGAAAATCACGAGCACTGCCACTGATTTGCAGTCACTGCTGAAAATGTGTCAACAGATTCATAAGATGGAATCCAGATAGGTGAAGAAGATCAGGATGAGCATGAGCTGGAGGATAGTTTCTTAATGAAAAGTGCCTTAGATCAGGAAGAAGACCTTTCCTCTGACCCATGCAGCTTCAGCCTACCTAAGCATGTGCGCTGTGCTTCACACACACTCAATCTCGTCGCCACAACTGATGCAAAAGAGGCACTGAAAATATCTTCTTTTGTAAATATCAATCATGCTGTTATGGGGAAATGATCAGCATTATGGAACAAAAGTGATGTTCCAAAATCAGCAGAGATTATCAAAACTGTTATCAACTGCTCATTAAAGGTGCCTTGCATTACAAGGTGGAACTCTCTGTTTGATACATTGTCATTACTTTTGAAACACAAAGACAAATTACATCAACTCATGACGTCCCTTGAACTTCCAGTGTCCAGAAGTCACGAAATTGAATTTCTTAGGGAGTATGTCTCAGTTTTGGATCCTTTTGCAGTGGCAATTGATCACCTACAGGGAGAACAAAACTGTTTTATGGAGAATTGCTCCCTACCTTGCTCACTGTGGAGAAAAAGCTGAAGAGCCTTCAGTCACGTTCTCAGAATTTTTTGCCAACCTCTTCTAAGTGCAGTCACTAAGAGCTTTGGAAAGCGCTACCAATCTTTTTGACCTTGGCAAATGAAGCCAGCGTTACAGATGCCATTATTGCATCAACAAGTCATCCATTCTTCAAACTGCACTTGATAGACATGACATCAGTATTTCATGGGACTGTTCAAACCACCGAGACTCTGTTAAAAATATTATGATTCAAATGATTGAGAATTTAGCAGAGGGACCCGAAGCTGAATCATCCACTGTTATCAACTGCTCATTAAAGGTACCTTGCATTACAAGGTGTAACTCTGTTTGATTCATTGTCATTACTTTTAAAAGACAAGGAAAAATTACATCAACTCATGACGTCCCTTGAACTTCCAGTGTTCAGAAGTCACGAAATTGAATTTCTTGGGGAGTATGTCTGTTTTGGCTCCTATTGCATACAATTGATCGCCTACAGGAAGAAAAAATTTTTTTAGGGAGAATTGCTCCTTATCTTTCTCACTGTGGAGAAAAAGCTGAAGAAGGTTGGCAAAATTCCACAGCGTGGATGAAGGATCCACGCTGTGGAATTTTGCCAACCTTTTCTAAGTGCAGTCACTAAGGGCTTTGGAAAGCGCTACCAATCTTACTTGACCTTGGCAAATGAAGCCAGCATTACAGATGCCATTATTGCATCAACATGCCACCCATTCTTCAAACTCCGCTGGTTAGATATCAGTATTTCATGGGACAGTTTAAGCCACCAAGACTGTTAAAAATATTAAGATTTAAGTGATTGAGAATTTAGCAGATTCACCCGAAGCTGAATCATCCAGTTCTGTATCGGACAATGACAATTATTTTGGATTTACAAAACCCACTCAAACACGATCAACCGCAGATCCAGAATTGTTCAGTTACCTTCAGGATTCAAATAAAACACTCCAAAGCTTAGACATAGATATCCAAACATAAAAAAGTTATCTATTAAATACAACACTACCCTTCCGTCGCCAGCTCCTGTGGAACGGCTCTTCTCTTTAGGAGGATTAGCCTTATCTCTAAAACGGACTTCTTTATCTGACGAAACATTTCAGCAACTGATATTACTTAAATGTAATACTGATATAAATAGCTAACTGAAATTTTATTCTATGGAACTTTCTGTTTTATTTTTGTAGTACCTAAGTCCAATTGTCATCAAATCCTATATTAGTAATTATATGCAATTTTATTTTAATGGATAATTTTTATTGTGATACCAATGGTCCTTATCGATTGCCATTATAGATCACGAATTTGAAATGTATTTAAAAATGTATCTAAATACATTTAATGTATTTATTATTTAAATACTAAATACATTTTCAAAATGTATTTAGTATTAGTATCTAAATACATTTTGGAAATGTATTTATTATTTAGTATTTAAATACTTTAAATGTATTTAGTGCCCACCTCTGGGGATTAGATAGATTTGTCGTATTCATTGACTTGGAAAAGGCTTTGGATAGGGTTGAGAGAGATTAACTGTGGAAGATTCTGGCAGATGAATATATTATGCTTTACCACCTAAACTTATACGGATCATTCAAGGTATGAAATCTGTGTGGATCAGTAAAGTCCGAGGTAATGGTTTTGAAAGCGGATGGTTTCAGCATAAACACAGGAGTAGGGCAAAGAGATGTCATCTCATCACTGCTTTTTATCATTTTTATGGACAAATGTATGAGAGATATTGATATTGTAAGACAAGAGAAAGTTATGCTAGCTTATGCCCACGACGTAGTTGTGTTAACCAAGAATGTATTAGATCTGCAAGAACTTATAAATGATTGGTATAGAGGTCTCGGCAGAAATGGAATGAAAATAAACTCTGATAAGGGTAAAACGGAATTAATCTCTGTTAGTAGGACAAATGAAGAATACGAGGTATAACTGGACTCCAAAAAAAATCCATCATGTTAATGAATATACATACCTAAGAGTGAAGGTGGGCGACAGCAATACTAAAGAGATTGAAATCAACAACCGTATAATAAAATATAATAATAACCTAATGTTGATATACCCATTATTAAAAGATAAACACATCCCGAAAGAAAACAAGCTACTAATTCACAACACCTTCCTGAAACTAATGTTGTCATATAGTAAACGAGAATTGGCCATTGACCATCAAAACAGAATAAAAAATTCAAGCCGCCGAGATGCGAGCATTGGGAATAATAAAGGGAGTTACAAGGAGATACCGACTTCGGAATGCGAGGATAAGAGCTGATCTGGGCGTCTAGTCAATACTGAACACCGTAGAGAAAAGTAAACTGACATGGTATGGCGATGTAATGAGGATGGATAAGGGAAGATATCCAAAGAAGTACCTACTATGGAGATTTTGAGAAAAAAAGACTAGCTGGGTGACCAAAAAAAGATGGATCGAGGATGTGGAGAGGGCGCTGATACGAAGATGAACAACACTGACGGAAGTGGAGTAGCAAAGAAGATATGAAGACCGAACATAATGGAGGTTGTTTCGGACGAGTTCGCCAACTGACCGATAGGCACTATCTACCAGGTTGATGATGATGATGATGATGATCTAAGTTCTTTCTAAGATTCTAAGAGTTTATTTTTAGATCGAAAAATTAGAGCCCATAGATTTTATTTTTTGGGGGAGGGAGGGAATTAAAAGATATTATTAAAGTTATTTCTAAGAGTTGATTTAGAGTTTTTAAAACAGCCTTTGGGGCTGGTTTTTCGTATAGTTGAAGCTTTTATCCAATTAATTTCTAACAGTTATAATTGGCTAAGACTCATATGACGTAATTAACGTTGCTTGATCTGCCAAATACATCGGACTATGGCTAATGAAAATTTGGAGCGTAGGTTGAAACTCTAATATGAAATAATTTTTCAAATCTTGGAATAAAAATGCATAAATGCCCATCTTCCCCATGTGTATGTTCACGGCCCCCTAAGTGAAATATAAAGTTACAGGGACCCCCTTTAACACAACAATACCCACAAGGGGGAACTAGTGCACACTCTAGGACTCACTGGTTTAGGGTATTCAGTCTCTGCAATGATGCAAAGGCCGGGATTGGTGGTTTTGACATATATTTTGGTGGTTATCGTGTCATTAAGATTTCTAGTTAAAGTATCTACAAAAGGTAATTGGTTCTCTTGGTTATGTTTAATGATATATTTTATGGAAGAACAGTCAATAAATTCCTTTTCCAATTTATGTATTTCGTTTTCGGATTGTACAGTTATGTAAATATCCTCAATGTATCTGCAGTAGATGTGGTGTTTGGGTACCCTTGAGAAGACATTCTACTTCTACTGTTCCCATATAAAAGTTAGCAAAGAGAACTCCCAGAGGAGAACCCATAGCAACTCCGTCGACTTGAAGGTACATATCTCCGTTCAATCTCTAAAAAGTGGGCTTCAGAAGTGCAGGCTTGTAGAAGTTATCTCATGGCTTCCCTTGGTATGCAAATAGGAGGGCAGGGGGGCACTTTGGTTCTAGACGCGTTCTAATATTATATCTATCGTTTCGACGACTGGTATATCCGTGAAAACTGTTTTTACAGCCATTGAAGCTATTGTTATTTCAGGAGTTGTGGATCGAGTCATATCGATAAAATCGTTCGTTGATTTGAGGCTGTATTTTTTAGGACGGCACAATGAAAGTAATCCATGCTGGGAAGAAAGAAATAACGCTATTTCCGTCTTCTCAATATGAATTGCATTCATTGTGCCGCTTTATGCTCTCTTTGATCCTTGTGTTCTTCCAATGTTTCTTTCTCTTGCCTTAAATGAATATTGTTTCTTGTATCATTGCTCATATTCGTCAAATTATTCTTTCTCTTGTACTATATAATTATATGGTCTGGAAAAGATGGTTTCTCCATTTTTATTTCTGTCTTCAAAAGATTTTTGAAAGGAAGATATTAAATATGGCGAAAGCCCTGTGGTGGTTGTTACCACCCGCAGAACTTGTATTTGCTATTTCTTTGTATGTGCCATGGATAATGCGCCTTTAAATTGTGAGCAGGTAACAAGATATGGTATAAAAATCCCATAGAGGTTTCTAGCTGGGGGAGATAAGAACATAAGAAGAACATAAGAAAAGAACGAGAATGCAAAAGACCATTCATGGCCTACACTTGGCAGCTCCTGTTCCAGTCAACACACAAAAGATTTCTTACCAGAGAAAAGTCATCAACATTGTCATCCTTTACAGGAGTTCGTCAGATCTAATCTACAATATACATAAAATGCATCCAGAGGATTATGTCCATTCATGCAACCGCAAAATATAATCTCCCTACTCCTTAGAAAATATATACATATGTACATAAAAAAGAAAGTCAGTCCCATCTAGCAGCTTCATCCATATATTTATCTAATCTATTCTTAAAACTACCCAGAGAGGAGGCTTCTATCACATGTCTAGTGAGCCTATTCCATTCATCTACCACACGATTTGTAAACCAATTCCTCCCAATCTCCTTCCTAAACCTATACTTATCAAGCTTAAACCCATTGCTACGTGTCCTGTCATGTTCACTAAGTATAAGAACCTTACCCAGATCCCCTTTATTATATCCTTTTACCCATTTGAAGACTTCAATCAATTCCCCTCTGACTCTTCTCCTTTCCAATGTATGTAGATTTAGTTTTCTGAGCCTTTCACCATAAGGTAAGTTCCTTAGCCCACCAATCATCTTTGTCATCCTTCTCTGCACAGACTCAAGCAAATCAATATCCTTCCTATAATATGGTGACCAAAATTGTACTGCATAGTCTAGATGAGGCCTAACTAGCGCCAGATACAGTTTTAGAATGACTTCAGTACTCTTATTGCTTACACTCCTCCTAATGAATCCCAATATCCTTTTAGCTTTATTCTTAGCATTTAGGCTTTGCTTTCTAGGACGAAGGTCTGAACTTACCAAAATACCCAAGTCCCTCTCACAATCGGTCCTCCCTAAAATTCTGCCATTTAATTTATAACTATTCAATGGATTATTTCTACCTATACTAAGTACACTACATTTGTCTATGTTAAACTTCATTTGCCATTTCTCGGCCCAATTGGACAGAATGGTCAATTCCTCCTGCATTACAACAGCATCAGAATCAGCCCTAATGGCCATACCTAGCTTAGTATCATCAGCAAATTTACTCAGGTCACTACTTATACCTATGTCAAGATCATTAATATAAATTAAGAATAGCAAGGGACCCAAAACAGATCCTTGCAGAACTCCACTGCTAACATACCCCCACTCAGATTTGACTCCATCTATACTAACTCTTTGCTGTCTGTCACCAAACCATGACTGAATCCACCTAAATATACTGCCATCGATCCCGTGTGCTTTAACTTTGCTCAGAAGCCGTAAGTGTGGCACTCGATCAAAAGCCTTACTAAAGTCCAAGTATAAAATATCATAGTTTTCATCATTATCTGCTGCTTCATACACCTTACTATAAAAAGACAGCAAATTAGTGAGACAAGATTTACCCTTACTAAAGCCATGCTGTGATTCTTTTATCAACTTATGCTTATTCAAGTGATCTCTAATATTCCTTGCTATAATAGATTCCATCATTTTCCCTACCACTGATGTCAAACTTACTGGTCTGTTTTATCCCCTTTCTTAAATATAGGTATCACATTGGCTTTCTTCCATGCCACTGGCGCAGTGCCACTCTCCAATGATTTCCTAAAGATGTATGCTAGGGGCTCACTTAACACATCCTTACATTCTTTCAAAATTCTAGGAAAGAGCTCATCAGGACCGGGTGCTTTACTACTTTTGATTTTATCAATTTCCTTTTGTATGTCCTCTTTAAAGTTTTATCAGCAGCCTCTATTATTTGGCTATTTAAGTGATTTAGGTAATTCTGAAAATCCATACCCTGTGAACTTTCCCACTCACATTCCCATAATATTACTATGGGTTGCCTTGTTTATTTTCTATTATTTCTAGTTCTATTTGGATCATATTATGGTCCAAGAGATCGCATACTTCTTGTTTTTCATCTATTTTCATTTTCCTAAATAAACAGGAAAGGTATAGATGACCCTACTACTAGGTCTGGGAAATGAGACAACAGATGAGATTGTAAGGAAGGTTAAAGAAGGTAATTGTGAAGACTATGGGCAGATGCGACTCTAGTTTATTTTTTTTGGTACTTTTCATTGTTTTCCTGCTATCGCACTGGCCATTCACAGATCTGGATTCAGTTTCATAAATGACCAATCAGAAAGCTGTATTTGTTTCAAGGCTTTTTGTGCTTTTTATATTGATCAAAACTTGGTTTTTCTTATATTTTAGATGTTTTTCCCCCTTATTTCTTTTCTATATATCCTACCTACCCTATGCCTGACATTATTTAGTCTTTTTATTTACTTGTTACTTAATTTCCCATTGTTTAATGCTCGATTAAACCATATTTCGGTGTTGTTAATGGGTAAACCTGAAGATCAGCGGCGCGCCCGAAAAACTTTATTTTTTTTTGCGTGTATGTTTCGTTCACCCGCGCAGGAATATTCATGAGCGTTCGGTTAAATAAAAACGTTAAAAAAAACGTTAAAACATTATTCTATTAATAATTTTGATTATCTACTGGGGGGCTGTGCCCCCATACCCCCACAATTAATTGAAACTCAGGATCATCGTAGGGGGGGCGGTGGCAGTGTTTAAACCCCCCACGAGCAGTCCAATGAATTTACTCCAAAAAGATGAAACATATTGGAACACGGACGAAATAGTTTCCGTCCCATCGTTCGCGCCGCCAATCGTAATGTTTACCACGCTTTAGGCGGAATTGAGTACTTGAAGGTACATATCTCCGTACATATCTCAAGAGCAAACCGAACTGATTTAATGAAAATGGTGTGTCTTCCCTGCGTTTCCAGTCCGATCTGCCTTAATTTCTCGAGGAACCGATGGTGGGTGTCTGAGGTCCATTGGAAAAAGACCTCTATGTTGAGCCCGGGATCAAATTATAAAGGTACTCGAAAAATTATCAAAAGTGGAAAACCCAACTGGGACATTTACATAATAGAAAACTTAACTATTAAATTGTTTAAAAAAAAAACATGGTTAAGATTCGTTTTAACACAATACGATTTTGTAATTTCCAAATACATAATGTTTTTAATTCTAAAAATAATGTTTACCGATGTTATTTTTAACTTCCAGAACTTAATACTAACCTATTTATCCACTTTTAGAAGATCTTGTTATTTTGCTAAATCTGAATCTTTCTGTCATTTTTGTCCTCGTTCCTTCAACTTTTGGCCTGACTATTTCGCCTAGACCTGGCTGTTTAAATTTGGAGGCGATCTGCGCATGCGTCTATTGGCGATATTCAACCAATAGCAGCCTTTTTTTACATCTGCAGGCTATCTGCGCATGCGTCTTTTGCCGATTACCCAATAGTATTTCGTTTTAAATTCCCGTATATTTCGAGCCAGATAGCCCTTAATTAAAAAAAAAAAAAACCCCGAATATTTCGAACGATTCGCGGCTGTTTTTTTTTGTTTTTTTTTAAGTTTATATGGTATAATAGCGTGCGGTGGCTGTACTAGGTCTGGATTAAAGGTTTCAAAAGAGCAAAAACCCAGTACAAATTTTCCGTCATTGCGTTTAAGGGCACGTTGCTTTCTAATGCCCATATTCGAACAAGTGCTAGCCTTTTATCTATAAACTGTTTTCTGCGCAAAGCCTTGATTCAAACTAGAGGCCTAACGACATTTAGCAATCGACTTTTGCATTCACATATGATGATAGGCTTTCGAATTAGGAATATTACGAGTATTTTTAAAGTTGCGGGGGTGAGGGGTGCAACCCCCAACAATTAAGTGGGGGTATGACTGGCGAAGCCCCCATTTCGAAAGTACCTAAAAAAGAGAAGTTTAATTTTTGGCAGAGATAGATTAAACTAGGCAGCGCTATCGTCGTCTTAAATTACCAGGTTAGGTCTGGTCTGGTTCTGTATTTTTTAATGATTTTTATAGTGTGCTTTTCTTCTGCAGTTTTATTTGTAGTTTTCAGATCTGAAACTCATTTTTGCTGGAAATGCATACTTTTCCTATTATGGACCTTTGGTTGATTATGGCCAAAGTGTGCATTTACTGGAAAAACTAGTGTCGGATCTGAAAACTACATATAAAACTTCATAGGAAAAACACATTTTTAAATCACTGTGCACATTTGTGTTAAAACGAATCTTTACCAAAAACAATAATAACACTGTCTAACAAAATTTAACTTTTTGTCGACTACAGAGATTAGAATGACATTCTTTTAAATGTAGTTTTATGTATAGATTTAAAAAAATTGGAAGTCATTTTTATCGAAATGACTAAGTTCTTGTAAGTTGCCTATTACTATTTTTGTCAAATTTTGAAGATATTAATGAATTTCATTCTTTTATTTCTTATTTTCAGGTTATTTAACTAAATAAAATTTTAAATAAAAGCAACAATTTAAATTAAAATGTCAAGAAGACAGTGTAAAAAATAGCCCAGATAAATTCATCTACATATGTGGTTCAGTAACATTTAAAAAGAATCAAAGAAAAATTTCTTCTCTAGTGAAAAAACTATATAATTTGTATTTTGGATGTAAAATTTGGCGCCCAAGATAAACCATGGGCACCACATATCTGATGCACGACATGCTTTAATTCTTTATCAAAACGGTCTAAAGGAAAAATAAAAAGCCTTCAATTTGGTGTTCCAATGGTATGGCGAGAGCCCCAAGATCATCCCACTAACTGCTCTTTCTGTTTGGTAGACATAGAAAGTAAGTAATTGTTTATTGTCCACTGTACCTATATTTTGAAGTAGTATACTGTAATATTATTTTTTTTAAATATAAAATTAATTAAGTTTATAATCACTTTATTGTAATCACACATATGTACATAACTTTAAATTTTTTGCATATAATTTCCATACTTTTAAATAAAACAACGAAGTGCGCTTCAGCTGTGGTATATCGCAACCTTAGATCTGTTATTCGGCCTATACCTCACTCAAAAGACCTTCCAGTACCTGAGCCACCTGCAGAAATTGTTTTGTCTAATTCTGATGAATCAGATATGGAATCATGTGAACCAGAAACTGAAATTTATCTTCCTGAAACTGTTGGTACTACTCCAAAACCTTTCTCACAACTTGATCTAGATGATCTTGTAAGAGATATAAACTTAAAAAAGCAACAGAGTGAATTACTGGCCTCGAGACTGAAAGAAAGAAATTTAGTAGCAAAAGATGTTCGAATTACTTAAGTTTCGCATCAAGACAAAATCTTCATTCGACAACAATTTATGCTACTGTAATAATATTCCACGTCTCTTTGAAGAATTAGATATACATTATGAACCCAGTCAATGGAGACTTTTCATTGACGCTTCTTTATAAGTAGTAAAGCCGTGCTTCTGCATAGTGGAAATAAACTACCATCGATACCAGTAGTTCACTCTGTTGTTTTGAAAAAAACTTATAAGAATTTAGATTTCATTTAAAAAAAACCCATTAAATACAGTGAACATAAATGGTTGATTTGTGCTGACCTTAAGGTAGTAGTTATTTTAAATGGCTTGCAGTCAGGCTACACAAAATTCATGTGTTTTTTGTGCCAGTGGGACAGAAGAGCTCGGGGAGAACATTACATACGCTCAGAATGGCCTTTAAGAGAAGAGGCAAAAGTAGGTTGTCATAATGTCATACGTGAACCATTGGTTCCTAAGGAAAACATATTTTGCCACCACTTCACATAAAATTAGGTTTAATGAAACAATTTCTGAAAGCCTTAGAGCATGACCAGCCATCCTTGTTATATTTAAAAACAAAATTTCCTAAGATTAGTGACGCTGATATTAAAGAAGGAATCTTTGTTGGGCCTCAGATTCGACAACTTATGGTAGATAGTGAGTTTGAGGCAAAATTGAGCAAGTCAGAATTTGAGGCCTGGCATAGTGTCACTGGTATATATAATGGTCTCCTTGGAAGGCACAAATCAGAAAATTACTACATTCTTGTTCAGAATTTGAAAGGGTTTTATAATGAATTGGGATGTAGTATGTCACTAAAGGTGCATTTTTTGCATTCCCATTTGTCTTTCTTTCCAGAGAATCCAGCAGACGTCAGCGATGAGCATGGTGAAAGATTCCACCAAGATATTGCTACTATAGAAAATCCTTCTAAAGGAAAATGGAGTTCTGCAATGCTTGCTGACTTCTGCTTGGCCATTCACAGAGACAGACAAGATGTTGTACATAAAAAGAAGCCTAAATATTCTAAAAATATATAACTATTGTATAGATTTCAGCAATTTTGAAAAAATATTGAATCTTCATTATTTTTTTAAATATATTTTTTATAATAACAAACTCTAAAATGTATTAAAAGGACTTATTAATTTCTTTTGGTGAATTAGCTTTTTGTTTCCACCTATCTTTGTACTTTTTGTCAAATAAAATAAAAATAATAAATATTTCATACCTCTATATACTGAATAATCTAATATTAATAAAAATTAAACGTGCATATTACAAAAAACTGAAGTTATCTCATGAAAAATGAAGGTCATTTTCGTAATCTACGCAAAAAACTACAATAGAAAACTACTTTCTCATTTCTGTAGCAAAATCTTTGTTGGACAGTATAATTGATGATTTTTTCTTTATATTACTCCCGAATGCAAAGAAACTCGAGCCATCTCCACCAAAATATTACGAAAGGGCATACGTAAAGAGTGGTGAAGTAAGGGCAAATACAAATGATGCTACTGCACAAAACTGGAAAGCACAAAAAGACGACTGGTTAAACAGGAGGGTATCCAACTCTTATAACCCTGGGCACATATGACAACAAAGCCAATGTCCTCCTTCAAGGTAAACAGACAACTAACCTACCCACATTTCTCACTTGAGGTCCAATCTTTGACAAATGTGATTCTAAAATCCTCTCAACACAGTTCATTGACTTCTAAGTTTGCGTGTTCAAACCTCCTATCCAGGAATCTGCCTCTAAGAAATAGCAAAGATTTGAGAATGGAAACCGTTGGGAGAGGGGGTAATCCACCTGAAGAATTTTTTTAAGTCGAACAAGAAAGCCTGCAAGGTGCATATAAATATAATTTTTTATCCCCCGTTATCTTCAAGAAGATCGCGCCCATTTTGGCATCTAAATTGGCTGTTGTTTTTAGGTTGCTTCTGAAGACCGGTTCTTTTCCTTCTTGTTGGCGTAAAGCCAACATTACTCCCATTCCAAAGGGAGCATCGGCCTCAACTTTATCATCCGAATACCGTCCCATCTCAATCACACCTATCTAATCTAAGATCTTTGAGAGGCTCCTTGCTAAACGATTGACCATGAATTGTGACAAAATCGGTGTGATACCTGATTCACAATTTGTGTTCCGCAAGAGTTTGGGAACTTGCGATGCACTCCTAACACTGACCCATGACCTACAGTCATGGGTCAGTGTTAGGAGTGTTTCTGTTGATGGGATTTATTCTGCTTCTGTGCCTGTGGTCTCAGGTGTTCCACAAGGGAGCGTTCTTGGTCCCTTATTTTTTATAATTTTCACCTCTGACTTGGGCATTAACCTTGAAAATAAACTGATATCGTATGCCGATGACACAATTTTGTACTTCTCAATCCGGTCTCCATGTAACAGAGGAGAAGTTGCAGCATCTCTAAATAGGGATTTAGCCAAGATTACCTCTTGGTGTCAACTTTAGGGCATGAAGCTTAAAACTAATAAGACGCAGCTCTGCCTGATTCTTTTAATCCAGTTCGCGTGACAAGGTTTGCTCTTAATCTTAATGATTTGGCTATGAATTTTATGGATGTTAGTACGACACAGTTTTCACGGTGTTTTATACCATCGTTAATTAAAACATGGAATGCTTTACCCAGCGAGATTGTACACTCAAGGGATATTTGTTCATTTAAGTCCCGTGTGAATGCATTCTTGAAACAGTAGCTTTTCTTCATCTTCTAATATTTCTTATTCATCTGGGTTTACTATTTGCCCTTCACTTTCTTCATGGCTGCCTTTGCCTCTTCTCATTACCATTTTGGTATTTGTGTGGAAGTAATTTATCAGTTGTTTTTGCACCCTGGAGAGAAGCTTTGGTAGCTCTCAGAATAATAATAATAATATTGTGCTGTCTTTTCGGATTTCTTAATAAAATACTATGATTAACCCTTTAAATAATTTTTTTTTAAGAAATTGACGTAAAAGAAAACTATATAGAATGAGGAACTTAAATTAGACAAGATTAATTGCATATCATAAACTGAAAGATGGTCACATATTCACTTATAATGGCAGAAATGGAACGCATATGTACTAGAGCTCCGTTCACAACCATTTTACCTTTTCGGAGTCTTTGGAATAATTCAGGGTTAATTTTACACATTAACGATTCCACCGATTTGGCAGAAAAAATACTTTCAATCTATTATATATTCCTATTTGCATTATTTATTGCCATTTATTCGGCGCGAAAAACGCTCTTTTGCGAGCATTAGCACCTGAAAATAATATTATCTGAGTGAAAAACGCGCCATCTGGCCCTTTGAACGTGATTTGTTTCGAATCATAGGGTGGCAAAGATTTTGGCCGGAACTGAACATCTTCGGAGGGTCCTATTCGGCTATTACGAGAGGCATTCTAAAACCCCAAATTCCATTACGGGGATCATTTGTAGTTGAAAACTTTCGTGCCTACATAGTATATATCGGCATAGTTCTCTTTTGTTTTTGTTTACTCTCGAGAAACTTAGGGGAGCACAACTATTTAAACAAGATATCTATGAATTAAACCTGTTTAAATAACCTACTACCCTAACCTTGTACATTGTAGTTAAATTAGAGTCTAACCTAAATGTGATGCTAATGATCATCATAAAGAATGGATATTTCTTGAATCGGTGCAATCAATCTCTTTATCCCTCAGGCTTATGACGGAATATCGACAGAGCTAGCAGCGGCAAATAATAGTAGGTAGCTTTAATTGAAAAATGACTTCATTTTTTTTTTCTTTATAACAATATAAATATATATTTCCGCAGCATAACTAATGAAGGTGTAAATGTTATATATCTTCCACACATAGTATATAACATTTACGATTTTTTTCAATATATAAATATTTATATCAAAGTGCCTTCGATTGCGATGGAGTCGTTAAGCTGGAGAATTACTAATTCAGGTAACTTTATATTTTTTTCTGATAAATAGTTTGAACAAATAATAAGAACTTTTCCAAGTTAATTGACGAAGAAAATAAAAATCCGACTGTTTTTAAATTCCTCAACTTGCTAAATCACATCAGATGGGATATAGAATTGCGTGGAAAGAATACATCTGAGATGAGGAACACTTTTAAGGCTATATTAAACATAGTCCAGGAGCAGTGTATCGCATGAAAGCTATTAGGAAGTAATGTAGTCAGTCATTGTGACTGGAATCAGGAAACAGCTAGGAAAATTTCTGAGAAGAAAAGGGCATACCTTTACATTTTTTAAGGTTAAAAGTCATCTGCCACTACTGAACCCAAGCTAATAACTGATTTAAGTTACTCTGCACTTTAAAGCCACCCTCAACTTCTTTGACTCAACTTCCAATTCATCAGCAAAAATTGGCACTTTGCTATTTACAGCCTCCCCAAGATCATTTATATAAACTATGAATAATAAGTGGCCTAGAACGGATCCCTGAGGTACGCCACTGATAACTTGCCTCCACTGTGACCTTATGGGTGTACGTTGGTTTAGGTAGAGGTAACTGAGGTAAGCCTCTTTAAGAGTGGTGGGATTACCAATGGGTGATTTGTAACCGAATTTTTTGGCATCAGTCTTGGGGCAGCCAAATGGTTTGCTTGACTCGGCTGGGTGGTTGCTTAGTTGCTTCCTCAGTGAATGTCTTGTATTCACAAGAATACGACTGAAAAAAGAAATCTCTCTTCTCGCTTAGTACATAGGCTGGTTAAATTGATGATCGAAGCTTCATCAAAATGCAAAAGGAATTTTAGAGCTGGATCCAAACGTCTTTATTCGGTGGTGGCGTGGATTAGTTTTCAGGGAATGCTCAGAAAATATCTATCTCTTCTCTTTTAATTGCGATGCTAGGCGATGATGAAAGTGATGAAATGTATGGTAGGTTTCATAGGCCTGAAGTGGTTTTCCAGGTTGCCCTGGTGTTGAGGGCATCTCTAGCATTTCTCTCATTCTAGTTTTAGTTTTTTATGTCTGCTCTGTCGAGAGTTTTGATGACCGTCTGTGACGGTCAAGTTCTTCCATAGGTTTATATCTTTAAATATCTCTTATCTTGGTTCCTCCGTCGTGGCTTTCAAACCTTTCAAATCATATTTTGCTAACTGACTCTCCGCTTATGTTCGTTTATAATTTTTTCGTTGGCCATTTTGCCTCTTTTATTTAAGCTTTTTATCTTTATTGTTTATTTCTTCCTTTTCTTACTTTAGTTTAAATTTTAACCCTGACACTCTGCCTCTTTATTATCTATGCTTTTTATCTTTGCTGATTATTCTTATTTCTCTTATTTTTGTTTTTGTTGCAATTTAACTTGGGCACTTCGCCTCTTTTTATTATTTTTTAGTAACTTTTGTTGTTTGTTTTTCTTTATTTTATTTCTGTTTTGTCTCATATATACTTGGGCACTTCGCCTCTTTTTATTTGCTCTTTTTATCTTTGGCTGTTTACTTTTTACTTTCTCTTTTTTATTAATCTACTTTGGTTTTACATTATTAGGTATAAATTGGTCTTATTTCTTCCCTTGCACAATTTCTTCCGCTGGGAAATAGTGATGTTCTTTCGACTGTGCATTGTCTGTGTTGAGGTATGGCCACATTATTGTTGATTGTCGGGAGTATTTCTTCCTCCACTTTATCCCATGTCTTTCTCCCTAGCCTCTTGATCTCTAAATTTATCGGCTTGAGTTCCACCTTTCGTATAGGAGTGTCTGCCTAATGTGGTCGATCCTTCTCGTGCCAGTTATAAGCAGTGTGGCTTTATTCTTTACCCTCTACATTGTCCCGCGAGAGGTACAGCTGGTCATCTGCGCGATTACCGCTGGGTACACTAGGGCAGAGCGTACCAAGGCAGTGTACAGTTTATTTTTGTTCGGCACGTTGAGGCTTCGGAACCTGTACAGCTTTTTCAACTCTCTTTTGGCTAGGGAGCTCTGTCGTTTATTTGGGTCTTATATCCAGACTTGGTGAGTCGTAAGTCAAGGACTTTTCCCTCGTTAAAGTACGAGTAGTGTTCATCGTCGACGATGACGTCGTCATCTTCCTGGCCGTTTATTGGGATTATTTGTAATTTCTGGCGGTTTATCTTAATTTTCCACATCTTTTCGAAAATGTTAATGTTTTCGGTCTTGTCAGCTGTCTCTCTTGCTTGAACTCCAGCGTTCCTGCAGATATATCGTATCGTCCCGTACTGGAGCAGGGAGGTCTATTGTGTACACGAGGTACAGCAACAGACTCAGACAGCTGCATTGTGGAGCTCCCGCCTCGAGTTCGAATTTGGTTCCTGTGTAGTCCTCGATCGAAATTTAGGCTCTTCTTTCCATCATATAGTCACAGAGGACCCTTTTAGGATTTGGTTTAGCCAAAGGTTCAAGATCTTGAATTGTAGACCCCTCAGCAAAACTTTATCGAAAGCTTTTTGTACATCTCACATCACTACGTCTACATATTTCCACTCAGCTTTGCAGCTCACGAGTTTTTTTGTTAAGATGGCGAGGGCGGTTTCCGTTCCCCGACTCCTGCGGAACCCGTGCTGATGAAGGTTGTGAGCTCCTAGCTCGGCTACTTAGTCTTTAAGCCGGTCTGCCAGAAGCTTCTCGTAGATCTTCGCCAAGAATTCAAGCAGTGAGATTGGCCTGTAATTAACCAGTTGATCAGGGAGTTTACCTCGCTTAAGAATAAAGATTATTTTAGCAACCTTTAAGCCGTCTGGGAAGGAACCCGTATTCAGGGAAGCATTGAAGATGTGTGTGATTCTCTGAATGATCTGCTGCGGAGCATTTACCAAGTTGCATTTAGTAATGCCCGTCCAGCCTGCTATCCTTTGTTGAAAGGACTTTACAGTGGCCATGACTTCCTTCAGTGTTATGGGACGGCCTAGGCCCGCCACCCCCCTGCCTTCGTTTACTTGGTGATGTGGGTGCGGGTGATGTATTATCGGATTCAGATCTTTGATCAGTTGGCCTTTGAATTCCTGGTCGAACTCTTCATTGTCTTTTGGAGTGATGCTGAAGACTTTTTTCAGTAAATTCTAAATCTTTCTTACAGGACTACCGGGTCTTTTACATAATCCCTGTTCTCATTAATACGAACCTTTACTTTTTCTGTTAGAACTTTTTTGCGGAGAGTGACTAGTAGCTGGATCGGCGCGGGTAAGATTGCGGGGAGGATTGGTATGTGATCACTGGGGACTGCAGGGCCCGGCTCGCAATGGTAGTTGAAGGGGAAGCCTTTCGTGGCTAATGTGGAAGTGATATACTCGTAGGTCTGAAAATCAGGGCCTATTTTCTAGATGTTTTTTCTTCCCATAATCAATTCCAAGTTTCGGCCTCTTTCGTTGGTTCTACCATAGTCCGCCGCTCGGCATCTGGTATTGAGGTCGCTCCCTAGGAACGACATTCAGCTATGCCCAAACAGGGTGTAAAAGTTGTTTATGGGCAGGTAAGCTCGTCGAGGGGTTGATAAGCGCCACAGAGGACTCGTCCAGCTCTGGAAGGCTCTTGAACGAGATCTTCCCTTTGATAGCTATCGCAGCAGCATCAAACCTTTCCTGTGAAGGATTCCTCAAGACCACCCTGTAGCCCGGTATTTTAATTTTACCAAATGTAGTGTCACTACCGCGCTCTGTTACTCGTATTAATATGTTGTCGGGGTAAAGCACCCGGGATATGTTTCCATATGCCGTTGCTTTCCCCTCCCATCCGTCAACGTTGACTATTAGGATCCTCCTTCTTTTGCTTACTCTCTCCATATTGTCCTTTTAGTGTTTCTGTGTTGAGGTTTTCTTCTTCCCTTCCCTCTTCTTCCTAATTTCGGCATTAGAAACCTGCTCACATGTGTAATTGTGTAGATCGACGCTTTGGCGGAGCAATCCTTCTTCTACTACTACCGTGTCGATTTCAGCATCGATTCCCACTTAAAGATTTTTTTTCTTATGCTTTGGAATATTTTTCTGGGGTCCATTTCCTCGGTGAAGGGAAACTGCTCACATGAGGAGATGGAGAGGTTGATTTGGTCTGCATCCAATCTTTTCTTCCCCTTAGTTTTCTTGATTTGAGGAGGGTCTTCTGAGTCCGATGAGTCTGAGGACTCCGAGCGATCAGTTGTAGCCACCCTGCTCTTTCATTCTCTTCGTTGTTTTCTGGCCTTTTTTTCAGTGCAGGAGCTTTCCCCTCCACTGCTTCTTTTAGCTTCTCGCATTTCGCCTTACGACACCTCAAAATGAAAAAGAAATTTAGATAAATAATCTAAAATAGCTAAAAAAAAATAACCTAACTTAACCTAAGAGTAGGTTTAATCCATTCTTTTTCTCTTCAATTTCCAAATTAACAGTTTGTGAAACTATACAAACCTTTTGCAACTATCAATGGGGAAGCTTGACTCCTCATACCCCCTTTTGTGGTGGGGGTTCTACTCCAACCATATTTGTTTAATAAACTCGTAGTATAGGCACATCAAAAACGCGACAAAGTCATTCGGATAGTTATGCTTGGTATTGTTGCGTCTCATTGTGACTTGTATCAAATAATAACCCTCGGGTGTTTCTACGATGCGCCTTTGACCACAAATAGAGTCCTGTTTTGCGAGCCAATGAGTACACATTTTACAACAAAAACCTTCCAATCACTCGTCGCTATGGTAACGAAAAGAACCTTTATTTAAGAAGACAAAAATGAAAATTTGGCAGAAGATGAAATTTCGATGATCAAATTTTAGAGAAAGAGGAGAAATACATCTTAGGAATAACCTTCATTAAAGCAAAATGCATAAATGTTCTGAAATGGAATTGGACAGGACAACATAACCACAAATAATGAATTAGACACCGTTATGCATAAAGACATCCAGAAGAGGACCTCGCAGAAGGTGGGAAGATGAAATTTGCTCAATGATGTGAGTAATGATGCAAAGTAGAGCCCTTGTTGGGAAGTGGGAAGAGATGAGTTGATGATCATCATCATTATAGTCATCATGATCTGATGAAAAATAACAGAAGGATTCCTGGCGACCAGGGTCCACTCGGTTCCTCTCTCCTGTGCTTCATCCTTCCTGCCAGGCACATACACAGACGCACACGCATCGTCTATTCTCCTTCCAATGCAACATAATGAACAAATCAGGGATCTCTGGAACAGGCATGGTATTTCGAGAGAATAAAATGAATAAGAAATCCTGAAGGCTCGAATACAAGAGGGGATGGTTGATAGAGCGAAAATAGAAACAGAATGACGTCACTTATGATAGAGGGAGGAAGAGAGAGAGGGGGGTTGGGTGAGCTCCATAAATAGGTATCGGACAGAGATTACTTGTTAGAGATTTTCAGCCATTTTTTCTGAATTAATTCCGTGTATTTATTTCTTTATATCTAATGAATTAGAAATTCTAAGGACTGGAGTTAGAAATTCAAGTGATCAATGTTTTAATATTAGCGCATTGCTCTTAATAAATAATAACTTTTTTAATAGTGGCGCAAATTATACTGCCCGGGTGTATCAGAGCCTAGAGTATCCTTGGGCGCGGACAAAAGACACTGATTATAATTAATGGAAAAAATCAACAAGTCGGCGATATTTTGGGGCGTATTTGGTGATGATTTTGAGATTTCATTAAATTCTTATCATTTTATGATTTAAAAATAGAAAATAAGTTTTCTGCAACACAAAAAAGATGCAAATGTGCGACTGTATTGTATTAATTCATTATACGCTAAGGGCCCCTATTTTTATTCTGCTCAGAGTGTTAGTCATAAGATCCCGGGACTCACTCACGCAGGCTCTCGGTTGAATGTTCGGGTACGTTCAGCCTTCAAAGGATCTTGGGATTTGCAAATCTGAGAAACAACAGAGGAAGAAATAACAAAGCGATAAACATTTAAGTTCAACAGAAATCAGGAGACATTCCCATTAAATAGTAGAGCCAGAATTCTCCTATGCAAAATGGTAATAACTTCGGTAGAACACCATTTATGTTAAGGAAGAAACTTTAGCCTCCTAATTTGGTATCGTCCGCGAACTTGGATATCGAACAAAGCTAAATTTCCATCACACTCCTCCTCGTCCGTTTCCAATCAGGCTCTGTGTATGCAAATTATTTCAGCCCTGTGTCGTAAAATAGCCTTCGTAGCAGAAGCAGATAACACCAATCCTGGCAAGGACTGCTCAACGAGGAGATCAGTAAAAAGCCCACGGGAATTATGGAAAGTTTTGAAGGAGATGCGCGCTTTTGATTTCTGACGGGTGGACGAGGGTCTTGTTTAACATGAATAAAAAAGATTGCCAATGAATTTATTAACAGGAAGAGCTTGGTTACACAGGCACCCCTGCGGGGTGTGGCCTACGACCATATTTGCTAATCTTAACCGCCTTTTTTAATTCCCTTTATAGACTCTTTATTTTAACACCCTGAACACCCTTTTCTTCTTCTTCTTCTTCTTTTTCTTCTTCTCTCTCATTCGTCCCACCGACTCTCTCATTCGTCCCACCCACTCTCTTCATTCGTCCCACCGACTCTCTACTGAAAAGATGTGCTCGCTCTGTGCTCCCGCTAATTTCACTGTGCTCAGAATTTATCGTGCCTCTGCTACTGAATACTTTTATATATATCGCCTATCCAATATTCGTCGCCGTATTATAAAGTTCGATCTTTCAATAACCGTATACAGTATATTAGCTTGTTTTCTAAATTAGTGTAAATTAAAAAAAAAAAAACCGACAATGCCCGTTATAAAGATCGAATGCTCAAGGTGCGCTGCTTCATTTAATAAGGAAATTTACGTTCCCTCGAACCTTGAGCAAATTAGAATATGTCGCTTTTGTATGTTGAACGAAGCGTTTGAACGCAAGTTGTCAAGTGCGATCAGCGAGATCAAACTTGAATTAAATACCGTTGCAAGGGATGTGATCTCGACTAACCGTAAAGTCGGTGACTTAAATTCCAAACTAGATTCTGCTATTCACGACATGCGCGGGAGGGAAAATAGTAATAGAGATAGGCGGCCTGCAAATTCGAATCATCACGTAATTGTTGACGAGCAACAACGAATTTTAAACTCGTTTAGGCCTCAGGATTCGCAATTCCGAAGTGTTAGAAATGGGGCTAGACCAACGAGGGATCAGAACTTCGTTTTACCCTGTTCCAACCCTTTCGCGTTGCTAAATCCTATCGAGGGGGAAGAGGAAACCGTTTTAATGGGGGACTCCTTAATTAGAAGGCAGGATCAGGAGTTTGCTGCGCGTAACCCTTCTAAGCGTAAGCGCTTTTGCTATCCCGGTGGCCGCATTAACAACGTGGCCGCCGAGATCGAGAAATTGGAAGATACGCGTGGTGAACGAACGATCATCACGATGGTAGGGGGCAACGACGTCCATAGGTATGACAACACCCCGGAAGATATAGTTTATCGTGCCAGAACCATGATAGATACGGCGAAATCCAAAGCAACCAACGTGGGAATTATTGGTGTTCTCCCCCGACTTAAATCCACGTTGCGCCTCCAATCTAGAGCGATCTATACTAACGAATGTCTTAAGCGGTTGTGTCGAGAAACTGGTGTTAGCTTTTTTAACGTATGGGATTCATTCCAGGACCAACCGTCACTTTTCCAAAAGGACGGAATTCACCTAAGCGATGTGGGTAATAGTCGGCTGGGTAGGATCTTAGACGAGTCCGTACGTAGCATTTTAGGTAGGAGAGTTGCGCGGCCACGTGATGCCGATGCGCCGGTCCGGCCCACGCGTGAAGGGGGCACTATCGACGGGGTGCAGGGAAACGGAACGGATCTGAGTGTTATAGAAGAGTTAACGTAAAGCGCAAACTGAGATGCATATATGCGAATGTTCGTAGCATAAAAAATAAAATTGCCGAAATAAAAGCCGTTATTCTAGAGGGTGATTTCGACCTCGTATTCCTAAGTGAAACATGGTTAGACACTCATACGGGGATCAGTGTTTGCGAGTTCGATATAGCGGGGTACAAAATTCATTACAGAAATAGACAAACCGGTAGAGGAGGGGGCGTATTAATGTACATAAAAGAGGATCTAAACGCCATAACGATGGACTCGTCTAAGGATGATATGCGAAGTGATGCTTTATTAGTCCAGCTAAGTTTAGATGCTATAAATAAAATTAACTTAGTCGTGGTTTATCGTCCGCCTTGCCAATTGGAAAGAGAAGATGCTGCACTCTTCGATACGCTTACGTCTTGGATTAGAAAAGGGACCACATTAGTCTGCGGCGATTTTAATTTACCTAATGTTAACTTTAGCAACCTTACTTCTGATAAACCGGGGGAGAGGCTATTAAACTTTATGTTGGAGAATTTTCTCGTACAAAAAGTGGAAGAGCCTACTCGTGATAGCAATATTCTTGATTTAATCATGGCAACCGATGAGTCATTGTTAGAAAACGTACGTGTGGGTGAACATTTAGCTTCCAGCGACCATAATGCGATTAGATTCGATCTAAACACCTGCGTAGAAGTTAGAATGAGCTCGCAGCTCATCCCTCGTTTTGGTAGCTGTGATTTCGATATTTTTCGCGAAAGGATTAAGGATATAGACTGGGGAATACGATTCGAGAACAGGTCGGTAGGAGAGATGTACGCAGAACTTCGATGTACGCTGCTTCGTGTGAATTCTGATTTGGTTAAGTATGTGCGTAAGAGCGGGAAGTCGGTGAGAGCTCCGTGGCTTAGTCCGTTAATACTACGCTTAATCCGGGACCGAAATAGAAAATTTAAAATTCATAAAAACAATGGGTCAGTTATAAGCCGGCAAAATTACATAGATTCTCGTAGGGAAGTTAAACGTGCGGTCAGAGATGCGAAGAGGAAGTATGAAATAAACCTCGCGAAGGATTCAAAGAATGAACCGAAACGGTTTTATGGGTACGTAAATAATAGGAAACCCGTAAAAGGATCGATAGGGCCGATCGAAGATAAGGATGGTCGTTTGACTGAAATTCCGACAGAAATGTCCAAAATTTTAAATGAACATTTTACGAGCGTGTTTACTGTGGAAGATTCTTCCGAATTGGAATCGTTAATTGGGGAAGTTCGTAGTGCTGATAATTGCATATCCGATGTAACTATAAATGATGAGAAAATCCTTAAATTTATTAAGCTAATGAAAAAGTCGAAATCTCCGGGCCCCGATGGGGTATATCCAATTCATTTAAAGGAGCTTCAAAATGAACTCGTTAAGCCATTGCGTGAAATTTTCAATCGCTCATTAGAGGATGGCGTAGTTCCGTTGGATTTCAAGCGAGCAAACATTACACCTATATTTAAGAAGGGGAATAGATTTGAAGCAACGAATTTTCGGCCTATTAGTCTAACTTCGGTAGTTGGGAAGCTTTTAGAATCTGTAATTAAAGATAGAATAGTGAGCCACCTCGAGGCAAATAAGCTGATTAACGATACCCAACATGGATTTAGGAGTGCGAGATCGTGCTTGACTAACTTGCTCGATTTCTTCCACAAAATGATTTGCGTGTACGATGAAAGCAAAGCTGTAGACGTAATATATTTAGACTTTAAAAAGGCGTTCGACACCGTCCCCCACCAAAGGTTATTAATGAAAGTTAAAGCGATTGGGGTGACTGGTAAGATTTTAAACTGGATTAGAAATTGGCTGAAAGATCGCTCGCAGCGGGTGGTAATAAATGGGGAATGTTCAGATTGGGCCAGCGTTAGTAGTGGGGTACCGCAGGGCTCTGTTTTGGGCCCTTTATTGTTTTTAATTTATATTAACGATTTAGATAAAGGCATACTTAGTCGGATTTCAAAATTTGCGGACGACACGAAGCTGGGCAATCGTGCCTATGTAAGATCGGATGTCGATAAATTGCAGGGGGACCTAAACTCGATTGCCAATTGGGCGGACAAGTGGCAAATGGAATTTAATTTAAGCAAATGCAAGGTAATGCACTTGGGTTGCCATAATTTAAGAGTAGAATATACCATGAAAGGCCAAGTCCTCGACGCGGTTAAATTAGAAAAAGACTTGGGAGTATTAGTCTCAGACGATTTTAAATTCTCGAAGCAATGCGCGGATGCGTGTAAAAAAGCAAATCGCGTTTTGGGTTATATCGCGCGTAATTTCACCTTCAAATCTAAGGATGTAATTTTACCTTTATATAAATCCCTTGTGCGGCCACTTCTCGAATACGCTGTTCAATTTTGGGCTCCATATTTAATGAAAGATATTGCGCAATTAGAAAGAGTGCAGCGTAGGGCTACGAAATTAATTCCAGAGCTGAGGAATAGATCATACGAGGAAAGGCTCAGGGCTTTAGATTTGCCATCGCTAGAAAGCAGAAGATTACGTGGCCAGCTAATAGAAGTTTTTAAAATACTAAAGGGTTTCTCAAACGTGGACTTTCGCAATCTGTTCGAACTGGATCATAGGGGAAATACTCGTCAGCACGGGTTAAAATTAGTGAACAAGCGTTTTAACACTAGTATAGCCCAAAACTATTTTACATTTAAAGTTACTCAAAATTGGAATCGGCTGCCCACCGACGTAGTAGATAGCACTTCGGTTAATATGTTCAAAAATCGTCTCGACGTGCATTTGAATAGTTTAAATATAACGTAGTTGAGCACTGTGAATTTAAACGTCCTTGCAGAGAGAGAGAGTTTGGAGCGGAGGTTTAAGGATATGAAATTATGATGACTAAAAATGATGCCGGCGATTCTCTGCATGTGTAGCTTAGATGTCCCATTTCTATTCCGCCTATCCTATAAGTAGTCTCTATCCCTAAATTAGCTTTTCACCACTAGCAGTCGAGTGGCTGCGGAAGATGAGAAGAAAAACTTTCTATCTCCCCCGACCCCTAGTTTGATTAGTTAAAATTGCACGATAATGTACACATGTAGATAAGTGTGTACAGTAGATAGTATTAAAAAAAAATAATAAAAAAATAGCATGTTAGAGATACACTCGTAGATAAGGGTGTATCGTAGTTTTTGATTTAGTGTAGCGGACTAGCCTCGAGCGGACCTTAGGGTCTTTGCTGGTCCTAGATTCTGTAGTTTTGTAGTTCTTCTTCTTCTTCTTATAAAGGAATTATTAGAAATAACTTTGAAAAAAAAATAAATCTACTTAGGTGACAATCGAACTAAATGAAAAAATCTTATTCAAACCTTCAAAAAATCTCGTTCTTAAAATATAGGCTTATGGATGAAGAGAAATATTTCTAAATTACACACACTCAATGCGCAGTGTTTGATCGACATTTAATTGAAACGTAACTTATAAAAGATTCGCCGGTTTTCCCATGAATATTCAGGAGGCGAATTCTACATTGCGTCATCGCAACGCTTCCACACTCCATTGTCTACACTTGAAATATTTCAAATAAATTAAAGATCAATGACGTCAAAGAGTGTATAAAAGTGGGATTCCGTCGAGCCGGCAAGTCAGTACAGAAATTTCAAGCAAGGAATTCACTTTCGTCTCGAGACACGATGTTGAAGGCTCTGGAATTGGCACTGGCGATCTGTATAGTTTTGAGTGCGAACTGTCAAATGGAGGGAACATCTCCACCAGACGACTTCGCGACCCTCTTCAGCGAGATCGGTTTCTCTCCTTCGTGCGTCTCCAAAAGTCTCGCGCTATGCGAAAACACAAGGAAGTCTTCGGTTCTCAGCGAGATAAAGACTCAACAGAACGCTATCCTAGATGCAATCGCCAAACTGAAGGTGTCCCAGAACCTGCCTCGAAACTGCGCTGACCTCCTTCACCGTGGTGACACCCAGTCCGGAGTTCGAACCGTGTACCCGTACGCGTGCAGCTCCGACCGCTGCGTGGCGGTGTTCTGCGATCAGACGACCGACGGAGGTGGCTGGACAGTGTTCCAGCACCGTCAAACTCTTCCTCAGAGGGAAGACTTCTTCCGCAAGTGGACCGAGTACCGACTTGGCTTCGGAGTTCTTGACGGAGGTGAGTTTTGGCTCGGCCTTGACAACATCCACGCCCTCGTGAATGACGTTCTTATGGAACTCCGGGTTGACCTTGAGGACTTCGAGGGCAAGAAGCGGTGGGCTAAGTATGGCTACTTCTACATTGAGGGATCAAATGACAAGTACCGGCTGGACCTGGGTCCATACTCAGGGAACGCGGGGGACTCATTCACTGCTCACGGTGGACACCGATTCTCGACCAAGGATCAGGATAATGACGCTCACTCCAGTAACTGTGCCGAAACGTATAAGGGTGGTTGGTGGTACACTGCCTGTCACAGTTCTAACCTAAATGGTTTCTCCTACGAAGGAAATCACACCTCCTACGCTGACGGAATTAATTGGCACAAATTCCGTGGACATCATCATTCCTTAAAACGTTCATCCCTCAGTGTGCGACCTTTATTTTATAATAATTTATAAAATATATTAAATAGAATCGCTAAAATTCGTAAAATATTTGGTATTATTAAGAAGTACTGGAATATTATCATTTATGGATTTTAACTTGGGGACCTCGATTCCTTCAGCTTCTAAATTCAATCCACGCTTGTTTTTCTACAACCTTCAAATCCATATTGATTAGTAAGTGTCAATTTCTCTGTTGCCACTCGCATAGTGCTCTTGAAAGACACCACAAATGAGTACTCTATAATCTAATTTTGATGTTCATAACAGACATATTATGTATACTATGTTTCAGGTACTGAAATTCTTCTTCTCTTTTTTAATTCCCTTAACACAATTTGGTGGCGTGCAATGAGAGAAATAAAAAACAAATAATTGCAATATTCGTTTGAATTTCCTAATATTCAGACATTAATTCGATATAGAATTCTGTTAACTGCTACCTCTGACGGCACCTAAGCTTCGGGTTATTCAATTACGAAGAAGCAGAATACATTAGATTTGATGAGGTCATCGCGGATGAGATAGAAGGAAAGGATTTGGGTTGTTGATTTTCCTTCGATTCGAGAAAATAAAAAGAACGAACCCGGGACCGAGTTATGACTCAAAATGGATCAGAAATGATGAAAACCTGCCTATGTGTAGGGAGCTGAATATTTGACGCTTGAAAGATCCATCTTATAAGTAGCGCATAATCAAGGCAGTCAGCGCCTTAAGTGACGCCTCGGAATATCAAAGAATCACTCACTGACGGCGCAAAGATAGAGTGGAGATTTGAATTTGGGTGATAATGAAAGAAATTAGAAGAAAAGAGGAAAATATTATTAAAAAATCAAGGGGGAGGACAAGAGTCGACCATAAAAAGGGATAGAAACTGCGATGGCTGTCAAAAGACAAAGATAAGAAAGGAATAACGAAGAATCCTTTCATCTCACGGTTCATTGGAGACTGCAAACAAAGAAACTTTATTTTTCATTTAAATATTTTCTTATCCTTTGTATCTTTATTCTCTCTTTATTCTCCTTTCGATTTATTCTTCCCATAATCTTTGCGATTAACTGAGTGTGGATTAGGGGGGAGAAGTCCTAACCACCGTCGATCCTTTATTATCCTTCCTTTCACTAAATATCTTCTCACTTCATTCTCCTCCACTTTTATGCCCATTCTTTATCCCTCCCTCTTCGTACACCGCCCCTCTTCTTAGAATTGAACCTAGCAAAGGATTTCCCCGAGTGGGGGCTGCTAATCTGTGTTCTTAAGCTCCTCCGATTCAAGGAAACGATTATATCCTGCACCCGGCCTTGGGGCAATTCCCTTCGTTCTCTCATGCGCTTCGCGTATATAACACGTATGTGTGTGCAACCTCATGACTCTACCTGGCGTCTGTATGACCCTGGATGACCTTTGTCCACTTGTTTACATTCATTCCTCCTCCGCTCAATTATTTGCTTGGATTTTCCTTTTTGTCGATTGGGCCTCGGAGAAGGACGACTTCCTAACAGGGTTTAGCTTCAGCAGGGTTGGGGTCGGGGGTGGGGCAGGTAGTGGGTGAGGGTTATGGGGGCTCTCTCCACGGAGCCAGTTTTAGGAGCTGTCCTATTTCCTCCTCTTCCTCTCCCCCATGAAAGTCCTCCATTCTCTCTGAATTAAGAGCAGAGACCCCATGAATCGAAGGGGTTTAGGCGACGGGAATGTTAGATGGGCACTTCAAATCCCGCGCCTCTAAAAGAAGGCAATGATTGTTCAAGGAGGAACAGAAGTCATTGCTTAAGGCCCTTCCACAAGGGAAGGGGGGGCAGCAGGACCAAAAGTCTCATAAAGAATCAGCCCCCTGCTTGCATAGGAGGTCTGTATTAGATCTGGTAGTGCTGGCAACCAGAAGTGAGGGCATCGGTGGGTAGGGTATAAGAGTAACATCAACCACAACATGAATTGTTTGGAGAGTAAACTATTATCCACCCTGTGGCATTCACGCCACCATTGGCCTCCTTTTTGGCCCCATTGCCCCATTAGTGGCCCTTGAGTGCGTTGTGTTATTTAGGAAAATAAAGAGAAAGGAACCGGGGGAATCTCCGCAGAGAATCTTAATTTGCTGCAATATTAGCAGTAGTACCAGTATTACGAGAAGTACTTAGTAGTACCATGAGTACCAGTAGTGTTTTTTACCCATTGCATCATTGAATTAAAATTCACTTTTTAAAAAAGGCAACCATCGAGGGCAGCGCAACCAGGAAGATTCTGAAAAGTTTTAGAGTGAAAGTGGCGATGTAGGGAGGAGTGAAGTGTGTGGAAGTTACGTAGCCGGGCTAAACCCGGTTATATTGAAACCCTCAGGCCACGCAACTCTCCGAATCTCTGAGCTATGCTACACCCCCGGGGTGGGTGACGGGACGATTATGGCATGGCTAATGATGGATGTTTCCGGGTGATGTGAAAATTCTCCCTCTTCTGTTGGGGAAATCAGACCCCCTTAACACGATTGGACCGCCGAGAGTGAGGGGGGTAGGGGAGGGGGGGTACTCATTAATATCGGTCAATTTTACTCTCGAAATTTTATGGGTGAATTCCGTAATGCGGGAAAAAGAAATGCTGACTTCAACCCAACAGTGAGCAGACGAGATCGTCCACTGCAACCAAACTTCTGTCTAGAGATCAGAAAGGTCAGGAGAACCATGAGCGACCTATGAAAACAAGCATACTACCAAAATAACATCAAAAAACAACATTCAAGCGTTGATTCAATCAAGGCAGAAACGATGCCACAATCCCCAAACACAACAAATTCTCGCAATCCATCGTTAAAATTGACAACTCTAAAAGAAGGGAAAGCACGAAGCCACCATCTACTCAAACACAAAACGGAATCAAGTTCACCAAATAAGCAAACACCCTTACACCACACCGCGCAAAAATCTGCAACGTAACACCTGATCTCTCAAATAGAAGAACATACAAATACTTAAACTTAAAATAGATCACTACTTGCACACATAATTCACTAAATAAATGGTAACCCATGCGATAGGGTACGCACAATCTTCTTAAGCGTCAGGTCTAAGCGGTATCACTACCTTTACATAAATGTTCACACAATCTAGATCTGAACTCTATCCAAAAGGACTGGAAATCTTCACACATCCTACTTATTCTAGCCCCAAACAACCAACCCACTAATCCACCATCACTCAACCCTACCTCCACCTCTGTACCCTTTCCAATACCATAGAACATCCAAAGTCCATACCAGAAGAACTCCAAAAACATACGACATAAAGATACTTGAGGGAATCACGCTTCCCTGCAACCAGAGAACCACATCCCACGAACCATTCCATTTAAACCACCTCAATTCGATCAGATATCGACTTAGATGAAACGTCCCACACGTTAACCACGGGTACCCTGTCAAGGCTCCGGTGAGGGCACTACCTACACATAAACACATATAAATACCACCCTGGCATGACCTCTACAAACATCTGCTCTAGTTGTAACTAAGAAGAGGCACAGTTCAACAAATTCATGGCATAAACCAAGAAGGCACAACTGAAACAAACCATGCACATACACGGAGTGCTGGATCTTTTGGAACTTCGTCTGCTTGGTGTGGAAAAGGTGGTGACATTGAGTCTGCTGGCATCATGCAGTAGTGGGCAGTCCATCAGTACCGATGACGGAAGGTCCGTCAGTCCGTCACTGACGGACTCCCGTTTCGCTGCCAAAGGTCGTCTTTCCTTTTCGGGTTAGTGACGGTTCGGGTGACGGCCGGAAATCGCTTCCGTCGGCGCTTATTCCGCCAGTATTTCAAAGTTTCCCTCAGTCGTCAGTCCACCAACGAAACGAGGATTCCGTCAGTGACGGACTGATGGACCTTTCGTCATTGGTACTGACGGACTGCCCACCACTAGGCATAAGAGATAAGGACATAACCATTGAATAAGACCAATTTAGGTTCAAATTATTCGTGGGTCAGACAGACCTAGATGTTAATATTTGAAGTTACTCGATGAGGGGCTTATTATGAGCCCTGTTTCCCTAGATCCTGCAAGGGCAGGAGATCACTCTTGGATAATATGACTCCAATCAAATGTCACTCATGGACATTCTCGTTACTTGGTTATCTACGTAGGTCACTTCCAGGTAAGTACATTATTTTTTCCTTAAGGAACCCATCTGGCAACTAAGTACATGGGCAAAACTCACTGTAATTATACTGAAGCCTAATACTAGCTAGATTAACAAATAAAAAAATGTGCAAAAACAAACTATCAAATATACCAAAAACAAAAAAACAAAATAAAAGCAAAGAAAAAAGCAAAAAACGACAAAATGAGAACAAAAGCAAGAAGGAAACACTCTCCAACGTCGGAGGGAGACCCGCCTCCCTACGGTGCAGGAGCATGCGACCAATAACAAAGAGAGTCAAATAAAATGGAGTAGGCCAGCCTCCTCCGAAAACTCGTATAGTCCACGAGTCAGTGTGCAAGAACCAGTCTCGAGTACAAGCAACAAGCAGTAGCGACCATGCTTGTCCTAGTATCGGGACAGGTAACGTGCGCGGAAAATCTCCCAGACTGGGACATTCAACAAGAATGTGCCGAACAGTCTGGGAGACAACGCAGTCGTCACAATAAGGCGCAGGTGAGGGCTCCATCAAATGGCGGTGCGTCCTGCGAGTGTGTCCAATTCGGAGATGACAGGAAGCAACCTGAAGTCGTCACGGCAACGAAGGATACGTCCATGGGAACAGTCGAAGTGCAATGAGACGCAACACTGAGTTCCTCTCGACCCTTTCCCATCTTCTTTGGCATGTATTATGTGTGCGGAAGAGCCAAGCATTGGTCTGGTCGCCAATCCTCATGGACTCTTTGGCGCTCTCATGGGCGCGCTTATTTCCCGTAATTCCTACATGTCCAGGGACCCAGCAGAAGATACTCTCGACGTCCATCCTGCTTGCGGCAATCGTGGCGTCACATATACCGCAAGCTAGGGGGTATGGAGATTCAAGGGGCCGTGATCACTCAAGGCGCTTTGTGAGTCGCTGTAGATCACAATCAGGTCTCCGAAACGATGTATTGCAACCAGGTCGGTCGTGAAGACATATGCAGCGCCGGATAGAGTGCCGCTGACTTCAAACAGAGGGGATACGGGGTGGAAGACGACTCCTTCTTGTAATCCCGAGCCATCCGTATACAATGGCAAGGATTCAGCGTGACGCGGAGTGTGTTCCAAAAAGGCCGAAAGCAACACTGCCGGCGCTGTGGAAGCTATGGGAGCAGAAGCGTTGCGACAAATAGTCAAAGGTGGTACCCTCCAGGGTGGCGTACTTGGCAGAACCAGAAGTGCCACAGGCCCGAGAGTTACACCGAGCTCTCGAAGGAGCTTCCTAGCCCTAAACCCAAATGGCTTATGGCATGACTGGCATCTCTCGGCGGCAAAAGGCACCGTCGAGATCGGCTGCGAATGCAGTGTGAGCTGTTGGCGACTGACGGAGGCTCGCGTGTAGAGGCACATAATGCACTGTACACGACGGAGATCGATTGGCATTTCCCCAGCATCGACAAGTAGGCTTTCACTGAGGGACATGCGGAAGGCACCGGTTGACAGGCGAAGACGGGTGTGGTAGATTAAGTCCATCTTCCGCAATACACGTCCCGCTGCGGATACATAAATTTCGCATCTGTAGTTAAGCTTTAAACGAACAAAGGATCGATAGAAAAGTTAGGCATTAGCCCTATCAGCACCACAGTTGCTGAACTTCACGGAACAAAGAATAACCATAGCGCGGGTGCAAGAGACCCTAAGGCTGCGAATATGAGCCTCCCGGGTGAGCCGATCTTCGAAAACAAGACCAAGGAAACTGCGAATCCATTATTTTCAGGCGAACCCCGTTTAGGAACAAGTCCTGATCGGGTTGGAGCCGTGGTTGGCGGCAAGTATATTATTCGAGCAAGAAATTCATTCTTGAATTTACCTACAGGAAACCTAGTTTTCACCAAAGTGAATGAGCCCCTTGTATTTTTGTATAAGGTCACACTTGATAGACTAGTCAATAAAAATACTAATGCCTGAGGAGTATTTTGAAGGGCGATTGTTCAGAGTTCATTCATTGGAAGGATCACTCTCTTTGGAGATTTCTTCTCGATAATCCAACCATCGGCGTTCCATCTGAATCCCGATGACACGTGAAATATTATAAGTCCCTTATCTCCCTCTCCTTGTTATTCCCAGTACCATCAACCGATGCAGCGACAACCCACTGGAGGCCAACCTAGAGATGACAGCATGATATACTTTCAGGCCCATGCGGCCATTCAGCCACCCCATTTCCTGGAGCCTCAACTCAGAGCGCCCCATCAGAGGCTTCATTCCGAGCCTCCAATAAGAAGCATTTCTACAAGCCTACCATTCTGAGTCTACCGATGTGGAATATTGACGATGTTCTTCGCAATTCCATGTCGGGCTTAATTTCCGCTTAAAATGTGATGACTAAGCACATTTTTCTCTACAATAAACAAGATTTAGTTAATCTTACTATCAAATAAGGGTCTTTCAGAGTCAATGACTCGATCAATGAGCATAGCTGGCGTGGCTTTAAGTTTTTTAGCTGCGACTTTGCCGCCGGATCTGGTGCGACTGCCACTTTGTGACTTTATTTTTGCAACTCCCCTAGTGTGACTTACGACTTTGCGACTGCGACTTTTTTTTCAGGTGCAATTCCTTTAATTTACAAAGTAAACTTTAGCGCAATAACAGAAACGCTTTTATAAGGTAGAAAAACACATTTATTAATTTTACAATTTTTTTAGTTAAAACACCACCTAAACTGATATCTACAGGTCATCCTCCTCCTCCATGTCCTCCTGGCTCATATTCTCCTCCAGGAGGTCCATGTTCCCTTTGAGAAACACAAGCTCTTCAAAGTTGATCACATCCAAGGAGGACCTCTTGGTCCTGAGGCCGTCCCCGTCCGTGCTGAATAGCCTCTCCACAGCTGCAGAGCTGGGGAAGGGGGGGGGGGTATTGTACTTAATGAATAAGTTCACCCACACCTCGCCTTTAGAGGGCACTCACTCCCCCATGGGCTTCCTCAGGACCTCCCTCACACCCTGCTGCAAACAACTTGTTGAAGAGGCGGGCGTCCAAGTCCTGGGGTTCCGGCACTTCTAGCTGGCCAGGCTGCTGCTGCTGCTGCTGCTGCTCCTTCTCTCTGGGGCTTGATTACGGCCCTGATCTACTCCATCTTGTCAGGCGCAATGCTCTCCAGGGCCTTGGGGGTGAAGTTGGGGTAGACAGCTGTGGCCATAAGGAGGTCACCATCCTCAAAGTGGTGGCCGAACCTCTTTTCATAGCCCCTGAGGAGGGCTTGGACCAGGGACCTGGCATACACCAAATCACCATTCTGGCTCTGCTCCTCCAGGCTGGCCTTCATCAACCAGAGGCTGGAAAGGAGGGTACCATGTAGGCCTTTCTCTCCCCCTGAAGCATGTCCAGGCACTGCGCCACAGGCTGCATCACCAGCTTGTACTCTTTGAGGACCTGAAAATTAACATTAATATATTGTTAAGTTAACTAAGTTTATATAATTAAACTTAGAACAATTTCATTTCTAAGTAAAAATATTAAAATAGCGATCGCTATTAGCGCGCTACTTTATGCTTACCTAACTGGATGTCTACCTCTGTGATGGGAGAACCCCCCTTGGGCTGGTTGATCAGGATGGTGTTGATGGCATCCAGCTAGTCATCAACACTCAGGACCTCCAGCAGGACCACCACACAATCATACAGCGAGTTCCATCTGTAGAAACAAAACATTTTAATTAAATAAACTATCAGAAACTTATAAAATCCAATTTTATATAATCGCTAACAATTTCTTATGCTAAATTTAAATTTTATAATAGTACCTAGTCGCCACTAAAATCTTCAGTTTTCTTTTGGCGGCCTCTTTGATCTCGTTGGGCACCTCTGGGGACCTGCTCTGGAGGTTCCACAGAGACTGGGTCTTGGCTGTGGTCCTCCTCCACTCTGACTGTCATCCCCAAGAAGGCCCTGCTGTGGGTGGACCAGCTGTCGGCAGCAGTGGCCACCCACTTCTGTTGGAAGAGCAGGTTTACCACCTAAGTCATCCCCCTTTCCATAAGCTTGTCAATGTCCCTGCCCACAGTCCTCCTGGAGGTAGTCTGGTACTTAGGGTTGACGAGGTAGAACATCCTCTTGGTGCTAGTATGGTAAGCTACAACTGACCATCCTAGCACCAAAAGAGAGAGAAAGAGAGAGATGGGGAGTGAGAGTGAGAAATTGGGACATCCTTCGGAAACCTCGATTTTAGTTTGTAAATCAAAGAAAGAACCAGTATTCGGAAGATGTATAATTTGGAACGTTTTGAACATTAGTTATGTTCATCTTAAGCCTATAATCGACCAAAACAATATGATTGACAAACAAGCAAGCTTAGAATGTATAAAGAAATATATATGTATTAATGAATGAAAATAAGTTTAAAGTTTGGTAAATTTTAGAGAAAATAATTCGACAATGTATTAATAATAAATAAATTTAGAGTTTAGTAATTGTTTGGCATTATTTTCTCTAAAATTGACTAAACTCTGAATTCATTTATTAATACTTTGTCATATTAATTTTGCTTATTGTCATTCATTAATACATATATATTTCTTTATGCATTCTAAGCTTGATGTTTGTCAATCTTATTGTTTTGCTCCATTATAGGCTGAAGATCAACATGGCTAATGTTCAAAACGTTCCAAATTATACATCTTCCGAATACTTGTTCTTGCTTTAATATATATATATATATATATATATATATATATATATATATATATATATATATATATATATATATATATATATATATATATATATATATATAAAAGGAAAGAGCAAATACAAGTTCTGCGGGTGATCACAACCACCACAGGGTTTTCGCCATATTTATTTTCTGCCTTTCAAAAAAATTTTGAAGACAAAGAAATATGCAGAAACCTTGTATTGCAGACTATATAACAATATAGTACAAGAAAAAGAGAATTTGGACGTGAATGAGCAATGAATCAATGAAGATAAAATACAAGGGGCGGTCAATAAGTTTTGCGAATCAGTAGGGCAAAACAGAGTTTCAAGGAGTTACAAGGAAAGAAAGTACCCTAGGAGACCTTACGGTCCATTCAAAGAGGGTACCTTTAGACTAGCAATTGAGTAGGCACATGGCTGCTCAATTGTTTTGAGTCCCTAAACGGCCACTTTTCAAGACTTTGTCGAGTCTTGACTTGAACTGGTCAACAGATTCACTGTTGACAACTTCCACTGGAAGTGCGTTCCACTTACCGCAAATACTGTAGGTGAAAAAATTTCCACACATATTGCGGTTGTAACGCTTCAGTTCAAGTTTGAAGCCGTGATTGCGCGTTCTGTTCTCACTGAGTGTGAAAATAGCCCGGTAGTCAACATTGTTGAACTCTCGAATTATTTTGAAAACTTTCCAGCGAGAACAGATCTAATTCCGTTAGTCTATCCTCATAACTTATATGTCGGATAGAGGGAATCAGTTTGGTTGCCCTAGCTTGTACGCGTTCCAACTTTGCGATGTCCTTTCGAAACGAAGGACTCCAAAATTCTACGGCATACTCCAGGTGCGGCCGAGCGAGGAAGTTGTACAGACAAAGTACTATCTCCTTGTTATGGTATCCAAACTGGCGCTTTATGTAGCCTAACATCCTTTGGGCTTTCTTCTCTGCCTCGATGCACTGTTTGGAGAACTTGAGGTCGCTAGTGATAGTAACACCCAAGTCCTTCTCAGTGTCACTCGATTCAAGGGCAGTTCCCTTAAGTACTGAGATTAGGGGTTTCGGTGGCCGATATGCATTATTTTGCATTTGTTCACGTTGAAAGGCATTTGCCACGTGTCTGACCACTCCCCAATCCTTTGAAGGTCCTCTTGGAGGCTGGCAGTGTTCCCCTCCTTTGCCACATTGATATCAAGCTTGGTGTCGTCGGCAAATTTGTAGATTTTGGCAACCATGTCTCCGTCCATGTCGTTGACATAGATAATAAACAGTAGTATTCGTCTTTAGGTCAGCGATCTTTTTCTTTATTTCACTTTCTGTGAAGTCCATTACCTCCAGCTTTTTCCCCGAGTAGGAATCCGTGGGCTGTGAGATGGCTGTTTGTGCGGATGTCAAGACAAGTTATGACAAGTCAAGACCTGCAGCCGCACGCTCCTGCTTCGTCTATTTAAGAAGCAGTGGCTGATCGCAGATCGTCAGTCACAAATTTTTCAACAATGGAGTCAGTTGAGCACAGCGCACTGATCAAATTTGTGACCAAGGAAGGCAAGAATGCAAAAGAGATCCATGAACGCATGGTTGCAGTGTACACCGACACCGCCCCTTCCTATGCAACCATTGCTTCCTGGAATAGGGAGTTCCGCCATGGTTGTGAGTCCCTTGAAGATGACCCCGTCCAGGACGCCCGTAAGACGTGACCAACGAGGACAATGTGGCCCGTGTGGAGAGAATGATCCTTGAAAATTCGTCGGGTGAAGGTCAAGGAAATCGAGCGAGAACTTGGAATATCACATGGAAGTGTTATCAACATCATCCACGACAATTTGGCCATGACCAAGGTCTATGCCCTTTGGGTCTCTAGAAACTTCACGCCCCATGATCGACTTCAACGTCGTCAAAGTCCACAAGGCAAGAGTTGCACAAGCTGCCCTGCGCGAGTGCGGATTCAAGGAGCTCAACCATCCCCCTACTGTCCAAATCTGGCCCCTAGCGACTAATTTTTATTCCACCAGCTCAAGGTTGCACTGCATGGACGCCGGTTTGGGGACGATGAAGATGTCCAGCTCGCCGTCCAGGAGTGGATTGAACAGCAGTCGGGAGATTTCTGGTTGTCGGGAATTCGAAGCCTCAGGGACAAGTGGTGCAAGTGCATTGAAGTCGAGGGTAGTTATATTGAAAAATAATAAAACACTTTCCTTATATCTTGTTTCCTTATATCCGAATTGCAAAACTTATTGACCGCCCCTCGTAAGTGAAAGAGAAATACAAACAATTGCACTTAATCGGACAGCTGGAATCCTGAAAAGAGCTCTCGGATGGAGTCTCTAAAGTGGGTGAATGTTTGACATTGGGAAAGATGCCCCATCACCAGCTAATACCGTAAATAAAAGGTAAATGATCTTGTGAAAAACCTTTCAAATGCAGGTCCTGTCCCTACCAAGCTAGACGAATAGAGAAACTTCACAAACATGAAAGAACCCACACAGGTGAAAAGCCTTTTAAATGCAGTTACTGTCTGCATCAAGCATCACGAATGGAGAATCTTCAGAGACATGAAAGAAAACACTTTTTTAAGAAGCCTTCTAAATGCAGTTCCTCTCCCTATTAAGTAACATGAATGGAGCATCTTCAGACATATAGAAGAACCTAAACAGATGAGAAATCTTTCAAATGCAGTTCTTTTCCATATCTAACATCAAATGGAACACATTCAGATGCTGAAAGAGCCCACATTTGTGATGAGCCTTTCAACCTCTCCTTGGCTATATCATTTGAGATTAAGGGAAATTTTTAGAGACATTAAAGACCCCACTTGGAGGAAAAGCTTTTCAAAGACACTTCCCATTCATATTGAGTAGCATGTTTGAGAATCTTTGCCCCGTAAGGGGTACGGCAATTTTCTTTCCTGGCAAACCTGGTGACTCAATTCAGCACTCTGTCCGGTCTCAGCTTAGCTTCTTCTTTCTGACACCTTCCTGCTTCCCCACTCCATACAACCTCTCCCACAACTTTCTCTGGTCGGCCTCTAATTTCACAGGATAAACGCTGACCAGCTTCCTCTCACCCAACCAACCCAGATCGGGGCTAATGAGGGAGGGGACCGCGCCACCTCAGCCCCGAGCCCCTGTTTGGGGTAGTGGGTTTTTAACAACCTGCTTCATCCCCATCCACCCCTCCCTCGCATACCCTTTCTTTCTCTCGTTTCACTGTCTATCAATTTTTACGCCGTACCTAAACTGGATCCCCCCATGCTGATGGGCTGTCAGGTCATTAGGCAGGAGGAGTGTCCTCTAATGGTGGCAGCTGGGTTTGCCGTCCCGTCTTCAGCCATCGCAGAAAGGGGCACTGCGTAGGGTGATGGTCGCTTTCGTCCCGTAAAAACTATAGGATCACCATTCCTGATGATAAGAAAATAAAAAAAACACATCCACTTCCCCGGTAACATCGTTGAAGTCACCCTCGGGCAGCTCTACCGAAAAAAAGCCCCCCTGCCCCTGTGCACAAGGTCCTTCTAAACCTCTCCGATTGGAGAGGAGGTTTACTCCTCTCCTATGCATACGGGTGTAGGGGACTCACCCTTAACCCCTTTTCTTGAGTCACCCTTGGGCAACTCCAGAGACTCACTTTTTCCAGCGGCAGTCACCTTTGCTTTCCAATCGGACTGACAAGAAAGTAGGCAGGTGGCCCATAATTGACCGTTCCCGGTGCGGGTTAATCGATAGGGCCAACCCCATTAGGGGAGCAAGTGATGGTAGGGCACATCGCTCCGTGCCATTTAATGTCCTGCAGGCGGGGCGACTAGTTTGCAAAGGGGGGGTCAGTGTACCTGCCCCCATCTCTTCCTCGAGTGGTATATGTGATGCCCTGGGGGGCAATGGCCATCTGGAGGCCATCTGAGGTGAGCCAGCCACAGATGGATCACCCATGGAGTCAAACCTGGGCTCTGTGCCAAGCATTTAATCCGAGTCAGCCCCTGTGCAAGGTCCTTCTCAGACGGTTCGGGTCCGCGAGGCCTTACAAAGAGAGGAGAGTTCTCCCCCAGCCGGTGCCCATGTGACAGCCAAGACCTCCATTTCAGAGATCGATCTTGCTGATGCTAGTCATCTGGCCTAGGTGCTTCTTCCGGCAAATGGAAGAAGCGGCTTCATTCCCCGTCTTTCTCCTAAAAACAAACAAACCCGGGGCTCTTCTCTCTCCGCGTGAGCCACTGTGGCGGACGGGGCCGCTGCCATTTCGGTATGCGACCAAGCCAAGATTGAGCACGTCCGGTTCCGGTGTTCTTCCCGGGTGGAGAGTCCCTGGCTATTAACAAAAGTGCGCAGAGCAGAGCCTCGATTACGTTGGGGCCCCTCATTCAGAGGGGCTTCAAACGCTTCCTCGTTAGTTGCTCCACTAATGGCAGCATGTTTGCTAAAGCCAACATGAACCATTATAGGAGAGCTTTAGCTAGCGTGATTTGTAGAGAACCGAAGTGACATTTTTCTTGAACCGTAGCCTTTTGGCGAATGCCTTCGATCCCTCAAAAGCGGACATGATTAGTGGCCTTCGGCCACTTGATGGCACGCCGAAGAGTGTGACGTCGCACTCTATCATGAACTTTGTGAAAGGCGTAGTTTATGCGAAGGAACTCGTGGACTCCTCCATAGGTAACATCACCTTAGATCTTGCCGATCATAGAGCGGTCAAGGTCGAGACCCACCCCTACACTATTCGTCCCATTTTAATGTGACAGGCTCCCTGACGCGGTGCGTGCCGGTTGGTATGGCTACCGCGTGAAGGCATTCGTTCCAGTACGGCCAGCGCTTCGGCCATTCGAATCGCTCCTATAGACTCGCAAAGTCTGGTTACGTGAAGTCTGTGTAAGTTGCTCCAAGGCCGCACACGATAAGTCCAAATCGTATGCGGCCAAGTGTCAATTGTGGAGAGCTCCACCCCGCTTCTTCCAAGCAATGGGGTGCATACCCCTTGAGAAGGAAATCCTGACCCTTCAGCTCCAGGATCTTCTCTCATTTCGCGAGGCAAAGGACTTGTTCCTGGCGTGCCCATCGCTGCCTGGGACGTCCTATAACTCAATGTTAAGAAGGATACCCCCTGCTTATGGCCCATCCAGGCCTCCTAGAACGGTCGTTTCCGTGCCACTTCAGAACCCTTCTTCGAGTTCTACCCACCACTGGAGTTTTCCTGCTAGATATGGCTGCATAAAGGGTTAACAACCATCCCCAGGACTCCCTTCCCTCCCCCCATCGAGACCGTTTCCGTTAAGGCGAAACGCCCGTGCTCCTCCACCAATTCATTTGACTGACAGAAGGCAACATCCCTGAAGAATTTCGTGAGGCCATCTTCCTAGGTTTCTAAAGCTGCCTTCCAAAAGGAGGACAGCCCTAAAGGAGTTTCGGCTACTACACCTACCCCGAATGCTAGTCCGGGTGACTCGAAGGTAGTGGATCCCCCAAATGAGGGACACCCGCCTGCTTAATACTTCCAGGCAGAGGGAGGAAAATACTCGCTTGCGAGCCCAACCTCCCCGATAAGTCTTCAAATGCGACAGCGCATATTCCGGCCAACAGCCCCTAGAGTTCTACGTTCGGTAAGCGTACGGCCATTCCCGTGAGGGTCTTCTCTTCGAAGAGGGCCCCCGTATCTCCTCCAAGCTAAGCCTGGAAGGCATATTCCTTTAATGGAATTGCCGCGGACTCCGGGACAACTAGGAGGAGCTGCGGAGGCTTGTCTTGTCCCGTTTTCTCTTAGCTATCTTTTTGCAGGAGACCATGCTGGGTGCGTGACCCCCTGCCTACCATCCCCGGGCATAAGGGTTTTGCGACCCCACCAATACGGGAAAGGGGCCGGGCAGGAGGATGCGGCATTTACATCCATCATGATCTCTCAGTTCTTCTCTTCACTTTAGACACCTCCTTTCAGGCAGGAGCTTTGCAGCTCACCTAGATATGAGGTATACTCTTATTTCTGCGTACATTCCACCGTCAGCTGATTTTGACGCGGGGGACGTCTGCGTTGTCGTGGCACGGTTTCCGAGGCCCTTTCTCGTGCTCGGGAATCTGAACGGTGGATACCCCCCTTTGGAGAGACTACTCGATCAATCCCAGGCGTCAGGTTGTTGCTGACCTGGAGATAGGAGTCTGAATTGTAGATTAGTTTACGCATCACTGTGGAGAACCGCTTCATTTTCTTGTCTCGATCTATCCTTGTGCTCTCCGGATGCACAGACTGATTTTAGGTGGCGGGTAGTCGATTACCCCCATGGTAGTGATCACTTTCCCATTTAAATATAATTTTCTGAGCCGCTGCCGCCGAGAGCGTTGACTCTAACAGGCATTGGACCACGCCGTCTTTCTCTCCCGAAGCGCACAGACTTCTGTTTTGCTTTGCCAAGATTAAGGTTGTGAACTTCTCCCGCCATCCACCGCTCCGCCCTGACCCATACTTGTTTGTCAATGGGGTGCGCCTGGAAGAAGTGGACTTGTACCGTTTCCTTGGTCTTGTATTTGACCGACGCCTCACCTGAAAGGCTCATATTCGCAGCTTAGGGTGTCTTGTACCCCCGCTATGGATATTTTCGTTCCGTGAGGTTCAGAGCCTGGGGCGCTGATAGGGCTACTGCCTTCCTTTTTAATCGATCTTTTGTTCGTCCGAAGCTCTACTACGCATGCAAGTTTTATGCATCAGCAGCCGACCCTGTATTCGGGAAGGTGGACTCGATCCACCACATCTGCCATATAGTGACAACCACAAATTAATATCCAGCTCCAGCCAGAAACTTGTTTGCCCATTACGCGAGGTCTCGATGCCGGCCGCATTACATCATAACCCGCCGTCCGTTCACCTTGCCTCCTTTGCTGATCATTTAATTTTTTATACGCTTTTATTTCGCCGATCTAAACATTGTTTAATCCCTCAAATCTCAAATTTTATTGGCTAAAACAAATATTCTTATGTCAAGATTAATTTATCTTTTTATTTTTTGGATCTAAACATTATTCTAGCTTTATAATTTTTGTCACTTCTGATTGGTTCTAAAACATTATCTTAGATAATAATGCATACATATAAAACTCATTTTTTCATTGTTGTCCAGAAGACGACCTTTGAAAAGGTTGAAAGACGTCTCAGATAATAAAGATATGCCACTTGCAAGCATTTTTTCCCCATCTTTCGATTTCTAAAAAGAAAGTCCTTGAAAAGGTTAAAAAGCTGCAGTCCAAGTTTAACCAAGCAGCCATCGCTGGTGAATTCTCTCATCACTCCGATTGAGTTCATTTGATCGAAATAGATATATAATGGTTATAACTGTTTAACTTGGGACTACTGCAGATTAATATCACTCAAAGAGAAAAACAGTCTCAACCGGAGAAAACACAACGATGAACTACAAAGAAGCACTGCTTGCCACGTCACTGGTTGGAAAACAGATCAGCTCGACACCACAATGAATCAAGCGAAACGAACACTGACAATCACTCGATCCGAACACAAAAACAAACCAAACTCGCAATATACCGCCCCATACTCGGTAACAACGGAAGCTAATATTAATGAAGCCCCTTTAAAAAGGGAACAAGCTAACTATGGAAGATACTACGACCAATTACCAACTAGCCAGTCGGATGTCACTCATTTAAAATTACCCTCTGCTTACGATCTGTCGACCAATTTTTAATCGAATTTTTCGTTTTCTAATGAATATAGATGGCTTTTAGCTTTGAAAGAAGGATGTTAAAAGGGAGTTTATCAAAGCCTTTTGAAAAATATAGATATATCACATCGTAGTTAGAACCTGAATCGACAGCTTTTGCTACATGCTCATAAAATGTGATCAGGCTAGTGACACTAAACCTCCCTTTCCTGAAACCATGTTGACTATTTACTAAACTTGATTTATCTCCAAAGGATTGCGTAATTTTAAATTAATAATTTAATCCATTATCATCATCACCATCATAATCATCACTAACTATAATTTAAGATGCGGTTTTTTGAGCATTTGAATAATAACTTCATCTTAGTTTGGTTATGACTTATGTTTTTTATCAAAGTTATTTCTAATAATTCTTTTATAATATCCAAAAGCAAAACAGCGAAGTTCGGAAATGAATATTAGTATCGAAATTTTGTGAATTTTTTAAAACCCAAAGAATTACAAATGGTGAAGTTCAGAAAATTTAACATTAACATAACATAATTTCACGGATGACAAAAGCCACAAGGGCCTATCAAAGGTCATCCGCATCTGTCAAAACCCACCCACAAAATCCATCCATAGGATTGTGTCAGATCATGCATCTACAATATACAATTCGAACCATACACAGGAATGTGTCAAAAACAAAAAGCATCATCATCAAGACTCGTCAAAATCCAAATCAATCGTAATATACAATAATAAAAAACTGCATCCACAGGAATGAGTCTAGAATACCCCCCAAAGTTAACCCTCCCTCCCCATAAAATCATCTAATCAGATGGCAAAGTATTCCAGTAATCTACCACTCTATTGGTGAAAAAATATTTTCTAACATCCCACCTGCACCTGTTTTTTAATTTTTAAGTGGTGACCCATAGTCTTATTACTACCTTCCAACTCAGATAATTTGCTAAAATCCAACTTCTCCATCCCAGAACAGATTTTAAAAAGCTCAATCATATCTTCCCTCACACATCTTCTCTGAAATGAGAACATATTTAGTACCCTCAGTCTATCTTCATATTCAAGGTGCTTCAAGGAAGGTATTATTTTTGTTGCCTTCCTTTGTACTGACTCTAGCAAGTTGATATCATGTCTAAAATGTGGTGACCATGTTTGTATACAGTACTCTAAATGTGGCCTGACATAAGAGTTGTAGAGTTTAAGGATAACCTCTTTACTCTTGTAGCTAACATTCCTATTAATGTATTCTAGCACCCTATTTGCCCCCTTCGCCATGCGAGCCCGGTGTAACTTTTAAATTTGTGCCCCTTTCCCCTTAGCTACGCCACTGAGGTTGGGGTGACGATGGAAAACGTACAGCGTAGAGTCAAAAGGAACCGTACGTGCAAATGCTTTTTAGTGTAGATCAGAGTGTGAGAAAGATTCGGCTAAATGCATACAAAAAGGCGAAAATAAAAGTGAGAATAGTGATTAACCAGCGTAAGAAAGGAATAAATGAAGCAGTTGGACGGATGATGAATGAGGATGCAAAGATGGGAGCGGGATGTTATGTTGGAAGGAGGTGGAAATACAAAAGAAGAAAAGTGTGCGAATCTCAAAGATAAAAATAGCTTAGAACTTGAGAGCAATGAGTAAGTCAAAAGCAGATAACGACAGTACTTTAACGAATTGTGTAATGTGAATGTATGCATGGAAGATGACGCAAATGTGAATATGATTGGTTCGTTGTTTTAAACCGGGTGCTGTTTTAGGATATAGAACAAATAGACATGCTGAAATTTGTTGGCGCTAATTGCATTAACAAAAAGGACATTCAACAGACCTTAATAATATAAAACGATGCACAACAGCATCGGTCAGATACTAAAAGGTTATTACGTTAAGGCAAAGACAACTAGTCTTCAGGGGGGAGGGAAGTGGGTGGCTTCCTTATCCTGTAAAAAAAAAACGCGCAAAAAACTGGAATATATATTTTTCCAGAGATGGAGATTTACATACCCTCTCCTTGAATATCCCAAACAGAGTCAATGCCACACTAACCTCAGATAAGGAGGAACATAAAAGTGTGAAACAACAAACAGCAACACAGAGGAGTGAAATCATCCTATTCGGGCTGAAGTCACGCACCCAATGGTCATATGTAATTCGACTCATCCTCTACCCCTTATGACTTTCTCGAAAATTTACTACCCATCTCAAATCATTTACCCTATTCACCTGAAACACACTTTAACTCATTTTATAAATCTATCTTTCTGCACTTTAACAAACCTATGTCCATCAAACTCTGGACACTAATGAAATGTATGTACGTCAGCGGTCAGCATCCTTTTTTAGACAGGCGGGCCAATTCGTGAGTTTTCGCAACACTCGCGGGCCAACGATTCTGTGGTCATGATTCTGTTTTGTAAGGGGCGTTTCTAAATTCAGAAGGAAATTTAAACGAGATGGATCTATTCATGGTTTTTATTTTGTTACTTCTACAGTGGTTTAACTTACACTCAGCCACTATTAGAAAATAAAAAGTGAAAAATTGTATTAAAATCAATAATTTTAAGTTTTATGTGATTTTCTAGTTAAAACAATACTTATGTTAGAAGGATTGAAACGGATAGAAGGTTAACCACTAAACTGAAAAAATACATAATCAAATAACAAAAGTCCCAAATAGTTACAAAATATATAATTTGCACAGTTGAAATGGGCACAGATAAAATCAACTAAAATGAAGATAAAATATAATGTTAGGCTCTTTCAGAGGTTGGGCCAAAAAGCAAACTGGTAAAGGGGAATTGTACAAGAAATATTTATAACTATTTTTGATAGTAATTTTTTTATTCGGGGGTTCCAAGTATGAAAGAGCAACCTTTTATACACACTTTTGGGAGAGGTTTTGAGAATAGCCATTTTAATTTGTCTGATAAATGCATCCTGTAAAATCTGCTAAGTTAAACATATTTTATAAACCGGATACAAAAAGGTACAATTTTCAATCGCCTCGAACATAGAGTAAAAAAAATCAACCTAAATTAAAAAGGACCAAGGTCAGAAAAGGCGCGTTTCCTGTGAAAATAAAATCCTTGTCCGCTACATTTAATTGCCACATCCTAAAATATAGTAAATGTTTGTTCTTTTTATTGAGCAAATTTAATATCTTTATTTCATTAGTGTAATAAATAGTAGCGAGATAAATCATACAACGAGTGTATACATTCTCTGGCCTTTTTAACTATGATTAATTTAAAACCTGCTTCCATTTGTTCTTGAATAATCTCTTCTTTAAATTCTGATTTCCCATACCACTCATTATGGTCTCTTGTAGCATCGTCAGTGACTTTCTTCGTCACGTATCGTTCAGGTGTTGAAGTAAAGTGAAACCATTTGAGTATTCAACCGCTTCTTTGGTCGTTCAAAGTTAGAATACGCTTGCGTGATGCACTCCTATTTATCCCTACTTTTACTGCGGATGGTGGACTCAAACCACTACAGTGGTCTCTGTTTGATTACTGTTGCTTTCTGCCTGATCCAGATTCAAGGTAGGATGGGAGATGCCGCTCGCTTGGCCAAGGACGAGTTCAGTATATGGCCTCGTCTTCGTCCAAACTTTCATTCTATACTCAACCGATTTTGAGGGTGTTTATAAAAATAGGGAAGAGAATCGCCCCTACATCTTCCAGGGTTATGGATAAGCAACCTCTTTGAGAGTTCGAGGTAACTCACGGGCTATTGGCATCAATGGTTCGACCCATGATGCCACCCTGGAAGATACTGCCATTGAATATTTGTCATTACGTCTCTGCCACGAGGGTTCCATATCAGTGGAAGTACTTTGTTTGTCCTTCTTGGGGCATATCTCTTGTCACATTAAAGTCATGCAGTTGTATAGGGGTGGCTCCAATCCCCAAGAGACATTCTTTACGCTTAAGGTCATGCATACATGTCCTTCACCTAACGTCCGCTCTAAATTCAATAGAAATGCAATTTAAATTTTTTCTACAGTGAAACTTCAGCAATTTGATAATGACTGGGCGTTATCTTTCGATATAAAGATTGGAGTCTGCGTTTCTATTTCTTGTGAGTGTTTGTGCTTTTTATATTCAAGTGCTCAGTTTGTGAGTACTTTTCTTAGAATGGTCAATATTACCGTACCTTTACAGACCGAGATTCAAGAGAGAATTATTTGTGTTGCGTTGGAAATTCATGCGTTTGTTGCCGCTAAAATGAGCTCTTAAAATATAAAAAAAAACTCATCTGGCAACCAGTTCTTATTAAATTTAATTGATTACTTTACTAATTATCTCTAATTTAGAGTTTAACATTGTTTAAAAACAAGTTCAACGGACCTAAGTCGCGTGCTCTCAATTATTTTGACTTATGACCTTACGACTTCAAAAGTTTCAACAAGTGGGGAAATCCGACCCATAGTTAGTTTTCTTTTAATAATTCCCAGACTAACCTTGGGAGAACCATGACAGTTGAATCATTCGAAAGAGAATGTAAAACAACATAAGGGTTTCAAATTTCGTCAAAATCGGCCGAATAGTTGCGATGTTATTCCCCCCCCCCCCCCCCGAAAAAAAGAAAAGAGAAGCAAAAGGGTTACCATCCGCCCCACGAACTACGGACCGACATAGTAACTTATAGAGTCGCGTCCACGCGACTAAAAAGTGAACTTGTTCACACACACATCAACACCAAAAACTTCAAGTATAAAGACAAATTAAGTTTTAAGTTCTTAATTAGAATTGTGCCTTAATTCACCTTTGATAAACATCTATAATCAAATTTGACTAAATGAACGGAATCAGTGTTTTCTGTCCTTTCCTGATTCAATTGCAGCGTCCATAGTAATCAATAATGTATTTGTTTATTTGATTCAAGCCACTTATATTTTCCACGGCACAGTTCCAATTGGATCAAGAGTCTTATCCCAAACCTGCAATTGGAGGCGAGGAGCCAAAAGGATTGAATTACGAAGAATATTTCACAGGAATCCATTCTTTAGTGGGAGAACTGAGGCCACTATAGCTTTTAAGTTGAGTCTGTACAAAAGTGTAGAACAAAAGTACCCTTTTAAGTTTTACATCGCCTCAACATAAACAATTCAAAGTTTCGAAGTAACCTTATGGGTTCTTTCCCTGAACTTCCAAGTGGCAAATCTGCATCTCGTATATCTTAAGATATGTGTTAATTTGAATGAACCTCCCTTCAATTCCTCCTTTGGAAACTATGCTCACCTCTTCTCCGGGTTCTCCCGGTCCATTGTACTGACCAAAAAATTCCATCGAATTCGGATCCTGGTCCAGACCAACTTTAAAAGTTAGATTCTTGCAATTGTTCTTGACTAAAAAATTGGGTTGACACATTATCAAAATTTGCGTCACCAAAATATTCTGTGCTAAATCGATTCTTACCCAGTTCATTTGACCATTGCTTTTAGCTTTGAAGCATTCATTCATGGTGTAAGCATAGTATCCATCCACCAGATTTTCGGGTATGCGAAGTGAATATTCGGAGTTTATAGAATCGGCTTTTATATTTTTGCCGACCACTAAATTGGCCATCCTTTTGGAATAGCAAGTAAGTCTATTCACGTTGGTTTCGTGTTCTTCATAGTTACTGTTGACAACAAGCTTGGATGAAATGCAGGTTTTCTCTGCCTCCCTCCAGCAAGCGAGCCAACACCAACCCAAATGATAACAACTTATCAGACACAGATGAAGGTGAGCTAAGTTTATTTCTTGGTTGTAAGATTCTGTCACTTTGAATTCTGCCACGACAACTTTTCGCCACAGGGCTTCGTAGGCTTCTGTTCTACACAACAACAGCACCCCCAGAACGACGTTCGTGAGTTTCATGGTTACGTTCTTTGAACCTTCGCTTTCGAGAGATATCTCGAAAAAAAAAAAAAAAGGTTTGTTAGTCTTTTTCTCTAGGCTTTTCTTGCAGTAAGTATCCGTGTCTTTATACCATTATATACCTGAACCCCACCCACCCTACCCTTCTTGGCGCAGTCAAGAATCTCCCTTTGTCCCACCTAGCGGATAAACCTACTAGATTTTCCCTTCAGCAGATTTTGGCCAATATTTTGTGCACAATCAACACAGAAATGTTATTTTAGTCTTTTTTTTATTTTTTATCCAAATGTACTTTGGAATGATTTAAAAAGGATATAATAATGATTATTTAAATTAATTATTGAAACGTTTTGTATCCAACATGGCAGTGCCGAATAGCTCGAATCCATTAAACAAAGCACCAGACATAAGTCGCGTGTTCTCAATTATTCTGAATTATGACCATATTACTTTCAAAACTTTCAAAAACATAGAAAAGTAAAATGGTTTCGCGACTAAAAAATATCGTCACGGCGATTTTGGTTAAGAATGGCCAACCAGACAAATAAAACGGGCGTAATTTTTGTGGCCATTCAGTCGTCTTAAACTATTTCTTATAGTTAAGTCTGTTAAATATTTAGAATAGTAATAGAAAATGAATATTCTTTTTGTAAGCACATGGGATTGTGTGAAAGATGCTGTCGATACCAAGATGTTTGTATTTCAGCCGACAATCTATACTTCGTTGACGGAGTAATTGAGAGTATTAGGTCACAACTATTACTGAGATGAAAAACATATTGAATTAGGTTCATTTTGAGGTTTTTAATTCAAATCTGGATCTGTTGTGAAAAGTGCTTCAAAGTTTAATAACAGTAATTTATGTTTTACTAAAATTTGAAACCTTTTCTCCAAAAAACGTATGACGGCTTTTTATTAAATGTCTCAAAATTAACCAAATGCAATGTATTTTTCCTAATAAAAACTAAATTAAAGTAACCGAGTCTAATTAAATAGAACCCGCAAAACCACAGCTGTCAGGGAAAATGTGCAACCACTCATTCATTGGAATTTCTTGATAGCGAGCAAAGTACTTTTTTATTTTAATTATTCTACTAGAAAATATTGACTTAGGAAATAATTAAGTAAAAAAATAGATTTTAAATTATTGCTAAATCCAATTATTTTGGGAAGGTTCCAGAATAAATAAGGCAATAAAATTAGGTCAGCCTAACAGTTCCGCTCAACAACCTCACAGAGCGATTTAGGTTAGGTTAGAATAATTTGTAGAAATATTTTTTCGGCGAATGTGTGCATTAATTTAAATGTCTTATTATTTCTTAGGTCTTCGACAATAGGCGGACTTGTTAATAAATTTGAAATATACATTTTTTGTAAGTAAACTATTTTTGTGTAAAATAATTTTGACAAATATTTTTGGACGCGAAAATTCCTTGCTCCGAATTTTCTAAGGGTGATTAATATTAGAATCACCCACATCAGACAGCGAAGCTAAAAACCTATAGGGGGAATATGTGCAATGCCCTGGTTACTAAATGACCATCGGTTATGTATAATGTTCACCTAATTAAACGAAATACGAACTTTTGATTTATTAGAGAGTTCTTCCTTACGGTCTTGATGCCCATAATTTTTGTTTTCGAACTTCTCTTTCAACTTAAAAACGTCTTTCAGAAGCCAAGGTCGAAAGAATTATTTGGAGATCGATCAATATCTAAATGGAGTTTAAAGGGATATGGAAAAGGACTCTAGGAATATGGGGAAGACTTTGAAGGACAAAACGATACTGATCAGTTTCTGAGAAGAAAACGACATCCATGAAAGAGGAGCGACTTTCGATTTGACCAACATTATATTAGAACTATTTTAATACCCTGATACGATAGAAACCCCACAGCAGGATTTTATCGCATCTCAAAACACATGAAATCAGCCTCGAGAGCATCACGGGGGAATTTTCCTTCCACTAACTTGACCCCAAAGGCGAGAAGTTATTCCCAAGCTAATCTCGGGAGTCCTTTCCTTCCATTTTCGCCCATAAGTTGTGCATCAAAAGTCTCCGACGAATGGTGAAAAAATAAGAGAGGGGAGTTAGTTGGGTGTAAACGACCGAGCAAGAGAGCAGTAGAGATAACTAAGAAGGGCCTTGGACAAAACAGAGGACGAAGTAATAATGAAGACACCAGAAGGAGGGACCCCCAAGAGATTTTTATACGATATCTTGACACTCTCTAGCCATTTAAAGGCTCATTATCCAGGTCACAGACAAAAAAAGAACAAATCTAAGGTCTGCGGCTGGTAACAACCACCACAGAGCTTTTGCCATATTTAATTTATGCTTTCCTTACGCACCAGAAAGGGCCAAGTAGTATCATCCTTAGACCCTCGGGCAATTTACGTTTCAAATATTTTTACTTTCCTTAGCCATCCCTTCGCAAATTTTTCGCAATGCCCTCGTTAGTTTTCGTTTGATTTGAATAATAATTCAAATATTCCACTATTAAATAGAACCACTTACTAATGACACACTTGGCTATAACTCTTCGAAAGAGGGTGCGCTTCACTTGTTTGCTAGAGCGTCGATGGTCGATGAACTTGAGAGAGAGAGAGGGGGAAATACTGAGTCACGCCTGAGGGGAGGAGGTCACGAGCCCCGATAGCTCCCTCACTCTTTGGTCTGGAACCAAGAATGTCACATAATTAGTATTATTACCTCCATAATTCGAGTCAATTCAAACTTAAACGAAATAAGTTCTTGGAATCGAGTTTTGGTACGACATTTCGTTGGAAGAGGAATTAAGATTGATTTCTGCGTCTTGTTAATTTAATAACACGCGTCTGCATTTGAAAGTTCGGGGATTAATTCAAGGATTTCTTAGCTAACTATTTATACTTTTGAAATGCTGAATTAAAAAATATTCCTAACCTAAACTAACCTAACCCCCCCCCCCCTGAGATGGACTTGGTCCCTGAGATGGTAGGACCTTCCATGGAATCAACCTGTGGTCGGTGCCAATACTGAACCTAGGTCTGCCCCCGTGCAAGGTCCTCCTCAAACAGCTCGGGCCCCCGAGGTTTTACAAGGAGAGGAGGGATTTCCTCCTCCGTCTGGTGCCCCTATGACAGCCAAGACCTTTTCCATTTAAGAGAAGGATTTGCTGAGGCCGGTCCATCTGGTCTTGGGGTTCCTGCGGGCGGGGGAGAGAAGCGGGTTGAATCTCCGCCCTCCTCTCCTAACAAAAGACAGGGGTACAAGACTGAAAAGACTAAGGGCTCCTCTCCCTCCGCGGAAGCTACGGGTACTGACGGGTCCGTTGCCGTTTCGGCAAGCGACCAAACCAAGATTAGCACGTCCGGCCCCGTTGCTCCCCCGGGTGGGGAGTCCCTGACTAAGAGCAAAAGTGCGCAGAGAGGAGCCTTGATTAGGTCGAGGCCCCTCATTCAGAGGTTACCTAGCGTTTTTGAGTTCGCTCCACTGATGGCACCATGTTGGCTAAGGGCAACATGATCCATCAATGGAGACCTCTAACTAGTGTGATTGGTAGAGCACCTAAAGTGACACGTTCTCGGACGAGAGCCTATCGACGAATGCGTCGAATTCCTCCGAGGCGGCCATGATTAGTGCCATTCGGACACTTGATATCACGCCTGTGAGTGTGACGCCGTACTCTACTCTGAACTTCGTGAAAGGAGTGGTTTATGCGAGGGAACTGGTGGACTACATCATAGATTACATCACCTTAGAGCTGGTGGACCATAGAGTGGTCAAAGTAAAGCGTGTGATGAAAAAACAGGGAGAGGCCTCGAGACCTACCCCCTACACTCTGCGTCACATTCGACTGTGACAAGCTCCCTGAGTAAGTCGTGCAGGTTAGTATCGCTACCGCGTGAAGGCATTCCTGCCACAGCCGTGGAGGTGCTACTAATGCCACCGCTTCGGCCCTACGAATCGCTAGTGTTGAGGTGCAAAGTCGGGGTTACCCAAAGTCTGTGTAAGTTGCTCCAAGGCTGCACACGATAAGTCCGAATCGTGTGACCAGGTGTATCTCAATTGCGGAGAGCTGCACTCCGCTTTTTCGAAACAATTTGGCGCGTATCTCCTTGAAAAGGAAATCCTGGCCCTTCAGTCCCAAAATCGTCTCTCATTTCGCGAGGCTAAAGACCTGGTCCTGGCACGCCCGGCGCTGTCTGGGACGTCCTATGCTTCAATGTTAAGAAAAACACCCTCTGCTCCTGGCCCCTTCAGGCCTACGAGCACGGTCGTTTCCGCGCCCATTCAGAACCCTTATTCGGGTTCTACCCTTCCCGGGTGCTCCTCTGGTAGAGCTGGCTGCACAAAACGTTCACACCCAGTCCCGGCTAGAACCAGGGCTCCCCCCTTTCCCTAGCGTGACCGGTTCCCGTAAAGCGAAACGGCCACGCGCCTCCACTGAGTCATTAGACTCAATGGAGGCAACACGCCTGAAGTTAGTAGTGAGGCTATCTTGTGGGGTTTCTAAAGCTGCCCACCAAAAGGTAGAGGAGCTTCGGCTCCTACGCCCACGCACAGTGGTAGGCTGGATAACTCGGAGACGGTGGATTGTCCAAAAGAGTGACCCCCACCTCCGAAGCCGCCCCGCCCGCCTAAGGTTTCGAGGCGGTGGGAGGAAAAGACTCAATGGGCTAGCCTAACTTCTCCCGATAAGTCCCCGAAAGCGTCAGCGCATTTTCCGGTCAACAGCGCCAGAAGTTCTGCATTTTGGAAGCATACGGCCATTCCCATGAGGGTCTTCTGTTCGAAGAGGGCCCCCGCATCTCCTGCGATCTAGGCCTGGATGGCATATTCCTTCAATGGAATTGCCGCGGACTACGGACAAACTGGGCGGAGCTGTGGTGGCTCGTCTCCTCCCGTTTCCCGTTAGCTATCTTTTTGTAGGAGACTATGCTAGGCGCGTGCTCCCTGCCCATCCTCGCGGGGTATAGGGGTTTTTCGACCCCACCACAACTGTGCAGCTGCACCTGTATAGGATGTATGCTGTTATTTCTGCGTACATTCCACCGTCAGCCGACTTCAACGCGGGCGACTTCCGCCGCGTTGTGGCAAGGTTACCGATGCCCTTTCTCTTGCTCGATGATCTAAACGGTAGACACCTCATCTTGGGAGACTACTTGATTAACCGCAGGGGTCGAGTCTTTCCCGACCTAATCGACGAGCTTGAGATGGGTGTCCTAAATATGGATGAGTTTACGCATCACTGTCCGAGAACCGCTTCATTTTCCTGCCTCGATCTATCTTTGTGCTCTCCGGATTCACAGCCTGATTTGGGGTGTGGTTGGGGTAGTCGATGACTTGCATGATAATGATCACTTTCCCATTCAAATATCATTTTATACACCGCTGTCGCCTGATAGTGCGCCCCGATGATGCTTAGCGCGGTAGTGGTGGTCCCCATTTCAGGAAATGACTGATTTTTATGTCTCAGTGTGCAAGTTAATGGATAAATTGGTAAATGTTAGATTGGCTTTTTTGCTGGACAGCGGAGGCCATCTGTTTTCTGCATAGTGTGCCTTCCGCAAGTTCCACTCCATGTCGGATGATCTGCGACTGGAAAATGCCGTTCGAGGCCTTCCTTCGTAGATAGCAATATGCCACGATGTCTTTCGATCTGGAGAAGGCCTATGATACCACATGGTGATACGGTATCATGGAGACTCTCCACATGATGGGGGGCGAAGAGACGCTTTCCAATCTTTATATCTGAATTTTTGCGAGATAGTCGATTCCGCGTACGGGTGCGATGGGAGAGGGGAGACCTCTCCAGGCCAATATAGCAGGAAGATAGTGTCCCAAAGGCAAGTGTCCTCAGTGTCACACTCTTTGCCCTGAGCATCAACGGCATCACCTCGGTGCTGCCAAAAGATGTTTTTGCTACCCTCTACGTGGACGAAATTTCGATCTCTTTTGGCTTACTTTTTATCGATCATTTGTTCGATCAAATCTCGACTACGGATGCAAGTTTTATGTATCCGCAGCCGAGCGTGTATTACGGAAGGTGGATTCGATCCACTACACCGGCCTTCGCAAGGTGACCGGTGCCTTCTGTACTTCTCCATTGAGAGCATACTTGTCGACGTTGGGGAGATGTCACTCGCTCTACGCCGTGCACCATGCAAATTATTCGCCACTACGCGCGAGCCCGGCCCCTCCCTTAGTCCCCACCTTCTCTCATTGCATCCACAACCGATCTCGACGGTGCTTATGCCGACGAGAAACGCCAGACTAGAAACCTCTTTTAAGTACTCGCATCTGATTCTGCCCAGGACGCCACCCATGGAGTGTACCACCTTTGACTATTTATCTTACGCCTCTGCTCCCAGTTTTCACAGTGCCGGGCTTTTTGGAGCACACTCTGTGTCACGTTGGAACCATGCCGGTGTATATAGTAGCTCCGAGTCCCAAGAGGGGGTCGGTTTCCACACTGTATCCCTTCTTTTAAGCCAGCCGGACTCTGCCAGGCGCTGCGTCTGTCTTCAAGGCCGAGTGTGTTGCAATACACCGCCTGGTAAGGGAGATAACGCAAAGTGCCTAGTTCGGAGACCGAATTGTTATTTATAGTGACTCACAAAGCACCCTGAGTTCTCTCGGAGCATTTGAATCTCTGCATCCCTTGGTTCACTATATCAGTGAAACTACGTTTTTGGCGAGCCGGGCAGATGTCGAGATTATCTTATGCTGGGTTCCTGGACATGTAGGAATTGCGGCGAATTAGCGCACCCATGAGGGAGCCAAAGAGACAGTGAGGACTGGGTGATCAGACCAGGGTTTCACTCTTATTCACACCGATTACATGGTAAGAATACGAAGAGCTCGGCACAGAAGATGGGAGACGGACGAGGTGAACTTAAAATTACTTGCGATTGCGCCACGACTGTTCCCATGGACCTAACCCCCTCAATGACGCGACGCCTTTAGGTTGCTTTCTCTCGTCTCCGAATTATACACATTCGTGGGACGCACCACCATAGGATGGAGCGCTCGCCTGCGCCTTATTGCGACGAATGCATTTTCCTCCAGACTTTGGCGCATTCTTGTTTAATGTCCCAGCTGAAGGATCTTCGCGCACGTTAACTGTTCCGGTACCGGGATGAGTGGGGTAGCTACCAGTTGTTCCTTATACTCGGAACGAGTTCGTGCAATGAGGATGGCCTCCTCCACTTTTATTAATAGTTTGTTGTGGATCTCATGCTCTTTCACCGGGGGAGAGGGGCTATCCCCGACGCTGGAGTGCGCTCGCTTCTTGTTCCCTTTTGCTTTGTTTTTTTTTGTTTTTATCCTATGATCTTATTATCCTTGTTATTTATTTGTCATTTTTTTTTTTTAGTATAGCCTAGTCGTAGTCTGTAGTGAGTACGGCGACTTATGCCCACGTAGGCAGTCGCTTGATGGGCTTCTAATTTATTTTTTTTTTAAGAGTGCTTTTCGGTCGCTCCAGTGAATACGACGCAGTTCTCTCGATCTTTCTTTCCTACAGCCGTCGGTCTGTGGAACACACTGCCTAATGATGTCGTTAATTAGGATAATTGTGATGTATTTAAAAAAGCGAGTGAATGTTTATCTCCTCTTTTGATTTTTATGTTTTCTACTCATAGCGATGTTGCACCGCTAGCTGGGCCCTTTTGGGGTTTTAGGTTCTGCTGCTTTAGCTGTTTCCTTCCAGCGGGTCACTTTCATTGACTATGATGATAATAATAACAATAATAATAATAACAACCATTCACACCACGCTTAAGCGTACCCCAGGGCAATTTACCTATGCCTACACTATTCATAATATACTCGAATGACATCTCACGTCCTCCCGATAACTGCAACACACGCACATACTGTCCTACGCCGACGCCGAGACAGAATATGAGGACAGGTGGATCATTGCCAAAAATTCTTTGAAGACACAGATAACATTCCATGGCTCTCGTTAGCATTTAATGCACAACATTCAAATGCACACACATACATACATACACACACACACACTCAACCTTAACTACCCAGCTCCCACAATACTTATATACAGATCTCACACGAAAATACTCGGGGGTACATCTTACATATACTTATGATTCTATGCACACCAGAACATTATACAAGCACGAGCAAAGAACACAGACAGAATGCAACTACACTTATACAAAACACAAACTCGTCCACTATTCACATACGCTCCCATTACACTAATAGCCGCGAGCCTCACATGGAAGAGGAAAGCACAGCGCATCCAAACTCTGCTCTGAAATGCACATGTCGCTCTCTCATCGCATAGCTGTGTCTACACAAACTAAAACAACAAACTCACAACACTCAAAACATACACTCATACCTGTCTAACACTCTAACTGGTGAAACTCGTGAGAGACCCCCACATACACCTAAATACAGGCCAGACAATACGTTGCGCTCGCACTAAGATACCCAGCAGCCTTAGTCCACCCACAACCAGCACCTATTTATACATGAGTTGGCTGCAGCAAATTAGCACATTACTTAGTGTAGCCCCCTCTCCCCGCCCACTCCTGCCAGCCACCACAGTCTAACACAACACCACTATTACAAAACACAAAAATACCTCCCATCGGTGTCTAGCCACGGCCTTTCAACTTTCCTTATCCCCTTTTAAGCTCCCTCTGTTCCTTTTCCTCTCTAACTGATTGATCTCTGTGGTTCCCATACTCATCCATCCACTTCCCTTTCGACTCACAATTCGATTTGACTGTGGTCCTGACAAGGTTATAGAGCCCCTGGAGGGGAACTAACCTACGAACTGAAGAACTACTGCATGCCATCACGCATTAGAGAACCCCTATTCGTATACCCCTTTGAGCCTCGGACTATACACCCTCCGCATATTTTCAGTTTCATATCTTTCGACAATGCCCTCGTTCGCTTTAGATAAAAAGTTTGAAGTAAATAATACAAATAATTGCTTATTAGATCGAACCTCTGATTACCTGCATAGTGACTCACTTGGCTGACTTCCTTCGAGAGAGAGCACCGCTTGTTCGGCAGAGCGACGATGGCTTATGCATGTGAGAGAGTCGTGGAAAGACTGTGGCGTGTCACAGGGGAGTAAGTCACGAGCCCATTTAGCTTCGACCTGGAACCAAAAATGTTTCATAATTATGTTGTATTACCTCTATAATTTGAGCCAATTAAAACTTTGTGTTACAAGTTTTTATAGTCGAGTTCTTTGACTTCATTTCTTTATTTCGTTGGCAACGGAATTTAAATTGATTTCTGCGTCTCATGTTGTCATTTACATAGGTGTGGTTTTGAAAGATTTGGGTAAATTGATCGTTATGTTAACTAATTAATTATATTATGTAGTGAAAAAAATATATTTGTACTTAGATCCAATAAGGTTTGCTTTTTTATTTTATATTAAGTTAAATTGAAGTGAATATGAAAATAACGTATGAAGAGGTAGGTTTATTGAAACAGATTAGCAAAAACTCTTAAATTCATTCGATGGATTGTTATAAGCAAAGTGAGGAAGATAAGATAAGAAGGGATTTGGACCTTCTTTAGGCTATGTAGAAAGAAAGTAGCATGTTAATTTATTATTAGCACACACAGGTGTTTATCCAATTTAATTTCAAATATTATGTGTGATGTTCTTTATTTACATGAGCTAAAAGAGCATTCCAAGTTGCAACGAATTTCTAAATAAAATGTTTTCCACAATATTCCTCACAAGTTCAATCCGTTCAAATAGCAAATAAACGTGTTTTTTTTTATTACCGTCTCTTTTAGAAGCTGAAAGACTTCTACCAATTGAATGATCAGATGTATATCTTCCATCGAGATCAATTTAAATTACTTCTTTTTATATGGTTTATTTGGTAGCTTCTGAATGATCTATGTCTCCCTTCACTGGACTCTTTACAATATAACGATAATCCTTTTGTAGATTGAGAGACCATACCGGAACTTAATATTTCCACTAGGAACACATGCTTGAATTGAAAAATTCACTATTCTTATATTTGAAATTTTCTACAATAAAATAGTGTTATATTTGCTTTTTTTTGGCTACTTTCGACCGGTTTTGAAAATTTGAAAACAACTCGCTGGTGAGGCAAAAAAAAGCCTATAACTGTTCATCCTCAGCTCCGAGGCGTCGCGAGTGCCGACTTCCCAGCGGTAGAGGTAAGACAGTCCTCCCTCAGTCGTCTTTCCATTCATGTACAACTATTCCTAGAGGTGCAGGGGAAAGTTCAACCCCTCGACAGCTTGGCAGAGACTGTTGAGCGCGTCTTAGTTTGAGATGCGTGAGGTTGCCAGGCGTCCCTATAATGGGGTTTCAAGTTAGCGATTTTTCCTTTTAAGTTAAAATTAACAACATCTAACCCAAATCTGGTTAGTTTTCCTAGCGATCTCACGCCATTCATGGCCTATTACTTTTTGCGCTGACGGGAAATGCAATTATTGTCATTCACACAACTCTCTCACTCGGCTGCCGCCATCACTCCACCGCCAGTGCCAACCTTCACATCAACCTCCAACAAGGCTCCTCATCCACACGAGGTGCATGGCATCCTGATTTGAGGTAACCAAGAAGAATTACAACCATAGGCCTTGTTGATAAAGACAAATTTTGAGCGTGTTTACTTATCTAACCCCTTCACCAATCTTTCAGACCCTAACGAGTTAAGATGAAGTTCATCTCTTCTGTACAAGTCAGGAGGATTTTCGAGATAATTCCATAAATAATTTACCTGTCACCTTTCCGCAGAAACAATTTATGTACCCTCGGGAAAAGGCTTGTAAATATAATTAATTTCTTTTGCCTTTTAGTTTTAACAACATTTGTTTATATCTTTTTTAGGTATTCCTCGGATCTGCAGGAATAAAGATAATTTCTGAAATCGTGAATGAATAATGAAGCCGAATTCGCATCCTCATCTGTCCTGAAGTACTCTATGCACTCTTTCATATCCTTCATCTGAGCAAATGGATAATAATACCGCTTCCTCCGTGCTGGGCATCACCCTCCCCCCTCCTGCTGTCCACAAATATGGGAGTCCATAGTCAGGCTCATCTCAATCATCTGCGCTTCTTTGAAGATCTCCAAGTTATCAAATTTATTATTTGTGATCAGAGCGCAAGTGACTATCGTCAGGTGATCTGAGTTGCATATTTCGGAGCGGAAAAGATGTGCAGAGGACGGGGCTGCTGTGTCAGTTCGTTCGAAACATAAGAAACTGTCTCAATACGACCACCACGTTCTGACGACTCCACCTTGGAGGAAACACAATCTCTTGTCTCGATCTCCATCATCTGATGAGTCGTACAATACCTACAAATATCAGAATAAAAGCAGTTATGTTTAAAGAAGCTTACAATATACTCGCCGAGAGAATTCCTTCTAGGACCCATATTGGAATGCCCGAAAATAACTTTGCTAGGGGACTCGGGTTTTGTCCCTGGATCTTGCCTTCGGTTTATCCATGAAGTAATAAAGGAATTTCTTCCGCTCACTCTTGGGGGGCATTGACTTTACATTTATGGCGTTGGTGAGTTGGCTGAAATGAGTTTGGTTATCGAAGGATCAAATATAGAGTAATGGAATGATAAGATCTAAGTTCACCTGAAAACCGCACCCGACCACATTCAATTAGATTCAGAGAGGAATGAGGGAAAAATATCGACAAAGGAAGCAAATAAAAATGCTAAATGACAAAGTATGTATTTAAATTTGGGTACAGTTAATAAACAAAGAAAATAGAAGTTAAAACTGAGCTTTCGGTGGAAATTGCGAAGTACCAAAGAGATTCCTTCCGATCCCCTCTTTGGGATAGCTTGGCCTTACTTTATTGGCGTCGGAGAATTAGCTGGAAAGAGACTCCTGGAAGCCTCATATCATAGGTACCTAATGAAACTCAGCTGAGGAAGAAAGAAAGTTAGCAAAACAAGCATGTGCACAAAGTACATGAATACTATAAATGTACATGTGGTCAAGTTAAAAGACAAAATAAAACGGAAGCTATCATTTAGTTTTGTAGCGACGCACGAATTGCAAAGTAAACTAGGCCTCAACGAGGAACCTCAAAAATGAACACCCTGTTGGAACTAGGAAATCTTGAAAGTGAGCACACATATTAACTACTGAAATAATATGCCATTTAGTAGTATAGCGTACGAGAAGTGCAGGCAAGCGGCTTAAAAGCTTCGTTTGAATGAGTCTTTTTTGAGACTCAGGATGGCCGAGTGGATTCGCCGCTGGCTAACAGTGGTTCAGCGACGCTAGAAGCTGTTCGCAACTCGCCTACGCTATTATTTTTTCGTTGCCCCTTTTCCTACTCCCCTCTATCTACAGTGGCAATGAACTAATGTAGAATAAAGCGATATATATATATATATATATATATATATATATATATATATATATATATATATATATATATATATATATATATAATGTTAAATCACAATTGTAGATGTATTAAGAAAAACATGAATGTAAGAAGGCAAGCAAATAGTCGGAGTTTCCCACTCGAATGCACAAACATACACACGCAAGGAAACAGCTGCCAGCCGTAAGGTCTCGATACAAGAAAACAAGGCAGCCGGAACGGAGTCGGGTTTCACCAGCTAAAGTTAACGTGGTCCTGCAAAACGACAAAATCAACTTTGCTATCACCTTGCTATCCATGCCAGCCTCGATGCAGCTAAATGTGTCTATATTGAAACACACACACTCTTTGACTCCGCCCAACAGTCTCAACAAAGGAACAAACTTTAACTTGTGAGACTCCGCCTCGCGCTCTGATTAGGCGTAGCTAAGTCCTGACCCTTAATGGAGGTTCGTATAAATGAGACAGGCAGAGAATTCGCAAGAGAGTAACATAACTATTATTAGTAACATACATTCATCCCTCTTGATTCAGGATTCACACCAATCTTATTGTCGTTACGGGTCCGTTCCTCGTCCTTAAATCCAACTGTCCTTAGCTCCAATTATCTAACGTAGAGGGAAACTTACAACAAAACTGCGTAAGATTCGACTATATTGCTTGTATGCCTAAGCTAAGAATAAAGCCTACAAAACACCATTTTCATTTCGAGTCCTTCCATTAACCCAGGATGACCAAGTTAACTTCAAAAACCAGCCTATAAACGGATTTCTCGTAAGAACTTTGAGAGTCAGAGCAAACTCTACGGTGAGACCTCAAACGCCTTCGTCCGACACTCCTTTACGGGCAATCCCGGCTCACCCCTAATCATTCCTCCTATAAACTGGTACTCATCCAACATCTCATTAACTAAGCGACCCATTATATACTTAGTGACCACTTAAAACTGGAAACCCACTCTCACGAATTAAAACTTTCCATAGTTTTAATGATAAAACACCGAGGGAGAAAATCACATACGAAAGATGATAATGGTGGTGTCTTTGAGTGCCACTAAATATTGCTTACCTGTAAAGAATACAGTTGTAGTAGTTATCTATATCGAATGTGGATTTATATTATATTATCCATTATCTTATGCCCCAATTTATCTCAGCCTTTTTGCCAAATTCTTGGATGAAATAATAAGGAGTATAGAAGCTACATGTTTATTACGACATAGTGTTCGACTGCTTAGTAAACAAAATACAATAGACGAATGAATAAACAATAGATGAATTAAACAAAAACGCCTATCGTTTGCTCTTTCTGCTCTCCGTTGTTTAGCCGACTTTAAACTTTGATTCAGGGTTTGTTTGTTGCTTGTCTCGCTGTTCAGTTTATTAACCGTTTCTGGTGCTGCATAGCCTTGTATGTGTGATTATATTATTAGTTCCTAAATTATTAGTGCCTGTCTTATGGTTTGCTGCTAGCTACGCGTTTGTGAGTATTCTAGTGTTTATTACTTTGTATTTTTCTTTTTCCCCGTGTTTTTCTTATTATTTTCTTCCGTGCTCTTTTTACTTCTTTATACCTTTTATTGACTCCTCTCCGTTCTTATCTACATTTTCTTTACTTCGCTCTTCCTGCCTCAGTATAAATTTCTTCTGGATTATTCTGCTTTCTGACCCACGCAGTCACTTGTTTCATTCCCCCCTCCCCTAATTTTTCGCGCTGTTTTCCAAAGCCTTAAATTCTTCTGGATTATTCTGCCTTCTGACCCACGCGGGCACTTGTTTCATTCCCCCCCTGCCCTAATTTTAAACCCTGTTTTCGTCAGCCTTAAAGTCTACTGGATTATTCTGCCTTCTGACCCACGCGGTCACTTGTTTCATCCCCCCCCTCCTTAATTTTTCGCGCTGTTTTCCACAGCCTTAAATTCTTCTAGATTATTCTGCCTTATGACCCACGCGGTCACTTGTTTCATCCCCCCCCCCTCCTTAATTTTTCGCGCTGTTTTCCTCAGCCTTAAATTCTTCTAGATTATTCTGCCTTATGACCCACGCGGTCACTTCTTTCATTTCCCCCCCCCCCCCTAATTTTTCGCGCTGTTTTCCTCAGCCTTAAATTCTTCTGGATTATTCTGCCTTCTCACCCACGCGGTCAGTTGTTTCATTTCCCCCTCCCCTAATTTTTCGCGCTGTTTTCCTCAGCCTTAAATTCTTCTGGATTATTCTGCCTTCTCACCCACGCGCTCACTTGTTTCATTCCCCCCTCCCCTAAATTTTCGCGCTGTTTTCCTTAGCCTTAAATTCTTCTGGATTATTCTGCCTTCTCACCCACGCGGTCACTTGTTTCATTCCCCCCTCCCCTAAATTTTCGCGCTGTTTTCCTCAGCCTTAAATTCTTCTGGATTGTTCTGCCTTCTGACCCACGCGGTCACTTGTTTCATTTCCACCTCCCCTAATTTTTCACGCTGTTTTCCTCAGCCTTAAATTCTTCTGGATTATTCTGCCTTCTGACCCACGCAGTCAACTGTTTCATTTACCCCTCCCCTAATTTTTCGCGCTGTTTTCCTCAGCCTTAAATTCTTCTGGATTCCTCAGCCTTCTCACCCAAGCGGCACTTGTTTCATTCCCTCCTCCCATAATTTTTCGCGCTGTTTTCCTTAGCCTTAAATTCTTCTGGATTATTCTGCCTTCTCACCCAGGCAGGCACTAGTTTCATTCCCCCCTCCCCTAATTTTTCGCGCTGTTTTCCTCAGCCTTAAATTCTTCTGGATTATTCTGCTTTCTGACCCACGCGCTCACTTGTTTCATTCCCCCCTCCCCTAATTTTTCGCGCTGTTTTCCTTAGCCTTAAATTCTTCTGGATTATTCTGCCTTCTGACCCACGCGGTCACTTGTTTTAATCCCCTCTCCCCTAATTTTTCGCGCTGTTTTCCTCAGCCTTAAATTCTTCTGGATTATTCTGCCTTCTCACCCAGGCGGTCACTTGTTTCATTCTCCCCTCCCCTAATTTTTCGCGCTGTTTTCCTCAGCCTTAAATTCTTCTGGATTGTTCTGCCTTCTGACCCACGCGGTCACTTGTTTCATTTTCCGCCACCCCTAATTTTCGCGCTGTTTTCCTCAGCCTTAAATTCTTCTGGATTATTCTGCCTTCTGACCCACGCGGTCACTTGTTTCATTCCACCCTCCCCTAATTTTTCGCGCTGTTTTCCTCAGCCTTAAATTCTTAGAGATTATTCTGCCTTCTGACCCACGTGGTCCCTTGTTTCATCCCCCCCCTCCTTAATTTTTCGCGCTGTTTTTCTCAGCCTTAAATTCTTCTAGATTATTCTGCCTTATGACCCACGCGGTCACTTCTTTCATTCCCCCCCTCCCCTAATTTTTCGCGCTGTTTTCCTCAGCCTTAAATTCTTCTGGATTATTCTGCCTTCTGCCCCCCCCGGTCACTTTTTTCATTCCACCCTCCCCTAATTTTTGGCGCTGTTTTCCTAGGCCTTAAATTCTTCTGGATTATTCTGCCTTCTGACCCACGCGGGCACTTGTTTCATTCCCCCCTGCCCTAATTTTAAACCCTGTTTTCGTCAGCCTTAAAGTCTACTGGATTATTCTGCTTTCTGACCCACGCGGTCACTTGTTTCATCCCCCCCCCTCCTTAATTTTTCGCGCTGTTTTCCTCAGCCTTAAATTCTTCTAGATTATTCTGCCTTATGACCCACGCGGTCACTTCTTTCATTTCCCCCCTCCCCCTAATTTTTCGCGCTGTTTTCCTCAGCCTTAAATTCTTCTGGATTATTCTGCCTTCTCACCCACGCGGTCAGTTGTTTCATTTCCCCCTCCCCTAATTTTTCGCGCTGTTTTCCTCAGCCTTAAATTCTTCTGGATTATTCTGCCTTCTCACCCACGCGCTCACTTGTTTCATTCCCCCCCCCCCTAAATTTTCGCGCTGTTTTCCTCAGCCTTAAATTCTTCTGGATTACTCAGCCTTCTCACACAAGCGGCACTTGTTTCATTCCCTCCTCCCCTAATTTTTCGCGCTGTTTTCCTCAGCCTTAAATTCTAGTGGTTATTCTGCCTTCTGACCCACGCGGTCACTGGTTTCATTTCCCCCCTCCCCTAATTTATCGCCCTGTTTTCCTCAGCCTTACATTCTTCTGGATTATTCTGCCTTCTGACCCACGCGGTCACTTGTTTCATTCCCCCCTTCCCTAATTTTTCGCGCTGTTTTCCTCAGCCTTAAATTCTTATAGATTATTTTGTCTTCTGACCCACGCGGTCACTTGTTTCATTTCCCGCTCCCATAATTTTTCGCGCTGTTTTCCTTAGCCTTAAATTCTTCTGGATTATTCTGACTTCTCACCCAGGCAGGCACTAGTTTCATTCCCCCCTCCCCTAATTTTTCGCGCTGTTTTCCTCAGCCTTAAATTCTTCTGGATTATTCTGCTTTCTGACCCACGCGCTCACTTGTTTCATTCCACCCTCCCCTAATTTTTCGCGCTGTTTTCCTTAGCCTTAAATTCTTCTGGATTATTCTGCCTTCTGACCCACGCGGTCACTTGTTTTAATCCCCTCTCCCCTAATTTTTCGCGCTGTTTTCCTCAGCCTTAAATTCTTCTGGATTATTCTGCCTTCTCACCCAGGCGGTCACTTGTTTCATTCTCCCCTCCCCTAATTTTTCGCGCTGTTTTCCTCAGCCTTAAATTCTTCTGGATTGTTCTGCCTTCTGACCCACGCGGTCACTTGTTTCATTTTCCGCCCCCCCTAATTTTCGCGCTGTTTTCCTCAGCCTTAAATTCTTCTGGATTATTCTGCCTTCTGACCCACGCGGTCACTTGTTTCATTCCACCCTCCCCTAATTTTTCGCGCTGTTTTCCTCAGCCTTAAATTCTTAGAGATTATTCTGCCTTCTGACCCACGCGGTCACTTGTTTCATTCCCCCCTCCCCTAAATTTTCACGCTGTTTTCCTCAGCCTTAAATTCTTCTGGATTGTTCTGCCTTCTGACCCACGCGGTCACTTGTTTCATTTCCACCTCCCCTAATTTTTCACGCTGTTTTCTTCAGCCTTAAATTCTTCTGGATTATTCTGCCTTCTGACCCACGCAGTCAACTGTTTCATTTACCCCTCCCCTAATTTTTCGCGCTGTTTTCATCAGCCTTAAATTCTTCTGGATTACTCAGCCTTCTCACCCAAGCGGCACTTGTTTCATTCCCTCCTCCCCTAATTTTTCGCGCTGTTTTCCTCAGCCTTAAATTCTTCTGGTTATTCTGCCTTCTGACCCACGCGGTCACTGGTTTCATTTCCCCCCCTCCCCTAATTTTTCGCCCTGTTTTCCTCAGCCTTACATTCTTCTGGATTATTCTGCCTTCTGACCCACGCGGTCACTTGTTTCATTCCCCCCTCCCCTAACTTTTCGCGCTGTTTTCCTAAGCCTTAGATTCTTCTAGATTATTCTGCCTTCTGACCCACGCGGTCACTTGTTTCATTTCCCCCTCCCCTAACTTTTCGCGGTGTTTTCCTAAGCCTTAAATTCTTCTAGATTATTCTGCCTTCTAACCCACGCGGTCACTTGTTTCATTCCCCCCTTCCCTAATTTTTCGCGCTGTTTTCTTCAGCCTTAAATTCTTCTAGATTATTCTGCCTTCTCACCAACGCATTCACTTGTTTCATCTCCCCCCCCTTAATTTTTTGCGCTGTTTTCCTCAGCCTTAAATTCTTCTAGATTATTCTGCCTTATGACCCACGCGGTCACTTGTTTCATTCCCCCCTCCCCTTATTTTTCGCCCTGTTTTCCTCAGCCTTAAATTCCTATAGATTATTTTGCCTTCTGACCCATGCGGTCACTTGTTTCATTCCCCCCTCCCCTTACTTTTCGCGCTGTTTTCCTAAGCCTTAGATTCTTCTGGATTATTCTGCCTTCTGACCCACGCGGTCACTTGTTTCATTCCCCCCTCCCCTAACTTTTCGCGCTGTTTTCCTAAGCCTAAAAATTCTTCTAGATTATTCTGCCTTCTAACCAACGCGGTCACTTGTTTCATCCCCCCCCCTTAGTTTTCGCGCTGTTTTCCTCAGCCTTAAATTCTTCTAGATTATTCTGCCTTATGACCCACGCGGTCACTTGTTTCATTCCCCCCTCCCCTAATTTTTGGCGCTGTTTTCCTAGGCCTTAAATTCTTCTGGATTATTCTGCCTTCTGACCCACGCGGGCACTTGTTTCATTCCCCCCCTGCCCTAATTTTAAACCCTGTTTTCGTCAGCCTTAAAGTCTACTGGATTATTCTGCTTTCTGACCCACGCGGTCACTTGTTTCATCCCCCCCCCCCTCCTTAATTTTTCGCGCTGTTTTCCTCAGCCTTAAAATTCTTCTAGATTATTCTGCCCTATGACCCACGAGGTCACTTCTTTCATTTCCCCCCCCCCCTAATTTTTCGCGCTGTTTTCCTCAGCCTTAAATTCTTCTGGATTATTCTGCCTTCTCACCCACGCGCTCACTTGTTTCATTTCCCCCTCCCCTAATTTTTCGCGCTGTTTTCCTCAGCCTTAAATTCTTCTGGATTATTCTGCCTTCTCACCCACGCGCTCACTTGTTTCATTCGCCCCTCCCCTAAATTTTCGCGCTGTTTTCCTTAGCCTTAAATTCTTCTGGATTATTCTGCCTTCTCACCCACGCGGTCACTTGTTTCATTCCCCCCTCCCCTAAATTTTCACGCTGTTTTCCTCAGCCTTAAATTCTTCTGGATTGTTCTGCCTTCTGACCCACGCGGTCACTTGTTTCATTTCCACCTCCCCTAATTTTTCACGCTGTTTTCTTCAGCCTTAAATTCTTCTGGATTATTCTGCCTTCTGACCCACGCAGTCAACTGTTTCATTTACCCCTCCCCTAATTTTTCGCGCTGTTTTCATCAGCCTTAAATTCTTCTGGATTACTCAGCCTTCTCACCAAGCGGCACTTGTTTCATTCCCTCCTCCCCTAATTTTTCGCGCTGTTTTCCTCAACCTTAAATTCTTCTGGTTATTCTGCCTTCTGACCCACGCGGTCACTGGTTTCATTTCCCCCCTCCCCTAATTTTTCGCCCTGTTTTCCTCAGCCTTACATTCTTCTGGATTATTCTGCCTTCTGACCCACGCGGTCACTTGTTTCATTCTCCCCTTCCCTAATTTTTCGCGCTGTTTTCCTCAGCCTTAAATTCTTCTGGATTATTCTGCTTTCTGACCCACGCGCTCACTTGTTTCATTCCCCCCTCCCCTAATTTTTCGCGCTGTTTTCCTTAGCCTTAAATTCTTCTGGATTATTCTGCCTTCTGACCCACGCGGTCACTGGTTTTAATCCCCTCTCCCCTAATTTTTCGCGCTGTTTTCCTGAGCCTTAAATTCTTCTGGATTATTCTGCCTTCTCACCCAGGCGGTCACTCGATTCATTCTCCCCTCCTCTAATTTTTCGCGCTGTTTTCCTCAGCCTTAAATTCTTCTGGATTGTTCTGCCTTCTGACCCACGCGGTCACTTGTTTCATTTTCCGCCCCCCCCTAATTTTCGCGCTGTTTTCCTCAGCCTTAAATTCTTCTGGATTATTCTGCCTTCTGAACCACGCGGTCACTTGTTTCATTCCACCCTCCCCTAATTTTTCGCGCTGTTTTCCTCAGCCTTAAATTCTTATAGATTATTCTGCCTTCTGACCCACGTGGTCCCTTGTTTCATCCCCCCCCCCTCCTTAATTTTTCGCGCTGTTTTCCTCAGCCTTAAATTCTTCTAGATTATTCTGCCTTATGACCTACGCGGTCACTTCTTACATTCCCCCCCTCCCCTAATTTTTCGCGCTGTTTTCCTCAGCCTTAAATTCTTCTGGATTATTCTGCCTTCTGCCCCCCCCCGGTCACTTTTTTCATTCCACCCTCCCCTAATTTTTGGCGCTGTTTTCCTAGGCCTTAAATTCTTCTGGATTATTCTGCCTTCAGACCCACGCAGTCACTTGTTTCATTCCCCCCTTTCCCAATTTTTCGCGCTGTTTTCCTCAGCCTTAAATTCTTATAGATTATTCTGCCTTCTGACCCACGCGGTCACTTGTTTCATTCCCCCCTCCCCTAACTTTTCGCGCTGTTTTCCTAAGCCTTAGATTCTTCTGGATTATTCTGCCTTCTTACCCACGCGGTCACTTGTTTCATTTCCCCCTCCCCTAACTTTTCGCGGTGTTTTCCTAAGCCTTAAATTCTTCTAGATTATTCTGCCTTCTAACCCACGCAGTCACTTGTTTCATTCCCCCCTTCCCTAATTTTTCGCGCTGTTTTCTTCAGCCTTAAATTCTTCTAGATTATTCTGCCTTCTCACCAACGCATTCACTTGTTTCATCCCCCCCCCCCTTAATTTTTTGCGCTGTTTTCCTCAGCCTTAAATTCTTCTAGATTATTCTGCCTTATGACCCACGCGGTCACTTGTTTCATTCCCGCCTCCCCTTATTTTTCGCCCTGTTTTCCTCAGCCTTAAATTCCTATAGATCATTTTGCCTTCTGACCCATGCGGTCACTTGTTTCATTCCCCCCTCCCCTTACTTTTCGCGCTGTTTTCCTAAGCCTTAGATTCTTCTGGATTATTCTGCCTTCTGACCCACGCGGTCACTTGTTTCATTCCCCCCTCCCCTAACTTTTCGCGCTCTTTTCCTAAGCCTAAAAATTCTTCTAGATTATTCTGCCTTCTAACCAACGCGGTCACTTGTTTCATCCCCCCCCCCTTAGTTTTCGCGCTGTTTTCCTCAGCCTTAAATTCTTCTAGATTATTCTGCCTTATGACCCACGCGGTCACTTGTTTCATTCCCCCCTCCCCTAATTTTTCGCCCTGTTTTCCTCAGCCTTACATTCTTCTGGATTATTCTGCCTTCTGACCCACGCGGTCACTTGTTTCATTACCCCCTTCCCTAATTTTTCGCGCTGTTTTCCTCAGCCTTAAATTCGTATAGATTATTTTGCCTTCTGACCCCTACGGTCACTTGTTTCATTCCCCCCTCCCCTAATTTTTCGCCCTGTTTCCTCAGCCTTACATTCTTCTGGATTATTCTGCATTCTGACCCACGCGGTCACTTGTTTCATTCCCCCCTTCCCTAATTTTTCGCGCTGTTTTCCTCAGCCTTAAATTCTTATAGATTATTTTGCCTTCTGACCCGTGCGGTCACTTGTTTCATTCCCCCCGCCCCGAACTTTTCGCGCTGTTTTCCTAAGCCTTAAATTCTTCTGGATTAATCTGCCTTCTGACCCGAGCGGTCACTTGTTTCATTCCCCCCTACCCTAACTTTTCAAGCTGTTTTCCTAAGCCTTAAATTCTTCTAGATTATTCTGCCTTCTGGCACACGCGGTCACTGGTTTCATCCTCCGCCCCCATTATTTTTTCGTGCTGTTTTCCTCAGCCTTAAATTCTTATAGATTATTTTGCCTTCTGTCCCATGTGGTCACTTGTTTCATTCCCCCCGCCCCGAACTTTTCGCGCTGTTTTCCTAAGCCTTAAATTCTTCTGGATTAATCTGCCTTCTGACCCGAGTGGACACTTGTTTCATTCACCCCTCCCCTAACTTTTCGCGCTGTTTTCCTAAGCCTTAAATTCTTCTAGATTATTCTGCCTTCTGGCCCACGCGGTCACTGGTTTCACCCCCCCCCCCATTAATTTTTCGCGCTGTTTTCCTCAGCCTTAAATTCTTCTAGATATTCTGCCTTATGACCCACGTGGTCACTTCTTTCGTTCCGCCCTCCCCTAATTTTACGCACTGTTTTCCTCAGCCTTAAATTCTTCTGGATTATTCTGCCTTCTGACCCACGCGATCACTTGTTTCAATCCACCCTCCCCTAATTTTTGGCGCGGTTTTCCTAAGCCTTAAATTCTTCTGGATTATTCTGCCTTCTGACCCACGCGGTCACTTGTTTTATCCCCCCCCCACTTAATTTTTCGCGCTGTTTTCCTCAGCCTTAAATTCTTCTAGATTATTCTGCCTTATGACCCACGCGGTCACTTGTTTCATTCTCCCCTCCCCTAATTTTTCGCCCTGTTTTCCTCAGCCTTACATTCTTCTGGATTATTCTGCATTCTGACCCACGCGGTCACTTGTTTCAATCCACCCTCCCCTAATTTATTGGCGCGGTTTTCCTAAGCCTTAAATTCTTCTGGATTATTCTGCCTTCTGACCCACGCAGTCACTTGTTTCATTCCCCCCTCCCCTAATTTTTCGCCCTGTTTTCCTCAGCCTTACATTCTTCTAGATTATTCTGCCTTCTGACCCATACGGTCACTTGTTTCATTCCCCCCGCCCCGAACTTTTCGCGCTGTTTTCCTAAGCCTTAAATTCTTCTGGATTAATCTGCCTTCTGACCCGAGCGGTCACTTGCTTCATTCCCCCCTCCCCTAACTTTTCGCGCTGTTTTCCTAAGCCTTAAATTCTTCTAGATTATTCTGCCTTCTGGCACACGCGGTCACTGGTTTCATCCCCCCCCCCCATTAATTTTTCGTGCTGTTTTCCTCAGCCATTAATTCTTATAGATTATTTTGCCTTCTGACCCATGTGGTCACTTGTTTCATTCCCCCCGCCCCGAACTTTTCGCGCTGTTTTCCTAAGCCTTAAATTCTTCTGGATTAATCTGCCTTCTGACCCGAGCGGTCACTTGTTTCATTCCCCCCTCCCCTAACTTTTCGCGCTGTTGTCCTAAGCCTTAAATTCTTCTAGATTATTCTGCCTTCTGGCCCACGCGGTCACTGGTTTCATCCCCCCCCCATTAATTTTTCGCGCTGTTTTCCTCAGCCTTAAATTCTTCTAGATATTCTGCCTTATGACCCACGTGGTCACTTCTTTCGTTCCGCCCTCCCCTAATTTTTCGCGCTGTTTTCCTCAGCCTTAAATTCTTCTGGATTATTCTGCCTTCTGACCCACGCGGTCACTTGTTTCAATCCACCCTCCCCTAATTTTTGGCGCGGTTTTCCTAAGCCTTAAATTCTTCTGGATTTTTCTGCCTTCTGACCCACGCAGTCACTTGTTTCATTCCCCCCTCCCCTAATTTTTCGCCCTGTTTTCCTCAGCCTTACATTCTTCTAGATTATTCTGCCTTCTGACCCACGCGGGCACTTGTTTCATTCCCCCCTTTCCTAATTTTTCGCGCTGTTTTCCTCAGCCTTAAATTCTTATAGATTATTTTGTCTTCTGACCCACGCGGTCACTTGTTTCATTTCCCGCTCCCATCATTTTTCGCGCTGTTTTCCTTAGCCTTAAATTCTTCTGGATTATTCTGCCTTCTCACCCAGGCGGTCACTTGTTTCATTCCCCCCTCCCATAATTTTTCGCGCTGTTTTCCTCAGCCTTAAATTCTTCTGGATTATTCTGCCTTCTCACCCACGCGCTCACTTGTTTCATTCCCCTGTCCCCTAATTTGTCGAGCTGTTTTCATTCGCCTTAAATTCTTCTGGATTATTCTGCCTTCTGACCCACGCAGTCACTTGTTTCATTCCCCCCTTCCCTAATTTTTCGCGCTGTTTTCCTCAGCCTTAAATTCTTCTGGATCTTTCTGCCTTCTGACCCACGCAGTCAACTGTTTCATTCACTCCTACCCTAATTTTTCGCGCTGTTTTCCTCAGCCTTAAATTCTTCTAGGTTACTCTGCCTTCACACCCAAGTGGTCACTTGTTTCATTCCCTCCTCCCCTAATTTTTCGCGCTGTTTTCCTCAGCCTTAAATTCTTCTAGTTATACTGCCTTCTGACCCACGCGGTCACTGGTTTCTTTTCCCCCCTCCCCTAATTTTTCGCCCTGTTTTCCACAGCCTTACATTCTTCTGGATTATTCTGTCTTCTGACCCACGATGTCACTTGTTTCATTCCCCCCTTCCCTAATTTTTCACGCTTTTTTCCTCAGCCTTAAATTCTTATAGATTATTTTTCCTTCTGACCCACGCAGTCACTTGTTTCATTCCCCCCTCCCCGAACTTTTCGCGCTGTTTTCCTAAGCCTTAAATTCTCCTGGATTAATCTGCCTTCTGACCCGAGCGGTCACTTGTTTCATTTTCCCATCCCCTAACTTTTCGCGCTATTTTCCTAAGCCTTCAATTCCTCTAGATTATTTTGCCCTCTAACGACCGCGGTCACTTGTTTCATTCCCCCCTTCCCTAATTTTTCACGCTGTTTTCCTCAGCCTTAAATTCTTCTAGATTATTCTGCCTTCTGGCCCACGCCGTCACTTCTTTCATTCCCCCCTCCCCTAATTTTTCGCGCTGTTTTCCTCAGCCTTTAATTCTTCTAGATTATTCTGCCTTCTGACCCAAGCGTTCACTTGTTTCATTCCCTCCTCCCTTAATTTTTCGCGCTGTTTTCCTCAGCCCTAAATTCTTCTGGATTATTCTGCCTTCTGACCGACGCGGTCACTTGTTTCATTTCTCACGCCCCTAATTTTTCACGCTGTTTTCCTCAGCCTTAAATTCTTCTGGATTATTCTGCCTTCTGACCTACGCGGTCACTTGTTTCATTTCCCACGCCCCTAATTTTTCACGCTGTTTTCCTCAGCCCTCAATTCTTCTGGATTATTCTGCCTTCTGACCTACGCGGTCACTTGTTTCATTTCCCGCTCCCATAATTTTTCGCGCTGTTTTCCTTAGCCTTAAAGTCTTCTGGATTATTCTGCCTTCTCACCCAGGCGGTCACTTGTTTCATTCCCCCCTCCCCTCATTTTTCGCCCGGTTTTCGTCAGCCTTACATTCTTCTGGATTATTCTGCCTTCTGACCCACGCGGTCACTTGTTTCATTCATCCCTCCCCTAATTTTTCGCGCTGTTTTCCTCAGCCTTAAATTCTTCTGTATTATTCTGCCTTCTGACCCACGCGGTCACTTGTTTCATTCCCCCCTCCCCTAATTTTTGGCGCTGTTTAACTCAGCCTTAAATTCTTCGGGATTATTCTGCCTTCTCACCCAGGCGGTCACTTGTTTCATTCCCCCCTCCCCTAATTTTTCGCGCTGTTTTCCTCAGCCTTAAATTCTTCTAAATTGTTCTGCCTTCTGACCCACGCGGTCACTTGTTTCATTCCCCCCTCCCCTTATTTTTCACGCTGTTTTCCTCAGCCTTAAATTCTTCTGGATTATTCTGCCTTCTGACCCAGGCAGTCAATTGTTTTCATTCCCCCCTCCCCTAATTTTTCGCGCTGTTTTCCTCAACCTTAAATTCTTATAGATTATTTTGTCTTCTGACCCACGCGGTCACTTGTTTCATTCCCCCCTCCCCTAATTTTTCGCGCTGTTTTCCTCAACCTTAAATTCTTATAGATTATTTTGTGTTCTGACCCACGCGGTCACTTGTTTTATTTCCCGCTCCCATAATTTTTTGCGCTGTTTTCCTTAGCCTTAAATTCTTCTGGATTATTCTGCCTTCTCACCCAGGCGGTCACTTGTTTCATTCCCCCCCCCCTAATTTTTCGCGGTGTTTTCCTGAGCCTTAAATTCTTCTGTATTATTCTGCCTTCTCACCCAAGCGCTCACTTGTTTCATTCTCCCCTCCCCTAATTTTTCGCGCTATTTTTCTTAGCCTTAAATTCTTCTGGATTATTCTGCCTTCTGACGCACGCGGTCACTTGTTTCATTCCTCCCTCCCCTAATTTTTCGCGCTGTTTTCCTCAGCCTTAAATTCTTATAGATTATTTGGCCTTCTGACCCATGCGGTCACTTGTTTCATTCCCCCCTCCCCGAACTTTTCGCGCTGTTTTCCTAAGCTTTAAATTCTTTTGGATTAATCTGCTTTCTGACCCGAGCGATCACTTGTTTCATTTCCCCCTCCCCTAACTTTTCGCGCTGTTTTCCTAAGCCTTAAATTCTTTGAGATTATTCTGCCTTCTAACCCGCGCGGTTACTTGTTTCATTTCCCCCTTCCCTAATTTTTCGCGCTGTTTTCCTCAGCCTTAAATTCTTATAGATTATTCTGCCTTCTGACCCACGCGGTCACTTGTTTCATTCCCCCCTCCCCTAACTTTTCGCGCTGTTTTCCTAAGCCTTAGATTCTTCTGGATTATTCTGCCTTCTTACCCACGCGGTCACTTGTTTCATTTCCCCCTCCCCTAACTTTTCGCGGTGTTTTCCTAAGCCTTAAATTCTTCTAGATTATTCTGCCTTCTAACCCACGCAGTCACTTGTTTCATTCCCCCCTTCCCTAATTTTTCGCGCTGTTTTCTTCAGCCTTAAATTCTTCTAGATTATTCTGCCTTCTCACCAACGCATTCACTTGTTTCATCCCCCCCCCCTTAATTTTTTGCGCTGTTTTCCTCAGCCTTAAATTCTTCTAGATTATTCTGCCTTATGACCCACGCGGTCACTTGTTTCATTCCCGCCTCCCCTTATTTTTCGCCCTGTTTTCCTCAGCCTTAAATTCCTATAGATCATTTTGCCTTCTGACCCATGCGGTCACTTGTTTCATTCCCCCCTCCCCTTACTTTTCGCGCTGTTTTCCTAAGCCTTAGATTCTTCTGGATTATTCTGCCTTCTGACCCACGCGGTCACTTGTTTCATTCCCCCCTCCCCTAACTTTTCGCGCTCTTTTCCTAAGCCTAAAAATTCTTCTAGATTATTCTGCCTTCTAACCAACGCGGTCACTTGTTTCATCCCCCCCCCCTTAGTTTTCGCGCTGTTTTCCTCAGCCTTAAATTCTTCTAGATTATTCTGCCTTATGACCCACGCGGTCACTTGTTTCATTCCCCCCTCCCCTAATTTTTCGCCCTGTTTTCCTCAGCCTTACATTCTTCTGGATTATTCTGCCTTCTGACCCACGCGGTCACTTGTTTCATTACCCCCTTCCCTAATTTTTCGCGCTGTTTTCCTCAGCCTTAAATTCGTATAGAATATTTTGCCTTCTGACCCCTACGGTCACTTGTTTCATTCCCCCCTCCCCTAATTTTTCGCCCTGTTTCCTCAGCCTTACATTCTTCTGGATTATTCTGCATTCTGACCCACGGGGTCACTTGTTTCATTCCCCCCTTCCCTAATTTTTCGCGCTGTTTTCCTCAGCCTTAAATTCTTATAGATTATTTTGCCTTCTGACCCGTGCGGTCACTTGTTTCATTCCCCCCGCCCCGAACTTTTCGCGCTGTTTTCCTAAGCCTTAAATTCTTCTGGATTAATCTGCCTTCTGACCCGAGCGGTCACTTGTTTCATTCCCCCCTACCCTAACTTTTCAAGCTGTTTTCCTAAGCCTTAAATTCTTCTAGATTATTCTGCCTTCTGGCACACGCGGTCACTGGTTTCATCCTCCGCCCCCATTATTTTTTCGTGCTGTTTTCCTCAGCCTTAAATTCTTATAGATTATTTTGCCTTCTGTCCCATGTGGTCACTTGTTTCATTCCCCCCGCCCCGAACTTTTCGCGCTGTTTTCCTAAGCCTTAAATTCTTCTGGATTAATCTGCCTTCTGACCCGAGCGGACACTTGTTTCATTCACCCCTCCCCTAACTTTTCGCGCTGTTTTCCTAAGCCTTAAATTCTTCTAGATTATTCTGCCTTCTGGCCCACGCGGTCACTGGTTTCACCCCCCCCCCCCCATTAATTTTTCGCGCTGTTTTCCTCAGCCTTAAATTCTTCTAGATATTCTGCCTTATGACCCACGTGGTCACTTCTTTCGTTCCGCCCTCCCCTAATTTTACGCACTGTTTTCCTCAGCTTTAAATTCTTCTGGATTATTCTGCCTTCTGACCCACGCGATCACTTGTTTCAATCCACCCTCCCCTAATTTTTGGCGCGGTTTTCCTAAGCCTTAAATTCTTCTGGATTATTCTGCCTTCTGACCCACGCGGTCACTTGTTTTATCCCCCCCCCACTTAATTTTTCGCGCTGTTTTCCTCAGCCTTAAATTCTTCTAGATTATTCTGCCTTATGACCCACGCGGTCACTTGTTTCATTCTCCCCTCCCCTAATTTTTCGCCCTGTTTTCCTCAGCCTTACATTCTTCTGGATTATTCTGCATTCTGACCCACGCGGTCACTTGTTTCAATCCACCCTCCCCTAATTTATTGGCGCGGTTTTCCTAAGCCTTAAATTCTTCTGGATTATTCTGCCTTCTGACCCACGCAGTCACTTGTTTCATTCCCCCCTCCCCTAATTTTTCGCCCTGTTTTCCTCAGCCTTACATTCTTCTAGATTATTCTGCCTCTTGACCCATACGGTCACTTGTTTCATTCCCCCCGCCCCGAACTTTTCGCGCTGTTTTCCTAAGCCTTAAATTCTTCTGGATTAATCTGCCTTCTGACCCGAGTGGTCACTTGCTTCATTCCCCCCTCCCCTAACTTTTCGCGCTGTTTTCCTAAGCCTTAAATTCTTCTAGATTATTCTGCCTTCTGGCACACGCGGTCACTGGTTTCATCCCCCCCCCCATTAATTTTTCGTGCTGTTTTCCTCAGCCATTAATTCTTATAGATTATTTTGTCTTCTGACCCATGTGGTCACTTGTTTCATTCCCCCCGCCCCGAACTTTTCGCGCTGTTTTCCTAAGCCTTAAATTCTTCTGGATTAATCTGCCTTCTGACCCGAGCGGTCACTTGTTTCATTCCCCCCTCCCCTAACTTTTCGCGCTGTTGTCCTAAGCCTTAAATTCTTCTAGATTATTCTGCCTTCTGGCCCACGCGGTCACTGGTTTCATCCCCCCCCCCATTAATTTTTCGCGCTGTTTTCCTCAGCCTTAAATTCTTCTAGATATTCTGCCTTATGACCCACGTGGTCACTTCTTTCGTTCCGCCCTCCCCTAATTTTTCGCGCTGTTTTCCTCAGCCTTAAATTCTTCTGGATTATTCTGCCTTCTGACCCACGCGGTCACTTGTTTCAATCCACCCTCCCCTAATTTTTGGCGCGGTTTTCCTAAGCCTTAAATTCTTCTGGATTTTTCTGCCTTCTGACCCACGCAGTCACTTGTTTCATTCCCCCCTCCCCTAATTTTTCGCCCTGTTTTCCTCAGCCTTACATTCTTCTAGATTATTCTGCCTTCTGACCCACGCGGGCACTTGTTTCATTCCCCCCTTTCCTAATTTTTCGCGCTGTTTTCCTCAGCCTTAAATTCTTATAGATTATTTTGTCTTCTGACCCACGCGGTCACTTGTTTCATTTCCCGCTCCCATCATTTTTCGCGCTGTTTTCCTTAGCCTTAAATTCTTCTGGATTATTCTGCCTTCTCACCCAGGCGGTCACTTGTTTCATTCCCCCCTCCCATAATTTTTCGCGCTGTTTTCCTCAGCCTTAAATTCTTCTGGATTATTCTGCCTTCTCACCCACGCGCTCACTTGTTTCATTCCCCTGTCCCCTAATTTGTCGAGCTGTTTTCATTCGCCTTAAATTCTTCTGGATTATTCTGCCTTCTGACCCACGCAGTCACTTGTTTCATTCCCCCCTTCCCTAATTTTTCGCGCTGTTTTCCTCAGCCTTAAATTCTTCTGGATCTTTCTGCCTTCTGACCCACGCAGTCAACTGTTTCATTCACTCCTACCCTAATTTTTCGCGCTGTTTTCCTCAGCCCTAAATTCTTCTAGGTTACTCTGCCTTCACACCCAAGTGGTCACTTGTTTCATTCCCTCCTCCCCTAATTTTTCGCGCTGTTTTCCTCAGCCTTAAATTCTTCTAGTTATACTGCCTTCTGACCCACGCGGTCACTGGTTTCTTTTCCCCCCTCCCCTAATTTTTCGCCCTGTTTTCCACAGCCTTACATTCTTCTGGATTATTCTGTCTTCTGACCCACGATGTCACTTGTTTCATTCCCCCCTTCCCTAATTTTTCACGCTTTTTTCCTCAGCCTTGAAATTCTTATAGATTATTTGGTATTCTGACCCACGCGGTCACTTGTTTCATTCCCCCCTCCCCGAACTTTTCGCGCTGTTTTCCTAAGCCTTAAATTCTCCTGGATTAATCTGCCTTCTGACCCGAGCGGTCACTTGTTTCATTTTCCCATCCCCTAACTTTTCGCGCTATTTTCCTAAGCCTTCAATTCCTCTAGATTATTTTGCCCTCTAACGACCGCGGTCACTTGTTTCATTCCCCCCTTCCCTAATTTTTCACGCTGTTTTCCTCAGCCTTAAATTCTTCTAGATTATTCTGCCTTCTGGCCCACGCCGTCACTTCTTTCATTCCCCCCTCCCCTAATTTTTCGCGCTGTTTTCCTCAGCCTTTAATTCTTCTAGATTATTCTGCCTTCTGACCCAAGCGTTCACTTGTTTCATTCCCTCCTCCCTTAATTTTTCGCGCTGTTTTCCTCAGCCCTAAATTCTTCTGGATTATTCTGCCTTCTGACCGACGCGGTCACTTGTTTCATTTCTCACGCCCCTAATTTTTCACGCTGTTTTCCTCAGCCTTAAATTCTTCTGGATTATTCTGCCTTCTGACCTACGCGGTCACTTGTTTCATTTCCCACGCCCCTAATTTTTCACGCTGTTTTCCTCAGCCCTAAATTCTTCTGGATTATTCTGCCTTCTGACCTACGCGGTCACTTGTTTCATTTCCCGCTCCCATAATTTTTCGCGCTGTTTTCCTTAGCCTTAAAGTCTTCTGGATTATTCTGCCTTCTCACCCAGGCGGTCACTTGTTTCATTCCCCCCTCCCCTCATTTTTCGCCCGGTTTTCGTCAGCCTTACATTCTTCTGGATTATTCTGCCTTCTGACCCACGCGGTCACTTGTTTCATTCATCCCTCCCCTAATTTTTCGCGCTGTTTTCCTCAGCCTTAAATTCTTCTGTATTATTCTGCCTTCTGACCCACGCGGTCACTTGTTTCATTCCCCCCTCCCCTAATTTTTGGCGCTGTTTAACTCAGCCTTAAATTCTTCGGGATTATTCTGCCTTCTCACCCAGGCGGTCACTTGTTTCATTCCCCCCTCCCCTAATTTTTCGCGCTGTTTTCCTCAGCCTTAAATTCTTCTAAATTGTTCTGCCTTCTGACCCACGCGGTCACTTGTTTCATTCCCCCCTCCCCTTATTTTTCACGCTGTTTTCCTCAGCCTTAAATTCTTCTGGATTATTCTGCCTTCTGACCCAGGCAGTCAATTGTTTTCATTCCCCCCTCCCCTAATTTTTCGCGCTGTTTTCCTCAACCTTAAATTCTTATAGATTATTTTGTCTTCTGACCCACGCGGTCACTTGTTTCATTCCCCCCTCCCCTAATTTTTCGCGCTGTTTTCCTCAACCTTAAATTCTTATAGATTATTTTGTGTTCTGACCCACGCGGTCACTTGTTTTATTTCCCGCTCCCATAATTTTTTGCGCTGTTTTCCTTAGCCTTAAATTCTTCTGGATTATTCTGCCTTCTCACCCAGGCGGTCACTTGTTTCATTCCCCCCCCCCTAATTTTACGCGGTGTTTTCCTGAGCCTTAAATTCTTCTGTATTATTCTGCCTTCTCACCCAAGCGCTCACTTGTTTCATTCTCCCCTCCCCTAATTTTTCGCGCTATTTTTCTTAGCCTTAAATTCTTCTGGATTATTCTGCCTTCTGACGCACGCGGTCACTTGTTTCATTCCTCCCTCCCCTAATTTTTCGCGCTGTTTTCCTCAGCCTTAAATTCTTATAGATTATTTGGCCTTCTGACCCATGCGGTCACTTGTTTCATTCCCCCCTCCCCGAACTTTTCGCGCTGTTTTCCTAAGCTTTAAATTCTTTTTGATTAATCTGCCTTCTGACCCGAGCGGTCACTTGTTTCATTCCCCCCACCCCTAACTTTTCGCGCTGTTTTCCTCAGCCTTAAATTCTTATAGATTATTTTGTCTTATGACCCACGCGGTCACTTGTTTAAATCCCGTTCCCATAATTTTTCGCGCTGTTTTCCTTAGCCTTAAATTGTTCTGGATTATTCTGCCTTCTCACCCAGGTGGTCAATTGTTTCATTCCCCCCTCCCCCAATTTTTCGCGCTGTTTTCCTCAGCCTTAAATTCTTCTGGATTATTCTGCCTTCTCACCCACGCGGTCACTTGTATCATTCCCCCCTCCCCTAATTTTTCGCGCTGTTTTCATAGCCTTAAATTCTTCTGGATTATTCTGCCTTCTGACCCACGCGGTCACTTGTTTCATTTCCCCTCCCATAATTTTTCGCGCTGTTTTCCTTAGCCTTAAATTCTTCTGGATTATTTTTGCCTTCTGACCCACGCAGTCAATTGTTTCATTTCTTCCTCCCCTAATTTTTCGCCCTGTTTTCCTCAGCCTTAAATTCTTCTAAATTGTTCTGCCTTCTGACCCACGCGGTCACTTGTTTTATTCCCTCCCCCCCTAATTTTCGCGCTGTTTTCCTGAGCCTCTAAATTTTTCTGGATTATTCTGCCTTCACACCCAAGCGGTCACTTGTTTCATTCCCCCCCCCCCCTAATTTTTCGCACTGTTTTCCTCAGCCTTAAATTCTTCTGGATTACTCTGCCTTCACACCCAGGCGGTCACTTGTTTCATTCCGTCCTTCCCTAATTTTTCGCGCTGTTTTCCTCAGCCTTAAATTCTTCTGGATTACTCTGCCTTCACACCCAGGCGATCACTTGTTTCATTCCGTCCTTCCCTAATTTTTCGCGCTGTTTTCCTCAGCCTTAAATTCTTCTGGATTACTCTGCCTTCACACCCAAGCGGTCACTTGTTTCATTCCCTCCTCCCCTAATTTTTCGCGCTGTTTTCCTCAGCCTTAAATTCTTCTGGATTACTCTGCCTTCACACCCAAGCGGTCACTTGTTTCATTCCCCCCCCCCCCCTAATTTTTCGCGCTGTTTTCCTCAGCCTTAAATTCTTCTGGATTACTCTGTCTTCACACCCAGGTGGTCACTTGTTTCATTCCCTCCTCCCCTAATTTTTCGCGCTGTTTTCCTGAGCCCTAAATTCTTCTGGATTATTCTGCCTTCTCACCCAGGCGGTCACTTGTTTCATTCCCCCCCCCCTAATTTTTCGCGCTGTTTTCCTCAGCCTTAAATTCTTCTGGATTACTCTGCCTTCACACCCAAGCGGTCACTTGTTTCATTCCCCCCCACCCCTAATTTTTCGCGCTGTTTTCCTCAGCCTTAAATTCTTCTGGATTATTCTGCCTTCTCACCCAGGCGGTCACTTTTTTCATTCCCCCCTTCCCTAATTTTTCGCGCTGTTTTCCTCAGCCTTAAATTCTTCTGGATTACTCTGCCTTCATACCCAAGCGGTCACTTGTTTCATTCCCTCCTCCCCTAATTTTTCGCCCTGTTTTCCTCAGCCTTACATTCTTCTGGATTATTCTGTCTTCTCACCTAGGCGGTCACTTGTTTCATTCCCTCCTCCCCTAATTTTTCGCGCTGTTTTCCTCAGCCTTAAATTCTTCTGGATTATTCTGCCTTCTCACCCAGGCGGTCACTTGTTTCATTCCCCCCTTCCCTAATTTTTCGCGCTGTTTTCCTCAGCCTTAAATTCTTCTGGATTACTCTGCCTTCACACCCAAGCGGTCACTTGTTTCATTCCCTCCTCCCCTAATTTTTCGCGCTGTTTACCTCAGCCTTAAATTCTTCTGGATTATTCTGCCTTCACACCCAAGCGGTCACTTGTTTCATTCCCCCCTTCCCTAATTTTTCACGCTGTTTTCCTCAGCCTTAAATTCTTCTGGATTATTCTGCCTTCTCACCCAGGCGGTCACTTGTTTCATTCCCCCCTTCCCTAATTTTTCGCCCTGTTTTCCTCAGCCTTACATTCCTCTGGATTATTCTGCCTTCTCACCTAGGCGGTCACTTGTTTCATTCCGTCCTTCCCTAATTTTTTGCGCTGTTTTCCTCAACCTTAAATTCTTATAGATTATTTTGTCTTCTGACCTACGCGGTCACTTGTTTCATTTCCCGCTCCCATAATTTTTCGCGCTGTTTTCCTTAGCCTTAAATTCTTCTGGATTATTCTGCATTCTGACCCACGCGGTCAATTGTTTCATTTTCCTCTCCCCTAATTTTTCGCGCTGTTTTCCTCAGCCTTAAATTGTTCTGGATTATTCTGCCTTCTGACCCACGCGGTCACTTGTTTCATTTCCCCCTCCCCTAATTTTTCGCGCTGTTTTCCTCAGCCTTAAATTCTTCTGGATTATTCTGCCTTTTCACCCAGGCGGTCACTTGTTTCATTCCACCCTTCCCTAATTTTTCGCACTGTTTTCCTCAGCATTGAATTCTTCTGGATTGTTCTGCTTTCTGTATCACGCGGTCACTTGTTTCCTTCCCCCCTCCCCTAATTTTTCACGCTGTTTTCCTTAGCCTTAAATTCTTCTGGATTATTCTGCCTTCTCACCCAGGCGGTCACTTGTATCATTCCCCCATCCCCTAATTTTTCGCGCTGTTTTCCTTAGCCTTAAATTCTTCTGGATTATTCAGCCTTCTGACCCACGCGGTCACTTGTTTCATTTCCCCCTCCCCTAATTTTTCCCGCTGTTTTCCTCAGCCTTAAATTCTTCTGGATTATTCTGCCTTCTCACCCAGGTGGTCACTTGTTTCATTCACCCCTTCCCTAATTTTTCGCGCTGTTTTCCTCACCCTTGAATTCTTCTGGATTGTTCTGCCTTCTGACCCACGCGGACACTTGTTTCCTTCCCCCCTCCCCTAATTTTTCACGCTTTTTTCCTCAGCCCTAAATTCTTCTATATTATTCTACCTTCTGACCCACGCGGTCACTTGTTTCATTCCCCTCTCCCCTAAATTTTTCGCGCAGTTTTCCTCAGCCTTAAATTCTTCTGGATTATTCTGCCATCTAACCCACACGGTCACTTGTTTCATTCCCCCCTTCCCTAATTTTTAGCGCTGTTTTCCTCAGCCGAAAATTCTTCTAGATTATTCTTCCTCTCACCCACGCGGACACGTTTTTCATCCCCGTCCGACCTTAATTTTTCGAGCTGTTTTCCTCAGCCTTAAATTCTTCTGGATTATCCTCCCTTCTAACCCACGCGGTCACTTGTTTCATTCCCCCCACCCCTAATTTTTCGCGCTGTTTTCCTCAGCCCCAAATTCTTCTGGATTATTCTGCCTTCTAACCCACGCGGTCACTCATTTCATCCCCTCCCCCGCCTAATTTTTCGCGCTGTTTTTCTCGCCCTTAAATTCTTTTGGATTATTTGGCCTTCTGACCAACGCAGTCACTTGTTTCATTCCCCCCTCCCCTAATTTTTCGCGCTGTTTTCCTCAGCCGTAAATTCTTCTGGATTCTTGTGCCTTCTGACCTACACGGTCACTTGTTTCATTCAGCCCCCTCCCTAATTTTTAGCGCTGATTTCCTCAGCCTTAAATTCTTCTGGATTATCCTGTTTTCTGACCCACGCGGTTACTTGTTTTATTCCCCCCCTCCCTTAATTTTTCACGCTGTTTTCCTCAGCCTTAAATTCTTCTGGATTATTCTGCCTTCTAACTCATGCGGTCACTTGTTTCATCCCCACTCCCCTAACTTTTCGCCCTGTTTTCCGTAGCCTTAAATTCTTCTGGAGTATTCTGCTTTCTCACCCAGGCGGTCACTTGTTTCATTCCCTCCTTCCCCAATTTTTCGCGCTGTTTTCCTCAGCCTTTAATCTTTCTGGATTATTCTGCCTTCTCACCCAGGCGGTCACTTGTATGATTCCCTCCTCCCCTAATTTTTCGCGCTGTTTTCCTCAGCCTTTAATTCTTCTGGATTATTCTGCATTCTGACCCACGCGGTCAATTGTTTCATTTCCCTCTCCCCTAATTTTTCGCGCTGTTTTCCTCAGCCTTACATTCTTCTGGATTATTCTGCCTTCTGACCCACGCGGTCACTTGTTTCATTCCCCCCTCCCCTAATTTTTAGCCCTGTTTTCCTCAGCCTTACATTCTTCTGGATTATTCTGCCTTCTGAACCACGCAGTCAATTGTATCATTCCCCCCTCCCCTAATTTTTCGCGCTGTTTTCCTCAGCCTTAAATTCTTATAGATTATATTGTCTTCTGACCCACGCGGTCACTTGTTTCATTTCCCGCTCCCATAATTTTTCGCACTGTTTTCCTTAGCCTTAAATTCTTCTGGATTATTCTGCCTTCTCACCCAGGCGGTCACTTGTTTCATTCCCCCCTCCCATAATTTTTCGCGCTGTTTTCCTCAGCCTTAAATTCTTCTGGATTATTCTGCCTTCTCACCCACGCGCTCACTTGTTTCATTCCCCTGTCCCCTAATTTGTCGAGCTGTTTTCATTCGCCTTAAATTCTTCTGGATTATTCTGCCTTCTGACCCACGCGGTTACTAATTTCATTCCACCCTCCCCTAATTTTTGGCGCTGTTTTCCTAAGCCTTAAATTCTTCTGGATTATTCTGCCTTCTGACCCACGCAGTCACTTGTTTCATTCCCCCCTCCCCTAATTTTTCGCCCTGTTTTCCTCAGCCTTACATTCTTCTGGATTATGCTGCCTTCTGACCCACGCGGGCACTTGTTTCATTCCCCCCTTTCCTAATTTTTCGCGCTGTTTTCCTCAGCCTTAAATTCTTATAGATTATTTTGTCTTCTGATCCACGCGGTCACTTGTTTCATTTCCCGCTCCCATAATTTTTCGCGCTGTTTTCCTTAGCCTTAAATTCCTCTGGATTATTCTCCCTTCTCACCCAGGCGGTCACTTGTTTCATTCCCCCCTCCCCTAATTTTTCGCGCTGTTTTCCTCAGCCTTAAATTCTTCTGGATTATTCTGCTTTCTGACCCACGCGGTCACTTGTTTTATTCCCCCCTCCCCTAATTTTTCGCGCTGTTTTCCTTAGCCTTAAATTCTTCTGTTTTTTTCTGCCTTCTGACCCACGCTGTCACTTGTTTCATTCACCCCTCCCCTAATTTTTCGCGCTGTTTTCCTCAGCCTTAAATTCTTCTGGATTATTCTGCCTTCTCACCCAGGCGGTCACTTGTTTCATTCCCCCCCCCCCTAATTTTTCGCGCTGTTTTCCTCAGCCTTAAATTCTTCTGGATTACTCTGCCTTCACACCCAAGCGGTCACTTGTTTCATTCCCCCCCCCCCCTAATTTTTCACGCTGTTTTCCTCAGCCTTAAATTCTTCTGGATTATTCTGCCTTCTCACCCAGGCGGTCACTTTTTTCATTCACCCCTTCCCTAATTTTTCTCCCTGTTTTCCTCAGCCTTACATTCTTCTGGATTATTCTGTCTTCTCACCTAGGCGGTCACTTGTTTCATTCTCTCCTCCCCTAATTTTTCGCGCTGTTTTCCTCAGCCTTAAATTCTTCTGGATTATTCTGCCTTCTCACCTAGGCGGTCACTTGTTTCATTCCCCCCTTCCCTAATTTTTCGCGCTGTTTTCCTCAGCCTTAAATTCTTCTGGATTACTCTGCCTTCACACCCAAGCGGTCACTTGTTTCATTCCCTCCTCCCCTAATTTTTCGCGCTGTTTTCCTCAGCCCTTAAATTCTTCTGGATTATTCTGCCTTCACACCCAAGCGGTCACTTGTTTCATTCCCAACTTCCCTAATTTTTCACGCTGTTTTCCTCAGCCTTAAATTCTTCTGGATTATTCTGCCTTCTCACCCAGGCGGTCACTTGTTTCATTCCCCCCTTCCCTAATTTTTCGCCCTGTTTTCCTCAGCCTTACATTCTTCTGGATTATTCTGCCTTCTCACCTAGGGGGTCACTTGTTTCATTCCGTCCTTCCCTAATTTTTTGCGCTGTTTTCCTCAACCTTAAATTCTTATAGATTATTTTGTCTTCTGACCTACGCGGTCACTTGTTTCATTTCCCGCTCCCATAATTTTTCGTGCTGTTTTCCTTAGCCTTAAATTCTTCTGGATTATTCTGCATTCTGACCCACGCGGTCACTTGTTTCATTTCCCTCTCCCCTAATTTTTCGCGCTGTTTTCCTCAGCCTTAAATTCTTCTGGATTATTCTGCCTTCTGACCAACGCGGTCACTTGTTTCATTTCCCCCTCCCCTAATTTTTCGCGCTGTTTTCCTCAGCCTTAAATTCTTCTGGATTATTCTGCCTCCTCACCCAGGCGGTCACTTGTTTCATTCCACCCTTCCCTAATTTTTCGCACTGTTTTCCTCAGCCTTGAATTCTTCTGGATTGTTCTGCTTTCTGTATCACGCGGTCACTTGTTTCCTTCCCCCCTCCCCTAATTTTTCACGCTGTTTTCCTTAGCCTTAAATTCTTCTGGATTATTCTGCCTTCTCACCCAGGCGGTCACTTGTTTCATTCCCCCATCCCCTAATTTTTCGCGCTGTTTTCCTTAGCCTTAAATTCTTCTGGATTATTCAGCCTTCTGACCCACGCGGTCACTTGTTTCATTTCCCCCTCCCCTAATTTTTCGCGCTGTTTTCCTCAGCCTTAAATTCTTCTGGATTATTCTGCCTTCTCACCCAGGCGGTCACTTGTTTCATTCACCCCTTCCCTAATTTTTGCGCTGTTTTCCTCAGCCTTGAATTCTTCTGGATTGTTCTGCCTTCTGACCCACGCGGACACTTGTTTCCTTCCCCCCTCCCCTAATTTTTCACGCTTTTTTCCTCAGCCTTAAATTCCTTTGGATTATTCTGCCTTCTAACTCACGCGGTCACTTGTTTTATTCCACCCTCCCCTAACTTTTCGCGCTGTTTTCCATAGATATAAATTCTTCTGGAGTATTCTGCCTTCTCACCCAGGCAGTCACTTGTTTCATTCCCTCCTTCCCTAATTTTTCGCGCTGTTTTCCTCAGCCTTGAATTCTTCTGGATTGTTCTGCCTTCTGACCCACGCGGACACTTGTTTCCTTCCCCCCTCCCCTAATTTTTCACGCTTTTTTCCTCAGCCTTAAATTCTTCTATATTATTCTACCTTCTGACCCACGCGGTCACTTGTTTCATTCCCCTCTCCCCTAAATTTTTCGCGCAGTTTTCCTCAGCCTTAAATTCTTCTGGATTATTCTGCCATCTAACCCACGCGGTCACTTGTTTCATTCCCCCCTTCCCTAATTTTTAGCGCTGTTTTCCTCAGCCGAAAATTCTTCTAGATTATTCTTCCTCTCACCCACGCGGACACGTTTTTCATCCCCGTCCGACCTTAATTTTTCGAGCTGTTTTCCTCAGCCTTAAATTCTTCTGGATTATCCTCCCTTCTAACCCACGCGGTCACTTGTTTCATTTCCCCCACCCCTAATTTTTCGCGCTGTTTTCCTCAGCCCCAAATTCTTCTGGATTATTCTGCCTTCTAACCCACGCGGTCACTCATTTCATCCCCTCCCCCGCCTAATTTTTCGCGCTGTTTTTCTCGCCCTTAAATTCTTTTGGATTATTTGGCCTTCTGACCAACGCAGTCACTTGTTTCATTCCCCCCTCCCCTAATTTTTCGCGCTGTTTTCCTCAGCCGTAAATTCTTCTGGATTCTTGTGCCTTCTGACCTACACGGTCACTTGTTTCATTCAGCCCCCTCCCTAATTTTTAGCGCTGATTTCCTCAGCCTTAAATTCTTCTGGATTATCCTGTTTTCTGACCCACGCGGTTACTTGTTTTATTCCCCCCCTCCCTTAATTTTTCACGCTGTTTTCCTCAGCCTTAAATTCTTCTGGTTTATTCTGCCTTCTAACTCTTGCGGTCACTTGTTTCATCCCCACTCCCCTAACTTTTCGCCCTGTTTTCCGTAGCCTTAAATTCTTCTGGAGTATTCTGCTTTCTCACCCAGGCGGTCACTTGTTTCATTCCCTCCTTCCCCAATTTTTCGCGCTGTTTTCCTCAGCCTTTAATCTTTCTGGATTATTCTGCCTTCTCACCCACGCGGTCAATTGTTTCATTTCCCTCTCCCCTAATTTTTCGCGCTGTTTTCCTCAGCCTTACATTCTTCTGGATTATTCTGCCTTCTGACCCACGCGGTCACTTGTTTCATTCCCCCCTCCCCTAATTTTTAGCCCTGTTTTCCTCAGCCTTACATTCTTCTGGATTATTCTGCCTTCTGAACCACGCAGTCAATTGTATCATTCCCCCCTCCCCTAATTTTTCGCGCTGTTTTCCTCAGCCTTAAATTCTTATAGATTATATTGTCTTCTGACCCACGCGGTCACTTGTTTCATTTCCCGCTCCCATAATTTTTCGCACTGTTTTCCTTAGCCTTAAATTCTTCTGGATTATTCTGCCTTCTCACCCAGGCGGTCACTTGTTTCATCCCCCCATATTAATTTTTTGCGCTGTTTTCCTCAGCCTTAAATCCTGCTAGATTATTCTGCCTTATGACCCACGCGGTCACTTCTTTCATTCCCCCCTCCCCTAATTTTTCGCGCTGTTTTCCTCAGCTTTAAATTCTTCTGGATTATTCTGCCTTCTGACCCACGCGGTTACTTGTTTCATTCCACCCTCCCCTAATTTTTGGCGCTGTTTTCCTAAGCCTTAAATTCTTCTGGATTATTCTGCCTTCTGACCCACGCAGTCACTTGTTTCATTCCCCCCTCCCCTAATTTTTCGCCCTGTTTTCCTCAGCCTTACATTCTTCTGGATTATGCTGCCTTCTGACCCACGCGGGCACTTGTTTCATTCCCCCCTTTCCTAATTTTTCGCGCTGTTTTCCTCAGCCTTAAATTCTTATAGATTATTTTGTCTTCTGATCCACGCGGTCACTTGTTTCATTTCCCGCTCCCATAATTTTTCGCGCTGTTTTCCTTAGCCTTAAATTCCTCTGGATTATTCTCCCTTCTCACCCAGGCGGTCACTTGTTTCATTCCCCCCTCCCCTAATTTTTCGCGCTGTTTTCCTCAGCCTTAAATTCTTCTGGATTATTCTGCTTTCTGACCCACGCGGTCACTTGTTTTATTCCCCCCTCCCCTAATTTTTCGCGCTGTTTTCCTTAGCCTTAAATTCTTCTGTTTTTTTCTGCCTTCTGACCCACGCTGTCACTTGTTTCATTCACCCCTCCCCTAATTTTTCGCGCTGTTTTCCTCAGCCTTAAATTCTTCTGGATTATTCTGCCTTCTCACCCAGGCGGTCACTTGTTTCATTCCCCCCCCCCCCCTAATTTTTCGCGCTGTTTTCCTCAGCCTTAAATTCTTCTGGATTACTCTGCCTTCACACCCAAGCGGTCACTTGTTTCATTCCCCCCCCCCTAATTTTTCACGCTGTTTTCCTCAGCCTTAAATTCTTCTGGATTATTCTGCCTTCTCACCCAGGCGGTCACTTTTTTCATTCACCCCTTCCCTAATTTTTCTCCCTGTTTTCCTCAGCCTTACATTCTTCTGGATTATTCTGTCTTCTCACCTAGGCGGTCACTTGTTTCATTCTCTCCTCCCCTAATTTTTCGCGCTGTTTTCCTCAGCCTTAAATTCTTCTGGATTATTCTGCCTTCTCACCTAGGCGGTCACTTGTTTCATTCCCCCCTTCCCTAATTTTTCGCGCTGTTTTCCTCAGCCTTAAATTCTTCTGGATTACTCTGCCTTCACACCCAAGCGGTCACTTGTTTCATTCCCTCCTCCCCTAATTTTTCGCGCTGTTTTCCTCAGCCCTTAAATTCTTCTGGATTATTCTGCCTTCACACCCAAGCGGTCACTTGTTTCATTCCCAACTTCCCTAATTTTTCACGCTGTTTTCCTCAGCCTTAAATTCTTCTGGATTATTCTGCCTTCTCACCCAGGCGGTCACTTGTTTCATTCCCCCCTTCCCTAATTTTTCGCCCTGTTTTCCTCAGCCTTACATTCTTCTGGATTATTCTGCCTTCTCACCTAGGGGGTCACTTGTTTCATTCCGTCCTTCCCTAATTTTTTGCGCTGTTTTCCTCAACCTTAAATTCTTATAGATTATTTTGTCTTCTGACCTACGCGGTCACTTGTTTCATTTCCCGCTCCCATAATTTTTCGTGCTGTTTTCCTTAGCCTTAAATTCTTCTGGATTATTCTGCATTCTGACCCACGCGGTCACTTGTTTCATTTCCCTCTCCCCTAATTTTTCGCGCTGTTTTCCTCAGCCTTAAATTCTTCTGGATTATTCTGCCTTCTGACCAACGCGGTCACTTGTTTCATTTCCCCCTCCCCTAATTTTTCGCGCTGTTTTCCTCAGCCTTAAATTCTTCTGGATTATTCTGCCTCCTCACCCAGGCGGTCACTTGTTTCATTCCACCCTTCCCTAATTTTTCGCACTGTTTTCCTCAGCCTTGAATTCTTCTGGATTGTTCTGCTTTCTGTATCACGCGGTCACTTGTTTCCTTCCCCCCTCCCCTAATTTTTCACGCTGTTTTCCTTAGCCTTAAATTCTTCTGGATTATTCTGCCTTCTCACCCAGGCGGTCACTTGTTTCATTCCCCCATCCCCTAATTTTTCGCGCTGTTTTCCTTAGCCTTAAATTCTTCTGGATTATTCAGCCTTCTGACCCACGCGGTCACTTGTTTCATTTCCCCCTCCCCTAATTTTTCGCGCTGTTTTCCTCAGCCTTAAATTCTTCTGGATTATTCTGCCTTCTCACCCAGGCGGTCACTTGTTTCATTCACCCCTTCCCTAATTTTTGCGCTGTTTTCCTCAGCCTTGAATTCTTCTGGATTGTTCTGCCTTCTGACCCACGCGGACACTTGTTTCCTTCCCCCCTCCCCTAATTTTTCACGCTTTTTTCCTCAGCCTTAAATTCCTTTGGATTATTCTGCCTTCTAACTCACGCGGTCACTTGTTTTATTCCACCCTCCCCTAACTTTTCGCGCTGTTTTCCATAGCCATAAATTCTTCTGGAGTATTCTGCCTTCTCACCCAGGCAGTCACTTGTTTCATTCCCTCCTTCCCTAATTTTTCGCGCTGTTTTCCTCAGCCTTAAATCCTTCTGGATTATTCTGCCTTCTCACCCACGCGGTCACTTGTATGATTCCCTCCTCCCCTAATTTTTCGCGCTGTTTTCCTCAGCCTTAAATTCTTCTGGATTATTCTGCCTTCTGACCCACGCGGTCACTTATTTCATTCCCCCCTTCCCTAATTTTGGCGCTGTTTTACTCAGCCTTAAATTCTTCGGGATTATTCTGCCTTCTCACCCAGGCGGTCACTTGCTTCATTCCCCCCTCCCCTAATTTTTCGCGCTGTTTTCCTCAGCCTTAAATTCTTCTAAATTGTTCTGCCTTCTGACCCACGCGGTCACTTGTTTCATTCCCCCCTCCCCTTATTTTTCACGCTGTTTTCCTCAGCCTTAAATTCTTCTGGATTATTCTGCCTTCTGACCCAGGCAGTCAATTGTTTTCATTCCTCCCTCCCCTAATTTTTCGCGCTGTTTTCCTCAACCTTAAATTCTTATAGATTATTTTGTCTTCTGACCCACGCGGTCACTTGTTTCATTCTCCCCTCCCCTAATTTTTCGCGCTGTTTTCCTCAACCTTAAATTTTTATAGATTATCTTGTCTTCTGACCCACGCGGTCACTTGTTTTATTTCCCACTCCCATAATTTTTTGCGCTCTTTTCCTTAGCCTTAAATTCTTCTGGATTATTCTGCCTTCTCACCCAGGCGGTCACTTGTTTCATTCCCCCCCCCCAAATTTTTCGCGTTGTTTTCCTGAGCCTTAAATTCTTCTGTATTATTCTGCCTTCTCACGCACGCGCTCACTTGTTTCATTCTCCCCTCCCCTAATTTTTCGCGCTATTTTTCTTAGCCTTAAATTCTTCTGGATTATTCTGCCTTCTGACCCACGCGGTCACTTGTTTCATTTCTCCCTCCCCTAATTTTTCGCGCTGTTTTCCTCAGCCTTAAATTCTTATAGATTATTTGGCCTTCTGATCCATGCGGTCACTTGTTTCATTCCCCCCTCCCCGAACTTTTCGCGCTGTTTTCCTAAGCTTTAAATTCTTTTGGATTAATCTGCCTTCTGACCCGAGCGATCACTTGTTTCATTTCCCCCTCCCCTAACTTTTCGCGCTGTTTTCCTAAGCCTTAAATTCTTCGAGATTATTCTGCCTTCTAACCCGCGCGGTCACTTGTTTCATTTCCCCCTTCCCTAATTTTTCGCGCTGTTTTCCTCAGCCTTAAATTCTTCTAAATTGTTCTGCCTTCTGACCCACGCGGTCACTTGTTTCATTCCCCCCCTCCCCTAATTTTTCACGTTTTTTCCTCAGCCTTAAATTCTTCTGGATTATTCTGCCTTCTGATCCAGGCAGTCAATTGTTTTCATTCCCCCCTCCCCTAATTTTTCGCGCTGTTTTCCTCAACCTTAAATTCTTAAAGATTATTTTGTCTTCTGCCCACGCGGTCACTTGTTTTATTTCCCGCTCCCATAATTTTTCGGGCTGTTTTCCTTAGCCTTAAATTCTTCTGGATTATTCTGCCTTCTCACCCATGCGGTCACTTGTTTCATTCCCCCCCCCCCTAATTTTTCGCGCTGTTTTCCTGAGCCTTAAATTCTTCTGGATTATTCTGCCTTCTCACCCACGCGCTCACTTGTTTCATTCTCCCCTCCCCTAATTTTTCGCGCTATTTTTCTTAGCCCTAAATTCTTCTGGATTATTCTGCCTTCTGACCCACGCGGTCACTTGTTTCATCCCTCCCTCCCCTAATTTTTCGCGCTGTTTTCCTCAGCCTTAAATTCTTCTGGATTGTTCTGCCTTCTGACCCACGCGGTCACTTGTTTTATTTCCACCTCCCCTAATTTTTCAAGCTGTTTTCCTCAGCCTTAAATTCTTCTGGATTATTCTGCCTTCTCACCCAAGCGGTCACTTGTTTCATTCCTTCCTCCCCTAATTTTTCGCGCTGTTTTCCTCAGCTTTAAATTCTTCTAGATTATTCTGCCTTATGACCCACGCGGTCACTTGTTTCATTCCCCCCTCCCCTAATTTTTCGCCCTGTTTTCCTCAGCATTCCATTCTTCTGGATTATTCTGCCTTCTGACCCACGCGGTCATTTGTTTCATTCCCCCCTTACCTAATTTTTCGCGCTGTTTTCCTCAGCCTTAAATTCTTATAGATTATTTGGCCTTCTGACCCATGCGGTCACTTGTTTCATTCCCCCCTCCCGGAACTTTTCGCGCTGTTTTCCTAAGCTTTAAATTCTTTTGGATTAATCTGCCTTCTGTCCCGAGCGGTCACTTGTTTCATTCCCCCCTCCCCTAACTTTTCGCGCTGTTTTCCTAAGCCTTAAATTCTTCGAGATTATTCTGCCTTCTAACCCCCGCGGTCACTTGTTTCATTCCCCCCTTCCCGAATTTTTCGCGCTGTTTTCCTCAGCCTTAAATTCTTCTAGATTATTCTGCCTTCTGGCCCACGCGGTCACTTGTTTCATCCCCCCCCCCCATTAATTTAAGAGCACTGTTTTCCTAAGCCTTAAATTCTTCTGGATTATTCTGCCTTCTGACCCACGCGGTCACTTGTTTCATTCCACCCTCCCCTAATTGTTGGCGCTGTTTTCCTAAGCCTTAAATTCTTCTGGTTTATTCTGCCTTCTGACCCACGCAGTCACTTGTTTCATTCCCCCTCCCCTAATTTTTTGAACCTGTTTTCCTCAGCCTTACTTTCTTCTGGATTATTCTGCCTTCTGACCAACGCGGGCACTTGTTTCATTCCCCCCTTACCTATTTTTTCGCGCTGTTTTCCTCAGCCTTAAATTCTTATAGATTTTTTTCTCTTCTGACCCACGCGGTCACTTGTTTCATTTCCCGCTCCCATAATTTTTCGCGCTGTTTTCCTTAGCCTTAAATTGTTCTGGATTATTCTGCCTTCTCACCCAGGCGGTCAATTGTTTCATTCCCCCCTCCCCTAATTTTTCGCGCTGTTTTCCTCAGCCTTAAATTCTTCTGGATTATTCTGCCTTCTCACCCACGCGGTCACTTGTTTCATTCCCCCCTCCCCTAATTTTTCGCGCTGTTTTCATAGCCTTAAATTCTTCTGGATTATTCTGCCTTCTGACCCACGCGGTCACTTGTTTCATTTCCCCTCCCCTAATTTTTCGCGCTGTTTTCCTCAGCCTTAAATTCTTCTGGATTATTCTGCCTTCTGACCCACGCAGTCAGCTGTTTCATTCCCTCCTCCCCTAATTTTTCGCGCAGTTTTCCTCAGCCTTAAATTCTTCTGGTTATTCTGCCTTCTGACCCACGCGGTCACTGGTTTCATTTCCCCCCTCCCCTAATTTTTCGCCCTGTTTTCCTCAGCCTTAAATTCTTCTGGATTATTCTGCCTTCTGACCCACGCAGTCAATTGTTTCATTCCCCCCTCCCCTAATTTTTCGCGCTGTTTTCCTCAGCCTTAAATTCTTCTAAATTGTTCTGCCTTCTGACCCACGCGGTCACTTGTTTTATTTCCCGCTCCCCTAATTTTTCGCGCTGTTTTCCTTAGCCTTAAATTCTTCTGGATTATTTTTCCTTCTGACCCACGCAGTCAATTGTTTCATTCCCCCCTCCCCTAATTTTTCGCGCTGTTTTCCTTAGCCTTAAATTCTTCTGGATTATTCTGCCTTCTCACCCAGGCGGTGACTTGTTTCATTCCCTCCCCCCCTAATTTTCGCGCTGTTTTCCTGAGCCTCTAAATTCTTCTGGATTATTCTGCCTTCACACCCAAGCGGTCACTTGTTTCATTCCCCCCCCCTAATTTTTCGCACTGTTTTCCTCAGCCTTAAATTTTTCTGGATTATTCTGCCTTCTCACCCAGGCGGTCACTTGTTTCATTCCCCCCTTCCCTAATTTTTCGCCCTGTTTTCCTCAGCCTTACATTCTTCTGGATTATTCTGCCTTCTCACCTAGGCGGTCACTTGTTTCATTCCGTCCTTCCCTAATTTTTTGCGCTGTTTTCCTCAACCTTAAATTCTTATAGATTATTTTGTCTTCTGACCTACGCGGTCACTTGTTTCATTTCCCGCTCCCATAATTTTTCGCGCTGTTTTCCTCAGCCTTAAATTCTTCTGGATTATTCTGCATTCTGACCCACGCGGTCACTTGTTTCATTTCCCCCTCCCCTAATTTTTCGCGCTGTTTTCCTCAGCCTTAAATTCTTCTGGATTATTCTGCCTCCTCACCCAGGCGGTCACTTGTTTCATTCCACCCTTCCCTAATTTTTCGCACTGTTTTCCTCAGCCTTGAATTCTTCTGGATTGTTCTGCTTTCTGTATCACGCGGTCACTTGTTTCCTTCCCCCCTCCCCTAATTTTTCACGCTGTTTTCCTTAGCCTTAAATTCTTCTGGATTATTCTGCCTTCTCACCCAGGCGGTCACTTGTTTCATTCCCCCATCCCCTAATTTTTCGCGCTGTTTTCCTTAGCCTTAAATTCTTCTGGATTATTCAGCCTTCTGACCCACGCGGTCACTTGTTTCATTTCCCCCTCCCCTAATTTTTCGCGCTGTTTTCCTCAGCCTTAAATTCTTCTGGATTATTCTGCCTTCTCACCCAGGCGGTCACTTGTATCATTCACCCCTTCCCTAATTTTTGCGCTGTTTTCCTCAGCCTTGAATTCTTCTGGATTGTTCTGCCTTCTGACCCACGCGGACACTTGTTTCCTTCCCCCCTCCCCTAATTTTTCACGCTTTTTTCCTCAGCCTTAAATTCCTTTGGATTATTCTGCCTTCTAACTCACGCGGTCACTTGTTTTATTCCACCCTCCCCTAACTTTTCGCGCTGTTTTCCATAGCCATAAATTCTTCTGGAGTATTCTGCCTTCTCACCCAGGCAGTCACTTGTTTCATTCCCTCCTTCCCTAATTTTTCGCGCTGTTTTCCTCAGCCTTAAATCCTTCTGGATTATTCTGCCTTCTCACCCACGCGGTCACTTGTATGATTCCCTCCTCCCCTAATTTTTCGCGCTGTTTTTCTCAGCCTTAAATTCTTCTGGATTATTCTGCCTTCTGACCCACGCGGTCACATATTTCATTCCCCCCTCCCCTAATTTTTGGCGCTGTTTAACTCAGCCTTAAATTCTTCGGGATTATTCTGCCTTCTCACCCAGGCGGTCACTTGCTTCATTCCCCCCTCCCCTAATTTTTCGCGCTGTTTTCCTCAGCCTTAAATTCTTCTAAATTGTTCTGCCTTCTGACCCACGCGGTCACTTGTTTCATTCCCCCCTCCCCTTATTTTTCACGCTGTTTTCCTCAGCCTTAAATTCTTCTGGATTATTCTGCCTTCTGACCCAGGCAGTCAATTGTTTTCATTCCTCCCTCCCCTAATTTTTCGCGCTGTTTTCCTCAACCTTAAATTCTTATAGATTATTTTGTCTTCTGACCCACGCGGTCACTTGTTTCATTCCCCCCTCCCCTAATTTTTCGCGCTGTTTTCCTCAACCTTAAATTCTTATAGATTATCTTGTCTTCTGACCCACGCGGTCACTTGTTTTATTTCCCACTCCCATAATTTTTTGCGCTCTTTTCCTTAGCCTTAAATTCTTCTGGATTATTCTGCCTTCTCACCCAGGCGCTCACTTGTTTCATTCTCCCCTCCCCTAATTTTTCGCGCTATTTTTCTTAGCCTTAAATTCTTCTGGATTATTCTGCCTTCTGACCCACGCGGTCACTTGTTTCATTTCTCCCTCCCCTAATTTTTCGCGCTGTTTTCCTCAGCCTTAAATTCTTATAGATTATTTGGCCTTCTGACCCATGCGGTCACTTGTTTCATTTCCCCCTCCCCGAACTTTTCGCGCTGTTTTCCTAAGCTTTAAATTCTTTTGGATTAATCTGCCTTCTGACCCGAGCGATCACTTGTTTCATTTCCCCCTCCCCTAACTTTTCGCGCTGTTTTCCTAAGCCTTAAATTCTTCGAGATTATTCTGCCTTCTAACCCGCGCGGTCACTTGTTTCATTTCCCCCTTCCCTAATTTTTCGCGCTGTTTTCCTCAGCTTTAAATTCTTATAGATTATTTTGTCTTCTGCCCACGCGGTCACTTGTTTTATTTCCCGCTCCCATAATTTTTCGCGCTGTTTTCCTTAGCCTTAAATTCTTCTGGATTATTCTGCCTTCTCACCCATGCGGTCACTTGTTTCATTCCCCCCCCCCCCTAATTTTTCGCGCTGTTTTCCTCAGCCTTAAATTCTTCTGGATTATTCTGCCTTCTCACCCACGCGCTCACTTGTTTCATTCTCCCCTCCCCTAATTTTTCGCGCTATTTTTCTTAGCCCCAAATTCTTCTGGATTATTCTGCCTTCTGACCCACGCGGTCACTTGTTTCATCCCTCCCTCCCTTAATTTTTCGCGCTGTTTTCCTCAGCCTTAAATTCTTCTGGATTGTTCTGCCTTCTGACCCACGCGGTCACTTGTTTCATTTCCACCTCCCCTAATTTTTCAAGCTGTTTTCCTCAGCCTTAAATTCTTCTGGATTATTCTGCCTTCTCACCCAAGCGGTCACTTGTTTCATTCCTTCCTTCCCTAATTTTTCGCGCTGTTTTCCTCAGCTTTAAATTCTTCTAGATTATTCTGCCTTATGACCCACGCGGTCACTTGTTTCATTCCCCCCTCCCCTAATTTTTCGCCCTGTTTTCCTCAGCATTCCATTCTTCTGGATTATTCTGCCTTCTGACCCACGCGGTCATTTGTTTCATTCCCCCCTTACCTAATTTTTCGCGCTGTTTTCCTCAGCCTTAAATTCTTATAGATTATTTGGCCTTCTGACCCATGCGGTCACTTGTTTCATTCCCCCCTTCCGGAACTTTTCGCGCTGTTTTCCTAAGCTTTAAATTCTTTTGGATTAATCTGCCTTCTGACCCGAGCGGTCACTTGTTTCATTCCCCCCTCCCCTAACTTTTCGCGCTGTTTTCCTAAGCCTTAAATTCTTCGAGATTATTCTGCCTTCTAACCCCCGCGGTCACTTGTTTCATTCCCCCCTTCCCGAATTTTTCGCGCTGTTTTCCTCAGCCTTAAATTCTTCTAGATTATTCTGCCTTCTGGCCCACGCGGTCACTTGTTTCATCCCCCCCCCCCATTAATTTTTCGCACTGTTTTCCTAAGCCTTAAATTCTTCTGGATTATTCTGCCTTCTGACCCACGCGGTCACTTGTTTCATTCCACCCTCCCCTAATTGTTGGCGCTGTTTTCCTAAGCCTTAAATTCTTCTGGTTTATTCTGCCTTCTGACCCACGCAGTCACTTGTTTCATTCCCCCTCCCCTAATTTTTCGAACCTGTTTTCCTAAGCCTTAAATTCTTCTGGATTATTCTGCCTTCTGACCCACGCGGTCACTTGTTTCATTCCACCCTCCCCTAATTGTTGGCGCTGTTTTCCTAAGCCTTACTTTCTTCTGGATTATTCTGCCTTCTGACCCACGCGGGCACTTGTTTCATTCCCCCCTTACCTATTTTTTCGCGCTGTTTTCCTCAGCTTTAAATTCTTATAGATTTTTTTCTCTTCTGACCCACGCGGTCACTTGTTTCATTTCCCGCTCCCATAATTTTTCGCGCTGTTTTCCTTAGCCTTAAATTCTTCTGGATTATTCAGCCTTCTGACCCACGCGGTCACTTGTTTCATTTCCCCCTCCCCTAATTTTTCGCGCTGTTTTCCTCAGCCTTAAATTCTTCTGGATTATTCTGCCTTCTCACCCAGGCGGTCACTTGTTTCATTCACCCCTTCCCTAATTTTTGCGCTGTTTTCCTCAGCCTTGAATTCTTCTGGATTGTTCTGCCTTCTGACCCACGCGGACACTTGTTTCCTTCCCCCCTCCCCTAATTTTTCACGCTTTTTTCCTCAGCCTTAAATTCCTTTGGATTATTCTGCCTTCTAACTCACGCGGTCACTTGTTTTATTCCACCCTCCCCTAACTTTTCGCGATGTTTTCCATAGCCATAAATTCTTCTGGAGTATTCTGCCTTCTCACTCAGGCAGTCACTTGTTTCATTCCCTCCTTCCCTAATTTTTCGCGCTGTTTTCCTCAGCCTTAAATCCTTCTGGATTATTCTGCCTTCTCACCCACGCGGTCACTTGTATGATTCCCTCCTCCCCTAATTTTTCGCGCTGTTTTCCTTAGCCTTAAATTCTTCTGGATTATTCTGCCTTCTCACCCAGGCGGTGACTTGTTTCATTCCCTCCCCCCCTAATTTTCGCGCTGTTTTCCTGAGCCTCTAAATTCTTCTGGATTATTCTGCCTTCACACCCAAGCGGTCACTTGTTTCATTCCCCCCCCCTAATTTTTCGCACTGTTTTCCTCAGCCTTAAATTCTTCGGGATTATTCTGCCTTCTCACCCAGGCGGTCACTTGCTTCATTCCCCCCTCCCCTAATTTTTCGCGCTGTTTTCCTCAGCCTTAAATTCTTCTAAATTGTTCTGCCTTCTGACCCACGCGGTCACTTGTTTCATTCCCCCCTTCCCTTATTTTTCACGCTGTTTTCCTCAGCCTTAAATTCTTCTGGATTATTCTGCCTTCTGACCCAGGCAGTCAATTGTTTTCATTCCTCCCTCCCCTAATTTTTCGCGCTGTTTTCCTCAACCTTAAATTCTTATAGATTATTTTGTCTTCTGACCCACGCGGTCACTTGTTTCATTCCCCCCTCCCCTAATTTTTCGCGCTGTTTTCCTCAACCTTAAATTCTTATAGATTATCTTGTCTTCTGACCCACGCGGTCACTTGTTTTATTTCCCACTCCCATAATTTTTTGCGCTCTTTTCCTTAGCCTTAAATTCTTCTGGATTATTCTGCCTTCTCACCCAGGCGGTCACTTGTTTCATTCCCCCCCCCCCAAATTTTTCGCGTTGTTTTCCTGAGCCTTAAATTCTTCTGTATTATTCTGCCCTCTCACGCACGCGCTCACTTGTTTCATTCTCCCCTCCCCTAATTTTTCGCGCTATTTTTCTTAGCCTTAAATTCTTCTGGATTATTCTGCCTTCTGACCCACGCGGTCACTTGTTTCATTTCTCCCTCCCCTAATTTTTCGCGCTGTTTTCCTCAGCCTTAAATTCTTATAGATTATTTGGCCTTCTGACCCATGCGGTCACTTGTTTCATTCCCCCCTCCCCGAACTTTTCGCGCTGTTTTCCTAAGCTTTAAATTCTTTTGGATTAATCTGCCTTCTGACCCGAGCGATCACTTGTTTCATTTCCCCCTCCCCTAACTTTTCGCGCTGTTTTCCTAAGCCTTAAATTCTTCGAGATTATTCTGCCTTCTAACCCGCGCGGTCACTTGTTTCATTTCCCCCTTCCCTAATTTTTCGCGCTGTTTTCCTCAGCCTTAAATTCTTCTAAATTGTTCTGCCTTCTGACCCACGCGGTCACTTGTTTCATTTCTCCCTCCCCTAATTTTTCGCGCTGTTTTCCTCAGCCTTAAATTCTTATAGATTATTTGGCCTTCTGACCCATGCGGTCACTTGTTTCATTCCCCCCTCCCCGAACTTTTCGCGCTGTTTTCCTAAGCTTTAATTCTTTTGGATTAATCTGCCTTCTGACCCGAGCGATCACTTGTTTCATTTCCCCCTCCCCTAACTTTTCGCGCTGTTTTCCTAAGCCTTAAATTCTTCGAGATTATTCTGCCTTCTAACCCGCGCGGTCACTTGTTTCATTTCCCCCTTCCCTAATTTTTCGCGCTGTTTTCCTCAGCCTTAAATTCTTCTAAATTGTTCTGCCTTCTGACCCACGCGGTCACTTGTTTCATTCCCCCCCTCCCCTAATTTTTCACGCTGTTTTCCTCAGCCTTAAATTCTTCTGGATTATTCTGCCTTCTGATCCAGGCAGTCAATTGTTTTCATTCCCCCCTCCCCTAATTTTTCGCGCTGTTTTCCTCAACCTTAAATTCTTATAGATTATTTTGTCTTCTGCCAACGCGGTCACTTGTTTTATTTCCCGCTCCCATAATTTTTCGCGCTGTTTTCCTTAGCCTTAAATTCTTCTGGATTATTCTGCCTTCTCACCCATGCGGTCACTTGTTTCATTCCCCCCCCCCTAATTTTTCGCGCTGTTTTCCTGAGCCTTAAATTCTTCTGGATTATTCTGCCTTCTCACCCACGCGCTCACTTGTTTCATTCTCCCCTCCCCTAATTTTTCGCGCTATTTTTCTTAGCCCTAAATTCTTCTGGATTATTCTGCCTTCTGACCCACGCGGTCACTTGTTTCATCCCTCCCTCCCCTAATTTTTCGCGCTGTTTTCCTCAGCCTTAAATTCTTCTGGATTGTTCTGCCTTCTGACCCACGCGGTCACTTGTTTCATTTCCACCTCTCCTAATTTTTCAAGCTGTTTTCCTCAGCCTTAAATTCTTCTGGATTATTCTGCCTTCTCACCCAAGCGGTCACTTGTTTCATTCCTTCCTCCCCTAATTTTTCGCGCTGTTTTCCTCAGCTTTAAATTCTTCTAGATTATTCTGCCTTATGACCCACGCGGTCACTTGTTTCATTCCCCCCTCCCCTAATTTTTCGCCCTGTTTTCCTCAGCATTCCATTCTTCTGGATTATTCTGCCTTCTGACCCACGCGGTCATTTGTTTCATTCCCCCCTTACCTAATTTTTCGCGCTGTTTTCCTCAGCCTTAAATTCTTATAGATTATTTGGCCTTCTGACCCATGCGGTCACTTGTTTCATTCCCCCCTCCCGGAACTTTTCGCGCTGTTTTCCTAAGCTTTAAATTCTTTTGGATTAATCTGCCTTCTGACCCGAGCGGTCACTTGTTTCATTCCCCCCTCCCCTAACTTTTCGCGCTGTTTTCCTAAGCCTTAAATTCTTCGAGATTATTCTGCCTTCTAACCCCCGCGGTCACTTGTTTCATTCCCCCCTTCCCGAATTTTTCGCGCTGTTTTCCTCAGCCTTAAATTCTTCTAGATTATTCTGCCTTCTGGCCCACGCGGTCACTTGTTTCATCCCCCCCCCCATTAATTTTTCGCACTGTTTTCCTAAGCCTTAAATTCTTCTGGATTATTCTGCCTTCTGACCCACGCGGTCACTTGTTTCATTCCACCCTCCCCTAATTGTTGGCGCTGTTTTCCTAAGCCTTAAATTCTTCTGGTTTATTCTGCCTTCTGACCCACGCAGTCACTTGTTTCATTCCCCCTCCCCTAATTTTTCGAACCTGTTTTCCTCAGCCTTACTTTCTTCTGGATTATTCTGCCTTCTGACCCACGCGGGCACTTGTTTCATTCCCCCCTTACCTATTTTTTCGCGCTGTTTTCCTCAGCCTTAAATTCTTATAGATTTTTTTATCTTCTGACCCACGCGGTCACTTGTTTCATTTCCCGCTCCCATAATTTTTCGCGCTGTTTTCCTTAGCCTTAAATTGTTCTGGATTATTCTGCCTTCTCACCAAGGCGGTCAATTGTTTCATTTCCCCTCCCCTAATTTTTCGCGCTGTTTTCCTCAGCCTTAAATTCTTCTGGATTATTCTGCCTTCTGACCCACGCAGTCAGCTGTTTCATTCCCTCCTCCCCTAATTTTTCGCGCAGTTTTCCTCAGCCTTAAATTCTTCTGGTTATTCTGCCTTCTGACCCACGCGGTCACTGGTTTCATTTCCCCCCTCCCCTAATTTTTTGCCCTGTTTTCCTCAGCCTTAAATTCTTCTGGATTATTCTGCCTTCTGACCCACGCAGTCAATTGTTTCATTCCCCCCTCCCCTAATTTTTCGCGCTGTTTTCCTCAGCCTTAAATTCTTCTAAATTGTTCTGCCTTCTGACCCACGCGGTCACTTGTTTTATTTCCCGCTCCCCTAATTTTTCGCGCTGTTTTCCTTAGCCTTAAATTCTTCTGGATTATTTTGCCTTCTGACCCACGCAGTCAATTGTTTCATTCCCCCCTCCCCTAATTTTTCGCGCTGTTTTCCTTAGCCTTAAATTCTTCTGGATTATTCTGCCTTCTCACCCAGGCGGTGACTTGTTTCATTCCCTCCCCCCCTAATTTTCGCGCTGTTTTCCTGAGCCTCTAAATTCTTCTGGATTATTCTGCCTTCACACCCAAGCGGTCACTTGTTTCATTCCCCCCCCCCCTAATTTTTCGCACTGTTTTCCTCAGCCTTAAATTTTTCGGATTACTCTGCCTTCACACCCAGGCGGTCACTTGTTTCATTCCGTCCTTCCCTAATTTTTCGCGCTGTTTTCCTCAGCCTTAAATTCTTCTGGATTACTCTGCCTTCACACCCAAGCGGTCACTTGTTTCATTCCCTCCTCCCCTAATTTTTCGCGCTGTTTTCCTCAGCCTTAAATTCTTCAGGATTACTCTGCCTTCACACCCATGCGGTCACTTGTTTCATTCCCCCCCCCCTAATTTTTCGCGCTGTTTTCCTCAGCCTTAAATTCTTCTGGATTACTCTGCCTTCACACCCAGGTGGTCACTTGTTTCATTCCCTCCTCCCCTAATTTTTCGCGCTGTTTTCCTGAGCCCTAAATTCTTCTGGATTATTCTGCCTTCTCACCCAGGCGGTCACTTGTTTCATTCCCCCCCCCCCCTAATTTTTCGCGCTGTTTTCCTCAGCCTTAAATTCTTCTGGATTACTCTGCCTTCACACCCAAGCGGTCACTTGTTTCATTCCCCCCCCCCTAATTTTCGCGCTGTTTTCCTCAGCTTTAAATTCTTCTAGATTATTCTGCCTTCTCACCCAGGCGGTCACTTTTTTCATTCCCCCCTTCCCTAATTTTTCTCCCTGTTTTCCTCAGCCTTACATTCTTCTGGATTATTCTGTCTTCTCACCTAGGCGGTCACTTGTTTCATTCTCTCCTCCCCTAATTTTTCGCGCTGTTTTCCTCAGCCTTAAATTCTTCTGGATTATTCTGCCTTCTCACCTAGGCGGTCACTTGTTTCATTCCCCCCTTCCCTAATTTTTCGCGCTGTTTTCCTCAGCCTTAAATTCTTCTGGATTACTCTGCCTTCACACCCAAGCGGTCACTTGTTTCATTCCCTCCTCCCCTAATTTTTCACGCTGTTTTCCTCAGCCTTAAATTCTTCTGGATTATTCTGCCTTCACACCCAAGCGGTCACTTGTTTCATTCCCACCTTCCCTAATTTTTCACGCTGTTTTCCTCAGCCTTAAATTCTTCTGGATTATTCTGCCTTCTCACCCAGGCGGTCACTTGTTTCATTCCCCCCTTCCCTAATTTTTCGCCCTGTTTTCCTCAGCCTTACATTCTTCTGGATTATTCTGCCTTCTCACCTAGGCGGTCACTTGTTTCATTCCGTCCTTCCCTAATTTTTTGCGCTGTTTTCCTCAACCTTAAATTCTTATAGATTATTTTGTCTTCTGACCTACGCGGTCACTTGTTTCATTTCCCGCTCCCATAATTTTTCGCGCTGTTTTCCTTAGCCTTAAATTCTTCTGGATTATTCTGCATTCTGACCCACGCGGTCACTTGTTTCATTTCCCTCTCCCCTAATTTTTCGCGCTGTTTTCCTCAGCCTTAAATTCTTCTGGATTATTCTGCCTTCTGACCCACGCGGTCACTTGTTTCATTTCCCCCTCCCCTAATTTTTCGCGCTGTTTTCCTCAGCCTTAAATTCTTCTGGATTATTCTGCCTTCTCACCCAGGCGGTCACTTGTTTCATTCCACCCTTCCCTAATTTTTCGCACTGTTTTCCTCAGCCTTGAATTCTTCTGGATTGTTCTGCTTTCTGTATCACGCGGTCACTTGTTTCCTTCCCCCCTCCCCTAATTTTTCACGCTGTTTTCCTTAGCCTTAAATTCTTCTGGATTATTCTGCCTTCTCACCCAGGCGGTCACTTGTTTCATTCCCCCATCCCCTAATTTTTCGCGCTGTTTTCCTTAGCCTTAAATTCTTCTGGATTATTCAGCCTTCTGACCCACGCGGTCACTTGTTTCATTTCCCCCTCCCCTAATTTTTCGCGCTGTTTTCCTCAGCCTTAAATTCTTCTGGATTATTCTGCCTTCTCACCCAGGCGGTCACTTGTTTCATTCACCCCTTCCCTAATTTTTCGCGCTGTTTTCCTCAGCCTTGAATTCTTCTGGATTGTTCTGCCTTCTGACCCACGCGGACACTCTTTTCCTTCCCCCCTCCCCTAATTTTTCACGCTTTTTTCCTCAGCCTTAAATTCTTCTATATTATTCTACCTTCTGACCCACGCGGTCACTTGTTTCATTCCCCTCTCCCCTAATTTTCGCGCAGTTTTCCTCAGCCTTAAATTCTTCTGGATTATTCTGCCTTCACACCCAAGCGGTCACTTGTTTCATTCCCACCTTCCCTAATTTTTCACGCTGTTTTCCTCAGCCTTAAATTCTTCTGGATTATTCTGCCTTCTCACCCAGGCGGTCACTTGTTTCATTCCCCCCTTCCCTAATTTTTCGCCCTGTTTTCCTCAGCCTTACATTCTTCTGGATTATTCTGCCTTCTCACCTAGGCGGTCACTTGTTTCATTCCGTCCTTCCCTAATTTTTTGCGCTGTTTTCCTCAACCTTAAATTCTTATAGATTATTTTGTCTTCTGACCTACGCGGTCACTTGTTTCATTTCCCGCTCCCATAATTTTTCGCGCTGTTTTCCTTAGCCTTAAATTCTTCTGGATTATTCTGCATTCTGACCCACGCGGTCACTTGTTTCATTTCCCTCTCCCCTAATTTTTCGCGCTGTTTTCCTCAGCCTTAAATTCTTCTGGATTATTCTGCCTTCTGACCCACGCGGTCACTTGTTTCATTTCGCCCTCCCCTAATTTTTTGCGCTGTTTTCCTCAGCCTTAAATTCTTCTGGATTATTCTGCCTTCTCACCCAGGCGGTCACTTGTTTCATTCCACCCTTCCCTAATTTTTCGCACTGTTTTCCTCAGCCTTGAATTCTTCTGGATTGTTCTGCTTTCTGTATCACGCGGTCACTTGTTTCCTTCCCCCCTCCCCTAATTTTTCACGCTGTTTTCCTTAGCCTTAAATTCTTCTGGATTATTCTGCCTTCTCACCCAGGCGGTCACTTGTTTCATTCCCCCATCCCCTAATTTTTCGCGCTGTTTTCCTTAGCCTTAAATTCTTCTGGATTATTCAGCCTTCTGACCCACGCGGTCACTTGTTTCATTTCCCCCTCCCCTAATTTTTCGCGCTGTTTTCCTCATCCTTAAATTCTTCTGGATTATTCTGCCTTCTCACCCAGGCGGTCACTTGTTTCATTCACCCCTTCCCTAATTTTTCGCGCTGTTTTCCTCAGCCTTGAATTCTTCTGGATTGTTCTGCCTTCTGACCCACGCGGACACTCTTTTCCTTCCCCCCTCCCCTAATTTTTCACGCTTTTTTCCTCAGCCTTAAATTCTTCTATATTATTCTACCTTCTGACCCACGCGGTCACTTGTTTCATTCCCCTCTCCCCTAATTTTCGCGCAGTTTTCCTCAGCCTTAAATTCTTTTAGATTATTCTGCCATCTAACCCACGCGGTCACTTGTTTCATTCCCCCCTTCCCTAATTTTTCGCGCTGTTTTCCTCAGCCGAAAATTCTTCTAGATTATTGTTCCTCTCACCCACGCGGTCATTTTTTTCATCCCCGTCCCCCTTAATTTTTCGCGCTGTTTTCCTCAGCCTTAAATTCTTCTGGATTATTCTCCCTTCTAACCCACGCGGTCACTTGTTTCATTACCCCCTCCCCTAATTTTTCGCGCTGTTTTCCTCAGCCCCAAATTCTTCTGGATTATTCTGCCTTCTAACCCACGCGGTCACTCGTTTCATCCCCTCCCCCGCCTAATTTTTCGCGCTGTTTTTCTCGCCCTTAAATTCTTTTGTATTATTCTGCCCTCTCACCCAGGCGGTCACTTGTTTCATTCCCTCCTTCCCTAATTTTTTGCGCTGTTTTCCTCAGCCTTAAATTCTTCTGGATTATTCTGCCTTCTCACCTAGGCGGTCACTTGTTTCATTCCGTCCTTCCCTAATTTTTTGCGCTGTTTTCCTCAACCTTAAATTCTTATAGATTATTTTGTCTTCTGACCCACGCGGTCACTTGTTTTATTCCCCCCTCCCCTAATATTTCGCGCTGTTTTCCTCAGTTTTAAATTCTTCTGGATTATTCTGCCTTCTGCCCCACGCAGTCAACTGATTCATTCACCCCTCCCCTACTTTTCGTGCTGTTTTCCTCAGACTTAAATTCTTCTGGATTACTCTGCCTTCACACCCAAGCGGTCACTTTTTTCATTCCCCCCTTCCCTAATTTTTCTCCCTGTTTTCCTCAGCCTTACATTCTTCTGGATTATTCTGTCTTCTCACCTAGGCGGTCACTTGTTTCATTCTCTCCTCCCCTAATTTTTCGCGCTGTTTTCCTCAGCCTTAAATTCTTCTGGATTATTCTGCCTTCTCACCTAGGCGGTCACTTGTTTCATTCCCCCCTTCCCTAATTTTTCGCGCTGTTTTCCTCAGCCTTAAATTCTTCTGGATTACTCTGCCTTCACACCCAAGCGGTCACTTGTTTTATTCCCCCCTCCCCTAATATTTCGCGCTGTTTTCCTCAGTTTTAAATTCTTCTGGATTATTCTGCCTTCTGCCCCACGCAGTCAACTGATTCATTCACCCCTCCCCTACTTTTCGTGCTGTTTTCCTCAGACTTAAATTCTTCTGGATTACTCTGCCTTCACACCCAAGCGGTCACTTGTTTCATTCCCCCCTTCCCTAATTTTTCGCCCTGTTTTCCTCAGCCTTACATTCTTCTGGATTATTCTGCCTTCTCACCTAGGCGGTCACTTGTTTCATTCCGTCCTTCCCTAATTTTTTGCGCTGTTTTCCTCAACCTTAAATTCTTATAGATTATTTTGTCTTCTGACCTACGCGGTCACTTGTTTCATTTCCCGCTCCCATAATTTTTCGCGCTGTTTTCCTTAGCCTTAAATTCTTCTGGATTATTCTGCATTCTGACCCACGCGGTCACTTGTTTCATTTCCCTCTCCCCTAATTTTTCGCGCTGTTTTCCTCAGCCTTAAATTCTTCTGGATTATTCTGCCTTCTGACCCACGCGGTCACTTGTTTCATTTCCCCCTCCCCTAATTTTTCGCGCTGTTTTCCTCAGCCTTAAATTCTTCTGGATTATTCTGCCTTCTCACCCAGGCGGTCACTTGTTTCATTCCACCCTTCCCTAATTTTTCGCACTGTTTTCCTCAGCCTTGAATTCTTCTGGATTACTCTGCCTTCACACCCAGGCGGTCACTTGTTTCATTCCGTCCTTCCCTAATTTTTCGCGCTGTTTTCCTCAGCCTTAAATTCTTCTGGATTACTCTGCCTTCACACCCAAGCGGTCACTTGTTTCATTCCCTCCTCCCCTAATTTTTCGCGCTGTTTTCCTCAGCCTTAAATTCTTCAGGATTACTCTGCCTTCACACCCATGCGGTCACTTGTTTCATTCCCCCCCCCCTAATTTTTCGCGCTGTTTTCCTCAGCCTTAAATTCTTCTGGATTACTCTGCCTTCACACCCAGGTGGTCACTTGTTTCATTCCCTCCTCCCCTAATTTTTCGCGCTGTTTTCCTGAGCCCTAAATTCTTCTGGATTATTCTGCCTTCTCACCCAGGCGGTCACTTGTTTCATTCCCCCCCCCCCCTAATTTTTCGCGCTGTTTTCCTCAGCCTTAAATTCTTCTGGATTACTCTGCCTTCACACCCAAGCGGTCACTTGTTTCATTCCCCCCCCCCCTAATTTTCGCGCTGTTTTCCTCAGCTTTAAATTCTTCTAGATTATTCTGCCTTCTCACCCAGGCGGTCACTTTTTTCATTCCCCCCTTCCCTAATTTTTCTCCCTGTTTTCCTCAGCCTTACATTCTTCTGGATTATTCTGTCTTCTCACCTAGGCGGTCACTTGTTTCATTCTCTCCTCCCCTAATTTTTCGCGCTGTTTTCCTCAGCCTTAAATTCTTCTGGATTATTCTGCCTTCTCACCTAGGCGGTCACTTGTTTCATTCCCCCCTTCCCTAATTTTTCGCGCTGTTTTCCTCAGCCTTAAATTCTTCTGGATTACTCTGCCTTCACACCCAAGCGGTCACTTGTTTCATTCCCTCCTCCCCTAATTTTTCACGCTGTTTTCCTCAGCCTTAAATTCTTCTGGATTATTCTGCCTTCACACCCAAGCGGTCACTTGTTTCATTCCCACCTTCCCTAATTTTTCACGCTGTTTTCCTCAGCCTTAAATTCTTCTGGATTATTCTGCCTTCTCACCCAGGCGGTCACTTGTTTCATTCCCCCCTTCCCTAATTTTTCGCCCTGTTTTCCTCAGCCTTACATTCTTCTGGATTATTCTGCCTTCTCACCTAGGCGGTCACTTGTTTCATTCCGTCCTTCCCTAATTTTTTGCGCTGTTTTCCTCAACCTTAAATTCTTATAGATTATTTTGTCTTCTGACCTACGCGGTCACTTGTTTCATTTCCCGCTCCCATAATTTTTCGCGCTGTTTTCCTTAGCCTTAAATTCTTCTGGATTATTCTGCATTCTGACCCACGCGGTCACTTGTTTCATTTCCCTCTCCCCTAATTTTTCGCGCTGTTTTCCTCAGCCTTAAATTCTTCTGGATTATTCTGCCTTCTGACCCACGCGGTCACTTGTTTCATTTCCCCCTCCCCTAATTTTTCGCGCTGTTTTCCTCAGCCTTAAATTCTTCTGGATTATTCTGCCTTCTCACCCAGGCGGTCACTTGTTTCATTCCACCCTTCCCTAATTTTTCGCACTGTTTTCCTCAGCCTTGAATTCTTCTGGATTGTTCTGCTTTCTGTATCACGCGGTCACTTGTTTCCTTCCCCCCTCCCCTAATTTTTCACGCTGTTTTCCTTAGCCTTAAATTCTTCTGGATTATTCTGCCTTCTCACCCAGGCGGTCACTTGTTTCATTCCCCCATCCCCTAATTTTTCGCGCTGTTTTCCTTAGCCTTAAATTCTTCTGGATTATTCAGCCTTCTGACCCACGCGGTCACTTGTTTCATTTCCCCCTCCCCTAATTTTTCGCGCTGTTTTCCTCAGCCTTAAATTCTTCTGGATTATTCTGCCTTCTCACCCAGGCGGTCACTTGTTTCATTCACCCCTTCCCTAATTTTTCGCGCTGTTTTCCTCAGCCTTGAATTCTTCTGGATTGTTCTGCCTTCTGACCCACGCGGACACTCTTTTCCTTCCCCCCTCCCCTAATTTTTCACGCTTTTTTCCTCAGCCTTAAATTCTTCTATATTATTCTACCTTCTGACCCACGCGGTCACTTGTTTCATTCCCCTCTCCCCTAATTTTCGCGCAGTTTTCCTCAGCCTTAAATTCTTCTGGATTATTCTGCCTTCACACCCAAGCGGTCACTTGTTTCATTCCCACCTTCCCTAATTTTTCACGCTGTTTTCCTCAGCCTTAAATTCTTCTGGATTATTCTGCCTTCTCACCCAGGCGGTCACTTGTTTCATTCCCCCCTTCCCTAATTTTTCGCCCTGTTTTCCTCAGCCTTACATTCTTCTGGATTATTCTGCCTTCTCACCTAGGCGGTCACTTGTTTCATTCCGTCCTTCCCTAATTTTTTGCGCTGTTTTCCTCAACCTTAAATTCTTATAGATTATTTTGTCTTCTGACCTACGCGGTCACTTGTTTCATTTCCCGCTCCCATAATTTTTCGCGCTGTTTTCCTTAGCCTTAAATTCTTCTGGATTATTCTGCATTCTGACCCACGCGGTCACTTGTTTCATTTCCCTCTCCCCTAATTTTTCGCGCTGTTTTCCTCAGCCTTAAATTCTTCTGGATTATTCTGCCTTCTGACCCACGCGGTCACTTGTTTCATTTCGCCCTCCCCTAATTTTTTGCGCTGTTTTCCTCAGCCTTAAATTCTTCTGGATTATTCTGCCTTCTCACCCAGGCGGTCACTTGTTTCATTCCACCCTTCCCTAATTTTTCGCACTGTTTTCCTCAGCCTTGAATTCTTCTGGATTGTTCTGCTTTCTGTATCACGCGGTCACTTGTTTCCTTCCCCCCTCCCCTAATTTTTCACGCTGTTTTCCTTAGCCTTAAATTCTTCTGGATTATTCTGCCTTCTCACCCAGGCGGTCACTTGTTTCATTCCCCCATCCCCTAATTTTTCGCGCTGTTTTCCTTAGCCTTAAATTCTTCTGGATTATTCAGCCTTCTGACCCACGCGGTCACTTGTTTCATTTCCCCCTCCCCTAATTTTTCGCGCTGTTTTCCTCATCCTTAAATTCTTCTGGATTATTCTGCCTTCTCACCCAGGCGGTCACTTGTTTCATTCACCCCTTCCCTAATTTTTCGCGCTGTTTTCCTCAGCCTTGAATTCTTCTGGATTGTTCTGCCTTCTGACCCACGCGGACACTCTTTTCCTTCCCCCCTCCCCTAATTTTTCACGCTTTTTTCCTCAGCCTTAAATTCTTCTATATTATTCTACCTTCTGACCCACGCGGTCACTTGTTTCATTCCCCTCTCCCCTAATTTTCGCGCAGTTTTCCTCAGCCTTAAATTCTTTTAGATTATTCTGCCATCTAACCCACGCGGTCACTTGTTTCATTCCCCCCTTCCCTAATTTTTCGCGCTGTTTTCCTCAGCCGAAAATTCTTCTAGATTATTGTTCCTCTCACCCACGCGGTCATTTTTTTCATCCCCGTCCCCCTTAATTTTTCGCGCTGTTTTCCTCAGCCTTAAATTCTTCTGGATTATTCTCCCTTCTAACCCACGCGGTCACTTGTTTCATTACCCCCTCCCCTAATTTTTCGCGCTGTTTTCCTCAGCCCCAAATTCTTCTGGATTATTCTGCCTTCTAACCCACGCGGTCACTCGTTTCATCCCCTCCCCCGCCTAATTTTTCGCGCTGTTTTTCTCGCCCTTAAATTCTTTTGTATTATTCTGCCCTCTCACCCAGGCGGTCACTTGTTTCATTCCCTCCTTCCCTAATTTTTTGCGCTGTTTTCCTCAGCCTTAAATTCTTCTGGATTATTCTGCCTTCTCACCTAGGCGGTCACTTGTTTCATTCCGTCCTTCCCTAATTTTTTGCGCTGTTTTCCTCAACCTTAAATTCTTATAGATTATTTTGTCTTCTGACCCACGCGGTCACTTGTTTTATTCCCCCCTCCCCTAATATTTCGCGCTGTTTTCCTCAGTTTTAAATTCTTCTGGATTATTCTGCCTTCTGCCCCACGCAGTCAACTGATTCATTCACCCCTCCCCTACTTTTCGTGCTGTTTTCCTCAGACTTAAATTCTTCTGGATTACTCTGCCTTCACACCCAAGCGGTCACTTTTTTCATTCCCCCCTTCCCTAATTTTTCTCCCTGTTTTCCTCAGCCTTACATTCTTCTGGATTATTCTGTCTTCTCACCTAGGCGGTCACTTGTTTCATTCTCTCCTCCCCTAATTTTTCGCGCTGTTTTCCTCAGCCTTAAATTCTTCTGGATTATTCTGCCTTCTCACCTAGGCGGTCACTTGTTTCATTCCCCCCTTCCCTAATTTTTCGCGCTGTTTTCCTCAGCCTTAAATTCTTCTGGATTACTCTGCCTTCACACCCAAGCGGTCACTTGTTTCATTCCCTCCTCCCCTAATTTTTCGCGCTGTTTTCCTCAGCCTTAAATTCTTCTGGATTATTCTGCCTTCACACCCAAGCGGTCACTTGTTTCATTCCCACCTTCCCTAATTTTTCACGCTGTTTTCCTCAGCCTTAAATTCTTCTGGATTATTCTGCCTTCTCACCCAGGCGGTCACTTGTTTCATTCCCCCCTTCCCTAATTTTTCGCCCTGTTTTCCTCAGCCTTACATTCTTCTGGATTATTCTGCCTTCTCACCTAGGCGGTCACTTGTTTCATTCCGTCCTTCCCTAATTTTTTGCGCTGTTTTCCTCAACCTTAAATTCTTATAGATTATTTTGTCTTCTGACCTACGCGGTCACTTGTTTCATTTCCCGCTCCCATAATTTTTCGCGCTGTTTTCCTTAGCCTTAAATTCTTCTGGATTATTCTGCATTCTGACCCACGCGGTCACTTGTTTCATTTCCCTCTCCCCTAATTTTTCGCGCTGTTTTCCTCAGCCTTAAATTCTTCTGGATTATTCTGCCTTCTGACCCACGCGGTCACTTGTTTCATTTCCCCCTCCCCTAATTTTTCGCGCTGTTTTCCTCAGCCTTAAATTCTTCTGGATTATTCTGCCTTCTCACCCAGGCGGTCACTTGTTTCATTCCACCCTTCCCTAATTTTTCGCACTGTTTTCCTCAGCCTTGAATTCTTCTGGATTGTTCTGCTTTCTGTATCACGCGGTCACTTGTTTCCTTCCCCCCTCCCCTAATTTTTCACGCTGTTTTCCTTAGCCTTAAATTCTTCTGGATTATTCTGCCTTCTCACCCAGGCGGTCACTTGTTTCATTCCCCCATCCCCTAATTTTTCGCGCTGTTTTCCTTAGCCTTAAATTCTTCTGGATTATTCAGCCTTCTGACCCACGCGGTCACTTGTTTCATTTCCCCCTCCCCTAATTTTTCGCGCTGTTTTCCTCAGCCTTAAATTCTTCTGGATTATTCTGCCTTCTCACCCAGGCGGTCACTTGTTTCATTCACCCCTTCCCTAATTTTTCGCGCTGTTTTCCTCAGCCTTGAATTCTTCTGGATTGTTCTGCCTTCTGACCCACGCGGACACTCTTTTCCTTCCCCCCTCCCCTAATTTTTCACGCTTTTTTCCTCAGCCTTAAATTCTTCTATATTATTCTACCTTCTGACCCACGCGGTCACTTGTTTCATTCCCCTCTCCCCTAATTTTCGCGCAGTTTTCCTCAGCCTTAAATTCTTCTGGATTATTCTGCCTTCACACCCAAGCGGTCACTTGTTTCATTCCCACCTTCCCTAATTTTTCACGCTGTTTTCCTCAGCCTTAAATTCTTCTGGATTATTCTGCCTTCTCACCCAGGCGGTCACTTGTTTCATTCCCCCCTTCCCTAATTTTTCGCCCTGTTTTCCTCAGCCTTACATTCTTCTGGATTATTCTGCCTTCTCACCTAGGCGGTCACTTGTTTCATTCCGTCCTTCCCTAATTTTTTGCGCTGTTTTCCTCAACCTTAAATTCTTATAGATTATTTTGTCTTCTGACCTACGCGGTCACTTGTTTCATTTCCCGCTCCCATAATTTTTCGCGCTGTTTTCCTTAGCCTTAAATTCTTCTGGATTATTCTGCATTCTGACCCACGCGGTCACTTGTTTCATTTCCCTCTCCCCTAATTTTTCGCGCTGTTTTCCTCAGCCTTAAATTCTTCTGGATTATTCTGCCTTCTGACCCACGCGGTCACTTGTTTCATTTCGCCCTCCCCTAATTTTTCGCGCTGTTTTCCTCAGCCTTAAATTCTTCTGGATTATTCTGCCTTCTCACCCAGGCGGTCACTTGTTTCATTCCACCCTTCCCTAATTTTTCGCACTGTTTTCCTCAGCCTTGAATTCTTCTGGATTGTTCTGCTTTCTGTATCACGCGGTCACTTGTTTCCTTCCCCCCTCCCCTAATTTTTCACGCTGTTTTCCTTAGCCTTAAATTCTTCTGGATTATTCTGCCTTCTCACCCAGGCGGTCACTTGTTTCATTCCCCCATCCCCTAATTTTTCGCGCTGTTTTCCTTAGCCTTAAATTCTTCTGGATTATTCAGCCTTCTGACCCACGCGGTCACTTGTTTCATTTCCCCCTCCCCTAATTTTTCGCGCTGTTTTCCTCATCCTTAAATTCTTCTGGATTATTCTGCCTTCTCACCCAGGCGGTCACTTGTTTCATTCACCCCTTCCCTAATTTTTCGCGCTGTTTTCCTCAGCCTTGAATTCTTCTGGATTGTTCTGCCTTCTGACCCACGCGGACACTCTTTTCCTTCCCCCCTCCCCTAATTTTTCACGCTTTTTTCCTCAGCCTTAAATTCTTCTATATTATTCTACCTTCTGACCCACGCGGTCACTTGTTTCATTCCCCTCTCCCCTAATTTTCGCGCAGTTTTCCTCAGCCTTAAATTCTTTTAGATTATTCTGCCATCTAACCCACGCGGTCACTTGTTTCATTCCCCCCTTCCCTAATTTTTCGCGCTGTTTTCCTCAGCCGAAAATTCTTCTAGATTATTGTTCCTCTCACCCACGCGGTCACTTTTTTCATCCCCGTCCCCCTTAATTTTTCGCGCTGTTTTCCTCAGCCTTAAATTCTTCTGGATTATTCTCCCTTCTAACCCACGCGGTCACTTGTTTCATTACCCCCTCCCCTAATTTTTCGCGCTGTTTTCCTCAGCCCCAAATTCTTCTGGATTATTCTGCCTTCTAACCCACGCGGTCACTCGTTTCATCCCCTCCCCCGCCTAATTTTTCGCGCTGTTTTTCTCGCCCTTAAATTCTTTTGTATTATTCTGCCCTCTCACCCAGGCGGTCACTTGTTTCATTCCCTCCTTCCCTAATTTTTTGCGCTGTTTTCCTCAGCCTTAAATTCTTCTGGATTATTCTGCCTTCTCACCTAGGCGGTCACTTGTTTCATTCCGTCCTTCCCTAATTTTTTGCGCTGTTTTCCTCAACCTTAAATTCTTATAGATTATTTTGTCTTCTGACCCACGCGGTCACTTGTTTTATTCCCCCCTCCCCTAATATTTCGCGCTGTTTTCCTCAGTTTTAAATTCTTCTGGATTATTCTGCCTTCTGCCCCACGCAGTCAACTGATTCATTCACCCCTCCCCTACTTTTCGTGCTGTTTTCCTCAGACTTAAATTCTTCTGGATTACTCTGCCTTCACACCCAAGCGGTCACTTTTTTCATTCCCCCCTTCCCTAATTTTTCTCCCTGTTTTCCTCAGCCTTACATTCTTCTGGATTATTCTGTCTTCTCACCTAGGCGGTCACTTGTTTCATTCTCTCCTCCCCTAATTTTTCGCGCTGTTTTCCTCAGCCTTAAATTCTTCTGGATTATTCTGCCTTCTCACCTAGGCGGTCACTTGTTTCATTCCCCCCTTCCCTAATTTTTCGCGCTGTTTTCCTCAGCCTTAAATTCTTCTGGATTACTCTGCCTTCACACCCAAGCGGTCACTTGTTTCATTCCCTCCTCCCCTAATTTTTCGCGCTGTTTTCCTCAGCCTTAAATTCTTCTGGATTATTCTGCCTTCACACCCAAGCGGTCACTTGTTTCATTCCCACCTTCCCTAATTTTTCACGCTGTTTTCCTCAGCCTTAAATTCTTCTGGATTATTCTGCCTTCTCACCCAGGCGGTCACTTGTTTCATTCCCCCCTTCCCTAATTTTTCGCCCTGTTTTCCTCAGCCTTACATTCTTCTGGATTATTCTGCCTTCTCACCTAGGCGGTCACTTGTTTCATTCCGTCCTTCCCTAATTTTTTGCGCTGTTTTCCTCAACCTTAAATTCTTATAGATTATTTTGTCTTCTGACCTACGCGGTCACTTGTTTCATTTCCCGCTCCCATAATTTTTCGCGCTGTTTTCCTTAGCCTTAAATTCTTCTGGATTATTCTGCATTCTGACCCACGCGGTCACTTGTTTCATTTCCCTCTCCCCTAATTTTTCGCGCTGTTTTCCTCAGCCTTAAATTCTTCTGGATTATTCTGCCTTCTGACCCACGCGGTCACTTGTTTCATTTCCCCCTCCCCTAATTTTTCGCGCTGTTTTCCTCAGCCTTAAATTCTTCTGGATTATTCTGCCTTCTCACCCAGGCGGTCACTTGTTTCATTCCACCCTTCCCTAATTTTTCGCACTGTTTTCCTCAGCCTTGAATTCTTCTGGATTGTTCTGCTTTCTGTATCACGCGGTCACTTGTTTCCTTCCCCCCTCCCCTAATTTTTCACGCTGTTTTCCTTAGCCTTAAATTCTTCTGGATTATTCTGCCTTCTCACCCAGGCGGTCACTTGTTTCATTCCCCCATCCCCTAATTTTTCGCGCTGTTTTCCTTAGCCTTAAATTCTTCTGGATTATTCAGCCTTCTGACCCACGCGGTCACTTGTTTCATTTCCCCCTCCCCTAATTTTTCGCGCTGTTTTCCTCAGCCTTAAATTCTTCTGGATTATTCTGCCTTCTCACCCAGGCGGTCACTTGTTTCATTCACCCCTTCCCTAATTTTTCGCGCTGTTTTCCTCAGCCTTGAATTCTTCTGGATTGTTCTGCCTTCTGACCCACGCGGACACTCTTTTCCTTCCCCCCTCCCCTAATTTTTCACGCTTTTTTCCTCAGCCTTAAATTCTTCTATATTATTCTACCTTCTGACCCACGCGGTCACTTGTTTCATTCCCCTCTCCCCTAATTTTCGCGCAGTTTTCCTCAGCCTTAAATTCTTCTGGATTATTCTGCCTTCACACCCAAGCGGTCACTTGTTTCATTCCCACCTTCCCTAATTTTTCACGCTGTTTTCCTCAGCCTTAAATTCTTCTGGATTATTCTGCCTTCTCACCCAGGCGGTCACTTGTTTCATTCCCCCCCTTCCCTAATTTTTCGCCCTGTTTTCCTCAGCCTTAAATTCTTCTGGATTATTCTGCCTTCTCACCTAGGCGGTCACTTGTTTCATTCCCCCCTTCCCTAATTTTTCGCGCTGTTTTCCTCAGCCTTAAATTCTTCTGGATTACTCTGCCTTCACACCCAAGCGGTCACTTGTTTCATTCCCTCCTCCCCTAATTTTTCGCGCTGTTTTCCTCAGCCTTAAATTCTTCTGGATTATTCTGCCTTCACACCCAAGCGGTCACTTGTTTCATTCCCACCTTCCCTAATTTTTCACGCTGTTTTCCTCAGCCTTAAATTCTTCTGGATTATTCTGCCTTCTCACCCAGGCGGTCACTTGTTTCATTCCCCCCTTCCCTAATTTTTCGCCCTGTTTTCCTCAGCCTTACATTCTTCTGGATTATTCTGCCTTCTCACCTAGGCGGTCACTTGTTTCATTCCGTCCTTCCCTAATTTTTTGCGCTGTTTTCCTCAACCTTAAATTCTTATAGATTATTTTGTCTTCTGACCTACGCGGTCACTTGTTTCATTTCCCGCTCCCATAATTTTTCGCGCTGTTTTCCTTAGCCTTAAATTCTTCTGGATTATTCTGCATTCTGACCCACGCGGTCACTTGTTTCATTTCCCTCTCCCCTAATTTTTCGCGCTGTTTTCCTCAGCCTTAAATTCTTCTGGATTATTCTGCCTTCTGACCCACGCGGTCACTTGTTTCATTTCGCCCTCCCCTAATTTTTCGCGCTGTTTTCCTCAGCCTTAAATTCTTCTGGATTATTCTGCCTTCTCACCCAGGCGGTCACTTGTTTCATTCCACCCTTCCCTAATTTTTCGCACTGTTTTCCTCAGCCTTGAATTCTTCTGGATTGTTCTGCTTTCTGTATCACGCGGTCACTTGTTTCCTTCCCCCCTCCCCTAATTTTTCACGCTGTTTTCCTTAGCCTTAAATTCTTCTGGATTATTCTGCCTTCTCACCCAGGCGGTCACTTGTTTCATTCCCCCATCCCCTAATTTTTCGCGCTGTTTTCCTTAGCCTTAAATTCTTCTGGATTATTCAGCCTTCTGACCCACGCGGTCACTTGTTTCATTTCCCCCTCCCCTAATTTTTCGCGCTGTTTTCCTCAGCCTTAAATTCTTCTGGATTATTCTGCCTTCTCACCCAGGCGGTCACTTGTTTCATTCACCCCTTCCCTAATTTTTCGCGCTGTTTTCCTCAGCCTTGAATTCTTCTGGATTGTTCTGCCTTCTGACCCACGCGGACACTCTTTTCCTTCCCCCCTCCCCTAATTTTTCACGCTTTTTTCCTCAGCCTTAAATTCTTCTATATTATTCTACCTTCTGACCCACGCGGTCACTTGTTTCATTCCCCTCTCCCCTAATTTTCGCGCAGTTTTCCTCAGCCTTAAATTCTTTTAGATTATTCTGCCATCTAACCCACGCGGTCACTTGTTTCATTCCCCCCTTCCCTAATTTTTCGCGCTGTTTTCCTCAGCCGAAAATTCTTCTAGATTATTGTTCCTCTCACCCACGCGGTCACTTTTTTCATCCCCGTCCCCCTTAATTTTTCGCGCTGTTTTCCTCAGCCTTAAATTCTTCTGGATTATTCTCCCTTCTAACCCACGCGGTCACTTGTTTCATTCCCCCCTCCCCTAATTTTTCGCGCTGTTTTCCTCAGCCCCAAATTCTTCTGGATTATTCTGCCTTCTATCCCACGCGGTCACTCGTTTCATCCCCTCCCCCGCCTAATTTTTCGCGCTGTTTTTCTCGCCCTTAAATTCTTTTGTATTATTCTGCCCTCTCACCCAGGCGGTCACTTGTTTCATTCCCCCCTTCCCTAATTTTTTGCGCTGTTTTCCTCAGCCTTAAATTCTTCTGGATTATTCTGCCTTCTCACCTAGGCGGTCACTTGTTTCATTCCGTCCTTCCCTAATTTTTTGCGCTGTTTTCCTCAACCTTAAATTCTTATAGATTATTTTGTCTTCTGACCCACGCGGTCACTTGTTTTATTCCCCCCTCCCCTAATATTTCGCGCTGTTTTCCTCAGTTTTAAATTCTTCTGGATTATTCTGCCTTCTGCCCCACGCAGTCAACTGATTCATTCACCCCTCCCCTACTTTTCGTGCTGTTTTCCTCAGACTTAAATTCTTCTGGATTACTGTGCCTTCACACCCAAGCGGTCACTTGTTTCATTCCCTCCTCCCCTAATTTTTCGCCCTGTTTTCCTCAGCCTTACATTCTTCTAGATTATTCTGCCTTCTGACCCACGCGGTCACTTGTTTCATTCCCCCCTTCCATAATTTTTCGCGCTGTTTTCCTCAGCCTTAAATTCTTATAGATTATTTTGTCTTCTGACCCACTCGTTCATTTGTTTCATTTCCCGCTCCCATAATTTTTCGCGCTGTTTTCCTTAGCCTTAAATTCCTCTGGATTATTCTCCCTTCTCACCCAGGTGGTCACTTGTTTCATTCCCCCCTCCCCTAATTTTTCGCGCTGTTTTCCTCAGCCTTAAATTCTTCTGGATTATTCTGCTTTCTGACCAACGCGGTCACTTGTTTTATTCCCCCCTCCCCTAATTTTTCGCGCTGTTTTCCTCAACCTTAAATTCTTATAGATTATTTTGTCTTCTGACCCACGCGGTCACTTGTTTCATTCCCCCCTCCCCTAATTTTTCGCGCTGTTTTCCTCAACCTTTATTTCTTATAGATTATTTTGTCTTCTGACCCACGCGGTCACTTGTTTTATTTCCCGCTCCCATAATTTTTCGCGCTGTTTTCCTCAGCCTTAAATTCTTCTGGATTATTCTGCCTTCTGACCCACGCGGTCACTTGTTTCATCCCCCCCCCCCTTAATTTTTCGCCCTGTTTTCCTCAGCCTTAAATTCTTCTGGATTACTCTGCCTTCTGACCCACGCGGTCACTTGTTTCATTCCCCCCTCCCCTAATTTTTCGCGCTGTTTTCCTCAGCCTTAAATTCTTCTGGATTATTCTGCCTTCTGACCCACGCGGTCACTTGTTTCATCCCCCCCCCCCTAATTTTTCGCCCTATTTTCCTCAGCCTTAAATTCTTCTGGATTATTCTGCCTTCTCACCCAGGCGGTCACTTGTTTCATCCCTCCCCCTAATTTTTCGCCCTATTTTCCTCAGCCTTAAATTCTTCTGGATTACTCTGCCTTCTGACCCACGCGGTCACTTGTTTCATTCCCCCCTCCCCTTATTTTTCGCCCTGTTTTCCTCAGCCTTAAATTCTTCTAGATTATTCTGCCTTATGACCCACGCGGTCACTTGTTTCATTCCCCCCTCCCCTAATTTTTCGCCCTGTTTTCCTCAGCCTTACATTCTTCTGGATTATTCTGCCTTCTGACCCACGCGGTCACTTGTTTCATTCCCCCCTCCCCTAATTTTTCGCCCTGTTTTCCTCAGCCTTACATTCTTCTAGATTATTCTGCCTTATGACCCACGCGGTCACTTGTTTCATTCCCCCCTCCCCTAATTTTTCTCCCTGTTTCATAGTTGCCTTGACACTTGCTTTGTACTTCGTTATTCTCGGTATATGTGTGTGTTTTATTTTAGTAGATTTGTTTATTGAATTTGTTGCTTTTCTGTGACCCTTTTTCCACATCATATTCTTCCCTGCTCATTTTTATTATCGCTGTTGCTTCCCTAATTTTATTTTGTTATTGTCTCCACATCAAACTTTGATCCATTTTATCTTACTTATATTTCTCCTCCCTCAATGATGGACAAAGCCACACTTCTTTTCCTAAATAGAGGGTTTAAGGTATCTCCCTCGGTTTTCTCTAGAATTAAAGCACTAGGAATGTCTCGAAATCAATCTGGTCCTATAAAAAGGGGATTTCGTTTATCTTCGGTTTTAAAAAAGTTATTTTTCATTGAACCGTCTACCCCTCCCCCAGTCCCCCTCACTCCCTCCTTCAACCTTCCTACTCACAGTTTATAATGCGTCTCTACTGAATGTTATAAGCGTCGCTAATAAAGTGGAGTTCATTCACGACCTCCTGACTAATTTGCATATCTCCCTCCTTGCCCTCAGTGAAACTTGGCAGGATCAGACTGATAGCTGCTTGTCGCTAGCGACCCCTGATAGCTACGTCTACTCCATAACCCCCGAAACAAACGTGGTGGAGGGGTTGCTCTCATTCATACTGCGCCTCTCTCTCTGAATAACCTTTCATTCCCCCCCCCCCTTCTTTCTTTTGAGGCCCTTATCTCTGTCTCTAATTCTGTTACCTCTCTAACAACTATTGTGCTTTCCCTCTCCCCCCCCCCCCCCAGCTCCTCCCTTGATCTTTTTCTTGATGAATTTAGTAACTTTCTCACTAGTCTCTCCTCATCGGGCAATCTTCTCATCATGGGAAACTTCAACCTCCCAGTCACTAACCATAATCTACCTGCCTTCCTTGAGATCCTTGACCTCTTCTCCCTTACTCAACACGTTTCTTCCCCAACACACTGCCATTTTAGACTTTCTATTTTCCGACTGTCAAATTTCTAACTTGACCACTTCTATCCTGTCTAATGCTATTTCTGACCATTACTTTATTAAATTCAACGTCTTAACCCCCACTTCTTTGCCCTCTCGGCCTCCTCCCATCCCAAAACTTTATCGACGGCTAGCCTCCATTGACATCCCATCCCTCCTTAATGATGCCTCTAATTTACCCCTTCCCGACGCTCTCGCCTCCCCTGACCAAATCCTCTCATCCTTGGAGCAATCCCTCCTAACTTGCCTTAATACCCACTCCCCCATTATCACTCCTTCGTCCTCTCGCCGTCACCGTGCCTCATGGTATTCGCTGGAACTCCTACGCGAGTCTAAATTTTGCAGACGAATTCCTTAAGCCTAATCTGGGCGAGGTTGGGAAAACGAGAATTAAAAACAAAGAGTTAAGAAAAATATATATTATTGAATAAACAGTTAGATTTTTTAAGGGTGAATTTTTCAAGTAACAATTTATGATTGGATTAAGAATTACACGTGAATTAAATTTGAATGAGTTAACGGGAATGGATTTACAATTGATAAATATAATTTGGTAAATAGATTGGTAAATAGATTATAGGTAAATTGGTAAATAGTTATAAGTAAATTGGATGATAAGTAATTGGATGATAAGTAATTGGATAAATAGTAATTGGTTTATACGTAAATTGGATTGGTGAGTAATTGGATGATAAGTAATTGTATTATAAGTAATTGTATTATGAGTAATTGGATTATGAGTAATTTGGATAAATATACAATTGGTGGATAATAATTGGTTGATAAGTAATTGGATAATAAGTAATTGTATTATAAATAATTGGATTATAACGGAGTTGAATGGGTCTGTAAATAAGACAAAAGAATCAAGCATTAATTCCGGATTCGATCTGGAACATATTTAGCTAAACAATTACAATTAAAATATTTACAGACCTGTTTCACCGATGCAGCACAGCTAAGCGAATGAAGCCTCGTGGCTTATTTTTAAGACGCTTGGGAGAGCGGGTGTACCAATCTCCCGATTTATATATATATATATATATATATATATATATATATATATATATATAGTAAGAAATAAATATTTAAATTTGTAGGGGTGTAGACCGCTACAGTGGTAATTGGTGAAATAAGCAAAAAAGTTAACTGTATCTAATATTATCATTCTCTGCTACATTGCTGCAGAATGAAAAACCCAATATATTATTAGGTTTTAACTTATCATTGGTTTCCATAGATTCCCAGCTGATGAATGAAAACTAAATATCAGTACAATGAACAATACAAATCATTCTGACTTCCAACACTAACCTGTGTCATTTTGTCAAAGTTCTGGTCATGACAAACAAATTCATTGTCCTCTTTACACACCCACGTATTGAATCTTTGTGGCATTTCTGTAATTTTACATTTCGCAAATGAATATAAGATTAATACTGAAATTTTCCAAAAACAATGTTAACGTTCCCCAAAATTAATCTATTTCCTGAAGCCATTGATTTTTAGTTTCTTATCAGTGCTCTTGTTGTGAGCTGCATCTGAATCAATTTTGCATTTATAATGCACTTCACTGTTTCTTTCTTTGCTGTAGTTAGATGTGAAGACATTGAACAGACTGGCCACCATTTTAGGATACAATATTTTCAAGAAGCTGTGACCACTAGCACAGCTCAATGTAGCTAGCTGGTCATCTTCTTTCCCAAGTGCAACAACGACCTTCGGAAGACCTCCTTATGGTTGTTATACCCAAACATGGAGTACCACGTTCTTTCCTCCTTCGTTGTTACCTGTATATGTTGCATACATTCCTAGTGAGAGAGACAGTCTTGTGAGAGGGGCATACTAGCCTACTGCTTGACAGCAAGTTTGTGAATGATTTTAGTTTGCCCTGTTGGGATACCTCCATGCCCTTGGCCACTTGCTCGGTGACACGAGTAAGTTTGTCTGAGGCCTTACTTTCAATAAAGATGTCTTAGCAAGAACAGCACCTGTGAGTACGCAGAATCTTGTGTGCCAGGTAACCTGCCAGGTGGATAATTGACTGTTCTGTCCCTTGAACCAGGACATCATGCTCGGCATGAATAGCTGCATCTACCAGCTCCTGGGAACCTCTGGCATCGTCAAGGTGTCGCTGCTGCCTCGCTTCCTCCATCTCGGAGATCACTGTTCTCAAGCTGTAACCAGACAGCCAAACCAGGCTTCCTGCTCTTACCACTGCCTCTCCCTCTATGAACTGACGGACACTACGCCAATGATTTCCTCTAGCCAACTTTCGCAGGTGACCCAAATGACCCTCAAGTTTGTTGGACTGGATTTTAAAAATCGGCAATTGACAGCAGCACACTTAACCATGCTGAATTGACCATATCTGCGTGGACATAAGAGTAGTAAAATAACCAAAATGTATCGTAGTCATTATCATAAGTCATAGCAACAATAATGATAATAATACTGAGAATAATAATAATTATAATAATAATAACAATAATAAAATTATTGTTAATATTATCATTATTGAAGAGTGCTAAAATATATAAAATATTCTGCTACTTATCAATTCTTACTACAATAGCGTAAAATAGTGATATTATCGATATTAATACTACTATGACTATGTACTAGTTACTACTATTAGTGCTCTGACAGAAATCTTCATTAGTCCAAATTTTATGTGTAGTAATTGAACTAGAATATTCTGATTGTTGATAATATGATGTGATAGAACACTGTACGAAACTGATTGCTGTTAAGGTATTGCTGGCCTGTCGCATTGTATGCACTGCGGCTGGTTTGCTCTGCTGTCATACAATAAAAAAACAAGTGTTTAGTGTAGCTACCTTGTAAGGCTAACATAATATTAATATGTTTAAAAACAAATAGTTCAATAAATTTAGCCCTAGAAAAAAACATCATTACAAAAGAAAATCCCGTCACGTTTGTGAATTCAACAAACCAAAATGATAAAAGTAAAAACGCAGACATCTGTTATTCATTTTGACGAGATACGCTATTATGCCTTATTGAACTCATACCATAGACCAGGGGTGGCCAAGTTCTTTAATAAGAAGAGCCACATAGGATACTTTTCATACATATTTGAAAGTTCATGAGCCGCAAAAATTATTTCTTTAAATTACATTTAAAAGTGTTAAAAAATACCAGTACCTCATAAAAAGCCTACTCACCATTACCAATACTTGTTTAATTTTTGCTGGTTCATACATCTCTGAATGTTCAAAAAACAAAATTGTTGTTTTAATTTTGTATTTATAAAATTTGAATGATACAAAATTAAAATTTATTGAAGTCTTACTCAATGATGTATGTCGTGGTTTACCGCCGAGTACGGATGTACGTTTGATTTCGTACATGAATAAATCCGTTCCACTTTTCTCTAAAAGTGCTCTAATTTAATTCATTAACCAGGAAGGTTTCGTACCATGATATATCTATTACCAGTGCTGCGTTCGAGGATCTAATTAAACAACTCCGACAAAATATACTTTTAATCACATAAAAAAAACGAAATATTAAATCTTTAAATGCACTAATTCTATAGCAAGAGGGTCTAATAAAAATTGGCACTACAAATGAGTACTACGAGATGGTTGACGCAAAAATCACTTCTAATACACGAGATTTAAGCTCAATTAATGCGAGTTCTTGGGTCATTTGAAATTGAAATAGTTTGGTTACGACTACCAGATTGAAATGGTTTTGTTACGAATATAGTTTCCCACGGAATGGGAAATAACAAAATGAATATTTTTTGTATTCGTTTTGCCTTTAACTCAGAGGAGGTCGACAATTGGGTGACCTTGAAAGTGAGACGTCTCGATGAGTTAGTTTGGGCGAGTTTGACTGGGATCGTCCTCGCTCAGGTGAGGCGAGCGTGGTGGGATGTGTCGGGAAAACACCTGATGCTTCTCCCAGGGTGGTGGAAGCCGGTGACGGTACTTCTCTCGACTTGAAGATGTAAGTGAGGGGATCTTGGATGAATAGAAGTTATCCCGATCCTTGTGTTACCAATTCTAGCTTCTCCACGATGAGACTTAACTAAGATATGAATCTCTTCTCGAATAGGGATTCACTTTGGTCTTCCTCAAGGGTGAGGGGTATCTCTGCTTATTCAGCAAACTTAGATACGTGATTTTTGCTGGAGAGTTGGTCTCGATATCATTGGTCTGCTCTTTCAAGCGACCAAATGAACAGCCTCGGGAGGGCAAGTCCCGCCTGGTTTCATCTATTTTCTTTATTTCATGTTTGACTCAAGGACTCGTCTTCTTCTCTCGATGGCTACGCGAATTCTCCTCCAAATTTCTCAAGATCGAAATATTTACGTCGATTATCCCCTGGGGAGAGGGGAGACGAGAAAGTTTAGGAGGAGCGAACCTTCACTAGCCCACAGTAAAGCCCCTCTCCTAGGGCATAAATTTTCAACGCTGTGACACTTCGCCCCTTCATGGTTACGCACGGGAAAGGTGAGATTTCATCTATTTGGCAAAAGATAGACATAAACATTCAGATGGGACAGTGAGCCTGGACCTAGATTTTCTGCCGACGAAGCCTTAGGCAGCAAGATTTTTATTCCTTAAGGCTCTCACACCCTCCTATGTTTAAATTAACGGACGAAGGGAGCAGATCTTAGTTGCTTGACTCCGGGATGAAAGTTCACACCACCAGTCTAGTAAATTAAGAAATCTGATGACCGAAATCCGTCTTTGCGCGTGACCTCGAAGGGTCTTGGGGCAGCGGGGAAAGGGGCAGGGAGTCTTGGCCCATGCGGAGCGTAACGGTTGACGCTTTATATATATATAAAAAACTAGCGTCTGCTTGTCCTCGTTATATTCATTCCTCCACAATGTAAAACATTTTCTCTTTGAAGTCTTTGGCTGAAATTCCTTCTTTTTTTTTTAGTTAAAAGTTTAAAATCTAGTTGGAATGATGTTAAGACCGTTCTGAGAAGCTCAGTAAGGTGGTTTTTAGTTAAGATAGCACGAGGTTTTGACTTGACAAATTTCATAACAGAGAAGAGAGATTCAGAGCGGTAAGTTGTTCCGAAAACCGAAAGAAGCCGGAAGCCAATTTCTGAATATTAATATTAGGATACTTTGCTTCTAGGATTTGTTTCCAAAATTCAATTAGAGATGAGATTTTCAAAGCCAAATCTTCTTACAAATCAATAAGCTCTGTTTCTATTGAAATAGCATCCAAGACAAAAGGTGGAGCAACAGGACAGCTATCACTGATTACATCGATTGCAAACGGATTCAAAAGTAATTAAAAACAGGGTTTCAGCTATTTTAGTTTCTCAAACCTATTATCAAAATCATGATTAAGAGGGTCTAGGTTTTCTTTGTATTGTGTTGATTTACTCTTGAATTTTAATTTCAGAAAAGTTGTTAATCTTAATTTAAGGTAGGGAAAGTAGTAAATTATTTTTAGCCAGATCTCTTTGTAAAAGCTCTATTTTATTTTGAAAACTTAAAACTGATTGGGCTAATTCTGTAATAACTTTGTTCCTCCCTTGAAGTTCAAGATTTAAATATTGGAGGTGTTGCATTACATCTGTATACAACATCAGATCTTGTATTCATTCTTGATCTTCTAGTTGTGGGTAATTCTTTCTTTTTTCTTTCATGAAGGCAATAATTGGCTCAAAAAGGGTAACAAACTTATTCAAATGATTGATAATTGACATCCATCTTACAATAGAGTAGAATGAAAGGTTCAGCCCCCCCCCCCCCCGAAAAAAATAAATCTGAATTCACGGTCTGTTTTAGCAATTGTCCGAATGAAATTCACAATTTCTAAAATGCAATTTATAACATTGTCGAACTTAAAGTGTCTACTTACTAAATGCTCAAGATGGATGAAACAGTGAACAAAGAGACATTCAGGATTGTTGGGATCTTGTAATTAATTACTGAACTAGGCAATTCTTGCGACCTACCAAGGCTGGTGCTCCACCTGTGCAATGCTGACAAGTTTATTCAGTGGTACTTGAGCATCTGACAACGCTTTGAAAGTGCCTTTTTATGTCAATACCTTTTATGGTTTCGTTTAAGTTTATCAGATCAGAGAATTCTTCTTTTATATTTTTAACATTTGTAACATACCGAACAAATTTACACTCGAGAGACATCTTGAATGTCATTAGATTCATCCAGTGCTAAGCTGAAAGCCATGCAGCTTTACAGATCATTGTGTAGTGAACGAACAACAGCAGAATTTATTAGTCGCGTGCGACTCTATCATCTTACTATATCGGTCGGTCGGGTCCGTTTTGCTTTTTTTAAGTTTTGGTAATAACATTGTAACTATTCAGCCGATTCGAAAGAGATTTGAAACCCTTATGTTGTTTTACATTCTCTTTCGAATGATATAATTGTTAAGGTCCTCTCAAGATTAGTCGGGAGTTATTAAAAGTTTTGAAGGTCGTAAGGTCATAAATGAGAATAGGTGAGAGCACGCGACTTTGGTCTTTCTGTAGTATGGCGAGAGATGGGGATTTGTTATATTTTCTGTTTAAGTTTAGGGTTCTCTGGATCAAGAAATTCAATCAGATCAGTAATATTTTTTTTTAGAAATTCCCTATGGCCGTAAAGGAATCTAATTCAAACAATATTTCAAGCTATAACAAAACTGCCTTCAGTAGCTAAATCATTTTGTTTCAGAGGGAAAATAGGCTATTTTGTTGAGTTATTAAATTAAATCTCAATATTCTTATCATACTTTTCGCAGTTCTGATTTAGGAGGAAATTCACATGCAATTTTTTATGATTAGATTGCTGGTGACGCTTTAAATTACTGCCTTTAAATTGGCCTATGGTAGTTTGACAGATGAGACACAGAGCCTTATTAACCTTAACAGTAAAAACAAACTCGTTTCCCCTTTGTTGGTTGAAATTTCTGTTTTCTTGTTCGTTTTTTCCATTTTTTACTTGTATGTTTCTCTGTCATTTTTAAGATAGGTTTTATATATTTAACTAAAAACAATCTTCGCTATAAATCAGAAAAGTATTTACTTCAGTACAAATTGCACAACGAATATTCCGCTACTGTAGTATGCGAGGATCTGAACTGAACATTGAAGGCAGCAAGTGAAGCGATGCAGTTTCAACAGCATCTCCAAAACTTGTATTTTGTACTCGGTGTCTGCACTCTCTGGAAACTACATAGCGTCTGACAATTCTTTTTATCGCGGCAATATTTGAAAAGATAATGGGAATAAGTTGCTGAAATTAGCTCATAATAATAATAATAATAATAAAATGTATCATATGCAAATTATCCCCAACATATGTATATATCTTTTAGGTAAAAGTTATTATTATTGTATAAAAAAATGTTTCATCTAACGCGAGATGCAATTTAGCAGTCATGCGCATGCGCGGTCATTAAAGATTAAACGTGCGGGTCCATTTTAGAAATTCGATTGACGTGCCACTGCACTCGATCACGAGAATGAGTCGATGAATTGAAATATATTTTAATCTTGAAAAAAGTATTTATTCGTGTAGGAAAGCAACAAACTACCGTATATTGCGAGTAATATTCGAATCATTTTGTAAAGTTATTATTATTAAATGTTGGTTAAAATTCCAATGAAGCTCACCAAAATTAATGTTCTCTCGAGAGCCACACAAAGTACCTTCAAGAGCCGCATGCGGCTCGAGTGCCACAATTTGGCCACCGTTGCCATAGACTCAGTGTCACACTAGATACATCATTTTAAATTAAATGTTACCTATTAAATGTTGCCTCCAAGCGACCAGATCTCTGATATGGAGGTGCTTCCCTCTTAGTCTTTCTCGGGAGCGCCCTTGGAACAGAAATAACAAAATAGTGGGAAGAGGCTTGTCTGTTCTTGCTGTTAGCCAAGAGAATAGGTTTAGATCTTATGCGAGGGATGATCGGTAACACACCCCTTATGGGCCTGCTCCAACTTATAGACCCCAAGGTTTGTGAACTTCATAATGATCGGTCTATCTGGACCTCGCGCTTACCCCTTCGGTGGTAGTGAGCCGACACCTTTGATGTTTCTCACCATACATTACCAATGCCAGCGAAATTTTCCTACCCCCGGGACCAACCACCCCTGGACGTACCCTACGAGATCACTAATAACACAAATGGTTATGTTCCAATAGAAGCCACCTCCAAGGTGAGCGAGGCCCCAAATATTGGGGCCGATGTAGACTCGACACAGGTGTAGCCTCTCCCATGAACGGGGACCGTCGCTCGCAGGGACCGAGTTTAGGGCCTGATCACATTTAGGGGTTGACCCCTCCCAATGGCCTGAGTCTAGCTCAAATGGAAGTAAAATTAAAGATAGGAAAGAAAGGTAAGGGCTCTCGTTCTTTCGTGGTGGATGATCAATTGGGAAGGGTTTCCTTTGTCATTGCCGATAATAAGCAGGCCGAGGTGGATCCGTCCGGAGCCAGAGTCCTGTTAGAGTTTACAGGCAAAAATGATTACATTAAAAAAAGGTGCGAAGTCTCACAGATATCGGGTCACCTCATCACATCAGAGATGATTCCTGTCCTCTTTGAGCCCCCCAACTTCTAGTACTTCCCGTTTTTTTCTTATTTTTCTCTTTTTTTATTAATATTTCGTTGTTACTTATTGTTTCCCTTCTTTATTTAATTGAACTCAGTTTATCTAAGTTGCTTAAATTTGTTTTCAGTTGTCTTTCCGTGTATATTTTCCATTGGCTCACTCTCTAGTTTGACAGATTTACGAGCTTCATCCTGTTTACTTCGAGATTTTAAGTCCGACTCCTGCTTCACATTCCTCTCTGTACAACGTTTGGACACACATCGTACAGACGCGCACGCACGAACACCTACAGTCTCGCGAGCTCAAACACACTCACATATGTAAGTAGGAAAATACGAAGCACACGCGCGCACACAAACTCACTGTTTCGCAAGCCTATCCCTTCTTCGAGAGTCAAAAGAAAGTAATCATAATCTTATTTTGTGTGTTTTCCCAGCTTTCCTTTTCCTTTAGTAACTACCTAAAACATGCCTCCAATAAGGATTGCGTGCCCAGGGTGTAGTAGAAAATATTATCCAGAGTGGTTCCCCAGACATCCACGCCATGATGCCACTTGTTACATGTGTATAAACAGCAAAAAGTTTGCTTTCCTCGAAAACCTCATTGAGGAGAATAGGAAAGAGACTGAGGCTCTTAAAGTAGAAAACTGCCATCTAAAGGAAGAAGTGATCCACCTTAAAGAAGAAGTAAGTAAACTCAGCAATAAAGTAACAAATGAGGCTCATACCAACTAGGGTTTTCAGGAAGTTAGAAATAATTCAAAAAAAGGTAAGGAGAGTGGATAACCCCCCAACAATCACTCTGACAAACAGGTTCGTTGCTATAGGTGAGGCAAGCTCCTTAAGGGTAAAGTCACATAACGGAGAAAAGCAGGTTATGAAATCCAGCAGCAATGAAGGTACGAGTAACACCTATGTCTTGTCTGAAACCTTTAAGGGGTCAGGGTGTAGCATTTGCCATGGAAAGGAAGAATAGAATGGTCAAGGTAATACCAGATGGTACTTTAGACATAATTACTGAAGACCTTTAGAAAGCAAAACTCCCCAGGAATTCATGCCTACTAGTTAACGTGAGTAGTAACGATGCATATGACGGTGGTAAAGCCACAAGTAGGGAAATACTAGCCAAGTATAACAAGCTAATAAAAGAAATGAGATCCAAGACAAATAAATGCATAGTTAATGGAATACTGCCACGTATGAGAGCCAATAATCACTACAGTAACATCAGAGCTCTAGGAATCAATGAATCTCTAAAAGAAATGTGTGAGAAAGAACATGTGTTATATAACGACACATGGAGTAGCTTCCATAATAAGCCTTGGCTAACAAACAGAGATGGTATCCATTTGTCACAAGCAGGAGTACAGTTAATGAGTAAATTACTAAACAACGCTGTATATAATATACATAAGAGATGCCAGAGTCAAACAAATCACCCTCCCAAACCTGCCACAGAACGGGTTTCCCCTGCCTCACCTGACCAAAGGCACAGGGTAGGGACCCTCCTCAACCCTAGCTAACCCAACCCAGATGTCCAATACGCCCTCCCAAGCCACACCTCAAAACCCATTTAATTTCCATGTAACTCCTCGCCCTACCGACAACCCATTTAATTTCCATGTCACTCCTCGCCCTGTTGCAAATCCCTTTAATCCTCGTGGCTACGCTCAAGCAGCTGCCTCCCCTCCCCGATCCCCCCCGGCCCTGACCCCCACCCCCACCCACAGACAGGGAAACTAATAAATAGTCTCACCTCCTCACCTTCAAAAGAAATCAGTAAAATCAAAATAATAACTTTTAATGCACGTAGCCTTAGAAAACATATTACAGAACTTAAATGTCTAATCGCAACGGAAGAGGTTGACATTATATCCATAACTGAGACCCATCTACAATTTGATATAAAAGACTTAATATGTGAATACATGCTAGAAGGATATAGATTATTTTACAAAAAACAGGGCCAATGGAAGGCTTGGAGGAGGAGTGGGACTATATATAAGATCAGAATTAAAAGTAACTGAGGTAGAACTTACAAATAATGAAGTGGAGCTGATCTGTGTTAAACTACATTTACGAGATTTTGAAATAAACATAAGCACTGTTTACCGTCGCCCAAATACTACCGTTAATGAGGACCTGGAAATATATAGAATCTTACAAGAAACATTACACGAGGAACAAACGCTATTACTGGGAGATTTTAATTTACCTAATATCTGCTGGGACTTGAATATAGGGACTAGCCAACAAGAAAAATTAATGAAAAATTTCATCGATACTAATTATTTACACCAATGCGTAAGGGAGCCAACCAGAGGAAATAATATACTTGACCTAGTTATTGCATCCCAGGAAAATTTAATATCAACTTTGGCCGTAGCGGAACATATAGGTACATGTGACCATAAACTAATCCACTTTGATCTAAATGCCAGGTATTCAACTACCAATAACTATTCAAAAGTACCAGACTGCAGTAAAGCTAACTTAGAGGGCCTCAGAGAAGCCCTGGGAAATATTCACGAGCAGCTGATAGAAATAGAAGATGTAAATCAACTTTGGAATAAATTTAAAGAACCGATTTTTTATAGCCCAAGAAAACCATGTTCCTCTTAAGACAAGGAATAGTAACGCGAATAGAGGCAAGCCACCGTGGTTTAATAATGACATCAAACGAGCAATTAGAGATAGAAACCGTCTCCACACATTATTAAAACACAATAGAAGCTATCAAGTTAACCAACAATATAACACTAGCAGAAGAAAGGTTAAAACACTCATAAGATCAACGAAATGTCAATACGAAATCGAGATAGCGAAAGCAAGCACCACTAATCCCAAACACTTCTATACTTATATCAATAGAAATAGGCAAATGAGAAGCGGGATTGGTTTCCTTGAAAAACCAGTTGGGTGAAATTATTTCAGATGATATGGGTATGGCTAATATCTTAAACGAGTTTTTTAGTTCAGTCTTCCCATTAGGATATACTAATAACGATAATAACGAGTCTATACAGGTCAGACACCCATCACTAAGGAGCCTGGAAGTAAATCCGCAACTAGTAATTGATAAATTAAAGAAAATGAACTCGTACAAGACTCCTGGTCCTGATAAATTTTACCCAAAAATCTTAAAACATGTCCATAATGAGTTAGCAGAGTCACTTGCTCTCATTTTTAACAAATCTCTCGAGCAGGGGGTCGTCCCTGATGATTGGAGGGAAGCTAACGTCACGCCTATCTTTAAGAAGGGATGTAAAAACCAGGCCAGTAATTACAGACCCATTAGCTTAACCTCAATAGTTGGAAAGTTGCTCGAAACGATTATTAGAGACAAGCTAGTAGAGTTCCTCGAAAACAATAACCTTATACGAGATAGCCAGCATGGTTTTAGGTCTAAGAGATCGTGCTTAACAAACCTAATTGACTTTTACCATAACCTTTTCAACCTATATAACGATACTAAATCATTAGATATAATTTACCTAGATTTCAAAAAGGCATTTGACAAAATTCCCCATCAGAAACTCATGAACAAAGTGCGTACGCTAGGAATTAACGGTAATATATACGGATGGATTAGTAGCTGGTTAAAAAACAGGAAGCAGAGAGGGATAATAAATGGCGTGGAATCGGACTGGGTATCTGTTACCAGTGGTGTTCCCCAGGGATCAGTCCTGGGGCCTATTTTATTTACCATATACATCAATGACATAGACGTTGGAATAAATAATATCATATCTAAATTTGCAGATGACACGAAAATAGGTAACTCAGTATTATACGAAGAGGACAGGGCTAGCCTGCAAGCTGATATAAATAAAATTACCGAATGGTCTGAGAAATGGCAAATGCCATTTAATATCGACAAATGTCAAATCCTTCAGTGCGGAACAAAAAACAAAATATACAACTATACAATGCAAGGCGGCTTAATAAACACAACCCAGCAGGTTAAAGATTCAGGAGTAATAATTACAGAAAACTTAAAAACATCAAACCAATGCGCAGCTGCTGCAAACAAAGCTAACACAGCACTAGGATTTATAAAAAGAAACTTTACTTATAAAAGCGAGGAGATAATTATGCCACTATATAAAAGTATTGTCAGGCCCCATCTCGAATACGCTGTACAGTTCTGGGCCGCTTACTTAATAAAAGACATAGATAAATTAGAAGCTGTACAACACAGAGCGACAAAACTTAACCCGTCAGTACGTAACAAACCTTACCACGAGAGGCTAAAAAAACTCAATCTATTTTCCATCAGAAAACGAAGACTAAGGGGGCAGCTTATAGAGTGCTTCAAAATACTTAAAGGATTTAACAACGTTAATACCAAAACTTGCTCACACTGACAGGGGAGTGTCCCACCCGTGGACATGATTCAAAACTTCAGGGTAAAAGAGCCACTATGGATGTAATAAAAAACTTCTTCACTTACTCGATTATTAATGATTGGAATAATTTGCCAAACGAGGTAGTGGACAGCAGAACTATAGACTCATTTAAAATGAGATTAGACAAACACTTAACAAATATTGGAATTGTTTAGCATAAGCTACAAAATAAAATAATATTACAAAAAATATAACTCTTTCAGGTGTATATAAGTGGTTTTCATATTCATTTCATTTAATTACTATTCAATGCAAATTTCCTTCAGGTACTCTCTTCTTACGCCTGCAAGGTACTTTTCCCAAATTATTTCATGTACGGCTTTTGCCGGAGGGAGTGGAGGGTGGGGAGAGCCTAAAACTTTTCTATCCTTTACTTCTACTATTCTATGTGTAAGTGGCAGTAGATTTAAGGCCGGATCACCTTAGTCTGGGCCGTAAGGCCCGTGCGATCTGTGTATCTATGTAACTCTATGTAAGACACTTTTTTGATAAAAAGAAAAAGAAAGAGCATGTTCTAAGCCTAGATGAGTAAGATAATTTGATTCTACATCTATATAAAATGTAAATACATTTCTGTCCTCTTTTTCAGAACACATAAATCCTAGATATGTGCATGAACAAATATATTTAAAAATATCCTACAGAAAATCTGCATCTCCAAACGGTACTAGCAGTGTCCAATAAGTCAAAAAGTTTTAAAATAAGAACGGAAGTAGTAGATGGATCTAATAGATCATAAGCGTCAAAAATATAAAAAAATTACATGTTAAAAAAAAAGTAAAACAGACCATGTTCTAATATAAGATTATTAAGATAAGTCATATTTTCTTAATTTTTTTTGTATATATTAATGTGTTCCTGCTCTCCTGTTAAAATGTCCTGGTTGAGTCTATATTCGAACGCTACCAGGTATATATTTTCACTATTCCCAGCTCGGAAACGGGTGGGAGAGGTGGGTGGGGAGAGACTTCATCTTTGTTATCCTATACCTTACACGAAATATTGTATATAGTTAGGATTTAGGATAAAAATAAAAGTACTTCTATTGTAATGGACTGAACGGTCTCTAAAGGTAGTTACTATCTTCCTCATTATCTTTTATGTCAGGCAACCTAGTTTGGACCGCAAGGTCTGTTGTGAACGGTTCATCTATGTAACTCTATGTAACTATGTAACACTGTATGAGTGCTGAATGAATTGGGGGCGTGTTACCATAGCACTGTATGAGGGCTTTATGAATTGGTACGATATGAAGTGAGGATTGAGTGTGGATCAAAGTGCAAAAGTGAAGACCTACCTGAAGAAATGAGGTGTAGGTGGGGGATGTTGACCCGTTTATCCCTTGCCTTTTTAGTTTAAAGGAGAATTTGAGTTGAAATTAAAGTCTAAAAATTTGAGGAGTTTGGTTGAGAAGAGTGATTGATGTGCAGGAAGTTGAGAGTTGAGATTATGCGAAGGAAGTGGTTCTGGTTGTAAATGCGTGCACGGTTCTAAACATTTTACAGCCTGAGCCCATATTTGTTGCGGTACCAGGACCATTGAGTAGATTGGGTGAAAATTCCATTATGCTTTGGGAGACTACCTTGTCTACGAAGGAAGGCCTCGCAGACGGCATTTTCCAGTCGGATCAGAGCATCTGACGTGGAGTGGAACTTGCGGAAGCCGTACTGTGCATAAGACAAATGCTCCCACTGTCCAGGAAAAAGGCTAATCTAACATTTACCAATTTTTCCATCAACTTACACACACAAGAGGTTAGAGAGATTGGGTGGAAACCGGCCAGAGTAGAGTGATCTCTCCCCGGTTTGCGAAAGGCGAGCACAGTAGCGATTCGCCAGGAATCTCGGAGGAGACCCTCCACTCAGATCATTTTTAAAAAATCTAACAGAAAGGCCATGCCTCGCTCACCCAGGTGTAGAAGCATGGAGTATGGGACATCGTCCGGACAATGGGCGGTATCCGCGCACGAAGCAAGAGCGGAATGCAACTCACTCAGATAAACCTGTTGTTGAAGGATTCTCCGCCTCTGGAGGTAAAGTCCAGTAGGCGGCCTTTCGCAACATCACGACTTGCATTGAATGCTGGTGGAGGAGCATCCCGGCTGGAGAATGCGGAGAAAGCGGTCGCGAAGGATTCCCCCACATACGCGGAGTCAGAGATTGCGGTAACATTCTCCTGGAGAACGTGAGGGGAGTCCTGTGAGAGCTTGCCCCGAATCCTTTTGACTCGCCTCCACACCTCTGCTAGAGGGGTCTTCCCGTTAAGTAACGACACGTATGCCAGCCAGGAAGAGCGGCGGGGTGCTTCGAAATATACCAGAACCAAGCCCTAGCCCGACGAAATTCAGCGACAGTGAAATCTTTCGGGCGGCGCTTATAGCGCATGTAGGCATTACGCTTCTGTTTGAAGGACGTATCACACTCGGCCGACCACCACGGGAGTGGTCGACGTGCAAAACGGCCAGACGTTTTGGGAATAATAGTCAGGCCCGCGGCAATGAGGGTGCTGGAGAAGAACTCAACGGCCTCATCTACCGACATAAACTCCTCGACTGAGATAGAGAATTCAGTAATTTCCTGAAATGAAGGCCACCGCGCCCACGCCAAGCACCAACTAGGTGGGCTCTTAGGTGGCAGTTGCCCTGAAAATGATATTTGAATGATGAAGTGATCCCTACCATGGAGATCATCGTCCACCCCCAGTCAAAATCAGGCTATGCATCCGAAGAGCACAAATATAGATCAAGGCAAGAAAATGAAGCGGTTCTCGGACAGTGATGCGTAAGCTCATCCACGTTTAGGACACCTATCTCAAGCTCTTCGATCATCGGTAAGGACTTGTCCCCTGGGATTTATTGAGTAATCTCCCCAGAGAAGAGAAAGGGTCTCGGCAACCGTGCCACGACGCGGCGGAAGTCCCCCGCCTCGAAGTAAGCTGACGGTAGAATGTACGCAGAAATAACAGTATACCTCCTATCCAGGTGAAGCTGCACAGCCACTGCTTGAAAGGAGGTATCTAAAGTGAAAGAAGAACGGAGACATCATGCCGGGTGTAAACCACGCATACCCCAGCCCGGCATCCATCTCGTGGTGGTAGGGTCACAGGGGTGTTGCCTCCTGTGAGTCTAACGACTCGGTGGAGGCGCGTGGCCGTTTTGCCTTAGGGGAAACGGTCACGCTGGGGGAAGGGGGGGAGCCCTGGTATTAACGGGGCTGGGTGTGAACCCTTTGTGCCGCCAGCTTAACCAGGGAAGCGCCCGGGTTGAGTAGAACCCGCAGAAGGGCTCCAAATGGGCGCGGAAACAACCGTGATCGTTGGCCTGGATGGGCCAGATGCAGAGGGTGTCTTTCTAACCATTGAGGCGTAAAACGTCCCAGGCAGATCCGGGCGCGCCAGGACCAAGTTCTTAGCCTCGCGGAATGAGAGTCGATCTTGGGCCTTAACGGCCAGGATTTCTTTCTCAATGGTAAATGCACCACATTGCTTCGAAGAAGCGGCATGCGGCTCTCCGTAATTGACACACTTAGCCACACACGATTTGGACTTATCGTGTGCAGCCTTGGAGCAATTTACACGTACTTCGGGTGGACCAGACTTTGCACGTCGACAGGAGCGATTCGTATGGCCAAAACGGTGACAGTAATAGCACCTCCGCACCAGTGGCACGAACGCCTTCACGTGGTAGCGGTACTAACCAGCACGCACCGACTCAGGAAGATTGTGACAGTCGAACATGACGAAGAGTGTAAGGGTGTGTCTCGAGGTCTCTCCATGTTTTCTCATCACACGTTCGACCTTGACCGCCCCATAGTTGGCCAGCCTTAGAGTGATATCTTCGATGGAGTAGTCCACGAGTTACCTCGCGTAAACTAGTCATTTCACTAAGATCATGGTAGAATGAGGCGTCACACTCACCGGGTGTCATCAAGTGACCGAAGAGCACTTATCTTTGCCGCTTCGGAGGAACCAGCCCCATTCGCCAGAACGCTCCCGTCCTAAAAACGGGTCACCTTCGGCTCTCTACCAATTACTTTAGCTAATGCTCTGCCCTGATAGATCATGTTGCCCTTGGCCAACAAGCTGCCACCAGTGGAGCGAATAACGAGGAAGAGTTTGAATCCAGCGGGCTCGGAAACGCCAGGTAACCTCTGAATGGGATGCTCCAATGTTATTGAGGCTCCGTTCAACGCACTTTTGGTCTTAGTCTAGGGCTCCGCACCCAGGGGGGCAGAGGGGCCGGATGTGCCAATCTTGGCTTGGTCGCTTACCGAAGTGGCAGCAAACCCATCCATCTCCGTAGCCCCTGCGAATGGAGAAGAGCCCCGAGGCTTCTTAGTCTTTTTCCTATATATTTTTCTTTTTAGGAGATGAGAGCGGGGAATGAACTCGCTTCTCCCCTCCACCGGCAGGAGCCCCTACCCAGCTGGACCGGCTTCATCCAGGTCCTTCTCCGAGATGGATAATGTCCTACCGGTCAAAGGAGACCCATCCCCTCCTTGTACTGCCTTGGAAAGACAGGCTGTTTGAGGAGGACCTTTCATAGGGGCGGATTCGGGCTCGGTGCTTAGCGCCGAGCCCGGTTTAGCTCCCATGGAAGTCCCTACCGTATGAGGCTGGGTTGCCTCAAGGACCATGTCTATCTCAAGGGGGGCCTCCATCTGGCAATCACCCCTCCCAGGACATTGCAGGTCCTACTGGCAGCAGTTTCTTTAATCTCGACTTGGGAGGTACAGGCCTTGACCCCGGAAAATTTCAATATTCTTGCCAGCAGGTCTTTTAAGGGAAGCGACCAAAGGGGCCTGGATTTCCTCTTTTTTTCCTAAGGGGGTTTCCCTACCGTGTCGCTTTAATGGGGAGCGATCGGCTATGGGCTGCCTCCTGGCATTCTTAGCAGTTCCCTTGGAAAGTAAAGGGGTGACTGCCGCTGGTAAGAGGGAGATGCCCGAAGGTATCTCCAGACAAGGTGGTGACGGGGAGTCCCCTACACCCGTAGGCGAAGAAGAGGAGTATGCCTCCTCTCCGGTTAGACAAATTTGGAGGGTCCCCTGCGCGAGCACAGAGGAGGGGACCTCTATTTTTTTTCTGCGAAGCAGCCAAAGGCAGCTACGTTGATGGACATGGGTAAATTCATGGAAGATTTTTTATTTTTTCATCAATGGGCATGGTGACCCTACACTTTTCACAGGATGTATACGTTCATCACCCCTCGCAGCAGCCCGCCCTCCAAAAGGTGCGTACAGGCCTGGCAGAGCCAGTTGCCGCCATTCAAGACCTCCCCTCCTACCTGGTGGCCTGGCAGTCCGTCGGCATGGCGGCTCCACCTTGGACACGGCGTAAAAAAAAATAGATGGTGAAGTAATATGGAAAGGGGATGTGAGGAAGCTATAGGTGGGGATGAAGCAGCTTGTTAAAAACCCACCACAGACAGGAGCTCAGGGGTCAGGGAACATTGTCTCCTTCCTCCTCAGCTCCGATCCGGGAAGGTTGGCTGAGAAGAAGGTTGCCATCTACCCTGTGAAATTAGAGGCTGACCGTAGAAAGTTGAAGGAGAGGTTGTACGAAAAGCGAGGAAACCGAGGGAAAACACAAGTGTTTTGAAGGAAGGAGAACAGGCTAAGCTGGGGTTGGACGGGGTGCTGAATCCCGTCAGCACGGCGGCCAGGATGGCAAATCACCGCGCCCGAGCGCGAAAAGAACACAAGCCTGTGGTAGTATCAGACGAAATTATTAGAGATTAAAATTAACGAAATTGAAGAAAGTGAAAAAAATTATATTCTCTGTATTTGAGGGATGTTAGTAAATACTAATTGGATTGTTATAATGAAGCTAGAAGCTAGGATGCATTAACTAACACGATATTGAAAATGGGGCGCGTGCTTCGTGAATGGCATCGTGAGTTCCAAAGTCTCACGTTTTCGTACGATTGTATTTATTTTTTTATATTTAAGCGAGTGTTGTTTTGTTTTGACTGATCGTACCGTAACGATAACGTGGATTTGAACTTTCATAGCTATGATAATTCAAGTTAACATAAATTGGATATATTATAATCTTACAATAATCTATGATTTGAAGTTATTATTATACAAAATTGAATTGAATAACGGAGAGGATATTTAAGGGATACAAATTGAAGGCTATAAAAAGCATTTTGAAGAATACATAGATGATTTAAGTTGAAATGGAATACAAGTTATGCGTTTGGAAAGTTAATATTTGAAAGCACGTGACGAGAATGGTGTGTTCATAGGTGTATATACATATGTGATTGTAATTATGTAAGTACACGACTAATGATGGAATGTGAATTGGGGTCTGTAAATGTGAGGATAGGAATTAGGACCTACTCTCTTGTATGGATTATTTGCAAAGAATTAGTGGAAAAGGAATTTTGACTGACCTTTCTTTGAAGCAACGCTGTGCACGAATGGACCTTGAAAAGAGATTCCAGGAAGATGGCGAAAGGCGTGTGTTTGTATGTGTGTTCGTGTAAGGGAAAATCTTGTATAAATTGGATTTTGTTGTATTGGTGTGATATTACATAGAAATAATTTATTCCTGTCACAAAGTAATTGATTGATTAATCATATTTGATACTAGTTTTACACACACACACACACACACACATACATACATATATATATATATATATATATATATATATATATATATATATATATATATATATATATATATATATATATATACAGTGGCGTACCTAGGATTCCGTTGAAGAAACGGCCATGTAAACCGCGGAGCCTGCGGCGGGCGGAGAGTCTGGGGGAGCCTCCTCCGGGAAAACTTTGAAATTTGGTGTCGTTTTCCTCCCATCTGGGCATATTTCTCAGAATGTATCCCTACCATTAAAAGAAGCCAACATCCATCCTAAATTTGACAAATTTCCAAGCAAGATTTTCACACATCAGAATGATAATCCTTATTTTTTAGGCTGCAGAATGACACATAATTACATTTAAATCACTCAAATCATCAATTTCGTTTCCTTTTCAATCTGTGGCGTTGAAGGAAGGAAGGGGGGGATATTTCCCAAGCCGCTAAACAGGCGAGAGCGTGACTAGAGGAGGGTCCGATGGTTCTCCCCCCGGAAATTTTTTAAAACTAGATTACCAAAGAAGCGTTCTGGAGGTATCTTCGAATCAAAATCATATACTAAAATAGTTTTTAATGTAATTTCACAGAAAAATTATAAATTTAATCAGGAAATACTATACATACAAGCACAAAACCATATGAACATTCGTTAACAATTGAGAACATCGTATATAGGTAAGTCTATAAAATGAAATATAATTTTTCATCAACAAACTAAGCTTTTTCATGAACTACAACAAAGCACAGATTGCAAAAATGCTTTCAAACCATTAAAATCTGGTGAGATAGATCGTGCAGCACTATTCGGGTACTGCATCTAGAAATCACTTAATAGTAATGTGTATTTAAACATAATATGTTTGTTGAAGGGAGAAGGCATGAAGCAAAGCTTATGCAAGGCCTACTGGAGTTGGGATGATTTTAGTATCATTTTATTTACCCAAATACATGTCAAATATAATATATCTGAAATTGATGACATCTTATCTACGGTCAGTTTCTTTGCGGTCTTTTAATTTCCCCCTGGGTGAGCGGTGTTTTTTCACACTTGTATTGTATCACTTGAAAAGCAGTCGACGGTTGGTTCGGCTGGATTCATCAATGACGTCACTATGAACTAGTGGAATGTCCTTGTTGATATACAGATAGGCTAGACCATTCAGTCGTTCTTCGTGCATGATGGACCTTAGGTAAGATTTTATCAATTTAAGAGCACTAAATGAGCGTTCACCTGTCACAGTGGTCACCGGCAAGGTTGCGAAAATTCGCAAAAGGGTTTCTATCATGGGATAAGTACCGAGAGTCGCCGTGACCGCCACCGAATCGACGACTCTTTTTGGTGGTGTACATGTCGTGGTTACCTGTCGCGCCCAGTATGCCTTCCAGCGCAGTAATTCAGCGTTCAGGCACTCTGGTTGTCCTGGAAGGAATTGGTAGTACAAATGGGCGGCTTCCATGAGGGCTCTAGAATCTTCGGAATCCTGACAGTATGCCGACAGTAGCATACTGAGCACATATGCTTTCGCACTGTGCTATTTAAATTGCTCATCTAGTTGGCTTATACAGACGTCGATGTACGAGAGGAAAATATAACGTTTGTAGTAAACTGGTGTCTCGGCTTGATGATTTGACCTCTGCGTCTGCCTGTCAGTCGTTCTTGGGATGCGGATTTCTTCAGCAAACAATTCTTGAGCGCGCATGAAAATGTCCCTGAAGACTTGTTCGTCTAATCGCATCTGTCTCAGGACCTTCCCACAGTCCCAGACACTGCCCACAGCGTTATGGATGTCCTGGGCTGATCCTGAGGCTTAACGGAATGTGGCTTGGTGATCTCCAGAACCGATACAAGTACCTCTAGGGCAACCAAGAATCCACCATTGTCTATGGCGGAAGAGAATAGTAGCACCTTACCGGCGTAATCTGCGCGTGGCCATAGGCTAATTTTGTGTAGCGACACTTTAATGGCGGCTAGTAGTTCTCTGAATATGCGAACTGCTTCCTGCGCTCCAACCATCTAGTGGTGCAGTGGAGTTTCAGTCGCGAATGGGTGGCTTCATTACACTCTTCCTTGATACCTTCTTCAAGATTGAGCAATCTTTTATTTGAGCCACAGAAAAAAGCGCAATCTCGTGCATCAACGTCACTACCTTTCTAATATTTGGTACCTCACCCGCCTTCAGCAAACATAGATTGGTCGAATGGGACACACAATGCGTGTAGCTGGCTGACGGGCATTCTTCACGCACATACTTTTGCACACCATTTTTGCTCCCCGACATAACCGCGGCTCCGTCGTACCCCTGTCCAACCATATTTCTAATATCAATTCCAGAATCTTTAATAATCTGTAGCAGCTGTTTCGCCAACCCTGCACCAGTCAGATCAGGGACCTCAGCAAAACCGAGAAACCGTTCACATATTTGGCCGCCTTGGAGGTACCGTAAACACTGTTAACTGTTCATTTCTCGAGACATATGTGGTCTCGTCCGCCAGATGAGAGAAGAATCTGGTTTCTTTTGTTTCTTCATGATTGATCTTTGAATCACTGTTCCAATGGCTGATATCAATTCATTCTGGGCTTGAGGGGAAATGTATGTGGTATTCCTACTCGTAGTCGTTAAATGTTCCCGTAACACTTTATCGTTGGAAACCGCCATCAGCTGTAGAGTCGCTCTCAGATTACCTTTTCCGTAATCTATATTGGAGCCGGTTCCTGCGGGAGGGAGCAACAGGGTTCCGAAATCGCGATGACCCCGAAGCGGTAGAGCTAATATACCCAAAAACTCTATAGAAAAGAGTATCCGCTGCTGAGCAGCTCAGTTTTTGTCACGCTGCTTAGCCTCTGCGGTGTTCAGCTGCTGCTCTATGTCTCCAGTCTTCATCGTCGTTTTGAACGCTTCTGCGCGCGCAACACTGTCTTCATGGAATTTGGTCGCTAGATGCGCTGACAAATAGCCATCTTTGACGGTTAGGTGAGTGAACTTCTCTAGGGGTGTTCTGACTAGGCGATTCAATTGGTTTCATCGGATCGGTTCAGGAGTGAAAAACCTGCAAGGGCGACAGAATACTCCATGTTTCGATACAGAATAGGAGAAGACGCTATATTGCCCGATTAGATCTTGTAGTCCGAGATATTTATATCTGCTTCTGCCTCCCTCTTGACGCTCGCTGTAAGGCCACTTAAAATCCAATGGCGCAGCCCAAGGTGTAGTAAGTACGCGCAGTGAGCTCCAACCAGTTGATAACTCCTACATGTATCATCTTTACTGGAGTTGCCATTAGGTAACGCAGACGTGGACAGTGTTAACGTCGTTAAAGAGGATTCCTGTGTCTGGGCTTGCAGTTGGACGTCTAGAAGTTCCGGAGGTGACTCTTGGGAAGCCTTTCGTTTAACTGCAGTCGCAGGCTCACGGCGCGTGAAGTAGTCGACAACACTTCTCTTCATCTCGACTTCCTGGATCTGACCTGAAATGAAAGAAAATAAAAAAAACAGATAAATCAAAAACAAGCGATGACTGTAGAATATTAGAAAATAAGAACCTTATATATATGTAGCTGTTACCAGCTTGAAAAGAAGAGTTGTACGGGCACATCAGTTCAATAAAATTCAGACAGAATCATGTTTATTTAAGACGTAAAACTGCAAAAGAAAATAAATCAAAATACAGATTATACATATTTATATATACACACAATGCAGTAATCAGGATCCATATGTAGGACTCTCAAGTAAGTTAGAACTAAAAGAAAACGACTACAAATGTAGACGTGGTATTTAGTCCCTCAAGGTTAGACAAAACCCTTTTTCTGGATTTTGCATTTTTATTTTTTACAAAGTCCAAAAGGCATTCATTACTTTGCATTCAATAGCCCTAAAACAGGACTGGCACTACTTGAGCAGAAAAACTACGAAAATTTGCAGCAATAGGCGACTTGTGAAACAGGAAGTTAATGAGAGTCGAGGCAAATCAGAAAGACAACCTATGATTGGCTCAGAGAGCTCGAACTCAAAATCGGAGCGATATTTCAACCAATCAGGTGGTGTTATTTCATGAAATTGAGTTTATTTCATGAAATTGGCCTTTCAGAATAGCGTTAAAGCTGATTCAACACTGATCATTTTGATACCAAATCTGCCAGATATTGCCAGCTAATTAGCTAAGAAGACAGTAATTGACAGCTGTTGATTAAAAGTTATTTTTTGTGCATTTTGAGGTACTAAACGTGAAAATTATTTAGGGATATTGAAGATGAATAATTAACGATACATTTGTTGACAAAAACAGAAAACTGACAAAATTTACAAAAAAAATCCAAAAAATGGGTTATGTCTAACCTTATAGCATTTCCAGCATCATTGTTATCGTCATCTCTATCAATGATAGGCAAATTGTCAAAAAAATTTTTGGAGGGAAATGCTCAATGTATGCCTTCTTCAACACGACTTTTTTCCATAGTCCTTTATAATAGCAATGTTCACCAAAATTCAACATCATTGGAACATATTGAGTCATATACCATTTCAAAGGGATTACAATATTGAGTTTAATACAAAAAGAATTTCGAGTAAAGACAAAGTGGTTGCTGAGATATCTGGCATTAAATGTGAGTAGTCTCGTGATACTTTTCAGTCAGATCAGTGTTAGCGGAGTTTAAAATTTCAACATCATTGGAAGACATTGAGTGAATATCATTTGAAAGGGCTTAATGCTAATTTCAGACATGACAAATACATACGCAAGCTGAATTTGAAGTCAACAGTAGAACATGCATGCCAAATTAGCTCTGTATGTAGTTCTACTTCTAGATTTTATGCATTTTTTTATCTTATTGTTCTTTGTGGGTCTTAATTGATTTACTGATTTCTTACTATCTACCAACCAGTATTGAATGTTGATACCGTGACAGCAAACTCTATACCCTCATAACCAACTGTTTGTCAGCTCCAAGTCCATACACCCTGCCTATTCTGAATAGGCATTGAATTACAAAATTTGCTGGTTGAAATAAATAGATACTATTCATTTTAACCACCAAATTTTGTAATTTTGCAGGTCAGAAAATTGTTCCTAAATGATTTAAATTCAAAGAGATAAATGATTTTAAATTCCCCGATACGACGCCATATATGTTTACCATGGAGACAGCGATAGCCTTGATGATAACTCACAGAAAGTCGAAAATAGCTTGAATGTGCTTACAGATGGGGCAAAGATACAAGTACTAATAAAAAGAACCGTTTCGGCACTAGAAAATCCATGCTATGCCCATGCCATCGTGTTTTAGAAAAAATATATTGGCCGTTTAATGTTAGATATATGTCAAAATCTTACTCACCCAAGTTTGAGGAGAAATTTTCAGCAATAAAAAGTGTTTTTACAAGTCGAATTTCTTTTCAGGCGGATGGCAATCGTTTGAAATTTGCTTTTCTGCACGTGTGGACATACGCAGAGAGCTCAAGTTCATAAATTATGGGATAGAAAGCACTAAAAGATGGCTGCGCCCTGCAAGGCGTTTCCGGTCGATCAGAAAAAATGCCGGAAAAAATGTCACATTTTTTAATGACAGTGCATATTTTTGTCTGAAATATGGAAGTAATTGAATATTAAACATATTTACTATTTAATTCTAATAGTAAATCAGAGGAAATGATGTATATTGGTTTGTTTTAGAACAGTTTTTTTTTCACCCAGGCGTCTTGTGTTAATTTTGTAAGGGGTTGGTTTCCACTCCCTGAGGGGGGTTGCATGGCCCAATGCCCCCCCTCTCCTAAATACGCCACTACACACACACACACACACACACATACATACATATATATATATATATATATATATATATATATATATATATATATATATATATATATATATATATATATATATATATGAACATAATTTCTCCAGGATTATTATTATTTATAGGAATGCCCTAGAAAGCATTGCTATACCCTATCCACCACTGCATCGACAGTATCCATTGATTTTCTAGCCTCTCTTTATTTGACATATAAACGAGGTGTAGCGCTATCTGGTTGGAGCGCTCCTCCAAGCATTTCTGCGAAAACCTCTTGGTGTCGCACACGCTACTCCACTTTTGTCTGATTTCCCTAGTCTGCGGGAAAGGTTGTGATCGATATCTCTATAGTAACGTGACAAACAGGGGCACTTCCGCTTATAACTAGTGATATTGACTAGATTATGCACACCCGAGTGAGTGCCGGTTGCTCGGGGATAAAGAGGAGGCTTTCTCTATACTATTTTTATTCGTGACTGCTCCTTTGGGTCACTTAGAGATGTGGGCTTCTCCTGGGCCCTAGATCCATGTTTTTTTTATTTTTGCATCCTATATCGTTTATGTGCTATATATTTTATTGGAAATAATATTTTATGTTTTTTATTTACCATTTTTGGAGGTGGTACACTTGCCGGTTGCCTCCATATCAACGCGAATATTTGTGGACCCAACTAATGACGTCTCCTATTACCATGTGTACCAGGCATATTTACTTTATTTTCAGACTAAAGGAAGGCTTCATATCACCGCCAATCTTGTGACAGAAGAAATGAAAACTTGGTGATCATCTGAGACACTGAAGAAAGTTTGGCCCTTCAAATTAATTGTTTTGACGCCCGATTGAAGATGTTACCAATGCATTGAGGGAAATCTCCGATAAGGATGTAATTCGCAAAAGTGAGGAAATTTGCCCCCGCTGAAAATTTACTCCATTGCTAATTTTACCCAAGGTCAATTTCTCAATTGCAATTTCCTCACAAATCCGATGTAACTTCTAAATACGAGATAAACTCAGTGTGATTTCATAACATACAAGAAGATATTTCCTGGCTCCTGAATTGAGAATGTTTGGTCCGAATTTGGTGTCAAATGAAATACCCACATACGCAAGTATAATAGTAAGGTCGAAGTAATTGTTCCCCCCAAATGCCAATTTATCCACCTTGAACTCTGGCACAGACATAAAACACCAACTTGGAATTATTCACAGATTATATGCAATTTTAATTAAGCTGGGTGAAGCTTAACCTTAAAGGGGCTTGAACACGCCCGCAGACTGACGTCAACCCATATCTCGATGGACAGATTTTGTGTTGTCAGTCATCATTATTATAGAATAGAAAATCGTGTAGGATGGAGGGAAATTGAGGGATAGATAGAATTGGAAAATCACCCATGAACACTCGGGGCTGATAAAAGTAAATTATGGAAATGCACCATTTGATATACTCGAAAAAATGAGAAAAATATTTAATGCTTGTCTAAATACAGGATACTTTCTTGGTGTTTTCTAGACGATTAAGATGATTTTTATAATCAAGCAGAGGAAGCCACCGACAGGGATAGAAAGCTACCGCCCCATTTCGCTATTGGAATTTGGGCGAAAGCTTTTCGAGAAAATATTAAATCAAAGACTCGTTGCTAACTTGGAAGAAAACTCTCTTACAACCCTTATCAATTAGGTTTCAAGAAGAAGTGAGGCATGGAGATAGAAATCAATGTCATCTCAGAAAATATTGCTCTAGCAAATAGATGGCGGAGTTTCGTGGACATTGAATGTCGAGACGTGTCAAAAGCTTATGTCAAGGTGTGTCAAAGGGACTGCAGTTTAAGATCTAGCAACTGCGACTAAGTGAAAATTTAGAGAGAACTCTATGACTATATCATGGAAAGAACTGCTTATAAAACTATCGTGGAATTGGATGACACTAAATTAGATTTTAGGGCGGGGCTTCCTTAAGGAGGGTGTCTGAGGACAACCCTATATTCCCTGTACACCACAGACTCCACATCACCCATAAACCTCACAAGCCTCAGCATTCTATTAGGGGTTAACATCAGTCTAATCATAGTGTCTCTTGCGTAACGCGCCTATGCAAGCTCGCATGAGTGTCGGGGGGTCAGAGACTCAATATCTATGAGGCCATCTGGAAGATCAAAACCAATCAAGAAAAAATCCAAAATGTACCATCTGGAAGGTACTTGCTATCAGGATTAAGGGTAGGGTATAGATGCTACCCCTACGCTACACAGTGTAATGTACTCAGGATGATAATTACTTCGAACGGGTAGAGAAAGCACGTAGCATAAAGAATAACAAAGGCGTCAGCGGCATCAGATCTCTATATATACCTTGAGGGGCCTCAAAGAAAGAAACAAGAAAAAGTTGTACACGGTTTTAGTTAAAACCATGTTGCTTTACTCCAGCTCCAAGCATTTTTGTGCTCCTCCAAACAGAAACAGCTTCTAGAAAGAGTTCAGAACAAGTGAATGTACTGAATTACATGTACATACCGGAGAGAAGGAAGAATGGATGAAGACCTGCACAGAGAGTGGAGATAAGGCTTCTAAATAATGTTATAGAAGATAGAGCGCCAAAAATAAAAACAAAATGATGGTACGAGAGCTTAATGTAGACCTCAAACACCTGTTCAATAACAATTCGGCAGGTCGAACCCTTGTAAGATTCCCAAGCTTCATAAAGTTATTTAATAATGGAGAGGAAGCATCATTCTTTGCCTGAGAAAGGAGAGATTTCGCAAATTTTTGAAAATTCCTCTCAATCACACTAGATGATAATAATAAATTCGATCAGGACTTCGAGGTCCAAATTACTGACCAGCTCAACCTAGTTATATGACGCAGGAACCCGCGACCATGTGGCTCCGGTGTACTTCCCGGAAGGATTCGAATTGGCAATGTTCTCCTTTATTCCCAAAGGAAAATGCTACCTGAGCAACTCGTCAAATACAGGCCAAACTCCCCCTAAAACTAATAAACAAAGTACTAGAGAAAATTTTGTGCAACATAGTACAACCCCAGTTAACAGAGAATGAGGCATATAACCTCAAGCAACATTGGTTCAGGAAAATGCGAGGCACTGACACTACTCCCATAATCCTCACGAGGAAGTTGACCCATTTACCCAAAAGAGTGGATATTTGATGATTTGGTACTTGGGGGCATGCAAAAGGCCTTTGAAAAGGTTTGGCTGAGGATGTTACAGTGCTGGATTTTTAACCTCTCGTATCGAATCATCTATTCCTATATCAAAGAGAGAAGAACGCGGCTCATGTTAGATAGTCAGAAGAGTCAAGGATTTGAGCTTGGAGAGGGTGTTTCACAAGACAACCAGAGGAACATGATCTCGTGGACCTACGGCGAAAATGAACCAGATTTGGACTCAGAAACCTCAATTACCCTTTGTAACATTGGTTTCACCTTCATATCTCTAAAAATGGCCGATTTAGCACCTCTAGCCACTAGGTAGTGCTACCTGGTAATGGACTTATATTTGAACTCAGTGACATCAATTACCTTTGGTAGCATTGGTTTTAGCTGGCTGCATTGAGCTAGCGACTCGTTGCGGAAATAAAATGAACACACACAACAAGATATTTTCATGACTCATAGACCTGCTTGCTTCGCCGCAGTAAACTATTTGAACCCACGCATTTGCAAGATCTTCAAAATAAATTTCCCAGGAGAAGTGACGGAAGACATGAGTTATCTGCAATTGGTAGCTGACATCGCTCAAATACTTCTCAGATCATAGAGGAGGTCGAAGGTACAAACAAGATAAAAAGCTGCCTAAGGGCTAAGTTGTAAACATTAACAACTTTGAAAACAAGTTAAAGATGAAAACCAAAATGCAAAAGTTGAAGATTCTCCATCTTAATACCCGGAAATTCTTGGATGTCATCACAAACAGACTATTACAGGTATACAGAGAAAAACAATTTACTTGGACTCCAAATCACTACAAAAGTGTATATGAAACACTTCAACAACAGAATCAATTTTGAAAAAGCCCGTACTTGCTAACATCTATAGGTTCCGTGACTCGGCTACCATAACATAAAAAATATGTACACAATGTGTCCCGCACTAACTTAGTATAACATGCGGTAGTGATGCATGCGGCTAGCTGCCACTCGATAAAATAAATGCAGAGAACAAAAAGAAAAATCACTCTGCATATTGAAATTTAGAAGGAGGGAACATATCCGACAAAGTGAGAACAGTCAGCCTGGCTGTAGCGGTCAATACCCCTACAAGTGTAAATATTTAATTATATATATATATATATATATATATATATATATATATATATATATATATATATATATATATATATATATATATATATATATATATAGCAGGAATATGAAGACCCAGGTGATTATACTAATCATTTATTGGCCAGACGTTTCGGACCTTTACTAGGACCATCTTCAGCGACTATATCGTCTAATGAGAAGGAGAAGGAACATTAATTGATAACACTCAAAAGAATGCATTAAAAAAAACGGAAGAAGGCAATTAAAATAATAAAATTGACAATAATTAAAATTAAAGTAAAAACACTAATAATATATAGAATTAAATAATATTACCCAGTGGTATTTTAAAAAAAAGTAATAGAAAGTGAAATTATAACAAACTGACTTGATTATCACATATTAAAAGTTACTGAAGTAAACAAAAGATAAAATATTATATTAAATTGTAAAAACACAAAAAAAAGAGACAAAAAACCGAAAACAAATCAGAATAAACAAAGGGACTGACCTTTAACATGGGAGTTGAGAAATTAACTAACTAAACATATAAAATTACTAACGAAATTTATTCGGTTGGTTGGTTGGCTAGTTAATCTATTGAAGTGTTGGTTGGTTATATTGTGAATAATTTAATTGAGGAGGAGTAATTATTTAGGTTTGGATTTATTTTAATGATATATAGTGACTCTAAGATTTTTAAATTGAGAGAAGTTAAGGCTGAAGATAATATAGTAAATGAATTAGAATTAAGAGGATGATGGTGATACTCTGAATGTTGCTTGATGGAAGAGGCTTCAGGTTTAGAAATGGGAATACCAGTCCTATGAGACAAACTCAAGTGCTTCGCGATCCTGCAGTTGAATTGTAATCCAGTTTGGCCTACATAACGACTGTGGCAGGTCGTACATGTATAATTGTAAATTATACAGGATCGCAAGCCAAAGGGATTGGCTCCTTATGGAGCAAAAAGGAACTTAACGATACAGGGTTGGAGTTTATACAAATGAATTGGCATTGAGGGAAATGGTTGTTGAGGGTAGAGAGAAGGAGTTTGTTAAACTTCGATGTCAAATGCTCGAGATAGGGTAGCTTAATGAAAACCTTCCGTCTAGAAACAGTAGTAAGTAAGGGTCAAGGATAGTATATTTTGGAGAGAAATTTGGATACTAACTGGTCGAAGATTAGATTAACTAGCCAACCGACCAACCGAATAAATTTCGTTAGTAATTTTATATGTTTAGTTAGTTGATTTCTCAACTCCCACGTTAAAGGTCAGTCCCTATGTTCATTCTGATTTGTTTTCGGGTTTTTGTCTCTTTTTGTGTGTTTTTACAATTTAATATAATATGTTATCTTTTGTTTACTTCAGTAACTTTTAATATGTGATAATCAAGTCAGTTTGTTATAATTTTACTTTCTATTATTTTTTTTATTAAATACCCCTGGGTAATATTATTTAATTCTATATATTATTAGTGTTTTTACTATAATTTTAATTATTGTCAATTTTATTATTTTAATTGCCTTCTTCCGTTTTTTTTAATGCATTCTTTTAAGTGTTATCCATTAATGTTCCTTCCCCTTCTCATTAGACGATATAGTCGCTGAAGATGTTCCTAGTAAAGGTCCGCAACGTCCTGCCAATAAATGATTAGTATAATCACCTCGGTCTTCATATTCCTGCTACATATCAGATTCCCAAGGAACAAATCAATTACCAGTATTATATATAATATATATATATATATATATATATATATATATATATATATATATATATATATATATATATATATATATATTATTTCAAGAAGGGTTGGTAACCATGAGTTAAATCGTGTGATTGGTACGCCCAATCTCCCAAGCGTTTTAAAATCAAACTCATGAGTTCATTCGTTGTCCTCGGATGCTTCGGTAAACAGATCTGTAATATTTGAAGGGTAATTTTTAGCTAAATATCTCTCGAAAGAATCTCGATTTAATGCATGATTCTTTTCTCATTTACAGACCCTCCTATAGCAATGCCTCTGAGCATTCCTATAATAAAAACCACCTGGGAAACCTAAATATATATTTACATCAATTATTATGTAAAATTCATATGCGATTATTTTACTTAACTTTGTCAATTTAATCTTTCAAATATTTTACTTTACTTTTGTAAATTAAATCATTTTATGTACCACTTAATAATTAAGTAATTCATTTATTTTACTTGTCAATTCATTTAACGTACTGTTTCGAACATCATCTCTTAAAATTTCACACAAACAAACAAACACATGCTTTCAGCTCGACCAAATAGCACACTATTCTTCCCAGTCGACTCGCAACATTCTTCATATAAAGGTCGGTAATCATTCCTTCTACAATTAGTCATTTACCACCAAACAAATCATACTAGTTTAATTCCACTTTATCTCACAATTCTTTGCAAACGACCATACGAGAGTAGGTCCTAATTATATTTACTTCTCATATGCAGCCCCTAATTCACAGTCCATCATAGTCAATATATTATTATTCCACCATATTATTTCATATTTATTTCACATACTTCAATTCTCTTCGCATCTTGTTAATGTAAATCATATTTTACAGTATCTTACCTTGTATACCTAATCTACTTATCTCATTGTACATTCATTGATTCTATGAATATATTTATATTTGTTTAATTCTTTTTCTTAAAACCCAATTCATTATTTAAAAATTCATTTCGCTGTCGCCTTAGGCCTAAAACTATCCGCCGACAACTTCGATCAAACAAATTTATGGTTATGGTTTTCGAAACGCTATTTAGGCTGATTTATTAACAGAAAATATATCACATGAATAACCATAAACTATACCTCCCAACTCCGTTATAATCTATTTGTACATATAATCTATTTATCACACCAATGATCTATTTAATAATTACCAAGAAAATTACCAAATTACCAATTACCTTTTATTAATTTTCAACCTACGAGTATTTACCAAACTACTCTATTTACAAATTACTATCTATCACTTATTTATTAGCCAAATACTATTTGATATCTATATCAATTACTAATTGTCAATCAATATCCCAATTTATAATCTCCTTAATATTTCATATTTATCAATTGAAAATCCATTCTCATTAACTCATGCAAAAATTTAATTCACATGCGTATAAATTCAATCCAATCAAACTCACAGTATAATTTCACTTTTCAATCATAACTGTTTATTCCATAATATATATATTTTTCGTAAATCTTTGCTTTTAATACTTCTTCCTCAACGAAGCCGAGATTTAGGCTCAACGAAATTCTTCTGCAGAAATTTAGACTTCGCGTAGCAATTAACTTCATTCCCCTTGAATAACAAAATATAGGTTTGGGGGTTTATTGTAATCAGAGCTATCTAGTGTATTGACGCAATAATCACCTAAACACCTATATGGCCACGCAAAACAACTCCAAGACATGAGAAAGGATGAAGTTAAAATCATACTCGGCATTAAAGAACAACTGACCTCAGTGTTCATGTATCAAAATAGTCACAAGAGCGGAATACGAGTAATTGAAAGAATAAATATTAAAAAAATCTAAAAATTAATGATTCAAGCCACAAAATGCATTTAAATGCATACGCATCAAAAAGCAACGAAGAAATAAGAAAAAGTACCAAAAACAGGACACATGTCTTGAAAACAAAGTAGGACTATTATGAAATGATAAGATCTGTAAAAAAGGTCCGAAAAGCGATCCCATCCTCTCCATGGCAACTTACAGTATCTATGAACATTATTTATCCCCCACCCCCTCTAAATGCTAACCCACACTATTCCACTAGTTACTTCATCATCGTAAAACCTGACGACACTTTTCGTTTATAGGGAATGTTCGGATTGTGACCAAATTCTTACCATACTATATCATTGTTACGCTTAAAGGAATGACACGAAGAGTCGAACCAATATATGTACATAGCAATTCAGCAGAGCATATGCGCAAAGTAAAAATATATTTTCCTCTATTCATTCTGAATAGGAAGACTATATGAGGGCTTACGCTCTCCACCCTCATATTATGCCTAGTGTTTTGATGCACTCCTTACCTGAGGCTACCTGATAAACTTCGTCCCGCCTATTTGGCTCAAATGTGACAAGGAATAATTTGGCACAATGGAGAAAACTGTTTATAGCTCGAGGAGTAGCCCAGAGCCGATAATAATGCAATACGTTTTTCGGGTAAAGGGCGGACTGCAACCTCGGTTGTGAGGTCTTTGGTCACTACGACGGGGGCCCACCCGTGAATACGGAGCAACAGGCAACCGTCTCTGTGAATAGTGGAAGCAGCTGCAGTAGCCAAATTTACAAGTGAGCAGTACCCCTGCATAACCGGGTACTGCTTATCATCAAGTCTCTCATGATTCAGCACCTGGGAGGATCCCTTCCCTATCCGCTTTCATACATTACCATCATCCCTCACCATTGTCAGATTTCGGTCCTGAATTCAGAGGGGTATAATGGCGGGGACTGTCATCTTTCACGCCATGACAAAGCAATCTCGATGAAATAGACGCTCGAGGAGGCAAACGAGGAAATGAAGCAGTTGAGCAAACAATTGGTTTAAGTAGACAGGGAGTTGATAACCAAAACTTCCGACATAACTATTTCAACTTTCAAATGAAACAACTACATAAGACGTTTACACCAATCGATCCAACGACCATTTGGAGCTAGAGTACGACTACAGATGGATGAAATCAGGGTAAGGATGAACTTCATCTATCCACTTGCCTTTCCAGATATACCATTCTGGAAATCAACTATAAATATATGCCATGGCAACATAGTGGAACCTTCACCAACTCTCCCCCTGGAAAGGAAAATTCAATTCCTTACCCATGCTGCAACACATCTAAGAATCCACATGTAATAATAATAATAATAATAATAAGTCTTTTGTAATGTGCTCTTCCAGGCCTGAGGCCTTCCCAGAGTGCACGTTGTGCTGAGATGAGAATGGAAATTCAATGGAAATTCAAGAGGGGGGAGAAGGCAATACTGAAAAGATGCGTTTTCATGAGACGCTTAAATGTGGTAAGAGAGGGAAAAGACCTGATTTCCTCAGGAAGAGAATTCCACAATTTAGGGGCGCAGATTGAGAAGGAGCAGTCCCCCATTGAGCAGAGGGATGAACGAGGAATATTCAAAAGAGGTGCATGTGATGACCGAAGGGCCCGAGGGACATGGCGTGGCGAGAGGGCAGAAGAGAGGTAAGATGGGGCCTTGTTGTTTAGGGCCTTAAATGTGAAGAGAAGTATCTTGAAGTGAGTACGGGATCTGACAGGGAGCCAGTGCAGTTCATGCAGCAAGGGTTGCGAGGGCGACGGAGGAGAAGCTGGGCGGCATAGTTCTGTACAAGTTGAAGGGGGCGGAGAGAGGAGTATGGCAGATTCACAAGCAGAGAGTTACAGTAGTCAAGGCCTGAGGTGATGAAGGCATGAACAGCAGTCTCAAGACTTTGGCGATCAAAGTGAGAGCGAATGCGAGAGAAGTTACGAAGAAAACATAGAGAGGATTTGCTGACATTGCGGATATGAGGCTTAAAGGAGAGATGCTCATCAAAAACAACACCCAGATTCCTAACGCACTCAGAGAAAATTATAGTATTACCGCCCAGAGTAAGCGAGGGAAAGAGAGATTTAGATTTTTTGACAAGAGCAGGGGTGCCGACGAGGAGGACCTCAGTTTTGGAGTGATTAAGCCTGAGGAAGTTGGTAAAGAGCCAGTCAGAAATGGAGGAGTAGGCACCCAGGAGGTCAGTGATAGAGTAGGCAAGAGACGTGTGGGATGAGGAAACGAAAATTTGAGTGTCATCAGCATATAGGTGGAAGGATAGACCGAGATTACGGAGAAGGGAACTAAGAGGGAGAAGGTAGATACGAAATAGTAGAGGACCAAGGACAGAGCCTTGTGGCACTCCAAAGCGAATGGGGGTAGAGTCGGATGAAACGTCGTCAATCACAACGGATTGGGTACGAGACGAGAGGTAAGAGCGGAACCAGTCAAGCACGGTACCTAATATGCCGAGGAAAGAGTGGAGATGATCAAGTAGGACGGTATGGTCAATAGTATCGAAGGCAGAGGAGAGGTCGAGTAGAACGAGGATGAAGGCACAACCCCTGTCCGCGTCTCTTTGTAAGCAATCGGACACATTGAGAAGGGCGGTTTCTGTGGAGTAACCTGACTTGAAACCAGATTGATTAGTTTCATCAATGTTACAGGCCACCATGTGACTGTTGATGCGTGAAGCAACCACTCTCTCCAGTACCGTAGAGAGGAAAGGAAGTTGCGAAATCGGGCGATAATTGGAAGGGTCAGTGGGGTTCAGTTGAAGCTTTTTAAGAATCGGACGGATGTGGGCACGTTTGAAGGAAGAGGGAACAAGACCAGTTGCAAGTGAAGTGTTGAACAGGTGAAGAAGCGTTGGGAGGATAGCAGGCAGAATTTTACATAACAGTTAGGCGGAAAAATGTCTTTTGGGGAGCCTGATTTCTTAGAACGCGAGAGCAAGGCTGTAAGCTCCAACGCAGTCACAGCGGGAAAAACGATAAGCGGCTGAGGCGGGAAGTCAGGGAGAATGGCAGGAGCCGGGACAGAAGGCTGAGGGAGGGAAGCACGGAGGCTAGTGACCTTATCTGCGAAGAAATTCGAGAGAGTAGCTGGGCTAATGGGTGGGGAGACCCGGGCTGGGGAAGTAAGACGGGAGAGCAGGCAGAAGACGGTACGGGGATCATTCCTATTATCAGTAAGCAGATTACGTGAGTAGACTTCACGAGCAGATTTTAATTTCGCCACGTAGGAAGCTGTCGCAAGTCGGAACGCCAGCGAGAGAGGGGTCGTGTCTTGCCCACGGGTGCGAGGCTTTCTAAGAACTCTTTCATGGGCACGCATGGACTGCCTAGAACGGAGGAGTTCAATATATACCGATGAATCGAAATTCAGAGATCGAACAGTATCCTCAGTAATATTGGACAATTACACCCACTCTGAAACACTACCCAAAGTAGCTGTCGCAAGTCGGAACGCCAGCGAGAGAGGGGTCGTGTCTTGCCCACGGGTGCGAGGCTTTCTAAGAACTCTTTCATGGGCACGCATGGACTGCCTAGCACGGAGGAGTTCAATATATACCGATGAATCGAAATTCAGAGATCGAACAGTATCCTCAGTAATATTGGACAATTACACCCACTCTGAAACACTACCCAAAGTAGCATCAATATCCACCACAAAATGTTATGCACTAGAACATGCAGAGCAATGGGCATACAACAACCATCGTTTAGATGAAAATACGATATTCACTGGCTCCTTCAGAAGCCTCCAATCATTAGAACGGATGACGGACATACATCTAATTGTGCTAGAAATAGAAAAAGTTATGTATATAGAGCAGCTTGCGATGGAAGGAGGATCTTTCTGCTGGGTTCCATTACACGTGGGGATCACTGGGAATGAGAGGGTCGATCCAGCGGCAAAACCCGCCTCCTTCGGCCAAACAGACTCGCCGACATTCCAATACCCAGCGGAGATCACATTATTGCAATACGAGTTGCAATCCGGGAGATCTAGACGGCTAGATGGCAGACCTCTACAGACGAAATAAGAGGCCACGCATCTTTCCAAGCTTATTAGAATGGAACCCTCATGGACTTAACCGGCGACAGTAAATATCTGTGTACCGACTTTCCATCGGGCACATATTGATCACACACATATTCCTATGGAAAGGGACTATCCCCCCTACTGCGAAGATTGCATTGTGCCACTCACAATTACAAATCTCATCGCAGAATGCCCGACTTATCGGTGGTGGAGGGACCCTCGAAATCTTAAGATCCTCATCAATGGCGGAGAATATCCTCGCCGGTAGCGGAATCATCCGCTACCTTGAGGAGACAGGACTCTTCAGCAAGTTATAGATAAATCCCCAATATTCTTATTACATTTTAACAAATTTTGGTAATTGTTCAGTTTATAGCCGGATGATTTTTCGCGCGATTTATTGGGCTATTTTGCTATATTTTGTGTGTTTGTCAGCTATCCCACTGGCCAATCTATGAATCGCCTTGTGCATTCAAATCTGATGTTTGGTTTCGATTTAGTAATATTACGAGTTTTTTTTTTAAAGTTGCATGGGTGTGGGGTGCAACCCCCACAATTAACTGGGATCTATGGGGGGCGAAGCTCCCTATTTCGAAATGGGGGGCTTCGGCCCCCATACTCTCCCCTTAATTGTGGTGGTTCCCCCCACACCCCTGCAACTAATTCGAAACCTAATTTCAGATGTGAATGCGCAAGGCGATTGCTAAATTTGCTTAACCGTCTAGTTTTTCTATCTGGCGGTGTTTAATACAGATCGCTGATTGGCCAGTGGGATGGCTGTCAAACACAAAAAAATAGCATAATAGCCCCAAAAAGCGTGCGCAAAATCATCTTGCCATAAACTGAACAATTACCCAAATGGTACTTTAGTCAGCATTGCATTATCACAATGCCATTTCATCCATCCTTCCACCAATCCATCTCTTCAATCATCACTGCACAATCACACAATCACTCGCATTACGACCGAAATCCGAGAGCTCCATCAACGTGATATAAGGCGGGACAGCGTCATTGTTCGTGGCCTTTCCTATGAGGGCTTCCAGACTTCCTTCAACGACATTATTTTATCGATATGTCATAATTTAGAGAACGTTTTGGTGTCCGATATTGTAGTTTTAAAGGCCAACATAATAAGAGCTAAAATTATAAACCAAGAACATCGCCTAATTATCTTATTCAATGCTAAATATCTAGCTGGCTCAAGATTTAGTCATGTCTATGTGAGAAGCTGTGAGCAGATAGCAGAGCACTTTATAAATACCGTAGGCCCTTTGAAAGTCCAAGTGGATAGCAACAAAAGGAAGATAGAGGAAATCTCCAAGACAGTGAGTGAGGTAACAAGAGCATTGGAAAGTAAGAAAGAGGAGCTAAAGGACGAATTAAAGGAGGAACTGCAAACTGTGTTACAGAGTGGAAGTGAAATATGCCAGCAGGAAAACACACAAAGTGACTAACTGTAGGCAAAAATGAAAGTTGCGCTGGAAAAGGAAAAAAATAAGGAGTACCGAGCGAGTAACCTAATACTTTTAGGAGTTCATGAGCCAGACACAGACGACATAGAAGTGGGGAAGGCTGGGGAACTTGATTATGTGACCAGGATCTTCTCTAGGCACATGGAGGTGGATGCATCCCAGTAGAGGATCATTATTATTGATACAACAAGGCTGCATGGTGGGAAGAAAAACCGCAACTATTCTACGGACCCGAGGCAACTGAGAGTGAGATTTGATTCAGCAGACATGGTTGGCAAAGTAGAAAGGGAAGCAAAACCGTTGGAGAAAAGTGAAGATCAGGAGCTAAAAAACATCAACATCTTTAGAGACAGGTCTAAAAATGAGAGAGAAGAGAGGAAGAAGCTTATTGCCGAAGCAGCCGACAAAAACAGAAGAGAGATTGAAGAGGCATACAGGTGGATAATTGACTATGATAAAAAGCAGGTGATACGGGTTACTAAGGATTATCAAGCCCAGAGGCCCTTTCGTCAAAGGAAATACAGATAATTGGCCTGAAACCCCACACCAAACACTCAAGTATATATATATATATATATATATATATATATATATATATATATATATATATATATATATATATATATATATATATATATATATACCAACAAGATTGCTGAGTTACAAGTATTATTAAGTAAAGAGAACCTAGATATTATTTTTTGGACGGAAACCAAGTACAATAATGAGGTGCTGAATCCTGCACTGTTTAATACAGACCTGTATACAATTGTAAGGAAGGACAGAGTTGACCAAAAGCCCCAGGGGTGGAGTGGCAATACTAGTGAAGAAGCACCTGTCCATAAATTTAACTCCAGTAGCTCATCTTGTTGACCACGGTGCTCAAGAATCAGTTTGGTGTGAGATAAGATGCAAAGAGGGCAAGAACCTAGTTTTAGGAACTATCTATAGATCTCCTTCGTCGACAATAGAAAACAATTATCTCATTTGTGATCTCATACAGTTAAGTGAAGTTTATTCTAGAAATAGTCAAGTGTTAGTTTGTGGGGACCTTAGTTACGGAAATATTAACTGTGAAGAGAACAGAGTTAGAGAGAGAACTCAAGGTGTTACACAAGCAACCAAATTTTGGAGGCGGTAAATGATAACTTTTGAATCCAAAACGTGGAGAAATGGACACATCTAAGAGACACTGAGCATCCGTCAAAACTTGACCTTGTTTTCACAAAGACAGCTGGTGAAAATAATGATGTCAAATACCTACCCCGACTATGATTGAGCAAGTACGCTGTCCTGTGTTTCACCATCAAAGCAGATTTCAAGCCAAGGATACAAGACGACTCTTCATGTAGACTTAATTATTTCAAGGCTGAAAAGGTGAAAATGAGAGACCTGTTTCAGGAGATAGACTGGGATATAAATATGAGGGACAAAACTGCAAGCCAGAAATGGGGAAACATTCAGAGATCACTACAACAGGGTTGTGAAATTGTGTGTCCATGCCCAGAAAAAGAGACAACATGAAACCAGGCCCTAGCGGATGACTACTGCATTGCAAAGAATAATAAGGAAGAAACTAGACACGTGGAGCATATAGATGGCAAACAAAACTGATAGAAACCGTGAACAGTATAAAATAGCAATCAACACTGCAACTTTGGCAACAAGACCGTAAAATATGAGTATGAGAAGAAGGTAACAAAGGACGCAACCAGTAACACTAAGCACTTTTGGGCATATGTACGCTCCAAAATTACAGTAAAGGACCACATCACAAAACTGATGACCATCAATGGAGAAGACATACAGAGCGACAGAGACACATCACAAGAAATGAACAAAGCCTTCAACACAGTGTTTGTGATGGAGGACACAAGCCTAGGCACTTCAACGCCAAGCCAAGTGCTCCACAGAAACCAGCTATAAGACTTCACCATAACGATGAAAGACGTCCGGAAATATCTCTCAGAGCTAAATGACAGCAAGGCACCAGGTCCAGATGGAACATCGCCATATGTACATACTGAGACAGTGTTCTGACATTCTTTATGCACTACTACTGGGCAAATTTGTATCATCTATGAGGACTGGCTATGTTCCACTTGACTAGAGGAAGGCCAACATCTCACCCATACACAAAAAAGGACCAAAGACAAACTCACTCAACTATCGCCCAGTGTCATTAACCAGTATAGTGTCCAAAATCATGGAAAATATCATAAGGGAAGATATTGCGCAGCACCTCACAGATAATGCATTGATAACGGATGCACAACATGGTTTCAGGAAAAACAGGAGGTGCCTAACCAATATGTTATGCTACCTAGACGACCTGGTCAATGCAGTGGACTGCAGACACTGTGTGGATGTGAACTACCTAGAATGCAAGAAAGCTTTTGACAGAGTCTCTCATGAAAGGTTAATGGTGAAACTGAAAGCAATAGGAGTAACTGGAAATTATCCTGAACTGGATTAGAAGCTTTTGCACAGATAGGAGACATCGGGTTTGCATCAGGAAGGAGTGTTCGGGTTGGCTACCGGTGCTAAGCGGAGTTCCACAGGGGTAATTCTTGGGGCATATCCTTTTCCTGGTTTAAGTAAACAACATTGCCTTCAGCCACATTTAACTCAATGTACGAGGGGCGGTCAATAGGTTTTGCGAATCGGTAGGGCAAAACAGAGGAAGGGGGATGGCTGTTTGTGGGGGTGTTAGGACAAGTTATGACAAGTCAGGACCTGCAGCTGCACGCTCCTGCCTTGTCTATTTAATAAGCAGTAGCTGATCACAGATCGTCAGTCACAAATTTTTCAACAATGGAGAAGGTTCACCACCGTGCAGTGATCAAATTTTTGACCAAGGAAGGCAAGAATGCAAAAGAGATCTATGAACGCATGGTTGCAGTGCACACCGACACCACCCATCCCCATGCAACCATTGCTCGCTCGAATAGGGAGTTCCGCCATGGTCGTGAGTCCCTTGAAGATGACCCCCGTCCACGACAATTTGGCCATGACGAAGGTCTCTGCCCGTTGGGTCCCTAGAAACCTCACGAAACCTCACGCTCCATGATCGACTTCAACGTCGTCAAAGTCCACAAGACCAGAGTTGCACAAGCTGCCCTGCGCGAGTGCGGATTCAAGGAGCCCAACCATCTCCCCTCCAGTACAGATCTGACCCATAGCGACTACTTTTTATTCCACCAGCTCAAGGCTGCACTGCGTGGTCGCTGGTTTGGGACGATGAAGATGTCCAGTTCGCCGTCCAGGAGTGGATTGATCAACAGTCGGGAGATTTCTGGTTGTCGGGAATTCGAAGCCTCAGGGACAAGGGGTGCAAGTGCATTGAATTCGAGCGTAGTTATATGAAAAATAATAAAACACTTTTCCTCATATCTCGTTTCCTTATATCCGATTTGCAAAACTTATTGACCTCCCCTCGTATGATAGGTACATAGGACTAGAGCATGTGGCTGACAGGTCATAGAGGTGTGGATTGCTACAAGAAGAAACTTCTTAATTCTTCACTATCTTTCCATAGGTAAGCAACCGCGACTTGACTTAGAAACAGATGATGGAAAGAAAGGAGAGGAGCAAGGGCGTTGCTGCTGGGCATCAGCGTTGTGGTAGATCAGCCTCTGGGAGTCAAATTGCAGTTTCTCTTCCACCCTTGGCCAACACTCACGGTGGCTCTATCCGCACAAGGGTGGCTAATTTTTAATCAAGAATTTAAACCCCGTTGTTGAGTCTGTTTTGTTCTAGCTAGTGAATTTAAATAGTCTGTCTAATAAAGCTCATTTTGTACACATTTTTGTATCACTAATCATATTAATTTAGTTGGCATTACCGAATCTTGGCTCTCGCTCTCCATTAATTCCTCAGTAGTTGTTATCCCAGGTTATCAGTTTTATAGAAATGACTCACCCTCTAATTCTCCAAAACATGGTGTTGGACTGTATATTAATAAATAATTAAAAATCTCCCGAATTTATAAGTCATCCAAATACACTTGGTGTTCTGCCTCCTTTATTTCAATTTTTATGTTATAGTAGTATACAGGCCACCTAGTTACTCTCCTGGATAATGTAGAGTCGTTTTACTTCTTGGATTCTTTTTGAACTGGAAGGGATGTTATTTTGATGGGGGATTTTAACCTACCCGATATAGACACGTCAGGTTTGGTGCCTCTGGCTCATTCTTTCCCCTCTTGTTCATTTCTTGATATGTTTAATTCTTTGGGATTTACTCAGTGAGTTATGTTCCTCACGTTTATCCGATCTAATAATGTGCTAGATTTGGTTTTTACATCCTGCCATGATAAAGTATCTGAACTTTTCTGCACAGATCCCCTCCCTGATTGCGAACACGTTTGTGTTGAGTTCCGCTGCTTGGTAATTTTGAATCATGTTATTCCTGACCTTCGTGTTAAGCTATTTGATTGGTACCGTGGTTATTAGCGATTGCTCAACGAATTTCTTTCACTTGTTGACTGGGATTCTGAATTTTTTTATTGCGATATTGAGATGTGCTACAATAAATTCTTGTCAGTTCTTCACTCTGCATTTGATGAATTTGTTCCTTTAAAAAAACATCCAAAGAATACAAACCGTCTTTAGGCTTGGAGATAGGTGGGCGCGATAATGAAAAATGTATCAAGATAACCGATAAATCGATAACCTTATCGGCGATAACCAATAATCGATAACTGGCGATAAATTTATCGCCCGATAAGGTGATAACCGATAAATCCAAAATTATAATACAATATTGATTATTGACTATATATATATATATATAGCGTTATTTTATAATACAATAGTAAAAATATTTGAATACTGTTTCTTAGTTTCTTACCTGGTGAGGCTCTCATTCATCTCCTCATAGGTTTTGAGGATCCTCCTCTCAGCGCGGACCTACCTATTTCTGCCTCCAAGGCACGCGCTGCTCGCCCCTGTGCTAAACTGGACCAAAAACTGAAATTATCGATTATCTCTAGTTTGGAACCAAAAGTATCGGCGATACCGATGAATCGATAACACGGGGTAAAAATATCGGATAACTGATAACCTGATATCGTTATCGCGATAACGCCCACCTATGGTCTAGGACAATATCTAGTGTGATTTTTGTGCAGAAGAGTGCGGCTTGGAGAAGGTACAAATGCCTTATAAGCCACTTTGGTCGTAGATCCCCACCTACTGTTCAATCTTGTTTGCAATTCAGAGATATAAATATTCTCTATAAAAGAAACATACTGCAAGCTGTTTCTCTTTATGAAGAGTCTCTCCTATCGTGTGTTGACCCTAAAAGACTTCATAGTTACCTAAGAAATAAAAATGTGACAAAATATCTGTAGGTCCTCTCTTAATTAACGGTTGTTGGGCTAATGTCAATGGCTCCATTGCTATTCACTTCTCAGATTATTTCTCTCAATTGTATTCAAAGATATATTTATTAATGATATTCTAAAAGCAGTTAGTCATTTGAAATTCTCTTCTAGTGTGGTCCGGATAATCTTCCTTCATTATTTTTCAGGAATTGTTCCTCTTCTTTATGTTATCACTTGCTCCTTATTTTTAATAAAAACATTTATTCAATGAAAGTTACCTCTGCTTCGAAGGTTGCACATGTTTTACCCGTTTAATAAGGGCATTCATTCGGACCCTTCAAACTACCGGCCTATAAGCTTGACATCAATCTGTCCTAAAACTCTTGAAATAATAAGGTTTCGTAGTTTTATGCCTACTTGGACACTAACTCTTTGCTATCAAATTTTCAGTTTGGTTTTCGCGCAAGTTTATCAGTGACTGATCAGCTATTGTTCGCCTATGATTATGTTAGTACACACCTTGATTTTATTGCTGTCATTGATGTCCTGTATTTCGATTTCAGCAAGGCATTCAACGTTGTTAACTATCACTTGCTCTTAACCAAACTGTCACATATTGGCATTTGTAACTCTCTATTAGGCTGGCTAAGTGAATTTATACAGAACCGTAAACTTGAGTGTCGTTTTACAATGCTCATCTAGTCATTTTGTTCATGTTACGAGTAGAGTCCTACAAGGTTCGGTGGTTGGTCCTGATCTTTTCCTTATCTTTATCAATTACGTTGCTGTATGTTTATCATGCACATTTGCTCTGTTTGCGGACGATCTTAAATTATATCTTGCTCTTCCCATTACTGAGGCAATTACTGGTACAGGCTTTAGAGTTTCTCTTCAAGAGGATGTTCCTTTGCTTTTTTATAGGAGTAGATCTTGGGGCCTTTCTTTTTCTGTTAATAAATTTGTATATAGTACAATTTTGGCCCCCTTTAGGAAAAAGCCACCATGCAACAATTGCCATTGAATTTGTTATTGATGGAAAACTCCTTTAAGCAAAAATCAATATAAACTACAAATACAGTTTTTATAAAAGAAACTATGCAATGATTAGGAGATGTTTGGCTGAGGTAAATTGGAGAGAATATTTTTTAGAAACAACACCGATTGAAAAGTTTAAATTTTTGTAAAGATACTTCTTGACTTGATTGGCTTGTATGTCCCAAAGATTAGGCGTACGTTGACTAAGCCCAAGCCCAAATGGATGACAACACAAGTGAGAAACTTGCTTTGGAAAAAGCCTGGAAGCGACTCAAAGACAGAAAGACCAGTTTAAGGGCCCAGAAATATAGACAGGAAAGAAACTTGGCCACAACCATGATTAAAATGGCTAAGAAAGTATTTGAAAAAGAGCTTTTTGGTGATATTAAGATAAATCCAAAACATGTTTTTTAAGCTATGTCAGGAGCAAGACAAATTTAAAGGAATGTGTGATGAGAATTAAATCAAGAAATGGTCTCCTAACTAAAGACGATGGAGAAACTGCAAATGAATTTAACAAGGCTTTCGGCAAGGTGTTTGTGCAGAAAGACCTAACCAATATACCAGACTTTAACATTGGCAGAGCTGTACCATCAATTAGGGACGTAAATGTTACTCTAGAAATGGTGGATAAATTACTAGAGTCAAGGAATGTTAATAATGCCATGGGTCCTGACGATATCCATCTAAGGGTAGGTACTTAAAGAATGTCATAGTGAGTTGGCCAAATCGATATAACTTATTATTAGAGAATCGCTAAGCACAGGAATAGTTCCCCTGCTCTGGAAAATTGGTAGGGTTTGTCCAGTGTTCAAGAAAGGAGATAAGAGCAACCCTTTGAACTATCGACCAGTCTCATTGAGGAGCGTCATTTGCAAGCTATGTGAGAATTTTATTAGAGACAATTTAATAACAAAATTAGAGGACAACTATCTTTTAAATGATAGTCAACGTGGCTTCAGACAGAAAAGAAGTACCTTAATTAACTTACTTATTTACATGGAACTAACAAAAGCTATGGACCAGTAAATTCCTGTTGATATTTTACTTCGAATCCTGCAACTCTCCAACAAATAAACTTTCCCACCTTCTACTCTAGTAACGAACAATTCGACAAAGTCTCCCACTTGAAACAATGCAAGTTTGTTCTCAAGATTAATATTTATTTCTAGGCATATGTGAAAAGATACCATATATGAAAGGAGACCGTGATAGGTTGTGTTACTCCGTGCTCTCCAGTCTCTCTTTGCTTTGATTTTGCCGATTGATGCTATATGTTTTTTTTTACTGGTAAAGTTGAAGACGAGCTGCTCCGGACGAATTTTTTTTCCCCAACCTAAAACGGTGTGTGTTTATGTTTCGTTCAAGGCGCGTAATAAAAGGTTGTATACGTCACATTTAAAATCAGATGGCGCCGTTTTTGCTTGAAATTCTGACTTAGGGAAAACTAAAAACCCCCAAATGAAAAATAAAAAACAAAAACCCCAAAGTGAATGTTACTTGCATTATTCTGGCAGATATAGATTCGCAATAGCCGTGGTATCTATCGCGAATTGTAGTTTCTGTTCCTAAAGGAAATCGTTTGCAAAAATAGCGGTTGCGAGATACCCATCAAAATGGTTGCTCTAGGGGCCGTATTTTGGAATTAATGCTCTCGCATCACGCCATACACGTTCGATATTTTGTGTACTTGCCCCGGTCTCTGGGTCCACAAAATTCTTTGAATGGTTGACGGTTCTGTGCTGGTAACCTTCTAACTCCAAGCCTGAGTAGGCGGGCCAGCAATCAGAAATAATGAGAGTTCCTGGCAAAATCCACTTTTTATAACGGCGAGAAGTGTTTCTTTTGTTCGATCTGGAACGGCGACAATAGAAACGTTTTTTGTTTCCCTTTCGAACCCACCGAAAACCTCAAAACCATCACCCACTCTTCCCTTATTATGTTTACGTTTCCCAAACTTGGCCGCATCAATTTCCACCACTTTACCGACCCCACCTAATGGTTTCGATTTTTTTTCACAATAGTTAATTGCTACCTCTCTACAGAAACTAAACCAGCCAACCAAAGTTTTTTCGGAAACAACAACTTCCTCTGCGATGCGTTCCAGAGTACTTCGGTTTCAAAACAAACCAATAAATGATCTGAAAGATCGTTTCTATAGGGAGCAGAGCCTTTGAAAAAAATGTTCCGTTGAGAGCAGATCGCTAAAAAAAATGGCGTACGTTTTCATCGCTGTTTTCGTCGACAAACTTCACATGAGCTTTCCATAATTCAGGGTTCCCAGACGTTTGAGAGAAAAAAAGGATAGGGTCACCGTGAAAAAGGGACAATCCACCCAGAAAAAGTACAGACGGCCATGCAGAGATAATATACAATGTAATTTGTTACTTTACTCATTAATATTATATAAAATATAACGAAACATACCTTCATGTTAAAATATATTTGAAAGGATTTCCACAAATGAATCCAATTCGCAGTTTTCATTTGTAACAAGAGAAGTTGTACTAGTGCTTGCAATTTGATCCTTACCACTAGCTCTGGCATTTATCTGCTTACTGATCAGCCTACATGCGACTGGTGAAGAGTGCTTGCATTTTGTCAGTTACCATAAAATTTCGGCAACATATTCCTCTGTTATTATGATGCGTTCTTATTCTAAGGATTGCCTCGAGAGAACGAGTGCTTAATTTGTTTCTGACCTTCGCCAGATAAATTATTTGCACCATCACTGCCCAATCCAATGTAATTGGTTATATCAATAGCATTGAGCTTCAAGAAATCATTAATTGCATCAAATAAACTTTGTCCAGTTGGAGAAACAACAGGTATTAAACACAAATGTTTTGTCACACTGACATCTATGGATTCATCTATCAATAAGGAATATTTCGTACTGCGAAGATCGTCGAGCAGCTCTTCAAACAATGTCAATGAGACGACATTTTTTAGCCAATATAATGCTTAATTTTATCTGTCATCCATTTTGGGTCATTATTTTTAGTCCTAATCTCCTTACAAGGAATGTTAATCATCTGACCTGTAATTAATTGCTCAATTATTCTTTCATACTCCTCTTCAATTGTAATCTCAGTCTTCGACTGACCTTCGAACAGGTAGCACCTATTTCATAGAGCTCTCAGTCTGTTGATCTATTTTTCAGATTTTTCTACTGTTTGTTTTTTTCTCACCACAATCAGCGAAAGCTAAGTTGCTCTTCTTCTTTTTCTTATTACTACTTAAGTTCTTTCTTTGTTTGAATAAGTGATGGAGTTTGGGGATGAAAGTGAGCATGAGTGTCGGAATGTATGCATTGGTTGTGGTGTATTAGGTGAGGGGTATACATGTGTTGTATGTGGGCTGCGTGAATGCATTGTAGATTTAGAGGGGATGAGAAGGCAGGATATAGACAGGATATGTAGGCTGGAGGGGTTAGTTGCTGAGCTCAGGAGGGAACTTAGTGTTAGGCCTAGAGCTGGGAATAGGTTAGGTGGTGAGGTAGGCCAGTTAGATGTTCCAGGTGTAGGTAGAGGGCCGGTTGAGGAGGTAGGATATGATAGTTCTAGTGATAGTGAAGTTAGCCCCCTTAGATTAGTTAGAAATAGGCCTAGTGAGGATGGGGGAAAGTGGAGAGTGGTTAGGAAACGTGAAGCTAGGGAGGCTTCTCCTTTTCTTTGTGAGAATAGGGTTGCCTCTGTTGAGGTTGTTAGCCAGGGTGAGAATAGGTATGTGAGTCAGAGGGACACAGAACCTATTAGCTTGACTAATAGATTCAGTGCCCTGAGAGAGGAAGTAACTGGAAGTGATATGACTGATGGGGGTGGGGGTGGAGTTCGAGTGACTGGTAGTTTGAATGAGAATAGGAGTGGGGATGGAGTTAGGTCTGTGGGGGTTAGGAATAGGAGTCTGACTGAAGTGCTTGTGATGGGTGATTCGCGAGTTAGATAATTAGATAGGAAGTTGAATGCAAGTAGATTGAATGGTTTGAGGGTGTGTTTGCCGGGTGCTGGAGTGAGAGATCTGTCTGATAGGTATGAGGAGCTGGTGTCTGGCTGTGCAAGGGATGCAGTTGTGATTACACATGTAGGAGTGAATGATGTGAAGAAAGTGGGTACATGTGAGTTACAGGAGAGGTACAAGAGGTTGATTGAAAAGGTGAGAGAAAGTAGAATGAAAGGTGTTGTGACAGGTGTGCTTCCAAGAATGGATGTTGGGGTAGAATGGATGTCTCGTGCAATTGGGCTGAATGATTATGTGAGGAGGATGTGTGAGATGGAAGGTGTCATGTTTGTGGATGTGTGGGATAGGTTTGTTGGAATGTAATAAAGAAGTACAGAATAGGCTTCTTACTAAAACCACAATACACACTACTTCTGGTTTATCTCAAGTTAAAAAAACAAATGAAAATTTGACTATATATAAAAATGAAACTCAGCCTTGTATGAGTGACAAGCCTAATGAATGGAAAATTGTAAAAAGTAAAGGTTCAAAACTTAAACTTGTGAAAAATCCTCCACCAGTACTTGTTGAGAATGGGTTCAGCCTATTGGATGATTTTGAAAGGTTTCTAGAGCCATATGAACAACTTATTGCCGAGTCGCAGCAGCAAAATAAATCCCCACACCAGTCTGTCAAGCCTATACCAGCAGCCTATCTTAATAATAACACTAAAAGAAAAAGAAAAAATGGTAGTAGAAGGATAGATACCAGTAACTTAATTACAATAGTCCCAAGGTACAATGGAACAAGAGAAACCCCTTCAGGCATCCGAAAATGTAATGGATCCAATTCCAACCAGTCAATTTCCATTATTGGTGATTCACAAGTCAGAGGATTAGGACCTAAACTAAACTGTGGCAGTATCTCTCACTGCTACCCGGGTGCAGATACCCAGCGAGTACTAAATATTCTTAAAGAGCCTAGTAGTGTACTGACTGGTCATAGGGAGGCTAATATAGTACATGTCGGAGGAAATGATATTGGGCATAAGCCTCCAGAGACTATTATTAAAAATTATAAAGAAATAGTAGCGATGTTAAAAAGAAGTGGAAAGCCTCCATATATCACAGGCATTATCCCAAGATTATGGGAGACCAAAAAATGGTATTCAATTGCGTGTGGCATAAATAAGGAACTAAAGCAAATCTGTAAGGATGTTGGGGTGACATTCATAGATCTATGGAATAGTTTCTATGCAAAACGCGCATTTTGCAACAAAGATGGTATACATCTAAATCAAAGAGGTATAGAAATTCTGAGTAAAATATTAAACAAGGCTGTTAGTTCCGTTGCAAAAAGTTGACTAAATTATAATGAATGCCAGGCCATTAGGAACCCTATTTTAAAACAGCCAAATATTCATGTGAAGGGTACTGGCCTTAAATGTTTTTATACCAATGCAAGGAGTCTCAGAAATAAAAAGGATGAACTATTAGCATATATATATTCAGTAAATCTAGATATAATCTGTATCACTGAGACCTGGTTTAATGAGAAAATCTATAAGGATGATGAAGCTGAATATATTATAAATGGCTATAATCTTTATTTTTATCACAGAAAGGAAAGACTAGGGGGAGGTATTTCAATATATGTTAAAAGTAGCTTGATATCATCTGAGGTTAATGCTATCAAAGAAGAGTATGCTTTAGTGGAATCTCTTTGGATTGATATCAGCATTAAACCCCATGAAAAGTTAAGAGTTGGTGTATTCTACAGACCCCCTGATTCCAATTCAGAATCTGATAAAGAGATTATACAAGAGATCACTACTCTATGTTCTGGAAATAATAATGTCCTAGTAATGGGAGATTTTAACTTACCAACAGTCGATTGGGCAAAAATGTATGGCCGAACAAAAGTTGATAATCAATTTGTTGATTGTTTTGAAACTAACTTTCTATCTCAACTGGTGATTGAACCTACCAGGGGAAGTGCAATCCTAGACCTTATCCTCAGTAGTCGTAAGGAAACGATTAATAACCTCAAAGTTGCTGAACCGCTAGGAGAAAGCGATCATAGCATAATAATGTTTGATCTCAATACGAATATAGTCTCAAGCAGAGACAACTTATCATTGATCCCAGACTTTTCCAAAGCTAACTTTGATAGGTTTAGAGGAATGCTGGGTAATGTCTTATGGGAGGATGAATTTCATGGTCTCAGTGCTCTTGAAATGTGGGATAGATTCAAATGTATCCTAGATTCAGCTCAAAAATGCTGCATACCCCTAAAGAGTAGAAGAAAAAATGCTTGTAAAAAACCTCCATGGTTTAAAGACAGTGTAAAGTCCAAAATGAAGACAAAGAAAAAGTCTGCTAAAAAGTATAAGCAAAATAAAACTGAATTAAATAAGGAAAACTTGAAATGCTCCACAAAGGAGTTAAAGAAAGAAATTAGGAAATGTAAAAGATTGTCAGAAATTAACCTTGCAAATAGTAGTAAGGGCAATGTCAAAAAGTTCTTCAGTTATTATAAAATAAATTCTAAGCAGGGTTCCACAATTGGACCATTAGAATATAATGGAGAGTGCTATCAAGGAGATAAAGATATTGCTGATGCACTAAATTCCTACTTTACCTCAGTTTTCACTCAGGAAAGTGAAATGGATTGGGACCCCGATATGAAATTTGAAAGTGGGCCAGTTCTTGAGAATGTGAAACTTTCAAAGAGCGATATAAAAGCTGTTATTAACAAAATGTTGCCTAATAAATCTCCTGGACCAGATGGTATCTTTGCTAGAGTTTTAAAAGAAGGTGTGGAAAGTCTTGCAACTGCACTCAAAATCATATTTGATCGCTCACTCAAATATTCTGAGATTCCCGAAGACTGGAAAGAGGCCAATGTTGTACCTATTCATAAGCAGGGTTGCAAGAAGAAAGTAGAAAACTATAGACCCATAAGCCTTACATCATTACCTGGTAAGATACTAGAAAGATTAATTAGTACCCAGATTAAAAAATTCTTGGAGGTGAACAAATATATTAGTGATTCACAGCATGGTTTTCAAAATGGGAAGTCATGCCTTACCAACCTTCTAGAATTTATGAACTTTGTTACTGAGCAGTCTGACAAAGGTAACAAAGACATAGATGTATTATATATAGATTTTAGTAAAGCCTTTGACAGGGTCCCTCATGGGAAACTTTGTCATAAGTTGGAATCTTATGGCATCTCTGGAAGGGTCTTGAAGTGGATCAAACTTTGGTTAACAAAAAGAAAACAAAGAGTTGTATTAAATGGGACTAAGTCTACATGGAAACTGGTTGAGAGCGGTGTTCCCCAGGGATCTGTGATGGGACCCCTGCTTTTCATCCTATATATTAACGATATAGATACTGGGTTTGGCTGCAAAACTCAAATGTTTGCTGATGATGTTAAACTATACTTTCCAGTAGGTAATGTGGATGGAAACATAACACTCCAGAGAAGCTTAAACAGAATTGTTGCATGGGCCCACAAATGGCAGATGAAGCTAAACCATAATAAATGTAAATCACTACATATTGGTAAAAATAATAGAAACTTCTCCTATGAAATTGAAGGTCATTGGTTGCAAAAAGTAAAGGAAGAAAAGGACTTGGGAGTAATTATAACAAATGACCTAAAATGCAAAACAAATTGCATAGAATCAAAGAACAAGGCAAATCGAATGTTGGGGCTAATTAAGAGAAATGTTGCTTATAAAAGCAAGGAGGTCATTAAAAAATTGTATACCTCATATGTTCGTCCACATATAGAATATTGCATTCAGGCATGGTCACCGCACTATGAGCGTGACCTTGATATGTTGGAGGGTGTACAGCGTAGAGCAACCAAATTGATACCTAGTTTGCATAAACTCCCTTACTTTGTAAGACTGCAGAAACTGGGAATGTTCTCAGTGAGAAGGCGGATCGTAAGAGGTGATTTAATAGAGGTTTACAAAATGATAACAGGTATGGATAAAGTAAGATTATCCAACTTTTTCAATTTTGATAATGACAATAGAACTCGAGGCCACTACTTCAAATTAAAGAAAATCCACTGTAATAGCGACATTGGTAAACACTCGTTCAGGAATCGTATTGTAAATCTTTGGAACGAGTTGCCAGAAACAATTGTAGATTCAGCAACCTTGAAGTCCTTTAAATTGAAGCTGGATAAATATATGGACAGTAAAGGCCTTGTATAATAAGGACCACTTATATATGTGTGGGTATATATATGAATTTGTATAATTTATGTATAGTTAGTACTTATTTTGACGATATATACTATTTGTATTGATAATAATTATTCATATAACAAGGAAGTGCCAATTCTTTGGCTATACTTCTGATATTCCTGACTTGCTCGCATATTTAATATGACATGCATAAAAAATCAGATGTAAATTGATCTAAGTACTATTGTTCGCAGTGACATCACTTGGAAGGGCCCTGGAGGCCTCTGTGATCTCACTTTAAATCATCTTATGATCTTATGATCTTATGAAAGAAATGTATGCGATGGATGGACTGCATTTGAGTAGGAGGGGGGTAGATGTGTTGTGGGAGGAGTATGATCGTGTTATTAGGTCTTTGCGGGCGGGAAACTAGATACTAATAGTGGTCAGGGAATTATGAGAGGACATTATAGTAATGAAAGTAGAATGGACTTGGCAGATAACAGAAATAGCTTCCAAGGCGATAGAGGTGAGGTCATTCAAGTTTCAAGAGGTGCTTCAGGGATAGGGGGGTTAAATTGTTTCTATACAAATGCTCGTAGTCTTAGAAACAAGAAGGATGAGCTATTTAGTTATATTAGCAATGAGGATATAGATATATTATGCATTACTGAATCATGGGTTAATGAAATAGAATTTAGTGACACTATAAGTGAATTTGATTTACAGGGCTATAATATGTACATTAGTCAAAGGACAGGTAGGATTGGTGGAGGAATAATTATCTACACAAAAAACAACATTGTTTCAAGTTTAAATACTTCATTAAAGCAGGATGGAGTTGAGTCACTTTGGATAGATATTAGGTTCAGTAAAAATAGAATGGTGCATTTGGGAGCTTTTTACAGACCACCTGGGCAGACTGATGATATAGATGAACTAATGATAAGGGAAATAAGTAAGGGATGTGAAACAGATGCAGTTATTATTGGGGACTTCAACTTAAACTCTGTGGACTGGGAAAATATGATAGGTAGGGATAGAACAAGTGGCAGGTTCATAGAATGCTTTGAGGATAATTTTTTGAATCAATTTGTTAATGAGCCAACGAGGGCGGACAATATATTAGATTTAGTACTTTCTAACAGTGATCATTTAGTTAAAAAATTGACTGTTGGGGAAGCATTGGGAAATAGTGACCATCAGATAGTTCGTTTTAACTTGGGAATTGAGAAGGGTAAAATAACTGAGAATGCTGAAAAAGTTCCAAATTTTCATAAGGGAGATTATGTAAAACTTCGAAGCTTGCTAAATTTGGTAGACTGGGATATAGAATTCAGAGGTAAAAATGCTTATGGGATGTGGGATACTTTCAAGCATATAATAAATGTAGTCCAAGAACAATGTATCCCAATGAAGGCCATTAGGAACAAAAGTAGGAAACCATTATGGTGGAATCAGGAGATAGCTAGAAAAATTTCAGAGAAGAAAAGAGCATACAAAAAATTACAGGTAGAAAGTAATATTCAAAATTTAAGTGATTATAGAATGGCTAGGAATGAGTTAAATAAGATTATAAAGAAGAACAAAAGGGTGTCAGAAATTAAATTAGCTCAGGATAGTAACAAAGATCCTAGAAAGTTCTTTAGTTACTATAAAATTAATAACAAGTCTGGCAGAGTTAAAATAGGACCTATCAAATATGAAGGGGTTGTGAGAGAAACTGATGAGGAAATAGTTGAGGTACTAAATGGTCATTTTGCATCAGTATTTACAAAGGAGAAACTAAATAGTCTTATGTATAGTACTCATGGGTCAGGGAAAGAGGTGTTTACTACCATTAGTGTGGATCGGAGGATGATAAAAGGACTAATAGGTGAGTTAGATACTACCAAGGCCTCCGGCCCTGATAATATTCATTCTAGGATACTTAAAGAAGGGGTAGAAAGTATCTCAATAGCTCTGGAGAAGTTATATACTAGGTCACTGGAATATGGAGAAATACCCGATGATTGGAAGAGAGCGAATGTAGTCCCCATTTTCAAGAAGGGTAGTAAAGAGGATCCCAATAACTTTAGACCGGTTAGCCTAACTCCTGTAGTCTGTAAAATTCTTGAGAAAATAGTTAAAAAAGGGATTTGCCAACATCTAGAGAGGGAGAGGTTAATCAGCGATGCTCAGCATGGGTTTAGATCAGGTAGATCATGTTTGACTAACTTACTAGACTTTCTGGAGTTTGTAACAGATCAAGTAGATAAGGGAGAGAATGTAGATATAATTTACTTAGATTTTAGTAAAGCATTTGATAAGGTACCACACAGGAGACTAGTTCATAAATTAAAAATGATTGGGATATGTGGGGGTGTTTCAAATTGGATAGCTGAGTGGCTGAAAGACAGGAAGCAAAGGGTAGTGCTAAATGGTGTAAAGTCAGAGTGGAGGGATGTTATCAGTGGGGTTCCTCATGGATCAGTTCTCGGTCCATTATTATTTGTCATCTATATAAACGATCTTGGGGAGGCAGTTAATAATAAAGTGTCAATTTTTGCGGATGATACCAAATTAGCAGCTGTAGTTAAAGATATTGATGATAATTTTAAAGTGCAGGGGGATTTAAATAAATTGTTATCCTGGGCACATAAGTGGCAAATGACTTTCAACCTTGATAAGTGCAAAGTTATTAACATGGGAAAAGATAATAGAGAATTTAACTATGAAATGGATGGGCATTGGCTGAGCTCAGTAGAGGATGAGAAAGATCTAGGAGTAGTAATAGATAAGTCATTAAGGTTTTCTAAGCAGTGTATTGAAGCAAGAAATAGGGCAAATAGAGTGCTGGGTTTTATTAAGAGAAATGTCAGTTACAAAAGTAAGGAGGTTATTCTTAAACTCTATAACTCTTATGTTAGGCCACATCTAGAGTACTGTATACAGGCATGGTCCCCACATTTTAGACACGATATTAACCTTCTTGAGTCAGTGCAACGGAGGGCAACAAAGATTATTCCTTCCCTGAGGCACCTTGAATATATAGATAGACTGAGGGTATTAAATATGTTCTCGTTCGAAAGGAGGTGTGTAAGAGGGGATATGATTGAGCTCTTTAAAATTTTTTCCGGGATAGATAAATTGGATGTTAGCAAGTTTTTTGAGTTAGATGATGGAAATCGGACTAGAGGTCACCACTTGAAAATTAAAAAGCAAGGGTGTAGGTTGGATTTAAGAAAATATTTTTTCACCAATAGAGTGGTAGACTTCTGGAACAAATTGCCGCAGAGGGTAGTAGGTAGTCCAAATCTAAATGTATTTAAGAGTAGGTTGGATGAGTTTATGGGAAGGGAAGGTTGTGATCGTTCCTAAGTTTTGTATATATTAATATTGTTTGTATATATCTATAGCTGCATGATTTAGTTCTTGACAAGCCTTGATTGGTGATACCCTTGTTTCTGATGCAATCCTCTGGATGTAGTTTTCCTGGGAGTTTGGGTGCCTTAAAAAAGATGCCATTTGATTCGGATGACCTATGATGAGCCCTTGTGGCTTTTGTCATCTGTTATATTATATTGTGTGGGACTTTGATTTTGTCTTCCCCTGGTGATGGTGATTTTTGTGGGTGGGTTTTGACGGAGGCGGATGACCTTTGATAGGCCCTTGTGGCTTTTGTCATCCGTGTAATTATGTTATGTTATGTTAACTGATATCATTGAATCTATTCCTGAATTGATTTCATTGCCTGGTTTCTGTACAACTGCCTCTAGGTAAGTCCTTAGCCCATTATAATTTGCTCTTCTAAAGTCAGGAATTTTAACATTGTTCATGCTACTATCAATACCATTCCATTTCATCTTGAATCTAATTTCACAATGGTCACTATTACCCAAATTTCCTCCAATCTCAGTATCCTTAATAACTTCTTCCCTTTTTGTCAGAACTAAATCCAGTATATTATTACCTCTAGTGGGTTCATTAATAATCTGCCTCAGAAAATTATCTTGGACAACATTAAAAAATTCCTCAGCCTCCTGATCACCCACAAGAGCTTCCCAGTCTATATTTCTGTAATTAAAATCGCCCATTATACACACATGCTTACTTCTACATGCCCGTTCAATCTCCTGCCACAGAAGATTTGAAGCTTCCTTACTAAGATTTGGTGGTCTGTATAATAATCCTATGACAAGCTTGTTTTTACCTTCCTTTACATTTAGCCATAATGACTCTGTGTTATCATCTAATTTAATTGTACTGTTTACACAACACTGGAGATTATCTTTAATATAAATAATAACCCTTCCTACTCTCTTCCTATTCCTATCTGTATGGAACATGTTAAAGCCCTCAATCTCAACCTCAGGTTTAAAGTGATTTCCTGCCAAATCAAGCCATGACTCTGTTATCGCAATTATATCAAAATTCTCTTCACTCGCTAACGCTCTTAAGAGATCTATCTTATTCCTTATACTCCGACCATTTGTGTAGTATATTTTTAAGGTTTTTTTATTATTCCCATCTTCATTGCATCGTGCTTTTCTATTCCTAGTTATCTGCTCATTCACTTGTGCATTAGTCCCCCTATAACGCATCAGTATGCCCTCTCCCTTAGCTATTCCTCTATCTCTGCATCCCTTCCATTTCCTACACCTGCCCTCTATTCCTGTTATTCCCTTACCTCTAACAGCTTCTAGTTTCCCACCCGTAAGGACCTAATCACACTATCCAGCTCCCCCCATAGAACCTCAACACCTGCCCAACTAAGATGGAGCCCATCCATCGCATACAACCTCCTATTCCCGTAAAACCCTCCCCAGACATCTACAAACACCAATCCTAACTCCTCACACAGTCCTTTCACAAATTCATTCAAACCAATTGCACGCGACAACCATTCTACCCCCACATCCAATCTTGGAAGCACACCAGAAACAACACCTTTTACCCTGCTTTTACTCATCCTTTCAACTAACCTTTTATACTGCTCACGTAACTCACATGTACCCACCTTCTTTACATCATTCACTCCCACATGCGTAATCACAACCTCATCCCTCTCACACCCAGAAACCAGCCTATCATAACTCTCACAAACATCACTTACACCAGCACCCGGCAGACAAACTCTCATTCCCTTCCACTTGCTATCACTCAACTTCCTATCTAAATACCTAATCTGAGAGTCACCCACTAGCACCTCAGTCATTCTCCTATTCTGTCTTGGCCTAACATTACCCTCCCTCCTGCTCTCAGTCACACTACCACCCATCCTGCTTTCATCCACAATCACACCAGGCAAATCACTTTCACACTCTTCCTCTCTCAGGACATTGAATCTGTTAGTCATAAGAACATAAGAACATAAGAAAAGAAGGAGACTGCAAAAGACCATTCATGGCCTACACTTGGCAGCTCCTGTTCCATTCAACACACAAAAGATTTCTTACCAGAGAAAAGTCATCAACATTGTCACTCTTAACAGGAGTTCGTCAGATCTAATCTACAATATACATAAAATGCATCCAGAGGATTATGTCCATTCATGCAACCGCAAAATATAATCTTCCCACTCCTTAGAAAAATATATACATATGTACATAAAAAAAAGTCAGTCCCATCTAGCAGCTTCATCCATATATTTATCTAATTTATTCTTAAAATTACCCAGAGAGGAGGCTTCTATCACATGCCTAGTGAGCCTATTCCATTCATCTACCACACGATTTGTAAACCAATTCCTCCCAATCTCCTTCCTAAACCTATACTTATCAAGCTTAAACCCATTGCTTCGTGTTCTGTCATGTTCACTAAGTATAAGAACCTTACCCAGATCCCCTTTATTATATCCTTTTACCCATTTGAAGACTTCAATCAATTCCCCTCTGACTCTTCTCCTTTCCAATGTATGTAGATTTAGTTTTCTGAGCCTTTCACCATAAGGTAAGTTCCTTAGCCCACCAATCATCTTTGTCATCCTTCTCTGCACAGACTCAAGCAAATCAATATCCTTCCTATAATATGGTGACCAAAATTGTACTGCATAGTCTAGATGAGGCCTAACTAGCGCCAGATACAGTGACTTCACTTTTCTAAGTAGTCTTTCATGTGGGACTGTGTCAAATGCTTTTGCATAGTCCAGGAAAATGATATCCACTGGTAAGCAGTGACTGAGAGCCTCTGTCTATATATCCAGCGCTTCTAAGAGATTTGTTACTGTGGATTTTCCCTTAGAGAAACCATGTTGTTGGACACATCTAAGATTATTGGCTTTGATATGTTGTATCATTGCCTCTGAGATAATTCTCTCTAGCAACCTAACAGGTTCTATGTCCCTCTCATTCACACACCTAACCTGTCCTAACTTATCTATCCTATCCATTTTCACCCACCATTCATCATCACTCACAACTTCCACACTGTTCCCAGTCCTAGCCCTATCTTCCACCCTCTTAGCACTAATCTCACCCTTCAATCGCACACTTGCATCTCTTCTCACCTCAAACACCAAATCATTCAACCTCTTACATTCCCCACTCAACCTCCTAACCTCCCCTTCCAGAAAACACACACGGCATTCAGTTACATTCACTCTCCTTTCAACTCCACATGCATCACACACCACATACACACTACTTTCAAACGGCATGCTCTCACCATCTATACAAACAGCCATACTCTCAGAAATTTACTAAGGAAAAAGTTAACACTCACCAAAAAAAATTCTTGCTCAGGATTGCTGCCAGTTATCTTCCCCAAAAGTATTAATCACTAATGTATTTATTACACAGTGATTGATGTATTAAATAAATACAAGAAAAACTATACACCCAAATCAGTATTATATCCCAATCTTACAATGAGAATCAAGAGCTTCCTGCAAGACAACCTTCCAGAACAAAGCCAGACAGCCAACTGGACAAAGCCAGACAGCCAACTGCATGTTTTCAAGCGCAGATTGGATGATTATATGGGGATGGAGGGTTAATTTCTTACTTTTTGGTATGTGGATATGTTTCTTGACATTCCTGTGGATGCAGTTTCTTTTTATTGTATATTTTGGGGGATTTTGTTTTTGACAGACTCCTATGGAGGCTTTAAATTATATATTGTAGATGCATGGTTGGACATTCCTATGGATTGTTAAATTGTATATTGTAGATGCATGATCTGACAAAATCCTATGGATGCATTATGTGGATGGGATTTGATGGATACGGATGACCTTTGATAGGCCCTTGTGGCTTTTGTCATCCGTGAAATTATGTTATGTTATCACTGACAAATATCATAAAGAGAAGGGGGCCCATCACAGATCCCTGTGGTACGCCACTTGTAACTGGTTTCCAACATGATGCTGTACCACTTACTACCACTCTTTGCCTACGCTCCGTCAAAAAACCACGGATCCGCTGCAGGAGGTCATCGACGATACCAAGTGACTTCACTTTTCTAAGTAGTCTTTCATGTGGGACTGTGTTAAATGCTTTTGCATAGTCCAGGAAAATGATATCCACTGGTAAGCAGTGACTGAGAGCCTCTGTCTATATATCCAGCGCTTCTAAGAGATTTGTTACTGTGGATTTTCCCTTAGAGAAACCATGTTGTTGGACATCTCTAAGATTATTGGCTTTGATATGTTGTATCATTGCCTCTGAGATAATTCTCTCTAGCATCTTGCATATTATTGAGGTTAGAGATACTGGGCGATAGTTGGCTGGGTCAGCCTTATTTCCCTTTTTGTAAATGGGAATGATGTTCGCTTCCCTCCACTGTTCTGGAAGCTCGGAGTTGGTGATGCTGGATTGGAATATTGCTGTTAGAGGTTTGGTTATTTCCTTTGCTACTTCTCTAAGAACTCTAGGGTGTAGCTCGTCGTTTCCCAGAGATTTATCAGTTCGAAGTGAATTCAGTTGCTTAAAAATCACGCTCTCTGTAATTTCTATTGTTCCTAGTGCCTCATACTGGAGGGGTTTAGGCTCAAAGTCTGGAATGTTAATTTTGTCCTCTTGTGTAAAGGTTTAAAGTATTGCTCATTTAGTGTTTCGGCTTTATCTTTATCGTCACTTACAAAGTTACCATGTGTATCCTTAAGGTCACCTACGTCAGTTCAAGTTTTCCTGCGGTTGTTGACATAGTTCGAAAAGGCTTTGTTATTGGTCTTGGCCTCCTTTGCTAATTTTTTTTCAAATTTCCTACGGGCCTGCCTTGATGCATGTGTAGCTGAATTTCTAGCTTCTGTGTAAGCTACCCAGTCAAGTTTGCTCTTTGTATTCAGATATCTTATCCATGCGTGGTACTTTTTCCTAGCTTTGCGGAAGGCATCCTTGTTAATCCATAGTGGTTTGTTCTTACTCTTTAAATTTTTTGTTGGTATATGATCCCTCACTGCCTTCATGATTCTTGATTGTAGTATATCAATGGCTTCTTGTGTCGACTTGCCCGCAAGCAATTCGTCTCATTCAATGCTTAGATCTTCTCTCATTTTTTCATAGTCTGCCTGCTCATAGTTCCATATTGTCCTCTTCTTTTCCTGAGGTGTTGTGCAGAAGATGAATTTGAAGTCCAATCTGGCATGATCACTTGCTCCTAGTGGCTCATGATGTACTAGTTGTTCAATCATTTGTTGCTCATTACTAAACACAAGATCATCTAATGTTGGAGTCTGCTCATTTCTATATCTGGTTGGCTGGGTGATGTGCTGATGTAAATATATATCTCGTACACATTCAACAAATCTGGATGCAGGATTGTCTGGATTTTCTATGTTCGGCGTTTGAGGTGATGGGTTCCAGGTGATGCTCAGATGATTAAAATCTCCTGTGATGAGTAGATGAGTTTTCCGTTTGTTAGTTGCCCACCTGAGAGTATCATGTAACGCTGTGTCTCGTGTAGTTGCAAGTAGAAGCGAACCGGATCTATAGATGACCCCTAAAAGCAAGTTGTTGTTGTGACTTCCCTGTATAGTTACCCATGTGCAGTCTTGGAATGAGTCCATTGGTGGCTTGATCTGTTTAGCATTAAGTGTAGATCTTACATATATACATGTCCCTCTGGTATTTTCTGCATATAAATCACTGGTGAATATATCGTATCCCTGAATTTGTATAACAGATAACTCTGGCACTTCCCCATGTTTGGGTTTAATTTCTGTTATTAGTATTACATCATATTGCTTGTCATTTACTAAAGCACAGAGCTCGTCATATTTGTTCATAAGTGAGTTATCTGTATTGGTATAGGATATTCTTAGTTCTGTTCGCTTGTTTCCACCACTTTTCTCTTTCTTATTATCCACCTTTTGTTTGGTTGTTTTACTCGTTGGTCCTTCAGTTGTTCCCTCAAGTTTTTTGACTCCTCCAATTGTTTCTTGGTTAGGTCAGGACGTATATAAATCTGGTTGTGGATAGGGTGCGAGCTATTACGTATTTCTTTGGCCTTGATCAATATCTGCATCCTCTCACTTAAGCTGGCCATTGTTATCCTGAGTAGTCGGGCACGTTCACAGTTTGGCTTTCCCATCCTTTGTGCATTATTGATGTTGATCTTAAGTTTAAACTCTTCCTGAATAAGTTCGGTTACCCTGTTTATGTCACCCTTCTTGGAGTTTGTCTCAGGTAGATTATGTATGATAAGGTTGAATTTTCTAGCTTCTTGGTCTTCCTTCTCATTCAATTTCAGATCTACTTTGTCAGTCAATGATTTTGTTACTGTGTCAGTTGTTTTGCTGACTATTTGCTCAATTAGCTGTTCTTCAGTTAATCTCCCAAGCCCTGTCTGTTGCAGGTTTACCTCTAAGCACTGCTGTGTTTCCTCTAGTCGAAGAATTCTGGCTTCTAAAGAGATGTTGTTGTCACTCAGTTCTCCCACTTTCTCTTCTAGGTTCATCTTCACATCGCTTAGTTCTTGGCTCACTTGATTTATTTTCTCATTTACCTTCTGTATTTCACCTGTCATTGCTACTATAATCTGGTAGAGCTTTTTCGCCCCCCTTTTGCAGTTTTGGCAGTACCAGTGGCATTCGTCTGGTTCATCTGTTAATACTTGGTACAGGCTGTCAGAAACTTTTGCGCATTTTGTGTGGAACCAGAGTACACATATTTCACATTCTATGGCCTTGTCACTCTCTTTTACCAACTCACCGCATTCACCGCACTTATATGCTTCCCCTTTAGGGATAGTGTTATCTTTATCCATGTTCTTCTTATTATTTGTGGCATTTCTTTTGCCATTACATTCGGTTTTAAGCGTACTCACATTAGCGCGACGGCGTCCACCTTCCGCCATCTTGGAGTCTTTGTTTACCTTTTGTTTCGACGTCGCCGTGGCTGTGTTTTTTTTTAAACAGGGCAAAAAATTGGGTCTTTGTGGCGAAATAATACTGTCCGTTTATATCACATTCGCTTCAACAATAACTTAATTCCTTTTCTTTGTTCACAAATCGTGTTCAAGTTTCACAAAAATCATTCAAAACACAGAATTTGTAGGGAGCTTTGCGCACATCCGTCCGCACTCAACTAATGGGTTATCCCAGCAGCAGACTCAAAGTATTTATAGAATGCTTTGAGGATAACTTTTTGACTCAATTTGTTAATAAGCCAACAAGGGGTGCCAATATATTTCCAGTCTGCACCTTTGTTTTTTAATCTTTAAGTGGTGGCCTCTAGTTCTATTACTACCTTCTAACTCAAATAACTTGCTGAAATCCAATTTATCCATCCCAGAAAAGATTTTAAAAAGCTCAATCATATCTCCCCTCACACACCTTTGTTCAAATGAAAACATATTTAATACCCTCAGCCTATCTTCATATTCAAGGTGCTTCAGGGATGGTATTATTTTTGTTGCCCTCCTTTGTACTGACTCTAATAAGTTTATATCATGTCTAAAATATGGTGACCATGCCTGTATACAGTACTCTAAATGTGGCCTGACATAAGAGTTGTATAGTTTAAGGATGACCTCCTTACTCTTGTAGCTAACATTTCTTTTAATGTAACCTAGCACCCTATTTGCTCTATTTTTTGCCTCAATACACTGCTTTGAAAATTTCAGTGACCTATCTACTACTACTCCTAAGTCCTTCTCATCTTCAACTGAATTAAGCCAATACCCATCCATCTCATAGCTAAATTCCCTATTATCTCTCCCCATGTTAATAACTTTGCATTTATTCAGGTTAAAAGTCATTTGCCACTTCTGAGCCCAAGCTAACAACTTATTTAAGTCACCCTGCACTTTAAAGCTACCCTCAACCTCTTTGACTACAGCTGCCAATTTAGTGTCATCAGCAAAAATTGACACTTTGCTATTTACACCTTGCCCAAGATCATTTACATAGATTATAAATAATAAAGGGCCTAAAACTGATCCCTGAGGTACGCCACTAATAACATTCCTCCACTCTGACCTCACTCCATTCAGTACAACTCTCTGTTTCCTATTTTTCAGCCATTCAGTTATCCAATTTAAAACATTCCCACATATCCCATGCAGCTTGAATTTATGAACTAGTCTTCTATGTGGAACCTTATCAAAAGCTTTGCTGAAATCTAAGTAGATCACATCAACTTTCTCACCCCTATCTAATTCTTTAGTTACATAATCCATAAAATCCAGTAAATTAGTTAAACACGATCTACCTTTTCTAAAACCATGCTGAGCATCATTAATTTACCTGCTACTCTCTAGATGATCAGAAATTCCCTTCTTAACCATCTTCTCAATAATTTTACAGACTATAGAAGTTAAACTTACCGGTCCTATTGTTATTTGGATCCTCTTTGCTTCCCTTTTTAAAAATTGGCACTACATTTGCCAATTTCCAATCATTTGGTATTTCTCCAGACTCTAGTGATCTAATAAATATCTTCTCAAGAGCTACTGCAATACTTTCTACACCTTCTTTGAGTATCCTAGAATGAATGTTGTCAGGGCCAGATGCCTTACTAGTATTTAACTGCATTATAAGCCCTTTAATTTTTTCTCTGTCTATATTAATAGAATTTATCACTACTTCCCTTGACCTAGAATTATCATCAATTAATCTAACTGGTTTCTCTTCTGTGAATACTGAAGCAAAATGATCATTAAGGACCTCTACTATTTCCTCATCAGATTCTTTCAAAACCCCTTCATATTTAATAGGCCCTATTTTATCACTGTTAGATTTATTATTGATTCTATAATAGCTAAAGAATATTTTAGGATCTTTATTATTATTTTTAGCTAAATTAATTTCGGCTGTCCTTTTGGTCTTCTTAATAATCTTATTTAGTTCATTTCTGGTTGACCTATAATGGTTTAAATTATCTAAACTACTCTCACTTTGTAATCTCTGGTATGCCCTTTTTTTCTCTGAAACTTTATTAGCTATTTCTTGATTCCACCATAATGGTTTCCTACATTTCTTCCTAATAGACTTCATCGGGATACATTGTTCCTGAACCATGTTTAATATAGTCTTAAAAATATCCCACATCTCATAAGTATTCTTTCCATGGAATTCTATATCCCACCTAATCTGATTTAGCATGCTGCGTAATTTATCGTAATCTCCCCTATAAAAATTTGGAATTTGTGTGGAGTTTGTTGTTGTTCTACCCTTAACTATTTGCAAATTAAACCGAACCATCGGATGATCACTGTTTCCCAATGATTCCTCTACACTCAAACCTTTCAAATACAAAGAAAGGGGCCATTTGAAGAGAGATTGTCCGAAGTTGAATGGAGGAGCAAATGCTGGATGAAGGGAGTGGAGGATACACATGTGGTAACTGTGGAAAGGCTGGTCACTATGCGAGGGTATGTCATGACTAGAGGAATGTATGTAGCTATTGTGCGGTGGAAGGGCATTCGAGTGAAAGGTGTTGGATTAGACTGAGCGCACAAGGTGTAAATGGAAAGTCTGAAGCGGGAAACTGAATTGTAAGAAGGTATCTGGTGAAGTATCCTTTGGGTGAATGAGTGCAGGCAATGTGTTGGTAAGTCTGTCTAGTGTGAAAGTGCTGTCTGGTAGGAAGTATGAGTGTCTGAGTGTAAAGGTTGAATTGTACGAGATTGAATGTTTGGCTTTGATAGATTATGGGTGCAAGACGAGCTTGGTATATAAGGACATTTATGACAAGCTGAATGATAAAGCCCTCCTGTCTGAATTTAAAGGTAGTTTTGTAGGGATTGGTGGTATGAGAGTACCAGTGATTGGAATGATAAGGTGAGCTGTTCAAATGCATGGTGTGTTGATGAATGAGTGTGAATTCTCTGTGATTGATAAGGTGAGTAGTGAGTATGGTGTGATTTTGGGCTATGATTTTATGAAAATGAATCGTATGGTTGTGCATCCTGCGAGTGATCAGATTGAGAGAAAGATTGGTAAAAATGGGGTATATAAGTTGGATGTAGGGAAAGATGGTAGTGTTTTGAGGAGTGTGTTTAGCAGTATTGAGATGACTGCTATGGAGAGTGTAAGGCTTGTGAAGGGTGAAGAGGTGACTGTTAGAGTGAGTTGGAGTAAGAATGTGAGTGAGAACAATGTGTTATTGGATGGAAAGGGTGCATCTTATAAGGTAAGGCGTGTTGCTTGTGTGTTTGATGGCTTGATGAGAATGAATGATCCTTTTGTATGTGTGCAGGTGGACCCCAGTGTGAAAGGACAGGTGAGGAGGATCCAAGTTGGCGATGTGCTGGGTCACCTATCCACTGTCAGTGAGGCAGGTTTGGATGATTGCACTGATGTCAGGGTGAATGTCATGAATGAAAAAACTTGTGAGTGGACGTATGATGAAGTGAAATTGGATGAATGTTTGACTGAGTATGAAAGGGAAGATGTGTATCGAATGCTATCTAAGTGAAAGGGGGTCCTCAGTAAAGGCGATCTGGATTTCTGGGTAGCAAACCTCCCAGAATTTAAGATTGTCCTGAAGGAGGGCACCCCAATCTATCAGCGGCCGAGACATTTCCTGTGTCCAGTTGCTGATGAGATTGAGGAACAGTGTGTGGAATTAGAACGATTGGGGTTTATTGAACAAAGTGAGAGTGTAATGGAATAGTACAATTGTTCCTTACGTAAGCCCGATGGAAGATTGCATCTCTGTGTGGATTATCAGAAGGAATGAAAGAGGTTTCCAATGTGTGTGGTATCTGAGTGTGTCTATAATGCATGGGATGAAGTGGTTTACAAAGCTGGATCTGGTACGGGGATATAACCAGATGCCCATTGCTAAGGAGAGCCGGCCAGTGACTGCCTTTTCCTCTACAAAAAGGCAGTATCAGTTCCGGAACCTCAGCTTTGGGTTGCCTAATACTCTGGTGCCTTCCAGTGGGCAATGAATGTTATGTTGAGTAAGTTTGCAAGTAAGAATGTCAGTGTGTTTATACATGATATTTTTATTATGACTGAGAGTCTTGAGGAGCATATAAGATTGGTAAATGATGTGTTGAGAAAGTTGGAGTGTTGGTATGAAGGTGAAATTAGCGAAGTATGAATGGTTTGCGAAAGAAGTGGAATTCCTTTGGCATATGGTGAATGAGAATGGGTTACGAAAGTCACCGAAGTATGTTGAGAAGGTGCAAATTTTCTGAAATTGGTGACTATAAAGCAGCTCAAGTCGTTTCTGGGTTTGATTTAGATTCAACAAAAGTTTATACGTAAATTTTCAGTTGTGAGTAAGCCTCTGACTGAGTGGATAGGCAAGAAAAGTAGTACGATTGTCAGGTGGAATGATAAGATGAATGACGCGTATGAGAGACTGAAAGAGGCTGCGGCTGAAGATGTTGAATTGGCATACCCTGACTATAGTGTGAATGCTAAGATGCTTGAATTGTATATGGATATGAGTGGGTACTGTATGGGAGGTTTTCTGATGCAAGTGCAGTGTTTGAATGGAGGGAATGTCAGGCGAATAATTGGGTATGTATCCAAGGCTATGAATGCAGCAGAGCAAAAGTATTTGACTGTGGAGCGAGAGTTTGCTGCGATAAGGTATTGCTTGAAAGTGTTGCGTCCATTTTTGTATGGTGTGAGGTTCGTGATTAAAACAGATCACCAAGTCCTTGTGTATTTACAACGTATGAAGTGGGCTGATAGTAGGATTACAAGGACTTTGGAAGATTTGAGTGATTTTGGCTATATGATTGAGTACCGGCCTGGTGAATGGAGTGGCTGATTTGATATCAAGGTATCCTAGTACGAATGATGAAATGTGTGTGGAGTGAGTGATCCTGGGTATTTGCTGAAAGGAATTATGAATGGAAAGGAGAGTAAGGGTGGTGGTGATTCTTTGTTTGAGAGCGTATGGAATGGTTTGCAAGATTTGAAGAGTGATGGAGTAGATGGGACAGTGCCCGGTAGTGTGGATGACTTAAGGAAAGAGGTAATGAGTGAAGTATGTAAGAAGCCTGAAAGTATTGATATGGTGAGGGTGCAGAACTTTATGAAAGAATTGAGAGCGATGTGTATACCAGGGGCCTCGCCATTTCAAGAAGTGTTGATTGTAGTAACTCGTTTGTATGGAGTAATTGTTTATGTGCAGTTTTGTGGTAGGAGACAGATTGTGTACAAGGACGAGAAAGTGAAGGGTTTGAATGCTAATGTGGTGCATCTGCAGTGCTTGAGCGGTGTGCATTACAATTGGGTGATTGAAAAGTGTTCATATATGAGGGAGAAGAATGATTGGCTTGATGAAGATGAGTGTGTGGGAATTGATAACGGTGTTGATGTCAGTGCTGATGTTAGTGTGGCTGTACCTTCTGCGTATTGCAAACATGGAGGACCAGATATGATGGAAGCTAGAGTGAAAGTTTGTCAAAGGTTCTTCTGTGGTTTGATTGATACTGGAGCACAAGTGTCATTAGTGAATGAGAGGATTCTGAGTAAGTATGATGAGTTTAGATGTGAATGAAAGCCTGTGAAGTTACGGCTAAGTGGATTGGGGAATGGAATGATAGTGGCATGGGAACAGGTTAGTCTGAGAGTGAGTTTGGGCAGTGATGTGAATGTGAAGCATGACTTTGTGATTCTGAAAGATGAGGAAATGCTGTGTTGCTTCTTGCCTGCTGTGGACCTTATGAGATTGAATGGTTTGTCTTTGGATGCTGATAAGGATTGTGTTATGAAAGGTGAATGCAAGGTGATGAGGTTGAATGAGTGTGCCAAGAATGTTGTCAAGTTTTGCGGTATGATTGAATTGGTCATGGATGATGAGAATGAGATTTTAAGTGATGATGATATTCTAGAGATGCAAGAGATGTCGTGTTGTCAGTGAGTTGAAGAGGTGTGTGATGATGCATGTTGATGTGAATGAATCTCTTGAGTGTTTAAGTGATTTTAAAAGGTATGCTAAGGATTTTGTTGTTTGTATGGATGTTGTATATTTTGTGAGGCATATGAAGGATGGGGATGATATGTATGTACCTGTGATGTCCTTGGTTGGTATAATTGGTCTGGTGAAAGTTGTGCATGATAATTATGAGCATATGGGTAATTATAAGTTTTGGGAGTGTATGGAGGAGCGTGTGTTCCATTCATTTCTCTGAGGTTTTTAGTGAATGATGTTGTGACTATGTGTGAAAGGTATCAGAAGCGAAAGGTGCAAGGTGTGCAAGTGAAACCACTGATGTTGAAAGTTCATGTGAAAGAACCGTTTGAGTTGGTAGTAATTGATTGTGTGTCTTTACTGTGTACAAGTGCTGGGAATATTGGTATGGTTGTTATAGTTGATCATAAAAGTAAGTTTGTGTATGCAGCGCCTGTGAGAGATAAAAGGAGTATGACTGTTGTGCGTGTGGTTGAGCAGTTGTTTTTTCCTATGTGTGTGTATGGAGGTCTAGGAGATGTCTGAGTGATAATGGGCCTGAGTTTTCAAGTGAAGTGTTTGAGCGAATGTTGAGAGAGAATGGTGTAGAGCATGTAAGAATGACTCCGTATGTCCTGTCTGCGAAAGGGTTAGCTGAACGTACAATTAGGAACTTGTGTGAGATGTTGAGAATGATGAGTACGACTTTGAATGACTGGGATGAATGGTTGAGTAGAATGTTATGAGCATATAATTCGACGGTGCACAGTGCAAATGGAGTGTCCTCGTATCAATTTGTTATGAATTTTGAAACATTTATGTTCAAAGGTTTAGTAAATTAGGTAATTTAATTAAACTTTGGTTACAAGGTAAAACTAATACATTTTTGGCATGAAATTTAGGGATGTTACAATTAGATTGATAAAATGAACGCTTAGCAGAATTCTAAATTTTTTTTTAAGTACGTAGAAAGTAGAGGGAGAGGTGACACCCCCTTGTCGCGGGAAGAGAGCTTGTGTGTACCTTTGACTTTTCGAGCTATGTCAACGGGGGTACCTCTTCTGGGTACCCCTAGTAGGGCTTTCCTTGTTGATTTGGTCGGAAACGAGGTTCGAGACTAAGTGCGTCATTCATTCTTTTTTCTACTCTATCCTCTTTTTTAACTTTTATCCTATCTCTCCCACTTATACAAAAAGAAAAAAACAAAAAAAGCCTACTCCTATCATGTCACTCTTTCCCTTTTTTCCCTCTATCTACATATAAGGACCTGGCAGCTACCTCACACATCAGAAGAGAGGCTTTGGAACCTCTATAAACAATGCCAATCGACGTTCACTGGTTGCGAGAGACTAGGACTAGAGGTGTCCTAGGCGTTGGGGCACGATGAATGGGATGAGGGTAGTGCCCCATTAACCCCTTCCCTGGCGTGTAATTATTGACCGTTCCCAGTGCCCGTTGATGGGTGCGTCTGGTAGCATCGGTCCGAGGTGACGGCCCTTTGTTCCCAGGTTGGTTGCCAGGCCAATAAAAAGCCTTGGGTCGAGTCTCTTGGTGGGGTGGGATATCCATTGAACGCTGCTCCGAGATCCTGGCCGTTGTGAAGGAAACTAGTAGGAGTTTAGTTGTTCACCTGGTGACAAATCGATGGCCCCTTCGGGGACCATCTGTGCTGCCTGGTTGGGAGCCACGGCACACTGAGGCTTGACGACTCGGTGGGATGAACAGCAGCACATGGAGCGTGCCTTCTGAAAGATCCGAAACGTCTCCGATCGATAGGCGGGGGAGCGACTCACGCGGGGAGAACTCAACAACCCCCTTTTTTCTATTGATTGGTCACAAAGTTTTGAAAGAGAGAAAGTGTTCAAATGACAGGGAATAAAGGTCCAGCTGCACTCAAATATACATGTGCGATATGCCAGAAGGATAAGTGGTGCGTGGACTTCCCGGAAGGATGTTTTTCGAAATGCCACCTGGGAAGTATATGCACTGACTGCATCCTTGGAGAGGTCCGAGAGGCAGTGGCATACTGCAATGAACTCAAGGATCTCTTCACAACCTCTGAAGAAAAATTTAGGGCGCTGGAAAGTAAAGTACAGACTCCAGCCCAAGGAGGTGAAACTGCATTGGCAGCCCCACTTCTGCCATGCGGAGCCAATGAGAAGAAGAAAAGGAAAAAGAAGAAAAACGACCTTAATGCAGCTCACCCCAGTGTAGAGGATTCAAGCGTTACTGGTGCGCAAGAGAAAGTGGAAAGAGAAGAAGAGAAAACAAATGAAGACAAGAAAAATAAGATGAAGAAGGAAAAAAAGAAAAATGTAGAGATACAAGAGGAAAGCGGCAAGTCGCTTCCGATGGAAAGAGTAAGTCGCCTGCTGACAAATGTGCAAGAGTCACCCTTATTGGTGATTCTCAAGCACAGGGCCTGCAGTCCCTGCTAGCGGCCCGCCTTCGCACTAGTGTGAAGGTAAGCTGCCTGCCAGGATGTGGTAACCACCACAGAGTAGAGGCTGAGAAATCGCAGATTTCTGAGAGCTCAGTCATTGCTCTGATGGTCAGTGGAAACGACCTCTACCTGAGAGGAGGTCGGGTAAGCCCTACAGATAAAATCCTCCACACGGTCATGGGTGCAGTGGACGACTGTGGGCTGAAAACCCGCAAGCGTGTGGTAGTTGAGATGCTCCCAAGGAGAGGTCCAAAATGGACCGCTCACTCGATGAATGTGTCTTTAAACCGGCGCCTGGCAGATTTGTGTACAGCAGAGGGGGTCTTTTTTGTGGACCCGTACCGCACCTTTTATGGTAGAAATCATCTCTACCAAAAGGATGGGGTACAGCTTTCCTTTAAAGGAAAGGCCTTTCTGTCGAACATGACCCAGAATGAGGGCGGACGTACGCCAGTACGCCCGTGTCACTCCAGGAACGACCTCAGAGGTCGCAAAAAGGGGTGCCTCGCCAACAAACAAGCCGGGAAACGGAAGAGCGTAGGGAGTCCTACAGTCAGGGACTCCCTGAAAGTTCTTCTATTCAATGCAAGGTCAATCAGGAACAAGTTTCCTGAGCTCCATGGCCTCGTAGCGACGGAAGTACCCGAAATGGTAGCCATAACAGAATCGTGGATAAAAACCTCAAACCGTGACTTTGAAGGCGAATTCACGGTTCCTGGCTACCAAATCTTCCACAAAGATAGGCCAGACAGAGAGGGTGGCGGTGTAATGTTGTATGTCAAGGATACAATCAAATCTACGAACTCCAACATTATATCCGATCACGAGCTCCTAAGCGTTGACCTAGAGATAGGTCCTGTCAGATACAGGACCTTGGTGCCTTACAGACCCCCTTCCCAACCCGTTGAGAAGGACAGGGAACTGTACCAGCTGCTGGGTGAGCTTGTTCAAGGCAGAGTGGGCATCGTTATGGGCGGCTTCAACAGACAAGTTGACTGGGAAACCAGAGCAGCCTGTGGCGAGAGCGCGCTACTCCTGGAGTTCGCCAACAACAAATTCCTCACTCAATGGGTCAGAGAACCGACGAGAGGAGACAATATTCTCAACTTGGTCTTCACCTCTGAGGATGATATCACAAGATGTTAGGCGTGGTGCCCCTAGCTGCTCAGAAACCAGTCACCAGGCTGGATCCATTATCCCGACCTACCTACCACACCATGTGTACTATTTGGTCTGAGTTTTCCCAAGGGATAACAGGGAAGGCATATACCACTGCGCCCAGTGATAGTGGCTGGAGCCAATAAAGGTGCACAGTAGTCTATTGTTAGGGTCAGTGTTGGCCGTCACAGGCAGGGGTGGGAAATCTTGCTTACGGCCATAGGATAGACACCGAACAGCTTCCTCTCACCCAACTATCCCGGATCGGGGCTGAGGGAGCGGGGGTGGGCAATGTCCCCTCACCCCTGAGCTCCGGCCTGGGAGGGTAGGTTTTTAACAACCTGCTTCATCCCCACCCACACCTTCCTCACATACCTTTCCTTCCTCCTTTCCCTGCCTTATCAATTTTATGCCTAAGGTGGAGCCGCCATGCCAATGGGCTGCCAAGTTACTAGGAGGGAGGAGTGGCCTGAAATGGCAGCAGCTGGTTTTGCCGGCCCCATGTTCACCGCTCACATAAGGGTGAACTGCGTGGGCTGATAAGCGTTTGTGTCCCGTAATTATTATAGGGTCCCTAGGCCCAATGATGAATTTATGGACCCGCCTTCGGGCAGCTCCACTGAAAAAATGGAAGTCCTCCCTGTGCTCTCTCAGGGGACCCTCCCAATTTCCTCTACCGGAGAGGAGGCTTACTCCTCTCCTTTCCCTACGGGTGCAAGGGACTCACCCTCACCCCCTTCTCTGGTGCCTCCCTCATTCTAGCGGTAGTCCCTCCTTTTCCTTCACAAGGGACTGCCGAGAATGAAGGTAGGTGGCCCATAATTGACTGCTCCCTGTGGGGGCAGCTCAATAGGGCCAACCCCATTAGGGGAGCAAAGGAGGGCAAGGCCTGTCTGCCCCTATTCCTTAATGTCCTGTAGGCATTTGCAGGGGGTCAGTGTATCTGTTTCCCCGTCTCTTCCTCGACGGATGCCGGTTCGTTAGCACTAGAAAGTAAAAACAAAAACCTCAAATTGGATCTGTGATATCTTTGCAGGAGATGACCACATGGAGCCCTTCCCTGAGATGGACTTCGTCCCTGAGGTGACCTAGCCTCATATGGTAAGAAGAATAAGGACTCCTCTTCCTCCGCGGGAGTCTCGGGGGCAGACTACTGGTCCGCTGCGGTTTCCACAAGCGAACAAGCGAAGATAGGCACGCCTAACTCCGGTGCTTCCCCGCCCCGATTTGCCTTGCTGGCCGCCGTGCTGACAGGACTCGGAGCCCCGTGCGGCCGCAGCTCAGCCTCTTCTCCTTTCAGACCACCTGTATTTCTCCCCTACTTCCTTACTTTCCCTACAACCTCTCCCACAACTTTCTCTGGTCGGCCCCCCGTAAGGGGCGCGGCGATTTGCCTTCCTGGCCGCAGTGCTGATGGGACTCAGAGCCCCGTCCGGCCCCAGCTTAGCATCTTCTCCTTCCTTCAGAACACTTGTGTTTTCGCCCTGATCCTCGCTTTTATACAACCTGTGCTAAAAACTTTCTCTGGTAATGCTCTAATTTCACAGGGTAGATGCTGACCTTCACAGCCAACTATCCCGGATCGGGGCTGAGGTGGGAGGGAACATCATCCCTCACCCCTGAGCTCTATTTTGGGATGGTGGGTTTTTAAATAACCTGCTTTATCCCCACCCACATCTTCCTCACCTTCTCTTCCTTTCTATTTTCAAACACTATCCATTTTACGCCGCATCCAAGGTGGAGCCGCCATGCTGAGGGACTACCAGGCCACCAGGCGGGAAGGGTGGTTCGAAATGGCGGCACCTGGCTCTGCCAGGCCTGTACTCACCTTTCGCAGAGCGAACCACTGCGGGGTGTGATTAGCGTTTGCATCCCGTAAAAAAAGGGGTCACTATGTCGAATGATGATAACTTAAAAAAAAAAAAATCTCTCCCCATTTCCCCTTTAAGAACGACAGAGTCGCGCTCAGGCAGCTCCACAGATAAAATGGAGGTCCCCACTAGTGGTTTCTCATGGGACTCTCCATAACTCTTCAACCGGAGAGGAGACTTACTCCTCTACACTGCCTACGGGTGCAGGGGGCTCCCCCTCACCCCCTTCCTTGGCGTCAGCATGTGACTCCAGCTCAAATCTGGCAGTCCCAGCCTTTGCTTTCACCTGGGACTGCCAGAAAAGCTAGCAGGCAGCCCATAACCGACTGCTCCCCGTTGAAGCGGCTCGGTAGGGCAAACCCCCTTAGGGAGAGGGAAGAAAGGACCCATCGGCCGCTTCCGTCTAAAGACCTGCTGGCCCGAATATTGAATCTAGCGGGGGTGAAGGCCTATGCTCCCCGAAAGATCATGGACGAGACTGACATGACCTGTGATGTCATGGGGAGGATGGCCAAATGGAGCCCCCCTGAGATAGACATGCTCCCTGACACAGCCCAGCCTCAGAAGGTGGGGCCTTCCATGGGGGCAGATTCGGGCTCAGGTTCAAACACCGAGCCCGAGTCTGCTCCTGTGCGGGTCCCTCGCTAGAAGGGTCTGGCTGCTAAGACAGCACAAAGAGAGGAGGGATCTCATACTCCAGCCGGTGCCCCCACGACTGCTGGGACATCACCATCTTGGCGAAGGACCGTGCAGAGGCCGGCCCATCTGGCCTGGCGGTTCATGCTAGGGGAGGGGAGAAACGGGGTCCATTTCCCGCCCTCCTCTCCTAAAAAGAAAGACAAAAAAGACTCGGGGCTCTTCTCCATCTAGGGAGGCGGCGAGGCCGCTACTATGCTTGAACGCGACCAAGCCAAGATCGGCACCTCCGGCCCCGGTGCCTGCCTAGGCGGGGAATCCCAAAATAAGAAAAAAAGTGCGCAGAGCCGAGCCTCGATTACGTCAGCGCCCATCATTCAGAGATTACCTGGCGTTTTCGAGCCCGGCGGCTTCGAACGTTTCTTAGTTATTCGGTTCCACTGATAGCAGCATGTTGGCCAAGGGCAACATGATCCATCAGAAGAGAGCTTTAGTTGGTATGATTGGTAGAGAGCCGAAGGTGACCCCATTTCTCGGACGGGAGCCTTCTGGCGAATGCGGCGGATCCTCCGAGGCGGCCAAGATAAGTGCTCTTCGGACACTTCATGGCACCCCGGTGAGTGTGACGCCGCACTCTACCATGAACTTTGTGAAAGGAGTAGTTTATGCGAGGGAACTTGTAGACTACTCCGTAGAAGATATCACTCTAGCGCTGGCCGACCACGGTGCGGTAAAGGTGGAGCGTGTGATGACAAAACAGGGAGGGACCTCGAGACCCACCCCTACACTCTTCGTCACGTTTTACTGTGACCAGTTCCCTGAGTCGGTGCGTGCCGGTTGGTACCGCTACCGCGTGAAGCATTCTTAGTGCCGTGCAGAGTGCATTATTCGCCTGTATGCGCGAGCCTAGCGCCTCCCTCAGTCGCCAACAGCTCTCACTGCATCCGCAGCTGATTTCGACGGTGCCTATGACGCAGAAAAATGCCAGTCATACCCTAAGCCCTTTGGGTTTAGGGCCAGGAAACTCCGTCGAAAGCTAGGTATGGATCTCGGGCCGGTGGCGCCCCTGGTTCTGCCCAGGATGCCACCCTGGAGGGTACCACATTTGGCTATTTGTCGCCACGCCTCTACTCCCAAAGCTTGTACAGCGCCGGGAGTATTGCGTTCGACCTTTTTGGAGCACACCTGGTGTCACGCTGGAACCGTGCCAGTGTATGCGAATGGCTCCAAGTCCGAAGAGTGGGTCGGCTTCCACGCCGTATCCACTGTTTAAAGTCAGCGGGGCACGGCCGAGCTGGTAGCAATACACCACTTAATACGGCAGATTACGCAACGTGCCCGCTTCGCAGTCAGGATTGTGATCTATAGCGACTCACAAAGCGCCCTGAGTGCTTTCGGGGCATTGGAATCTCCGCATCCCCTGGTTTGCGATATCCGTGACGCAACAGTTTTGGCATGCCGGGAAGATGTCGAGATTATCTTCTGCTGAGTTCCTGGACAGGTAGGAATTGCGGGGAATGAGCGCGCCAAAGAGTCCGCGAGGACTCTGCGACTGGACCAGCGTTTCGCTTTACCTCACACCGACTACATGGCAGGAATACGGGCAGCTCTTCAGGCTGCTTATCAAAGAAGATGGGAGACGGTCCAGGGGAACTTAAAGTTGCGTGCCATTGCGGCTTCAGGTTGCTTTCTGTCGTCTCCGAATCGATCGGGCACACTCGTGTGTCTTATCGATATTTGATGGAGCACTCGCCTGCGCCCTATTGTGATGATTGCGTTGTCCCCCAGACTGTTCGGCGCTTTCTGGTCGAATGTTCCAGTCTAGTGATCTTCGAGCACGTTATCTGTCCCGGTACCGGGATGGGCGGGGTCGCTACCGCCTGTCCTTTGTACTCGGGATGAGTTCGTGCACATTGACCGGTGAACTTATAGACTTTTGGGGGAAGGCTAGCCTTCTCCCCTTTATTTAACCAAGTTTTTTTTTTGTTGTTTTCTATCTAGGTCGTAAGTTCCCCCGCCGGGGAGACCTCCCCCCGACGCTGGAGCTTGCTTCCTCGTTGCCATTTTCCCTTTTTATTGTTGTTTTTCATATTCATATTTAAATAGCCTAGTGCTAGGCTGTAGTGAGTTCGGCGACTTGTGCCCAAGTAGGTAGTCGATAGCTCGGCTCCTAAAATAAAAAAAAAATGAAAAAAATGTCAGTTTTACTCATCCTCACCGCATCAAGAATGGCTTAAGGTGGACTCGATACATAACACCAAACTGCCTCTCGCGGTTGGTTCCTTGCGCACATTCATTGAGGATCTGCCTGCCTCTGCCCCTTTCTCTGCACCGTACACAGTGCATTATACGTTTTTTTACGTGCTGGTTCGGCGTCACTGGGGTCTACAAGGCGTTCTGACTCCTCTCTGGACATTGTAACATCCACACACCCTGGTTCGCGGTATCCGTGCGCCCCTGGGCAACCCGACATGTAGAGATTGGCAGGAATTTATAGCGCCAAAGAGTCACAAGCACTAGGCGTCCAGCCCAGCATTTCTCTCTTCCTCACACTAACTACATGACAGTAATCTGGTCAACCCTCTGGATGCCTGGTAAAGAAGATTGAAATCAGTTGTTGTGAACTTAGTTTCTCGCCATTGCACTTCGACTGTTTCCTTCAGCCTAGCCCCCAATATATCGGCAGTTTTCGTCCCTTTCTGTCGTCTCCCAATTGGGCACACCACCATTTGATGGAGCGTTCCCCTCCACTTTAATTTGACTCTCAAGTCCTACAAATTCCGCTGTACATTCTTTTTGACCGTCTCAGTGCGGGCGATCTTCGCGCAGCACCTTAACTGTCCAGCTGGGCCTCTCACCAACGTTCTACTTTTTCTTGTTTTATTTATTTTTTTTTTTAGATTGTTTTTGTTTCTTTTTAATATAACAATTTATAGGCTGATATTTTTTAGACTTGTGCCCATGTAGGCATTCGCCAGGATGCCCCCTCCTCTTAAATAAATTTTGTGTAGACAATGTGCCGTGTGATTCACTTCCGATGCGGACCTCCATAGTATATAGTTGTTTAAATTCTTGTTTGTATCCTAGAGGCTTCCTCCTGGTAGGTAACATGCCTGTCTTCTGTTATTGTGGGGGTTGGGATGATCGCCATGAGTTTTTATAGCCATGTGGTCATCCTATACCTCATTACCTGCTTGCGGAAGCATCATGTATTGAATTTGAAGCTAAAATGGGGAAGGGAGGAATAGTAAAATTGAGTTGAAATTCACCTGATGTCTTAATGTAGGCATTATTTTGAGAAATAATATATTTGTTTGTAGATCGAATTTGCGCCTTTACACCTCATGGCCAATGGCTTGTCGCAATTTAACTCAGAAGTGCTTATGCGTGACGGAAAAAAGAAGTTTGAGAAGAAAAAAACTATTGAGCATTTCAAATGCTGTTCTTGTCCTTATCAATTAGCTCGAATGGTAGAGCTTCAGAGACATCAAAGAATCCACACAGGTGAAAGCCTTTCAAATGTAGCACATGTCCCTATAAAGCAGCGCAAATGGGGAATCTTAAGCAACATGAAAGAACACACACTGGTGAAAAGCCTTTCAAATGCATTTCCTGCTTTTATAAACCATCAAATATGGCGAGTGTTCAGAAACATCACAGAACCCACACGGGTGAAAAGCCTTTCAAATGCAGTTACTGTCCGTATCAATCAGTGGATATGTTAAGCAACATGAAAGAACACACACAGGTGAAAAACCTTTCCAATGCAGTATCTGCTCCTATAAAGTAGCACAAATGGGGAATCTTAAGGAACACCAAAGGACTCACACAGGAGAAAAGCCTTTCAAATGTAGTATTTGTCCTTATAAAGCTGCCCAGATTGGAAGTCTTCGGTCACATGAGAAAACACACAACAGTCAAAAGCTTTTCAAATGCAGTTACTGCACCTATAAAGCACCCCTTATAGGGAGTCTTCGTTCACATGAAAGAACCTATACCGGTGAAAAGCCTTTGAAATGCGGTTCATGTCCTTACAAAGCTGCACATATGGCGAGTCTTAATAAACATCAACGAACCCACACTGGTGAAAAGCCTTTCAAATACAGTATCTGTCCCTATAAAGCCTCACAAATTGGAAGTCTTCAGAAATATCAAAGCACCTACACTGGTGAAAAGCCCTTCAAATGCAGTAACTGCCCCTATAAAGCAGCACAATTGGAGAATCTTCAGAAACATCAAACAACTCGTGCACAGAAAAAGCCTTTCAAATGCAGGTCATGTTGCTATACAACAGTATATGTAGGGAGTCTTCAGTCACACGAGAGAACCCATTCCGATTAAAAACTTTTCAAATGCAGTTTCCTCCCTCTATAAAGCAGCACTTATAGGAAGTCTTCGGTCCCATGAAAGAATTAACACCGGTAAAAAGCCTTTCAAATGCAGTTCCTTCCCTATAAAGTAGCGCATATAGGGAGTCTTCGGTCTCATGAAAGAACCCACACCGGTGAAAAGCCTTTCAAATGCAGTTCCTGCCCTTATGAATCAGGAGAGAGGGGGGATCGTAACCAACATGGAAGAACTCACACTGGTGAAAAGTCTTTCAAATGCAAAGCAAAATGGAAGTCTTCAGAAGCATTTAAAAACCCACACGGCCGGAAATCCTTTTACATGCAGTTCCTCTTCCTCTCAAGCATCACAAATATGGGATGTAAAGAAACATGAAATTACCCACACAAATGAAAAGCCTTCCAAATGTAATTCTTGTTCCTATCAATCATTAGATAGGGGGAATCTTAAACAACACGAAAGAATACACACTGGTAAAGAGCCTTTCAAATGCAGTTACTGTCCCTATCAATCAGCTAATAAGGGGAATGTTAATCAACATGAAAGAACCCAAACTGATGAAAAGCCTTTCAAATGCATTATCTGTCCCTATAAATTAGCACAAGTGGGGAGTCTTAAGAAACATCAAATAATCCACACAGCAGAAAAGGCTTTCAAATGCAATTATTGTCCATATCAATCAGTTGATAAGGAAAATGTTAAGAAACATGAAAGAACCCACACTGGTGAAAAGCAGCGCAAAGGAGAAGTCTGCAGAAACATCAAAAAACCCACATGGGTCACTCATACTCAGCCCAACACATCCCAAGTGTGTGTGAGGAGACCGATGGCACAACCTTTTCTTACCAACATTCGGATGGATCAAACCTCATAATGGTTCCACAAACCCAACCATTTGCTCCTTCAGTCCCTGCCTCAGAGCGACTATAGGGGTAAGCTGTGTAGCCTCTTTGGGAGTGGCTTGTTTACCAAGGATGATTTTTCACCGTTGTTTTGGCACTACTACTGGGTTGCCCGATGGGATTCTTGTTTCGGCTTGGTGGCTACTGCTATGATTCTGCACGGGCTCAAAAAGATAGTGTTCTCTTTCCTGATTTTATGGCTGGGTAAAGGTGATAAGGGTTTTCCTCAAAGGTAAAGAAATCTTGAGCTGGATTCAGAATTCTTCATTCAGTGGGAACCTGGGAGGTCTTAGATGTCTCATTTTGATTTAAGTTTTCTTGCACCTTCCAATTTTACTATTTAATAGTATATAAATAGAATTAATTTTTCTACATTTAATGAGTTTCAATAATATTAAATTTATTCATTTTACTGACATTAATTTAATTTACAATATTTTACATTATTGTTGAATCCCACAATTGTTATATTATTACACAGCAATTTAATCAGCTTCAAAAAGTTTTTCTAATTGTATTTGTTTAAACTTAATGGCCTCAATTGAGTTTTTTTAATATATTAAAATAGAAGCTTTCTGGTGATTAATTCATAGTTCCATATATATTAATCTTATGAGAAACAAAACAAATCCAGTATATTGTTTTCTTATAAGGTTAAAAGCATTTGATGACTGTTAAATAATTAATTAGAGTACACGGTGGGGTTTGGAACAAATAGTTGCTAAATGCCACCATACCTCTGCATTTCAGTTTTCTCAATAGAAATGCCCTTTTTATCATCGATCAAACCTGATTTATATCAAATATTTATATTGTTATAGAATAACCCTGACATATACCTCACTTCTACCCAATAGGCGTGGTCGTTCTAGGTCAACGCGTGACCTTGATTCTACTTGTCACGACAGAGATGGGGAATAGAAGTGAGGGAAGAGTGAGGACAAGTGCGAAGGATTTTAACTTCCAAAGATTGAGTGTAGTTGGCCGATATTAACTAATGATGGCTCCGGCTATGAGGCATATGAAAAAGTAGGTACAAAAATAAACTTTAATATATACACGGTGTAAGGGCGACAAAGTTCGGCGCCCCATATGAAGTTATTTTCTCGTCTCTGAGCTCTGCACCGTTGGTCGACGCCCCGCGCGCGCGCTCGATAGTTATTCCAGAAAACTGGCGCGCGCATGAGGCTATTACGTCACGTCCACCCGTTTAAAAGGACGCTTCCTTCTCTCAAAAGGGAGAACCCATTCAAGTCCGTCCTGCCAGGACCCTTGCCTTATCTCCTGCCAGTTTTGACGCTGACCTTCCAACCTGCTGTACATGTGCTGCTAATCTTGGACGTTTGACAGTTCTCCATTGGGAAGTCTGAAAACCGTGGGCTCATTTTGGCTCTCCCAACCCCCTACCCTTGTTGTCACACCACCACCTTCCGCTTTTGGAGATTCATCACTCAAGATTATCCCTGTGGGGTACGCCGGTTCTTCTGCCGTCCCGCCATTGGATTCGTCCTCCGTTGGATTACCATCATCCGAGGTGTCCCTCCACTGCTTCAGTATCGGGTACTTTGGAATAGTTCTTTCATCTTGCGCCCTTACTAGGCCTGCGAGTTAGTCTCGAGTCTCCCTCCGCATCGTGGGAAAGGGCGTAAGACGGGGGGGGTGGCGTTATTCCGTGTGTGCCTCGTACTCGAGAAGTGAAGCCTATTCTTTCCCGCTTTCTTTATACGACGTAAATTCTTTGTAAGCGTCCTCCCCACTTTTATATAACGACTTGGGTCGTTTGTGGCCGAAGTGACATTGATTTGTTATAAATCTTATTTTTGTATTTGTAACCAAGAATTTCCTCTCATTAAATTATTAGGTTAGAATTTTTCTTGTTTCTTTTTTTTCCTCACTGATACTCTAAGACCCACCTGGTAACCAACCGTAGCCTAGTGGCGCGACCTTTTGTCTGCCTCGAAGTGAACTTGGTTTTCCTTCTGAATAAATATTCTGGCGACCTTGTTAGTTTGTGAAAGTTTTAAAAGGTCCATGTGAACTGGGTTCCGCGTTTGCCTTTACACACGGTAATGCACAAATAGATTAAATGAAATAATGGCAATAGATAATCTATGTATCCAAGGACCAAACGTATCAGCACTACTCAGTGCGAGCTCTACAGCGGGTGTGGAGAGGTGATAAGAGCCTCTATACAAACACACACAGGGAGAACTGGCCGGAATAGCCACAGATGATTCGTCTTCGCCTGGCTTGGGTTCGAGGCTTTAAGAGATGAAACGGGGCATCGGCTGGTTATTCATGTGGCTTTAACCACGGGAAGCTCAACCTCGAGTAGTAATACTAGCTGGAGGGAGTATTCGTGCCAAACGGAATGTACCGAAACCAAGGAACCCGTAAGGGACACGGTGATTTGCTCTCCTGGCCGCTGTGCTGACGGGATTCAGCGCCCCGTCTGGACCCAGCATGGGTCCAGACCCCTACTTAGTCTTCTGTACAAATTCTCTTTCACCCCGCATCGTCCTTCCATCTACGTTTGTTTGTCGATCTCGGTGTATCAGAGCTGTCTGTCAGGGGGCGTGACCCTTTAGCTGGCACTGCCTTTGTTGGTAGATGGTTGCCTGAGCCGCCGTGGCGCTCTTGGGATCTTTGCTTCACCAACCAGTAAATTTCTGAGGCTGGTCGGCCATTTTTAAAACGATGGTTGGGTCAGGGGTCGACGTGCTTACCCTCCTGGTTGGATCGGCGCTCCGAGTAGGTGTCTCGACGGTAGACAGTGACTGCGCTGCACAAGTTCGCACCCCCTCTTATACTCTACTTCATATGGGTAATAATAAAAAAAAATCTCTCCGGTTCTCGTACTACGCCTGTCAATAAGTCCTCTTTTCCGTGCTTGTTAGATCCCTTTGCAGAAGAGAGAGAGATCCTGATTTTGACTATCCTCATTTCCTGGTGCTGAATTCCAGTTCCCGGTCCCCGCTTTCTAAATTGGACGTGTTTGATTTGAATGATGAGTTTGAATCCCGTTGTGGTACGCCCCGTCGTATGTGGGCCCGTGGTAGTGGCGATTTAGTGGTTGAGGTATCTTCGCGAAAGCAGTGTGGTGCTGTGCGGAATTTGTTCTCCATTTCGGAGGTCCCAGTTTGGGTTGTGCCCCACCCTCGCCTTAATTTCGTTAAGGGAGTGATTCGCTCCAACGAATTATTGCAATATGATGATTCGAGACTAAAAGATAAACTTTCGTCCCAGAGGGTTATGGAAGTTTATAAGGTTTCTAAGTTTGTTGGTTCCGCTAAGGTTCCTACGAGTACGCTCATCGTTACCTTTGAGCGTCCGGATCTGCCCCAGTTTGTTCGTGCTGGTTGTCCCCGTGTCCCGTTATGTCGAGCTCCCCAGACGTTGTTTTAATTTCCATCAGTTTGGCCATATGAGCAGCAATTGTAGGCAGGCTCGTCGCTGTGTGGCCTGTGCGTTGGTGTATCAATGCTCCTCTTGTTGGAATCATGAATGTTGCGCAAATTGTGGAGGTTGCCATAGCGTGGCTTCGCGTTTTTGTCCCGTAATCCTTTTTGAGAAGGAGGGCCTGCCTCTTCGGGACTCCCTCAGGCTGGACTTCCGTAAGGCCCGCCGTAGGGTACGGGCGCAGCTCGACTCCCTCTGGCCGCCTCTTCTCTGACGTTCTTTGGGATGCGGCGTCCCGCCGTCCTCCCCCCGGTCGTCCCACACCTTTGTCTTATCGCGGTCCCTCTGTTGCCCCCCCCCCTGCATTTGGTTCCTTCGTTGCGCCCTCTCCTTTGTCATTGGTCTCTTTTCGTGTTCCTCACTCTGTCGCGAACCGTGAGACCGACCGAGCTGAGACGCTGGAGGATATCCGGCAGTTCCTCCAGACGTATGCTCCTGCTGCTCCTCCCGTTCCTTTGCCTCAGCGCAAACGGAAGGGTTCCTCCTCACCCCGTTCGGAGTCCAAGCGCGCTGCCTCTGATAAGGCTGCTTTGGCCACCGAGTCGGTTGTTGAGGCGTCCTCGGTTTTGATGTCTTCTCCCCGGTCTTCGCTGGCCGCCCCCGTTGGCATTACCGATGTCATTGTAAGGGCGGAAGTTCACCCGGTTCCGTCCTTATTGCCTCCTACCCCGGTCCTTTCTTCCTTGCCCCTTACCTCTGTGCAGTCTTCTGTGTCTCCTACCCCAGTTTCGTCTCCCTTGCCTCCTACCCCTGTTCCTTCATCTCCCTCTGAACTGTTCCCTCACCCTCTGGCCCTGCTCCTTCCTCTCCATCTGATCCAATTCCCTCCTTACACTCTGACCCTGTTCCCTTCTCACCCTCTGTCCACGTTCCGCCTTCTGTTCCATCTTCTTCGCATCTTAGTTCTCGTCCGTCTCTGATCGATCCTCCTTTCCCTCCGGGCCATGAGCCCCCCACGTTAGAGGTTCGGTCCGGCTCTCAGCTGTCGTCTCCCGCCGTTCACGCTACTAAGTTCGTGCCGGGTTCATCCCCGGCTCGTCGCAATTTATCGCTTGCCCCTTCTGGGCCTTCTAGTAGTCGGGAACCTTCGACGGTCTCCGTCACTAGAATACCGACGTTGGTGTCGAGACGATAATAATGTCTGTCATTCTACAGTGGAATTGTCAAGGGGTCCTCCCCAAGTGGGAGGAACTCCAGCTCTTGCTTTCTAGCGTTTGGCCCTCGGTGGTCTGTTTGCAAGAAAATAAGCTTGGGGCTCGCCCCTTCCCGGCACTTCCGAATTTCCGGGTGTTTAATTCCCCCCCCCCCCGGCCAGGGGCATGTCCCATGGCGGTGCTTCGCTTTTAATTTCCTCTTCACTATTCTCTGCGCCACTTCCCGTCCGCACTACCTTGTAGGCTGTTGCTGCGAGGGTTTTTACTTCCAAGCTTCTAACCGTTTGTTCTGTATACATGCCCCGGATTTTAGTTTGAGTCGGTCTTACCTTTTAGAGCTCACAAGTCAGTTACCTACCCCGTTTTTATTACTTGGTGATTTTAATGCTCGACACCCATCTTGGGGTGATACTGCCCGTAATCCCCGGGGCGGAGTGGTTGAGTCCCTCTTATTATCCGATTCCCTTTGTCTTCTAAATTCCGGCGACTTTACTTCTTACCATGTTCAAACGGTTTCGTTTAGTGCTGTAGACTTGTCCTTATGTTCGCTCGACTGTTTCATCGACTTCCCGTGGTCGATTCGGGACGACCTTTTCGGGAGTGATCACTTCCTGATAGTCCTGTCGGCCGCATTTTCTGGCCCGTACCTTTCCCCCCCCTCCTCGTTGGAATCGGCTGCGAGCAAATTGGGTTAGGTTCCATGAGGCTTCCGTTATTGATGTCTCCCGGGTTTCCTTCGATACCGTAGATTCAAGCAGTCTCATATTTTACTAATATTTTAGAGGCTGCTGAACGCTTTGTTCCGCGTAGGTGCCCTGTTGTGGGCGCTCTGCCGTCCCCAGGTGCTAGAAGGATTGCGCGTCGGCTATTTCTGCCTATCAGTTGTCCCATTCCCGTTATAGGCGGAACCCGACCGTTTCGGATAGGGTAGATCAGAACCGGGCTCGTGCCATCCGCCAAAGGACCCTCCGTCGTGCCCTCGGGAGTCTTGGTGCTGATACATATCTTCCATTTCTTCGTCCACGCCACTGACTCGGGTTTGGAAGCGGGTCAATAAAATCCGTGGTCGCTACGCTGGTCATGCCATCCCCACTCTGGACATCAGAGGCTCGCTTGTGTCCGATGGCCGGTTGGTCAGCGAAGCTCTGGCTGACCATTTTGCTTCGTTGAGTAGCGCTGGTAGCTATCCTCGACGGTTTCTCGATCATAAGGTCACCATAGAATCTCGCCTTCTAGATTGTACCACGTGTGCCCCCTACTATTATAATGCTCTCTTTTCCGTCTATGAGCTGCGGGATGCTTTGTCTCACTGTGGCTCCACCTATCCCGGTGATGATTGTATCCACTACGACTTTCTCCGTCGTCTCCATGATTACTTGGAGTTATTTTTGGTTGACGTCTACAACCTGCTTTGGGTCGAAGGAATCTATCCGTCCTCCTGGCGTGTGGATGTTGTTCTACCCTTTCTCAAGCCCGATAGGGAAGGTTTGGACACCAGTCACTATCGCCCGATTACTCTTATAAGCTGCCTCAGTAAGTTGTTCGAGAAGATGGTCCAAGTTCGCCTCACTTGTTTTTGGGAGTCCAACTCGCTCCTCTCTCCATTTCAGTGCGGGTTTTGCCGAGGTCGTAGTACTCTTGACCAATTCAATCGTTTGGTGACTCTGTTTTACGGGCCTTTTCTTCCAGGCATCAGGTGTTAGCGGTGTTCTTCGACATTGAGAAGGCCTACGATACCACCTGGAGATATGGTGTTTTACGTGAGTTATATGATTGGGGTATGAGGGGCATTTTACCGGTTTTTATTCAAGAATTTTTATCGTCCCGTAATTTTAAAGTCCGTATTAGAGATGCTTTCTCAGGCTTACGGATTCAAGAGGAGGGTGTTCCCCAAGGGTGTGTTTTAAGTGTGACATGTTTCGCCTTTGCCATTAATAGTCTGGTATCCAGTCTTCCGGAGGGGGTTTTGGCTTCCCTCTTCGTGGATTACTTGGTGTTGTTTTGTTCATCTCCCCGCTTGCCCTCTGCTGCCCGTCGATTACAGCTGGCAATTGATGCCGTGTCGGGTCGTGCTGCTTCAAAGGGTTTCCGTTTTCCGATCACCAAAACGAAGGCCATGCATTTTTATCGGGGCCGTGGTGCACCTCCCCTCTTCTTGGATTGCATGGCGATTGAATATGTCCCCGTTTTTAAGTTCTTGGGTTTAACGCTTGATAGCAAGCTCACTTGGGTACCCCATTTGCGTTGCTTAAGCGCGTCCTGTTCGAAGGCTATGGATTTGTTTAGGGTTTTATCCCACACCACCTGGGGTGGTGATAGGCGCACCTTGATGTTGCTTTATTCGGCACTTGTCCATCCCGGCTGGACTACGGTTGCCAGGTGTATTCTTCAGCGTCTCCTTCAGCTTTGAAGATACTTGATCCTGTTCGTTCGCTTCGGGCCCGTCTTAGTAGTGGAGCCTTTCGCACCTCGCCTATCCCTAGCCTCTTTGTTGATGGTGGTGTGCTTTCCTTGCGATACCACTGGCTGCAGGTGTGCCTACGATTTCTGTTTCGTGTTCAGCAATACCCTTCATCTCCAGTCCATGAGTGCATTTTTTCCCCATCCTCTTCGGCATCTTTTGATCGGCGGCACTCTCTACCCTGGCCTCTGGGGCTCCGGTTTGGGGACCATCTCTCCTTCCTGGGTGTTCCCCGAGGTGTTGGCCCTCCCATTCCCGCCGGCTCCGTGTTGGGGCGTCCGCCTTTCTGAGGTCTGTACTACTTTTTGGCATTTCGAGAAAGGGTCTACAGACCCTCGTCTATTAAAATGCCTGTTTCTTGAACATACGTGTTCTCATGCTCACCAGCGTCCCATCTATACTGACTGCACGAAGTCGGACCTGGGTGCTGGGGCAGCGGAGGTGTCCTCTACGAATTCTCGTCGGTCCGCCCTCCCTCCTATAGGACCCGTTTTTACCGCAGAGTTGACAGCCATTCTTTTAGCTTTTAATTTGATTTTATCCCTTTATTCTTCAGATTTTATTGTATTTAGCGATTCCCGGCCTGCGTTAGAGGCAGTTCTTTCTTTTACGTCCACACATCCTTTGGTTTTACGTATTCGCTCCTGGCTTGTCAGAAATGGCTCCCGTTACACGTTGGCGTTCTGTTGGGCTCTGGCTCATGTTGGTGTCCTGGGCAACGAGGCGGCTTATCGGCTGGCCCGCTCGGCAGCCCTCGAGGTGCCGGATGCAGCCCCTGTGCCCTTTATGGATTCCTACCCCTTAATCAGGACGTATGTCTTTGGTTTGTGGCAGAGAGAATAGGATTTATTCCCCTCTTCTAAGCTGTTCCTTATTATTCACTCTGTCCGTCCGTTCCTGGTCCTCTAGCTTTCAGCGACTCCGGTCTTGGGAGGTTGCTCTTTCCTTGTTGCGAATTGGGCACACGCGACTCACCCATGGCTATTTAGTTTCGGATGGAGGCCGAGTTGCCCCTCGTTGTCCCTTTTGCCTTGGAGAGCTGTCTGTGGCTCACATTTTAGTAGTTTGTCCCCGCCTTGCTTCTCTTCGAAATTCTTGCTTCCCTACCCTTTCTGGCGTCGCCTTCCCTGCTCGACTTCGCTTTATTTTAACAGAGGACTCCCTTCGTTCGTCCTCTCCTTAGATTTATATCACGAAGTGCCGTTTTATCCCTTTTATATACTCTTTACATTTTTGTGTTTGTTTATTGTTTTATCTTTTATATTGTGTCCTCCCCTACCGCTGGCGCATGTCATTGTTTATTGCCCCAGCCGCCCTTGTTTTTAGAATGAGTGCTGTATGCCGTAATTTAAGTGGGTTTTTTTTTAATCCTTTGCTTTTCCCCATTTTTATTGTCTACTACACCTCTTCTGACTTTGTTCGGGCGACTCCGTTTTACCAGTGCTGCCATTAAGAATCCATTATGATTGGATAGCTGCCACCTTGTTTTTCCCTTAAAAAAACGAAAACAAAAAACGAGGATGGGCCAATTGATTGGGGCTCTGCCCTTTCGGCATAATTCTAGCTTTCGCTCGTCGAAAAGAATGGAGCGTGATCGAGAATGACGTGCTTCGTTGTAAGAGGCAGGCCTATACTGTCGATGCCATATTGGGACCAACAATATATAGGGAACAACCAGATTCGTTACTGCTTCCGTCAGGGAGCGGGGGGTGGGCATGGAGGAATTTTTCCACGAACCAACATGGCGCTTGAGGGATGAGAGACACTCCCGCGGGGGTTTCTTGATAAGACCCTGAGAGACGACATAAGCGCGCGTTTGAGATTCCAATCCCTTGCTTATCGAGGAAAACAGTTCGATATTATGACTGTTCTCACGGTCCTCGCTCACGTGGACTGACCTCGCGGTTTCGACGGACGCCAGGAGCCTCTATTCTTGACATATAGAAGAAATGTGATTGTAATTGTTACCCATAGACTTTTAAATATATTTTATAATTACTAAACCAAAGCTTTCATTTCTTTTTAAGATGATTTTAAGTTTCTTCAATCAAATAACGGAATGAAAAAATATTTAGCTACTGGTACAAATGAAAATTTATTAAAGAAAATGACAAACATTTAAAGTAGTCTAACTGAACTGTTTATTATTTTTTAATGTTAGGAGAGATTTAGGTTTTATGTTGTCAGTATTTGCTATTTTTTATTTAATTAATTAAATTTGGGGCCGGTCGTTGAAATTCATGAGAGAAGATTTTAGCATCTACCCTCAGAGCTCCCAAAATCGTTCACGAGCTCTCTTCAATTCTTTTAAGGGATTTGGGATGTATCTTTTAAGCGCTCGCTTTTGTTTGTAATGTAGAACTAACTATATTCTACGCTTGCCCAAAGCCCACTAGCTTAGGGAAAACAAAAAAAAACCGGTCATTTGACCAATGTCCTTTCGGATCTTCAAAAGAGAGAAGTATAAGGGGCTGAGATAGTGGTTGTATTAGGTAAGCGAGGTTGCTGGCGTCAGGTTGTGGTGTTTTGATATGGGTACGTCAGCAGTTATGGGGTTTCTCTCTATGGGGAACTCGGTTGCGAGGTTCTCCAAGGTTTTGGCAGTGATCCATACAAGTACTAATCAGACCCGATGTTGCTTAACAGTGACGATCTCATTCTAGGTCCACGCGAACAACCTGGCGCTGACCTGAAGTGGACTACAATTGTTCAAAGAAAGAGAATATTCTCTCTCGGATTGAGATTAGGTAGGCTAGTTAAAAGGATGCTTTGGATTACCCGTAGAAAAGGAAATCCTAAATGGCGGAAAAACAAACAAAACATTTATTTCGGAAAAGTACGTAAAAACTCTTACGTGGCATAAAGGTAGAGACAACATATACATATTTAATAGTTATGTATAATATCCAGGACGCACAAAGCTTCAAGGAGCTGTGTAAGCGCGCCCCCTACAAAAAAAAAGCCAGGTTTACATTTTCCAATAATCTTTTAAAAGTTTGAACATTATTGGCAATAACTACAGATTCTGGTAGTTGATTCCAAATCGGCACAACTCTACATACGAAGGAATATTTTCTACAATTTGTTCTAGCAAATTCAACATTTAGTTTAAAGGAGTGTTCTCTTGTTGGTCTGCTGTTGAAACTAAACATGGAATCAAAGTCTATTTCGACCAGCCTATGAATGATTTTATATAAATAGACTAGATCGGATTTTATTCTTCGTATTTCAAGTGATTCAATCTGGAGCAAATCCAGGCACCAGAGATACGGCGTATCTCTCATATTTGATAGGTTTTTTGTAAATTTTCGCTGTACTCTCGATACATTCAATATCCTGGATCTTTGAGGGGCTCCATATTTCAGTGTTGCTTTCCAATAATTGCCTTGGACTTATCGTTTGCACCCTTGGAGCACCTTAGTACCAGGAGCGATTAGTATGGCCGAAGCATTGACAGTAATAGCACCTCCGCGGCCGTGACACGAATGCCTTCACGCTGTAGCGATATCAACCGTCATGCACTGATTCAGGGAGCTTGTCACAGTCGAACGTGATAAAGAGTGTAGAGGTGGGCCTCGAGGCCCCTCCCTGTTACCTCATCACACGTTCGACCTTGACAGCCCCATGGTCAGCCAGCTCTAAGTTTATGTCATGGTCGAGTGCGGCGTCAAACTTACTGGCATGCCATCAAGTGTCTGACTAGCACTAATAATGGCCAACTCGGAGGGATTAGAGGCATTCGCCCGAATGCCACCGTCCGAGAAACGAGTCACCTTTGGCTCTGTACCAATAACGTTAGCTAATGCTCTCCTCTGATGGATTATGTTGCACTTAGCCAACATGCTGCCATCAGTGGAGGGAATAACAAGGAAGCGTTTGAAGCCAGCGGGCTCGAAAACTCCAGGCAGCCTCTGAATGCGGAGGCCCGAAGTAATCGAGGCTCCGCTCAATGCACTTTTGGTCTTGGTTAAGCACTCACCGCCCGGAGGAGCACCGGGGCCGGACGTGCCAATCTTCGCTTGGTTGCTTGCCGAAACAGCACCAGACCTGTCCGCCCCCCAAGGAGAGGAGAGTTTAGTCTTTTTATTCTCGTGCCTCTGTCTTTTCTTTTTAGGAGAGGAAAGGAGGGCAGGGAATGGACTCCCATTTCCACTCCGACCGCAGGAGCCCCTAGGCCAGATCGGCCTAGGTAAGGTCTCGTGAACCCGGGCCATCTGAAGAGGACCTTACACAGGAGCGGACTCGGGTTCAGTGCTTGTCACCGAGCCCAGGTTCGACCCCAGGGAAGGCCCTAACATATGAGGCTGGGACATCTCAGGGAGCAAGTCGATCTCGGAGGGGGGGGGGGGGTGGAGGGGCTTCATATGGCTATCCTCCGCCAAGACATCACAGATAACATTTGAAGTTCTTTTTTCTTCTTTCTAATTCTGGCGAACCTGTATACGTCGAGGAAGGAAGCGGGGCAGGTACACTGAGCACCTGCAAATTAGTCGCGCACGCCAGCATGACATTAGGGGGCATGGGCCGACGTGCCCTGCCCTCATTTGCTACCCTAATGGGGTTGGCCCTAGGGGCTGTCCCCACCGGCAGCGGTCAATTATGGGCCGCCTTCCTACTTTAGGGGAAGTCTTGTGAAAGTAAACGAGGGACAGCTGCTGAAAAGAAGCCTCCAGAGAAGCGGGTGAGGGGTAGTCCCATACACCCGTAGGCAAAGGAGAGGATTTTTTTTATTAATTTAGGAGCTCATCTAGTGATTGCCTCCTTGGGCATAAGTCGCCATGCAAGACACAGCCTACTACTTGGCTATATTAAGAGATGAGGAACAAAAAAAAAACAATAAAGCAAATAACTATGTAAATAACAACGCTAAAAAAGAAACTATGTAAATAACAACGCTAAAAAAGAAAAGGGCTTAAAAAAATAACAACAAAATAAAGCAAAACTGAGGCGCGCTTCGACGTCAGGGGTAAAGGGTACGTCCGACTCCTCCCCCCCCCACGGCACCGGAAAATGCAACCTACAGAAAATATAATTAAAAAATAACAGTCAAATAAAGGAGAGGAGTCCGACCACCTCCAAAAAGTCAAAGTCCACAACGCAGTGTGCACGAATCTGTGCTGAGTACACGGGACAAGCGGTAGCGACCACGCTCGTCCCGATGTAATGTGCTAACTGGGGGACAACGCAATCTTCACAGTAGGGCGCAGGAAACAGCTCCACCAAATGCGAGTGTGTCCAATTCGGAGACGACAGAAAGCAACCTAAAGCCGTCGCGGCATTGGGGGTTAGGGCCATGGGAACAGTCTCGCGCATGACGGGCAACTTTAGGTTCCTACGACCGTCTCCCATTTTCTTTGCAAAGCAGCCCGGAGAGCTGTCGGTATTCCTGCCATGTAATCGGTGTGACGAAGAGTAAAACCCTGGTCTGGTCGCCCAGTCCTCGTGGAGTCTTTGGCGGGCTCATTCCCGCTATTACTACATGTCCAGTAACCCAGCATAAGATAATCTAAACATCCGACCGGCTCGCCAAAACCATGACATCACAGATATCGCGAACCAAGAGATGCTGAGATTACACTGCCCCGAGAGCACTCGGGTGCTTTGTGAGTCAGTATTAATCACATTCCGGGCTCCGAACCGGGTACGTCGCGTTATCTCACGTACCGAGCGGTGTATTGCAACCAGCTCGGAACTGAAAACAGATGCAGCGCCTGGCAGAGTCCCGCTGATTTCAAACAAGAGGGGATACGGCGTGGAAACCAACACCCTCTTGGGACTTGGAATCATCCGTATACACTGTCACGGTTCCAGCGTGACAGGGAGTGTGCTCCAAAAAGGTCGAACGCAATACTCCCGGCGTTGTAGAAACTTTAAGACGCATAAAACTCGCACCTGTTGTCAAGCCTGTATGCTCACTTCAGAAGGCTGTCAAGTACCATAACAGTAACTTGATGGGCATATCTTGTTCTCATTACATTGGATGCATTCAGAAAAGCCGTGGCTGCTGCTTCTGTCTTCACTGGCCCAGCTTTTTTCAGGGTTTCAGGCCATCCAGACCTCCCATGGTGGTCCACAAAGTCATCTCAATGTGGAGCCCACCTAACATAACCACAAACTTGTTTTCTCCGTAAATGTCAGGGAAGATCTACTGCATTTTTTTGGCGAGGTCTTAAAGTGGTTAGTCCACTACCAACACAGGGACTTTGTATGGGTTGAGGTGCTCAGTTGTCTTTTTCACCAGTTCCATTCCATGTCGAATCAGTTCTGGAGTGGCGGCTTTTTCATGGAAAAGTGGCAGGGCTTCAATGCATTTTCCAGTTGTCTAACAGTATCTGATCGAGCATCATGGTAGGAAGACCACATCGTTGGAGTGTGTTTTTCTGTATCAGAATCCACATATAAGATATCATTTACTGTAGCCATCCATGCCTGTTCGTGCTGTTTCGCCTCATCGAATGAACTCGTTGCCCCTGGTTGCACATCTTTTACCGAGGTTGGGTGACAAGATTTCGGCCCACAGGTGGTACAGACGTATACGAACGAGGCAGGATGGGTTCACTGCTGCGTGTTCCTGTTTTATGTGAGTTGATTCGTAGACATTCTTGGTCCAATCCAGTCGTCTGTGATGAAGGAAACAAATATTAAAATACCAGTTCCATGGAAGGATGAGCTTGCAGTGTGTGATGTGGGCTTGTGATCTAGGTTATCCAGGGTTGCAACTGTGAAAATGCCCTTATGCAAATTTGTAGGACAGACTATATTAGCGTTGTTCCTTGCATGATCTGCAAATCTAGATTCAATGGTGAGGACTTTCTTATATGACACGCTCAGAGCTTCTTGTTTGGGAATGCAATTTGAGGACCAGGAACACTGCAAGTGGAGGCTCACAATTCAAGTTCGCAGAAAGATAAGTCATATTTAGCATGGCCACTGACTCACAGAAAGGATCTTCCTGGAATTCACTTGTTCTGGCGATGATTTGGGTCCTGCGAGGAGTTGACGGAAGAAATACCTTATACGTTGTGGAACAGATGAATCTTTGCAATCATTGGGAAATGAGCGATCAAACCTGAATGCAGTGTCGGGACCCAAAACAGCTTTACGGAGAATCGATGCTGCCATTAGTAATGTACGTGATTCCTCATCTGGTGTTTGAGTTGCATCTGATTTGACCTATCTAGCCCTCTTCGAACAAATGATGAACACTCGGTCTCAGATACCTTTCTACTCTGTCAAATTCGGGAAGTGTTCCAGGACTCTTTCCTTTAAGTGTGTCCGGTTCACAGTCTTCTGGATTCCATGTTGTTCTAATCTCTTGATCATCATAACTGTCAGATCTTGCAATACAAAAATTCTACCACCTCCAGTGACTTCTTCCTTTATAAATTGGAGCAGTTTATTTTTTGTTGTGGACTCGAGATTTTCGTTAGCTGTGTCTTGTTTACAAATCGCATCGTAACGGCGACTGAATCCTGTGTAGCAATTCCGATGGTACTTTTCTTCAATAGCGAACACATTGCCTTCGGCAAGGAGTGCCACGATACGCTCTTCTCCCAGCGCGATTGCCTTGTCATGTATCTGTTGGGTGAGTGTAACCTTCTGGAAAGAATGGTCTGCTGCATTTATTTCATCACCACAGAAGATACATAGATTACGATTAACAGCTGCATGACTCCGCCGAGATCTTTTTCTTGCAGGAGGCAATCCTTCATTATGACGTTTTTTTGCATGGTCAAGTGCTGATGCCCTGTAAAGCTGACAAGATTTATGCCAGGATGCACGATTCTTCTGCATGAATTCTTCACCTGGAAGTTCTACGTCTGAGTGGGGAGCAGCACCAATTGCTCTGAACTGACTTGCGAGGCCGATGATTTCTGTGTAGGCTCCCTCTCTATGATTGGTGACTGGATTCACAAGAGGACAAACAAGCACTTCCTCAGTTTTGTTTTGGCACAAAATACACAACTACCATAGCCTTGCCTCAGCCATCTCAGAAACAACCTGGAAAGAAACAAAGAAAAAACTATTAAATAACTGCTGTCTGTACAAGGGGCGTCGCAAATCAAATTTGCGATTACCTGAAATATTATAAGAAAGGTATTATCTGGAAATACAAGTGGGTATGTAAATGGAGACGTTTTTCCACCTGTGAAACGAGACCAATAAAATGGTAAATGAAGAACACAATTAGTGATCAGTTAGTAAGTTATGAATCATGCTAAAAAAAATATAGAGACTAAAATAACCATTATAGGTTCAATAGTACAAACTTATGAAGCGTAATGCGAAAAAGAGCTGGAAATTGGGAGCCATATATTTTTTTATCTGACTGCTTGACCCTTGAATCAAAATTGTTCCATGAACCCTTACCTTCAAATTGGAACGGAAAAAAAACCCTTTGCATCAATTTGAAAAGAAAAAAAAACATGCACGGCCCGCACTAGCGGGGTGGTATATGCTTTCTCAGCCACCTCTTAGGAAAACCCGGACCAAATCCTACATGTGGGGGAGTAGGCATGCCGGATCCAGCTTGGTGACCCTAACCAGTAATAAACAAAACATCTTGTCATAGGAGTGTTCAGTTTCGTAATACAGATAAGCGCCGGGTCGTGATTATTTTTTTTTTTTTAGGGGCTATCTGGCGACTGCCCACTTGGGGATAGGTCGCCGCAATCAAAGAGCCTAACTCTGGGCTACTTTAAAATAAAAAATTAAAAAAAAAACGATAAAAAGGGAAGATGACAACAATTAGGAAGGGAGCTCCGGCGTCGGGGGAAGGCCCCCAAAAAGTCTATCAGTCCACCAGTCATTGAGCACGCACTCGTCCCGAGTAAAAGGGAGAGGCGGTAGCGACCCCGCCCATCCCGGTAACGGGACAGGTAACATGCGCGAAGATCACCCAGACTGGGATATTCAACGAGAATGTGCCGAACAGTCTGGGGGATAACGTAGTCTTCACCGTAGGGCGCTGGCGAGCGCCCATCAAATGGCGGTGCGTCCCGCGAGTGTGCCCAATTCGGAGACGGCAGAAAGCGACCTGAAACCGTCGCGGCATTGGGGGATAGGTCCATGGGAACAGTCGCGGGGCAATAGCACGCAACTTTAAGTTCCCTTCGACCGTCTTCCATCTTCTTTGCCAAGCAGCCTGAAGAGCTGCCCGTATTCCTGCCATGTATTCGGTGAGAGGAAGAGCGAAACGCTGGTACGGTCGCAGAGTCCTCGCGGACTCTTTGGCGCGCTCATTCCCGGCAATTCCTACATGTCCAGGAAGCCAGTAAAAGAAAATCTCGACATCCGCCCGGCTCGCCAAAACCGTAGCATCACGGATATCGCGAACCAAGGGATGCGGAGATTCCAATGCCCCGAGAGCACTCAGGGCGCTTTGTGAGTCGCTATAGATCACAATCCGGTCTCCGAACCGGGCAGGTCGCGTAATCTTCCGTACCGATGTATTGCCACTAGCTCGGCCGTGAAGAAAGACGAAGCGCCTGGCAGAGCCCCGCTGACTTCAAACAGAGGAGATACGGTGTGGAAGCATACCCCCACTTCGAACTTGGAGCCACCGTGAAACGAGGTGTGCTCCAAAACGGTCGAACGCAATACTCTAAGCGCCGTACAAGCTTTGGGAGCAGAGGAGGGGCGACAAATAGCCAAATGTGGTACCGTCCAGGGTGGCATCTTGGGCAGAACCAAGGGCGCCACATCCCGAGAGCTATACCTAGCTATCAAAGCAGTTTCCTGGCCCTAAACCCAAAGGGCTTAGGGTATGACTGGAGTCTCTCGGCGACATAGGTACCGTAGAGAACAGCTGCGGATTCATTGAGAGCTGCTGGCCACGAAGCGAGGCGCCGGGCTCGCGCGTACAGGCGTGTGATGCACTGCACGCGGCGCAGAGCGAGTGGCATCTCCCCAGCATCCACCAAGAGGCTCTCAATGGGGGAAGTGCGGAAGGCACCTGTCGCAAGGCGGGGGCCGGTGTGGTGGATAGAATCCACCTTCAGCAATAAACGATCGGCTACGGATGCATAAAACTCGCATCCGTAGTCGAGCTTCGAACGAAAAAAGGATCGATAAAAAAGTAGGGCAGTAGCCCTATCAGCGCCCCAAGCGCTGAACGTCACGGAACGGAGAATATCCATGGCGCGGGTACAAGAGCCCCTGAGGCTACGAATATCAGCCTCCCAGGTGAGGTGTCGGTCGAATACAAGACCAAGGAAACGGTGCGACTCAACCACATCCAGGCCCACCCCATTAAGAAACAAATCTGGGTCGGGGTGGAGCCGTGGATGGCGGCAGAAGTGCACCACCTTAGCCTTGGCCAAAGAAAACCGAAACCTGTGCGCTTCGGCATAGCGAGAGACGCAGTTCAATGCCTGTTGGAGTCAACGCTCCAGAGTTGGCATCTGGGCCGCGCCAAAAGAGATCCAAAGGTCGTCCACGTAGAGCGTAGCGAGAACATCTTTCGGCAGCACCGAGGTGATGCCGTTGATGCTCAGTGCAAAGAGTGTGACACTGAGGAAACTTTCCTACGGGACACCCTCTTCCTGCTCCTTTGGGCCGGAGAGAGCTTCCCCCACCCGTACGCGGAATCGACGATCTCGCAAAAATTCAGATATAAAGACTGGGAGGCGTCCCCTCGCCCCCATCGTGTGGAGAGTCTCCATGATACCGTATCGCCATGCGGTATCATAGTCCTTCTCCAGATCGAAAAAACCGTGGCGTAGTGCTGTCTACGAAGGAAAGCCTTGCAGACGGCATTTTCCAGTCGGAGCAGAGCATCCGACGTGGAGTGGAACTTGCGGAAGCTGCACTGTGCAGAAGACAGATGGCCTACGCTGTCCAGGAAAAAGGCTAGTCTAACATTTACCAATTTCTCCATCCACTTAAACACGCAAGAGGTTAGAGAGATTGGGCGGAAACCGGTCGGAGTAGAGTGATCTCTCCCCGGTTTGCGAAAGGCGAGCAGTCGCGATTCGCCAGGAATCTGGGAGAAGACCCTCTACCCAGATCCTGTTGAACAAATCTAACAGAAATGCCATGCCTCGCTCACCCAGGTGTCGAAGCATGGCGTACGGGACATCGTCCGGACCATGGGCGGTGTCCGCGCACGAAGCGAAAGCGGAGCGCAACTCAGTCACAGTAAACTTGTCGTAAGGGTTCTCCGCCTCTGGAGGGAAAGTCCAGCCGGCGGCCTTCTGCGACATCACGACGTGCATTGAATGCTGGCTGAGCAGCATCCCGGCTAGAGAATGCGGAAAAAGCAGTCGCGAAGGATTCCGCCACGTACGCGGGATCCGAGATTGCGGTCCCATTCTCCTGGAGAACGGGAGGGGTGTCCTGCGAGAACTTGCGCCGGATCCTTTTGACTCGCTTCCACACCTTAGCTAAAGGGGTCTTCCCGTTAAGTGAAGACACGTATGCCCGCCAAGAAGAGCGGCGGGCGTGCTTCAAAATATACCGGAACCTAGCCCGACGAAATTCAGCGACAGTGGAATCATTCGGTGGCACATGTAGGCATAACGCTTTTGTCTCACACTCGGCCGACCACCATGGGAGTGGTCGGCGTGCAAAACAGCCAGACGTCCTAGGAATGGTAGTCAGGCCCGCATCGATGAGGTTGCCGGAGAAGAACTCAACGGCCTCATCTACCGACCTAAACTCCTCGACTGTGATAGAAAATTCAGTCATTTCCTGAAATGCAGGTCACCGCGCCCGCGCCAAGCACCACCGAGCTGGGCTCTCAGTCGGCAGTTGCCCTGAAAATGATATTTGAATGGGAAAGTGATCACTACCATGGAGGTCATCGACCACCCCCTAATCAAAATCAGGCTGTGCATCCGAAGAGCAAAGAGATAGGTCAAGGCAAGAAAATGAAGCGGTTCTCGGACAGTGATGCGTAAACTCATCCACGTTTAGGACATCCATCTCAAGCTCTTCGATCAGATCGGCAAGGACTTGTCCCCTGGGATTTATGGAGTAATCTCCCCAGAGAGGATGCCTCCCGTTCAGATCTCCAAGCAAGAGAAAGGGCCTCGGCAAACGTGCCACGACGCGGCGGAAGTCCCCCGTGTCAAAGTCAGCTGACGGTGGAATGTACGCAGAAATGATAGTATACCTCCTATCCAGGTGCAGCTGCACAGCCACAGCCACAGCCTGAAAGGAGGTTTCTAAAGAGAAAGGAACAACGGAGACAATCATGCCGGGTGTAAACCGCGCATCCCCCAGCCCGGCCATCGCGCGGTGGTGGGGTCGCGAGACCCTTATACCCCGGGATGGCGGGCAGGGGGCACGCGCCTAGCATGGTCTCCTGCAAAAAGATAGCTAACGGGGAACGGGACGAAACGAGCCTCCGCAGCTCCTCTCAGTTGGCCCTAAGTCAACGGCAATTCCATTGAAGGAATATACCCTCCAGGCCTAGCTCGGAGACGCAGGAGCATTCCTCCAACACAAGAACCTCACGGGAATGGCCGTACGCTTCCCGGGGGCAGAACCCCAGGCGCTGTTGGCTGGACAAAGCGCTGTCGCCTTCGAGGACTTATTGGGGGAGGTTGGGCTCACCATGAGAGTCTTTTCCTCCCTCCGGCTCGAAACCTTAGGCGGGCGTTGCGGCTTCGGAGGCGGGGGGGCCTCTTTTCAAGGAACCACCGTCTCCGAGTCACTCCCTCCACCACTAGGCGTGGGCGAAGAAGCCGTAACTCCTTTGTTGCTGTCCTTCTTTCGGGGAAAAGCTTTAGAAACCCCGGAAGATGGCCTAGCGACCAACTTCAGGGGTGTTGCCTCCTGTGAGTCTAACGAGTCGGTGGAGGCGCGTAGCCGTTTCGCCTTCCGGGAAACGGTCACGCTGGGGAAAGAGGGGTAAGCCCTGGTTTTAGCCGGGGCTGGGTATGAACCCTTTTTGCCGCCAGCTTTAACAGGGAAGCGCCCGGGTTGGGTAGAGAACGGAGAAGGGCTCTGAATGGGCGCGGAAACAACCGTGCTCGTTGGCCTGGATGGGCCAGGAGCAGAGGGTGCCTTTCTAACTATTGAGTCATATGACGTCTCAGGCAGGGCCGGGCGCGCCAGAACCCAGTCCTTAGCCTCGCGGAATGAGAGTCGATCCTGGGCCTGAACGGCCAGGATTTCTTTCTCAAGGAGATATGCACCACATTGCTTCGAAGAAGCAGGGTGTGGCTCTCCGCAATTGACACACTTGGTCACACACGATTTGGACTTATCATGTGCGACCTTGGAGCACTTTACACAGACTTCAGGTGACCCCTACATTGTACGTCTACATGAGCGATTCGTATGGCCGAAGGGTGACAGTAATAGCAGCGCCGCGGCAGTGGCCCGAATGCCTTCACGTGGTAGCGGTACCAACCGGCACGCACCGACTCAGGTAGCTTGTCACAGTCGAACGTGACGAAGAGTGTAGGGGTGGGTCTCAAAGCCCCTCCCTCTTTTCTCATCACACGTTCCACCTTGACCGCCCCATGGTCGGCCAGCTCTAGGGTGATGTCCTCAATGGAGTAGTCAACGAGTTCCCTCAAATAAACTACTCCTTTCACAAAGTTTATGGTAGAGTGCGGCGTCACACTCACCGGGGTGCCATGAAGTGTCCAAAGAGCACTTATCTTGGACGCCTCGGCGGGATTCGCCAGAAGGCTCCCGTCCGAGAAACGGGTCACCTTCGGCTCTCTACCAATTGCACTAGCTAATCCTCTCCTCTGATGGATCATGTTGCCCTTGGCCAACATGGTGCCATCAGTGTGCGAATAACGAGGAAGCGTCTGAAGCCAGCGAGCTCGAAAACGCCAGGTAACCTCTGAATCAGGGGCCCGATGTCATCGAGGCTCCGCCCTGTGCTCTTTTGGGCTTAGTCAGGGGCTCTGCAACCGGTTGGGGGGGGGGGAGGGGCCGGGTGTGCCGATCTTGGCTTGGTCCCTTGCCAGAGTGGCAGCAGACCCATCCGTCCCCGCAGATGGAGAGGAGCCCCGAGTCTTCTTTGTCTTTTTGGTCTTGGTCTTTTTTGGAGGGGAGGACGGGGAATGAACCCGCTTCTCACCCCCGCCGGTAGAAGACCCCAGGCCCGATGTACCGGCCTCAGCCAGGTCCTTCTCCGAAATGGAGAAGGACCTGGTGGCCGCACGGGCATCATCCGGAGGAGATCCCTCCCCTCCGGATTCCCCCCCATGGAAGGCCCTACCGTCTGAGGCTGGTTTTCCTCAAAGACCATGTCTATCACAGGAAGGGCCTCCAGTTAGCCATCCCCTCCCAGGACATCGCAGGTCCCCTTGGCAGCGTCATGAGTCTTTAGTAGGGAGGCACAGGCCTTGACCCCGGCAGGGTTTAATATTCTTGCCAGCAGGTCTTTTGAGGGAAGCGACCGAAGGGGCCTGGCTTCCCTCTCCCCCCTAAGGGGGTTTGCCCTATCGAGCCGCTTACACGATGGGCGGTCGGCAATGGGCTGCCTGCCGGCTTTCTTGGCATCCCCCTTAGAAAGCAAAGGAGGGACTGCCGCTGGAAATAGGGAGGTGCCCGAAAGAACCTCCAGAGAAGGGGGTGAGGGGGAGTCCCCTACACCCGTAGGCGTAGGAGAGGAGTAAGCCTCCTCTCCGGTTAAAGAAGTATGGAGGGTGCCCTGCGAAAGCACAAGGGGAGGGGGGGGAGACCTCCATTTTCTCGCTGGAGCTGCCCGAGGGCGGCTCCGTTGATGTTCTTAGGGAAGTTGGGGGTCGGGGCTTTTTTTTATTTTCATCATTGGGCATGGTGACCCTATTTGTGCCACGGGACGCAATAGCTCATCACCTCTTGCAGTTGCCCGCACTGCAAGAGGTGCTTACAGGCCTGGCAGAGCCAGGCGCCGCCATTTAAGACCACCCCTCCCGCCTGGTGGCCTGGCAGTCCATCGGCATGGTGGCTCCACCTTGAACACGGCGTAAAATTGATAGAATGTGAAGAGGAGAGGAAAAGGTATGTGAGGAAGGTATGGGTGGGGATGAAGCAGGTTGTTAAAAACAAGCCACCCCAGACCGGAGCTCAGGGGTTAGGGAACATTGTCCCCTCCCCCCTCAGCCCCGATGCGGGACGGTTGGCTGAGAGGAAGGTCAGCATCTACCCTGTGAAATTAGAGGCTGACCAGAGAAAGTTGTGGGAGAGGTTGTATGAAAAGCGAGGAAACAAGTGTTTTGAAGGAAGAAGAAGAGGCTAAGCTGGGGTCGGACGGGGTGCTGAGTCCCGTCAGCACGGCGGCCAGGATGGCAAATCGCCGCGCCCCTTACGGGGTGCGGTCCCGGGGATGAATAAGGATTCACTTTCTCATAGTTTTATTTATCTCTCCTCATCTTTGGACATTTTCAACATTCTTATTTAAATACACAAATTACAGGGATATCAGAGATCGTGAACTCATTAATTTTAATATTTTTATACATATCAATACTTAATTTTTGTTTACAAAATTCTTAGAACACCAAAATATATAAGATATACAATTAGATCACGCTTTGTTAAAATTTACATAACATTTTAATCTCTTTTTTTCTTATTTAGTGATGCCAGAGGACACTATTGAACGGCGGATCAGACATAAATTGACCATCATCCATAAATTATATTTCAGAATAAATATATATTCTCCTCTTACATTCTTAATATGAGTACATTTAATTAATACAAAGGATAAATATATATCAAACAAGATTCCTTATACAAAATAAGTTGAAAATAAATTAAATCGTCAAGTGTCATCAGCGAATAATTACTGAATAAAGTAATCGGCTATTGGAATATAAACATAGAACAAATAATTTTTCTTTGGAAGTGAAACGCTGTCCTTCACATCTTGAGTGTCCAGCGGCAGATTTTGGCTATATGTGGTTAATTAGATTAACACAATATAAATGTCTTGACAAGATGTAAATTAATACAAAAATACCCCTGTCCATTAGGATAGTTCCTAAAAGATTTAATGGTTGGTGAGTCCATTTTAATACCAACAGTATAAATAAACACCTTAATACTCACAACTTGAGGTTCTTAAGTGTAATTTTCATTTACTACTTCACTGTTTACACCGGTGCTTGAACAGGAACTCAAAATTATACACTTAAACTTCCTTACTTGCGTGTTCACTAAAATAAACAATGATATGCTGCCTAATATAACAGCTAAGTATCACTAGAATTTAATTTGATAGCAAATTCTGATCCAGCAGTTGGTAAGGTGTAGCAATAAATATTGTTTCTGTACTTTAATTATAAAAATATATTAAGAATTAACAGGAATCTAATTATGGGTCTATATAACATAGCATAAAGGTTAGTTTAGAATAACGCGAATTATGTAGCAAATGAATTTATAATGTAAATTATGCGGGAGTGACTGTGGAACACAAAGTATAGTCTTGTTGAGAAGTCGGTAGATCTGCATAATGACTACCATGCTTTTTGTATGCGTCCTTGTAGGTGTTTACGAGTGAGAATCACTATGCGTATAAGCAATTGGAAAACTGCAGACGAAAAATGTCGTGATCGCCCGATTTGCCTGACGCTCCACGTACTTGTCCTCTTTGAGGGGTCTGCTTTACAAAACTTGCACATTCGTTTACCCGGAATAATTCTCCCAACACAGAATTAATTCTGTTTGTCTTACACCTGGGTCATACTCGGCTAACTCACAGATACCTGATGTTCCACAATCTCCTTCCAACCTGCCGTATCGGACTCACTCTGTCCCATGTGCTCGTTAAGTACTACACCTACTCAACCCGTCAGCTGTGCTTCTCTCCTCTTCTCTCTCCCTACAATAATTAATAACATTTGTGTTTATTCCTGACCAATGTTCCCTTGTTCTCCAAAAATACTCTTCTCTGTGGTAATAGACTTCTCCCCCATTGATATAATTAGGCTCTCTTCTCTTCTCTTCCTACTTTCCTGTCCACATATACCCATTACCTAGACAGTAAAATTCTCACTGAATAGTACAGATATACGTCACTCGGCAATCAAAGCATCTTGCCTAAAAAAAAATCGTGTTTATGAAAAGAAATGTCCCTCGATGGTGATGCTATTTTTTTTTTTAAAGATTTTTTTCGTGTATGTATCATTTTACATCACTGCTCATTTGTCTTCTCTTCTTTTCTTTTGTAGTTCATGAGTGCTTATAAGGCTTCTTGTTGTATGATTTCTTTCTTTGCCCCAACGATGTACGAGTAATTGGAGATTTGTGATACTAAGAAGAGAAGTTATTTGATTTGATATTCATGCTCGCTGGGCAGGTTAAATTTCTGTATCTGTTCAAAGAACTTTGGTGTATTCTTCAGTGGTCACAACAGTATAGGAAGGTTTCCTTTTCACACAGTTTGTTGCGATTCACTAATGGATTATGGTCATTTTTATTCAGGGGCTCAAGGGGCAAAAGGTAGGTATGGTGGGACCTTTAGGTGGGGGGCTTGATCCAGTCGACTGTTGGTTAGTAAAGGTTAGGTTAGGTTATTGCTCTCACCCAACCTGGGGATGTTTTGAGTCGAGTGTGAGTCTCCCGTGAGGGTTCTTTGATGTTTCTGCAGACTTGCACTTTGCGCTGCATTATAGGGACAAGTACTGCATACTTGCATTTGAACTTTTTCACCAGTGTGGGTTCTTTCAGGTTGCTTAACATTCCACTTATCTGATGATTGAAAGGCTTTTTCTTCAGTGTGCATTTTTTCACGTTCAGTGGCGGACCAAGATAAAAATTTAGAGGTGGCTAACCTGAATTCCTCCCTGAGGTGTGAGCAAAACTATCAGATCCTAATTTTATTTCTATATGTCTTAATAGCCCATATTCGTGCTGCTTGATAGGGACAGGAACTGCATGTTAAATAAAGGCTTTAAGGCTATGTTGGTTTGTAGATAATTCTGAAAACTTTCCTTTTGTGCTGATTAATAAGGACAGAAACTGCATTTAAAAGGCTTTTCACAGGAGTGGATTCTCTCATGTGACCTAAAACTGGTGTATGTGTTTGTGTATAGCAACATGAACTGCATATGAGCGACTTTTCTTGTGTACGAGTTCATTGATGTTTCTCAAAATTGTCCAATTGCGCTGCTTTATGGGAATAGGTACTGCATTCGAATGGCCTTTCACCAATGTGGCTTCTTTGATGTTTCTAAAAACTAGGCATATGTGCTATTTTGTAAGAACAGCAAATGCATATGAAAGGCTTTCCGCAATTTTTTTCATTTTCCTACTTTTCATCTTTTAGAGTGCAGTGGACCCCAACCCTGATGCTTATGGCTGTCACTCTAGTTCTAGGTGCCATGGGCACTGTATCCGAGGGCTTTCTTCATGACGGTGAGCGTTTCTTTCAAGGCTCCTAATTGTATTTCTGTACATTTGGGAGTCTAGGGATTGCCTCCAGATAGCTCTTCAGATTTTTCTTTAGCAGCCCTATCGCTCCAACCACCATTGTTATTATGTCAATTTCTTTCAATGACCAGGTTCTTCGCAAGTCATTTTGAGGTCTTGGTATTTGGTTAGTTTTTTCTTTTTCTGCCCTGTTGAGACCATAGTCATTAGGGACCGTCGCATCAATTATTTTGGCTGTTTTTTCTTTCTTATTCCATGACTATGTCAGGCTTTATTGCACTCCCTTCGATGTAACTGACAGCTGGGATTTCTTTATCATAAAAGATAGTGACATTTACATTGGCTACTACCAGCTCTGGCTCATGCTCCCAGATGTTTTCCTTCACTTTTTTCCCAAATTCTTAGGAAGCTTTCCGGTGGATATATTTACAAATCTTATTGTGCCTAGCCGTATAGTAGGATTTGGCAGCCTGACATTAGGTAGGTTACACTTTCCACTCGCGTATGGCAGAATCTGCATTGATCGTTTTGAGAGATCCCAGCCATCTTTTTAAAGCCGTTTTCCACCACTTTGAGTGCTTTCATGTTTAAGATTCCCTCCATTTCCTGATTGATAAGGGCAGGAACTGCATTTGAAAGGCTTTTTACTAGTGTTATTGCTTTCATGTTTGTTAAGATTCCATCTGTCTCCTAATTGATAAGAGCAGAAACTGCATTTAAAAGGCTTTTTCCCAGTATGGATTCTTTCTTGTGAGCAAAGACTCCACGAGTGATGCTTTATAGGGAAAAGAGATGAATTTGCAAAGCCTTCAACTAGTGTGGGTTTTCTCATGTGACCGAAGACTTACAATATGTGCTGCTTTATAGTGACAAATACTGCACTTGAAAGGCTTTTCTCCTGTGTGGGTTCGTTGATGTTTCTTAAGACTCCCCATTTGTGCTGCTTTATAGGGACAGAAATTACATTTGAAAGGCTTTTCACCAGTGTGGGTTCTTTCATGTTGCTTAACATTCCCACCATCCACTGATTGATATGGGCAGTAACTGCATTTGAAAGGCTTTTCGCCAGTGTGGGTTCTTTGGTGTTTCTGAAGACTAGCCATAGTTGTTGCTTTATAAAGACAGGAAAGGCATTTGAAAGGCTTTTCACCAGTGTGTGTTCTTTCATGTTGCTTAAGGTTCCCCATTTGCGCTGCTTTATAGGGACATGTACTGCATTTGAAAGGCTTTTCACCAGTGTGGGTTCTTTGATGTTTCTGAAGACTTCCAATTTGTGCTGCTTTATAGGGACAGATACTGCATTTGAAAGGTTTTTCACCTGTGTGGATTCTTTGATGTCTTTGAAGCTCTAACATTCGAGCTGATTGATAAGGACAAAACCTGCATTTGAAATGCTTCTCAATAGTTTTCTTCTTCTTAAGCTTCTCTTTTCCGTGAGACATAAGCACTTCTGAGGTAGATTGCGACAAACCATCTGCCATGCGGTTTAAAGGTGCACATTCGATCTGCAAACGATTATATTATATCTCAAAATAATCACCACATTATGATATCAGGTAAGTGTCGTTTCAACTAAATTTTGCTATTACTACCTTCCCCCATATTAGCTTCAGATTCAATACATGAAGTTTCCGCAGACAGGCAATGAAGTGTGGAGATGACCACATGGCTTTTAAAAAAATCCATGACACTCATTTCATCCCAACCCCACAAAAACAGAAGACAAAAAGAATGTACAGAGGGATCTGGGGGACCAGCCAGTTGTTTAAACAAGAATTTAAACAACTATGTATGTATATACTATGGAGGTCCACATCTGAAGTGAATCACACATAACCTTGGTTATCATAAATTTTTTATTTAAGGGGGGAGGGGCAACCTGGAGACGGCCTACATTGAACCAAGTCACCTAAAATCATTTCGACCAATAAATTAGAAATTAAAAAGAAACACAGATCAAAAGAAAAGTAAACAAAATGGAGGCGGCCAGTCTCCTCCAAAAAGTTAGTCCAGAGTCTTGAGTGTAGAAACTGCCCCGAGTGCTAAATACAAAAGGAAGCGACCCCACTCGCCCCGGTAGCTGTACAGTTAAGGGGAGGCAAGATCGCGCACACTGGGTCACTCAAAAAGAATGTACAGAGGGATCTGGGGAACCAGCCAGTCGTCGCAATAAAGTGCAGGGGAACACTTTTTTAAAGGGCAATGTGTGCCCAATTGCAAGACAACAGAAAGGGAGCTGAAGCCGCCGAGGCATTGGGGATAGGTCCGGAGGAAACAGTCGAGGAGTAATGGCAAGAAACTAAGTTCACATCAGCAGATTTCATCTTCTTTGCCAGGCAGCCAGGGGGTTGACCGAATTCCTGCCATGTAGTCAGTGTGAGGAAGAGGAAAATGCTGGTCTGGTCACCTAGTCCTCGTGGATTCTTTGGCGCCCTCATTCCCGGCAATTACTACATGTCCAGGAACACAGGTCGCAGAAACCGTGGCATCACGGATACTCCGAACCAGGGTGTGTTGATATAACGATGCCCCATGAGCGCTCAGAGCGCCTGATATAGCCCACTGACGCCGGGCCAGCACGTACACACGCAAAATGAAGTGTAGGGCGTAGAGTAAGTGCGGCAGCGACAACCAGACCCTCAATAAATCCACCTCCGCATTCTCGATCGGGTACGAATGAGTAAAACGGGTAGCTGTAGTCAGTTTAGATACGAACAAAGGAACGATAGAACAACATCATAGCCATATCAGTACCCCAAGCACTTAAAATGAAGGCGCAAAGAATGTACATAACGTAGGTAGAAAAAAAAACTAGGACTGCCGTTATGTAAATACCAGGCGCGTGTCTGGTTGATAATACGAACAAGGAAACGGGGCCAATCTACCACTTCCAGGCGAGGCCGATTTAGGAACAAGGTTGGGTTGGGGTGGAGCTGTGGTTGGCGGTAGAAGTGCACAACCTTTGTCTTGGCCAAAAGGAAATTAGAACCCTGTGCGATTAGCCATGGCGAGAAGATGCGGGTGAATGTCTGTTGCAGTCGACTCTATAAGAGTTGGCATCTGGACTGCACATCCTGTCATCTTAAACCGGAACACTTTTTAGAAACATTGAATCTGCCCTTCACTGTAGCTTTCATACTACTCACCTACCTCAAATTAACAAAATCTCTCTTTGCATTATGCCATACATTATGCTCCTTCAAAATTTAAGGCATACTGACACAGACATACCCAATGGACTATGCTCTATTGAATTATATGTTCTTAACACTTCCTAACCATAAATCCGTCATTTTTACTCATTAATAACATTTCAAAAAGCATAGTCATCCTTCTCTTTGCCAGTGCAATTGACAAAGGCATAAATAATCAGGGTCATTCCCACAAATTCTACCGATTCTCTTAACATACTTTCGAAGGCTACAACCAACAAATTCTGGCCCCATTATCATTCACAACACTTCTTTGGCTTTCAAACACACACACACACTGGGAAAAAGTCACCATTACCTATGCAAATCACATTTATCTTAGACTTGACAGGGGATCACCATATTTTAACTTACTTTTGTGGTCCATCATTACAATCATTCCAATATTCCCAGCAATCATTAATAGTAAAGATACAATCAGTCACAATCATCTTTTAAGGCTCTCATACATAAATTCCAATGAGAACAATTCATATAGGGTGTGCACATGACTTACTATCACATGCACACCTTAGATACCAACTCTAGAGCATCAAATGCAAGACATTTAGCTGCATCTCTGAATATTTGAAAGCTTACAGGGTTCGAATTTCCTTAACCAAGACAAAAAGGCAGTGCACTTCTGTCACCATTCACAACCCTACACCAATATATATATATATATACACGCACAAGCCATGGCTCCCCCACCCCCACCAGCTTACGCTTCGCTTGCTATCACCCCTTATGGCTGTTGGCCTTCGGCCTCTTTTATCTTTCAAAACTATTTTTATTATCTCTACCACCACCACCTTCATGGAGAGAGAGAGTGGAAGGAGATGGAGGGGGGGAGAGATATAGGGTGGAAGGAGATAGGAAGTGAGATAGGGGGTAAAGAGTGCACTGAAAATTCTTAATAGTTTACTCGCACACACAAAAAAAAGTAAACTATTTCAAAAAATTCCTGTAATATATATATATATATATGCACACACACACACACTTAGACAGTCACCCTTACTTTACAAATTCCATGTTAATTAAATTACTATTGCCATGACTAATGAATTTTCATTAAGAAAGGTTATAGTACCATGAATAATAAAAAAAGTGGCATATTAGACACTTTCCCTTATGTTACCACATGCATCTTAATTAAATTTACTTTGGCATGACTAATGTACTTATAATAACTATGAATACAGTATCCAGATGATGAGGCTGCACCGCAAAATGTTGGTTGATAATTAAATGAGGAAAGAAAATGCATTTCTTTTCCGCTGCCCTGGATCTCCTATATATATTGAAACTCTGTTCTATAAGGAACGGATCACTTAAAAATAAATAAAAATATATTAATTGATCTATCTATCTCACTCTATATATATATATATATATATATATATATATATATATATATATATATATATATATATATAACGTATATCCATTATTTATCACATGTCATGTAATTTTCCTGTATTTTAATAAAAGCCTGTGCCTTCTCATACCTAAAAATGCTTGCCTCATACTGGATAAAAACCTACACTTCATTATTACAAACGCTTCTGGAAAAAATGAGGGGGGATAGGGGGGCTGAGTCCAATTTTCTTTTTTCATTTTAAGGGCCCCTCTGGCGTCTGCCTAATAGAACGAAAGTCGCTGTATAAAATTACAGCCTAATATTAGGCTATATTAAAAAACAAATGACAAAGATAAAAAAGGAAAGAGGCTAAAACATAGGATAAAAAAAAAGCAGACAAAAACAAAACAAAAGCAAGATAAGCAAAAAGGAAACAAGAAGGAACAGCGCTCCGGCATCAGGGGTAGGCCCGCCTCCCCCCAGTGCAGGAACATGCTAGCTAGAACAAACGGCGGTCAAATAAAGTGGAAGAGGCTTCCAAAAAGTAATATAGTCAGCAGGTCCGTGTGCATGAACCAGTCCCGAGTACAAGGATCAAGCGGTAGCGACCCCGCTCGTCCCAGTACCGGTACCGGGACAGGTAACGTGCGCAAAGATCATCCAGATTGAGACATTCGAAAAGAATGTGCCGAACAGTCTGGACGGTAACGCAGTCGTCACAATAAGGCGCAGGCCAGCGCTCCATCAAATGGCGGTGCGTCCCGCGAGTGTGTCCATTTTGGAGACGACAGAAAGCAACACGAAACCGCGGCGGTATTGGGAGGGTAGGTGAATGGGAACAGTCGTGGTGCAATGGCACGCAACTTTATGTTCCCCTCGACCGTCTCCCATCTTATTTGCCGAGAAATCCGAAGAACTCCCCGTATTCCTGTAATGTAATCGGTGTGAGGAAGAGTGAAATGCTGGTCTGGCATCTGTACCGGGCCAAAAAGAGATCGAAAGGTCGTCCACCTAGAGATTAAAGATAACATCCCGGCAGCACCAAAATGATTGCTTTGATGTTCAGGGCAAAGAGTGCGACACTGAGGACACTTCCCTGTGGGACACCCTCTTCCTGCTCCATTTGACTGGAGAGGACTCTCGCCACCCGTACAAATAATCGATGATCTCGCAAAAATTCAGATATAATGATTGGGAGGCGTCCCCTCGCCCCTATCCAGACTCCTGGATTCGCCAGGAGTCTGGAAGGCTACTCTCTACCGAGATCCTGCTGAACAATTCTAACAGAAAGGCCATGCCACAAACACCCATGTGTCGAAGCATGGGGTACGGGAGATCGTCCGGACCAGGGGCGGTGTCCGCGCACGAAGCAAGAGCGGAAGGCGACTCACTCAATGTTATCCTGTCGTTAAAGGGTAGTCCACCTTTAGAAGTAAAGTCCAGTTGGAGGCCTCCCACGAAATTACGATGCGCATTGAATGCTGACTGAGCAGCATCCGGGCTAGAGAAGGCGGTCGCAAAGGACTCCGCCACAGCCGCGGGGTCCGATATTGCAGTCCCATTCTCCTGGAAAACGGGAGGGGAGTCCAGCGAGAACTTGCTCGAAACGTTTTGACGCGTTTCCACACATCTGCTAGAGGGGTCTTCCCATTTAGTTGACACGTATGACCACCAGAAAGAGCGGCTGGCGTGCTTCGAAACATACCCAAACCTAGCCCTAGTTCGACGAAATTAACCAACAGTGAAATCATTCGGGTGACGCTCATAGCGCATGTATGCATAACGCTTTAGTGAGAGGTCCGTGTCACTCTCAGCTGACCAGCACGAAAGCGGTCTGCGTGCAAAATCGCCAGATGTTCTATATTAGTTAGGCCCACAGCGATGAGATTGCCGGAGAACTCAACGGACTCATCCACTGACCTAAACTCCTCGACTGAGTGTAATCAAGCATTCCCTGAAATGCGGACAACTGCCCCCGCGCCAAGCACTACCGGGAGGGTATGGGGTCTCTGGCGGAAGCAGGCAGAAAATGATATGTGAATGGGAAAGTGATCACGTGTATCCGGAGAGCACAAAGATAGATCGAGACAGGAAAATGAAGCGGTTCTCGGGCAGTGATTCGTAAACTCATCCACATTTACGACACCCATCTCCAGCTCGTTGATCAGGTAGTCTCCTCAGAAGGTGTCTACCGTTCAAATAATCGAGCAAGAGAAAGGGACTCTGCAACCGTGCCACGACGCGTCGGAAGTTCCCGGCGTCGAAGTCTGCTGATTGTGGAATGTACGCAGAAATAGCAGCATACCTCCTTTTCAGGTGCAGCTGCTCAGCTACTGACTGAAAGGAGGTATCTAAAGCAATGGGAAGAAAGAGACATTATGCCGGGTCTAAATGACGTATCCTCCTGCTCGGCCCCCATCCCGTAGTGATGGGGTCGCAAAACACTTATACCCGGGGAGGGTGGGCAGAGGGCACGCGCCCAGCAGGGTCTCCAGCAAAAAGATAGCGAAGAGAAAACGGGGCGAGACGAGCCTCCACAACTCCTCCCAGTTGGCCCGGAGTCCGCGGCAATACCATTGAAGGAATATGCCCTCCAGGCCTAACTCGGAGGAGAGTCGGGGGTTTTCTTTGAAGAGAAGATCCTCGCAGTAATGGCCGTACGCTTCCCTGAGGCAGAATTCCAGGCGCTGTTGGCCGGCTAATGCGCTGAACGCACTGTCGCCTTCGAGGACTTATCCGGGGAGGTTGGGCTCGCCAAGCGAGTCTTTTCCTCCTTGGCCTCGAAACCTTGGGAAGGCTTCGTAGGCGGGTATATCTCCTTTGGAGGATCTACTGTCTTAAAGTCTTGGTATGGGCGTAGGATCCGAATCTCCTTTGGTGCTGTCCTCGTTGCAGGAAGCATCTTTAGGAAGACGGAAGACGGCCTTACGACCAATTCTGGGGTGTTGCCTCCTATGAGTCTAACGACTCAGTGGAGGCGCGGGGCCTTTTCGCCTTACGGGAAAGTCATGCTGGGGGAAGGAGGGAGGGGGGAGGGTAAGTTGTGGTTAAGGCATGCTTGGTGTCTCTCCGTAGTATAGAAAGTAGAAGTGGAAAGTGTGCATAAATGGATTGGAGGAATGGACTAGCTTTTCTAGACCTGGAACCGGAGTGGATGTTTCCTTTGTGGTTGTGTCTAGCCTTGCGGGTACTGGAGCCGGAAAAAGTTGCTGCTGGTTGAAGTACAAAGTATGCACAGAGTGCCCTCTGCGGCTGACTGGGAACAGGATGTCGTGTTTCTCCTTCAGGTTTCAGTTGTATCAAGGAGTTTCAGCCCCCGAGCTACACCATCCGCTCTTGTGGGTAGACCAAGGGTTGAGGGGATGGTCGTAGAAAGAGAAAAGGGGTGGAAAGGCAACAGCTCCCCCAGCCCCTGTCAAAGAATCCGAATCAACCCAGTGATCGGGCCTTCTTTATTTCCACTTGGGCCTTGAGAATGTCCAGTACAAGGGACAAGCGGTAGCGAACCCGCTTGTCTCGGAACCGGGACAGGTAACGTGCCCGAATATTGCCCAGACTGGGACATTCAACAAGAATGTGCCGAACAGGCTAGAGAACAACACAGTCTTCTGAGTATGACGCACGCAATAGACAGCTGCATCAAATGGTGGCGCGTCCCGCCAGTGTGCCCAATTCGGAGACGACAGAAAGCAACCTGAAGCCGTAGCGGCAATGGAGGGGTAGGTCCATGGGAACAGTCGCAGACCAATGGCACGCAACTTTAAGTTCCCGTCGACCGTCTCCCATCTTCTTTGCCAAGCAGCCCGTATTCCTGCCATGTAATCGGTGTGAGGAAGAGCAAAACGGTGGTCTGGTAGACCAGTCCTCGCGGATTCTTTGGCGCCCTCATTCCCCACAATTCTTACATGTCCAGGAACCCAGCAGAAGATAATCTAGACATCTGCCCGGCTCACCAAAACCGTGGCGTAACCAGGGAATGCGGAGATTCCATCCAATGCCCCAAGAGCACTCATGGCGCTTTGTGAGTAGCTATAAATCACAATCCGGTCTCCGACCTGGACACGTCGCGTTATCTCCCGTACCGAGGGGTGTATTGCAACCAACTCAGCCGTGGTACCCTCCAAGGTGGCGTCCTAGGCAGAAACAGGGGCGCCATCGGTCCGAGAGCTATACCTAGCTCTCGAAACAGTTCCTGGCCCTAAAACCAAAAGGCTTAGGGTATGACTGGCATCTTTCAGCGGCATAGGCACCATCGAAATCAGCTGCGGATGCAGTGAGAGCTGTTGGCGATTGAGGGAGGCACCGGGCTCGCGCGTACAGGCGAATAATGCACTGTACACGGCGTAGAGCGAGTGGCATCTCCCCAGCATCGACTAGTAGGCTCTCATTGGGAAAAGTGCAGAAGGCACCGATCGCCAGGCGAAGGCCGGTGTGGTGGATCGAGTCCACCTTCCGGATTACACGTTCAGCTGCGGATGCATAAAACTCGCATCCGTAGTCCAGCTTCGAACGAACAAAGGAAAATAAAAAAGTAAGGCAGTAGCCCTATCAGCGCCCCAGGCGCTGAACGTCACGGAACGCAGAATATCCATCGCGCGGGTACAAGAAACCCTAAGACCTCGAATATGAGCCTTCCGGGTGAAGCGTCGGAAAATACAAGACCAAGGAAACAGTGCGAGTCCACCTCTTCCAGGCGCACCCTATTTAGAAACAACTCTGAGTCAGGATGGGGCCTTGGATGGCGGCAGAAGCGTACCATCTTAATCTTTGCCAAATAAAACTGAAGCCTGAGCGCTTCGGCATAGCGAGACGCGGTTCAATGACTGATGGAGTAGATGCTCCAGAGTTGGCATCTGGGCCGCGCCAAAAGAGATCGAACGGTCGTCCACGTAAAACGTAGCGAGAATATCTTCCGGCAGCACCGAGGTGATGCCGTTGATGTTCAGGGCAATGAGGGTGAGGTAGTGATGCGGGGGCCCTCTTTGAAGAGAAGACCCTCACGGAAATGGCCGTCCGGTTTCCGGAGGCAGAACTCCGGGCGCTGTTGGCCAGACAATGCGCTGAAGGCGCTGTCGCCAGCGAGGACTGATCGGGGGAGGTTGGGCTCACCATGCGAGTCTTTTCTTCCCTCTGCCTCGAAACCTTAGGCGCGAGAACCCGCAGAAGGGTTCCGAATGGGCGCGGAAACGAAACGACCGTGCTCGTATGCCTGGATGAGCATGGAGCAGAAGGCGTCTTTCTTAACATTGAGGCATAGGACGTCCCAGGCAGCGCCGGGCGCGCCAGGACAAGTCCTTAGCCTCGCGAAATGAGAGACGATCCTGAGCCTAAACGACAGGATTTCCTTCTCAAGGAGATACGCACCACATTGCTTCGAAGCATTGGCCACACACGATTTGGAGTTATCGTGTGCTGCCTTGGAGCAACTTACACAGAAGGGGAAAGGGAGAGTTTTATTTTTTAAATTCTCATCATCAGGCATAGGGACCCTATTAGTTATAATGGAAACAAACGCTAATCACCCCCCTCAGTAGCCCGCTCCCCGAGGGGTGAACACAGGGCCGACACAACCAGTTGCCGCAATTTAGGATCACACCTTTCCGCCCAGGGGCCAGTCAGCCCTTTATTATGGTGGCTCCACCTTGGGCTGGGTGTAAAATCGATAGGAGATTGAAAGGAGAGAGAAGCGGGTATGTGAGGAAGGTGTGGGTGGGGATGAAGTAGGTTGTTAAAAGCCCACCACCCCAAACCGGAGCTCAGGGGTGATGGGGCATTGTCCCCTTCCCCCTCAGCCCCGATCTGGGGTAGTTGAGTGAGAGGAAGCTGGTCAGCATCTACCCTGTGAGATTAGAGGCTGACCAGAGAAAGTTGTGCGATAGGTTGTGGGGAGAGTGAGGAAGTAGGGTAAAAATGCAAGCTGTCAGAAAGAAGAGGCTAAGCACGGCAGCCAGGAAGGCAAATCGCCGCGCCCCTAACAGGGTGAAAATTTGGCAGAGAGAAAAGATTAAGGGTGTGTAGTGAAGCCCCCATTGTTGAAGATTGATATTCATGAGGCTCCTGAGGTGGTTCTGATTGATTGCATGCATATATTATGTTGTTCCTGCGAAAATGTGTGAATGTTGTACAAATACTGGATCAGGTGTTCTCCTCAATGTGCGAGTGGAAGCCTAAGTGTCAGTGATAATGGTCCAGAATTTCTCACTGAAGCATTTGAATGTTGAGAATGAGTGGAATGGAACATGTGAGAATGGAAAGCAAGAGGGAATGATATGAAAGCTTTTGGAGATGTTATGAATGAGTGAGAATGAGAATGACTGGGATATATAGATATATGGTTAGGGAGAGAGTTGTAGGTGCATAACAAGACAGAAAATAGTGCATTGGGTATGTCTGTGTCAGTATGCATTAAATTTCAAAACAAGTATGAAAGAATGTTTACAGCTTGGAGAAGAGTAGTATAAGAAGTTCTGTTCACTTGAAATAGGCAAAGTTTTGAAACCTAGAGTGAAGAAGGGAAGAGAGAATGTAACTAAGTTAAAAGAAGTTTTGAATGTCCATATGTGTAAGAATGTGAGGGAAAATGGATTGATGTACATGTTGGAAAGGAAAAAATGGGAATGAATTAAATGTTGTAATAGTGGATGTCCACCTCCCCTCCCATGTCTCTAATCCGTTTCTTCTTTTTCAGGGTGTATGGCTTGCAAATTGGGATGTCTTCGCTCTGGGTGGAAGACTCACTAGACCTCTCTCTCTCTCTCTCTTAAAGAAAGTAGAGGGAGAGGTGACGCCCCCTTGTCGCGGGAAGAGAGCTTGTGTGTACCTTTGACTTTTCGAGCTATGTCGGCGGGGGTACCTCTTCTGGGTACCCCTGGTAGGGCTTCCCTTGTCGATTTGGTCGGAAACGAGGTTCGAGACTAAGTGCGTCATTCATTCCTTTTTCTACTCTATCCTTCTCTTTTTTAACTTTTATCCTATCTCTCCCACTTATACAAAAAGAAAAAACAAACAAAAGCCTACTCCTATCATGTCACTCTTTCCCTTTTTTCCCTCTATCTACATATAAGGACCTGGCAGCTACCTCATGCGTCAAAAGAGAGGCTTCGGAACCTCTATAAACAACGCCAATCGACGTTCACTGGTTGCGAGAGACTAGGACTAGAGGTGTCCTAGGCGTTGGGGCACGATGAATGGGATGAGGGTAGTGCCCCGTTAACCCCTTCCCTGGCGCGTAATTATTGACCGTTCCCAGTGCCCGTTGACGGGTGCCTCTGGTAGCATCGGTCCGAAGTGACGGCCCTTTGTTCCCAGGTTGGTTATCAGGCCAATAAAAAGCCTTGGGTCGAGTCTCTTGGTGGGGCGGGATATCCATTGAACGCTGCTCCGAGATCCTGGCCGTTGTGAAGGGAACTAGTAGGAGTTTAGTAGGGGCGTGCTTCGTTGTTGTTCACCTGGTAAAAAATCGATGGCCTCTTCGGGGACCGTCTGTGCTGCTTGGTTGGGAGCCACGGCACGCCGAGGCTTGACGACTCGGTCGGACGAACAGCAGCACATGGAGCGTGCCTTCTGAAAGATCCGAAACGTCTCCGATCGATAGGCGGGAGCGACTCACGCGGGGAGAACTCACCAACCCCCTTTTTTCTATTGATTGGTCACAAAGTTTTGAAGAGAGAAAGTGTTCAAAATGACAGGTAAAAAGGTCCAGCTGCACTCAAATATACATGTGCGATATGCCAGAAGGATAAGTGGTGCCTGGACTTCCCGGAAGGATGTTTTTCGAAATGCCACCCGGGAAGTATATGCACCGACTGCATCCTTAAAGGAGAGGTCCGAGAGGCAGTGGCATACTGCAATGAACTCAAGGATCTCTTCACAACCTCTGAAGAAAAATCTAGGGCGCTGGAAAGTAAAGTACAGACCCTAGAAACGCAGCACGCGCTTCAAGTTCAGCGTCTCGAGGAAAAAATCCTAGAGCTAGCCTCTAAACTAGAGGCCCAGTCAGCTCAAGCCCGAGACGAAAGTCCCACTGACTTGGGTGGTTCTGCCGCTGTGACTCCAGCACAAGTAGGTGAAACTGCATTGGCAGCCCCACTTCTGCCATGCGGAACTGGTGCGCAATGGAAAGTGGAAAGAGAAGAAGAGAAAAGAGAAGAAGAGAAAAGAGAAACGGAAGAAGAGAAAACAAATGAAGACAAGAAAAATAAGATGAAGAAGAAAAAAAAGAAAAATGTAGAGATACAAGAGGAAAGCGGCAAGTCGCTTCTGAGGGGAAAGAATAAGTCGCCTGCTGACAAAAGTGCAAGAGTCACCCTTATTGGTGATTCTCAAGCACGGGGCCTGCAGTCCCTGCTAGCGGCCCGCCTTCGCACTAGTGTGAAGGTAAGCTGCCTGCCAGGATGTGGTAACCACCACATCAGAGTAGAGGCTGAGAAATCACAGATTTCTGAGAGCTCAGTCGTTGCTCTGATGGTCAGTGGAAACGACCTCTACCTGAGAGGGGGTAGGGTAGGCCCTACAGATAAAATCCTCCACACGGTCATGGGTGTCGTGGACGACTGTGGGCTGAAAACCCGCAAGCGTGTGGTAGTCGGGATGCTCCCGAGGAGAGGTCCAACACGGACCGCTAACTCGATGAATGTGTCTTTAAACCAGCGCCTGGCAGATTTGTGTACGGCAGAGGGGGTCTTTTTTTGTGGACCCGTACCGCACCTTTTATGGTAGAAATGATCTCTACCAAAGGAATGGGGTACATCTTTCCTTTAAAGGAAAGGCCTTTCTGTCGAACATGATCCAGGATGTCGTAGAGAGGAGCGAAAGGAGTATCCGGCCCAGAGTGAGGGCGGACGTACGCCAGTATGCCCGTGTCACTCCAGGAACGACCTTCTCAGAGGTCGAAAAAAGGGGTGCCTCGCCAACAAACAAGCCGGGAAACGGAAGAGCGTAGGGAGTCCTACAGTCGGGGACTCCCTGAACTGAAAGTTCTTCTGTTTAATGCGAGGTCAATCAGGAACAAGTTTTCTGAGCTCCGTGGCCTCGTAGCGACGGAAGAACCCGAAATGGTAGCCATAACAGAATCGTGGATAAAAACCTCAAACCGAGACTTTGAAGGCAAATTCACGGTTCCTGGCTACCAACTCTTCCACAAAGATAGGCCAGACGGAGAGGGTGGCGGTGTAATGTTGTATGTCAAGGATAAAATCAAATCTAGGAAATCCAACATTATATCCGATCACGAGCTCCTAGGCGTTCCTAGAGATAGGTCCTGTCAGATACAGGACCCTGGTGCTTTACAGACCGCCTTCCCAACCCGTTGAGAAGGACAGGGAACTGTACCAGCTGCTGGGTGAGCTTGTTCAAGGCAGAGTGTGCATCCTTATGGGCGACTTCAACAGACAAGTTGACTGGGAAACCAGAGCAGCCTGTGGGGAGAGCGCGCTACTCCTGGAGTTCGCCAACAACGAGTTCCTTACTCAATGGGTCAGAGAACCGATGAGAGGAGACAATATCTTGATGATATCGTTGAGGATGTCTCTGTAGGCGAAGAGCTCGGTGGCAGTAATCACCAGCTAGTTAGATTCACCGTCAAGATCCCGAAGGTAAGGTCTGTTGCCAGTCAATCAAGGAAACTTGACTTGAGAAGAGCAGACTTTGCAAGCCTTCGTGCTGGGCTGACTGATGTAAGGCTAGCGGTATGCGAAGAGGTTGAGGATTCGTGGAACAATTTCAAAAATAAATTCATGAGTCTTCAATCAAGTTGCATCCCTCTGAAATTGCTTCGTCGGGTCTTCTGTTCAACCAAAGTGGTTTAATCGAGAAATCGGCCAACTGCTTAGGGAGAAGAGAAATGCGTACCGGCGATCGAAGATCTCGGGTGCTTTTGACGAGTACCGGAGGCTAGCCAGGAGAGTGAAGTCCAGCATAAGGGCGGCTAAGCGTATTGAGGAACTCCGAGTTGCGAGACTCTGCAAGGAGAATCCCAAGGAGTTCTTCGGCTATGTAAATAGCCGTAAACCAATCCATCGTAGGATTGGGCCCTTAGTGGATGAGGAGGGTGCATTAACTCAGTCAGATGCAGAAAATGCTAACCTTCTCAATGACTACTTCTCCTCAGTGTTTACTAAAGAGTGTGGTCCCATCCCCCAGCCCACGGATTCCTACTCGAGGGAAAAGCTGGAGGATATGGACTTCACCGAAGGGGAAATAAAGAAAAAGATCGCCGATCTAAAGACGAATAAGTCCCCTGGACCAGACGGGTTTCTACCCAAGGTGTTGAAGGAAGTGTGCGATGAAGTATCACGACATCTGTGCGCTATCTTTAACATATCAATCCGGACCGGATGCGTTCCTAGAGACTGGCGTGAGGCGGAGGTGACTCCGATCTTCAAGAAAGGAGACCCCAGCCATCCGTCAAACTACCGACCTATCAGTCTGACTTCGATAGTCGGTAAACTCATGGAAAGCATGATGGTGGACAAAATAACGTCGTATTTAGAGTCAAACCTGCTACTGAGGAGTTCCCAGCACGGCTTCCGAAGGCAACGGTCATGCCTGACGAACCTTGTGGAATTCTTCCACTTCGTGTTCAGTGAGCACGATCGGGACAAGGCGGTGGATGTGGTGTACTTAGACTTTCAGAAAGCCTTTGATAAGGTACCACACCGCCGCCTTCTCCGGAAAGTGCGAGCGCTGGGCATAGACGGAAAAGTAGCCGGCTGGATCGAGAACTGGCTAAGTGGCAGACGGCAACGGGTGGTGGTGAATGGACAGGCTTCTGAGTGCGTGGCCGTTACTAGCGGGGTGCCTCAAGGTTCTGTCCTGGGACCACTACTATTCATCATCTACGTCAACGACATGGACGGTGACATGGTTGCCAAGATTTCCAAATTTGCCGACGATACCAAGCTTGGTATGAACGTTGCAAAGGATGGAAATACTGCCCGCCTGCAGGAAGATCTTGGGAAGATTGGGGAGTGGTCGGACACGTGGCAAATGCCTTTTAACGTGAAGAAATGCAAAGTAATGCATATCGGCCACAGAAACCCCCAATCTCATTATATCCTTAGGGGCACTGCTCTTGAATCGAGTGACACTGAGAAGGACTTGGATGTAACTATTACTAGCGAATTACTATTAAGGGAATTAGATCTGTTCTCGCTGGAAACCCGTAGACTGCGTGGTCAGCTCATCAAAGTTTTCAAAATACTTCGAGGGTTTGACAATGTTGACTACCGGGATATTTTCACACTAAGTGAGAACAGAATGCTCAATCACGGCTTCAAACTTGAACTGAAGCGTTACAACCGCAATCTGTGTGGAAATTTTTTCACTTACAGTATCTGTGGTATGTGGAACGCACTTCCAGTGGAAGTTGTCAACAGTGAATCTGTTGACCAGTTCAAGTCAAGACTAGACAAAGTCTTGAAAAGTGGCCGTTTAGGGACGCAAAACAATTGAGCAGCCATGTGCCCGCTCGATTGCTAGTCCAAAGGTACCCTCCTTGAATGGACCGTAAGGTCTCCTAGGGTACTTCTTTTCCTTGTTACCTCTATTGTGCCTCCCCATTCATCTTTGTTCTCCCATAGGATTGAGTTAATAATAAATTATAATTGTGATTTTTTACATTGTGCAAATCAAAAGTGAAATTAATGAACTTGAGTGTTTGATGCTTATATATTAACTTGACTGAATTGATAAAGCAAAGAACAAGCTGGACAGATATCCAGGTGAGAGTTGGTGTACACGATTTTGTGTGTGCATATGTGGGCATTGATCATGTTTGAGTATGTGGTAGTGAATCTGTGATTGAAGATGCCTTCTCCTTTCCAGCGTTTGGTACTGGCTAAGCAAGCAACATTTGGCTTTGTGAGGCAGAAACAACCAGCCTAGATGCTCACTCATTCCTGGGACATAAAAAAGAACCACCCTGAAGTGTGGGTCTGGGAGAGCGCCTCTCAGGCTTCTACACATTTGTTGGAGCCTGCACACTCTCACACTCCACTGTGAATGGAACCCGAGGCCTAGACCTCTCAGAATGCCACTGAGGAATGCCCTCCACCCCCATCCCTTTCCACAACAAAGATAAGTGGACTGGCCTTCCTTTACCCTTCCATTTCTCCCCTTTTTTGACTGGTGATAACCTTTAGTTCGAGGGTGCACCCATCATTACTTTCAATATTTTGTGGTTTCTGATTCACATTGGCCTAGGAATATTTGTAAGGCCCTATTATATCCATCTCATTTGTGCAGTTGTTGGCCAATATATCTTGTAAGTCCATATATATCTATATATTTATTTTTCATTTGTAAGTTGTATATATTTTGGTGGGTTTGTTGTTTTTTTGCCATTTTTTAATTATTTACTGTGTACGGTTAATAAAGTCAGTTATAGAGTACATTATCCTCTCCTCAGACACTGCTGCCACAATGTGCAGAACAGAGTTAGCTGAGGAAATATAGTCATGAAATATGTAATGACAGAATTAGTATGGTGGTTGGGGTAAGAGGGGTCAGTACTATGCTAAAGTGTTGGGTTCAAACATATCTAGATGTATTTTGATTGGTAGTATTTTTGTTTCAGGATATATGTGTGGGGTGGGTGTGTGCATCTTATGATCATTCTGAGTCGATCGTTCTGTATGGTTGTGGTTGGGTGCCATGCTGGTACTGTGTAATTGAGGGTGGTGCAGATGAATTGTTTGTATAGAGTGGTGAGAGGCTCTTTCTGTTGTCCGAGTGTAATTGTTGATAATGCTTTGAGGGCATTTTCTTTGTTGCTTTGTTTGTAATGTTTGTTGTGTGTGTTTTGAATGCCATGTGGGTGTCTAGTGTGATTCATAGGAGGGTGGGTTTTTTGTTTAGTAACAGGTGTCGATTTAGTCTGAATATGAGGTGTTTGTTTGGTTCATGGTAGTCAACTGTGAAAAGCATTACTGCTGATTTGTTGGCTGAGGGGTCATACAGTCTTGTGTGAACTAGTGTTCTAGCGTGTTTATATAATGTTAGTATCCCTCTTGCTGTTTTGATTGAGGAGTGTTGTGCTGTGAGTAAGATGTCATCTGCGTAGGTGGTGATGATTAATCGAGTTTGTGGTTGAATAGTAAGTATGGGTGACAGAATGGCTCCTTGTGAGATGACATTGTGACATGATCAGGTGCATGCTTTAAGTGTTCAGTGGGTGACTTTGGTCTGCCTGCCATATATTAGATTTATTATCCACTTTTTGTCATTGATAGGGAGGAAAATGTAGCCATAGTGTAGCTTATAAGAAAAAAAGGATACTATAATCTCACAATACATTGTGAAGTATTAGGGAAAGTTCCCATGGGATGAGAAACATCCACAATGGGTTCATTTACATTTAATTGGCCACAGTTATGAGCTAAAATAGGGGGTTTTCCATACAGTACCCATCTGGTGACTGTCTACCTCCAAGGGCATAAGTTGCAGCAATCAAAATTTCAGCATAGGGGGAAGGCATTCCCCACCCCAGTTAATGATCATGCAACAAACAGTCAAATAACATGGATGAGGCCAGCCTCCTCCAAAAAGTCAGATAGTCCACAAGTCTGTGTGCAGAAACCCATCCCTAGTATGAGGGACAGGCAGTACTGACAACTTTAGTCTTTATGCTTTAGCCCTTAAGTGATGGGCTCACAGAATCAACCTCATACAGTAGTAGACAAAAGTATGTGGTGCCTGGTATTATAATACACAGCACACTAATGATAGAGATACAAAACATAATTCAACTAAACTTAATATAGTAGCCTTACAATTAATACTTTGGAGGACATTCCTTATTTTTCTTGAGAGGTTAGAGATATCTAGGAAGGGATAAAGCAAGATTTTTAAGTGCATCAAAGGGGAAATTAGCCCAGGACTCCCAAATCACAGCCTCCAACTTTGGGATTGAACTAATGTCTCTTCCCTGGAGATTAATTTTTGATGAGATGCCACAGGTTCTCAATTGGATTAATATTGGGGCTATTACTTTTCCAATCCTTTATAAAGGGTACCTTGCAATCATCAAGCCAGGTGGTAGTGGATTTGGCGGTATGAGCAAATGAGGTCGAAGGGCTCTGGTAGATGGTCACATAGCTCTAAATATACACCTTGATTCACTTTTTCCTTTTGGGGAAGCACAAAAATTCTCCTAACCTTCTACCCGAGAAACACCTCCAAACCACGAGAGAATGTGGGTGTTTTACTGTTTCTTCAAGATACTGTGTGTGGGTCAAGTGGATCACCACCCTTGAGACAGTATACAGCTCCTCTTCAGTTACATCTCACAGTAAATGTTACTTCATCTGACCACAGTACATCTAACCAATCATCATCATCTCGGGTTAAATATTTATCAGCAAACTTGAATCTGCAAGCCCTTTGTGCATGTAACAAAGAGGTTTGCATATGGGCTTGTGAATGATGTAACCAAGTCTCTGTACTTGGCAAGAAACTGTCCAAACAGATACATCCACGAAAACCCCTGGGTTAGATTCCTTCAAAACTCTTGCTGTAACACATGTGTTATGCTCCAATGTATGTTTAAGAATATTATAAGCATGGGTGACCAGTTCTTGGTACTGAGATGGGTGTCCAGACAGCCACCTTCCCTAAAAGGTGAACAGTACTTCTGTACTATCGACTTCACTACACCAATTTGCTCACTAATTTCATTAGTTTGAAGGCATGCATCCTATAAAGCAATTAATTTAGCTATCATTTCCTTTGATAATTCACTTCTAGGTGCCATAGTATTTAAATAACAGATGACAAACCATGCTGTCCCGAGGACAGCCCGTATTCTTGCCATGTAATCAGTGCAAGGAAGAGCTAAAGACTGGTCAAATCGCCCAGTTATCACAGACTCCTTGGTGCCCTCATTCCCTGCAATTCCTATATGTCCAGGGACCCAGCAGAAGATAATCTTAACATCTGTCAGGCTTGCCAAAACTAGGGTTTCAAGGATATTGCGAACCAGGATGTGCAGAGATTCCAATGCTTCAAGAGCACTCAGGGTGCTTTGTGAGTCGCTATAAATCATAATCCGGTCTCCAAACAGGGCACAACATATTATCTCCCATACTGAGCGATGTATTGCAACTAGCTCAGCCGTGAAGACAGACACAGCGCAAAGCAGAGCTCCTCTGACTTCAAACAAAGGGGATATGGTATTGAAAACGACCCCTTCTTGGTACTTGGAGCCCGTATACACTGGCACAATTCCAGTGTAACATGAAGTGTGATCTAAAAAGGCCAATGCAAAACTTCCAGCAGTGTAGAAGCTTTGGGAGCAGAGGCATGGTGACAAATAGTAAAAGGTGGTACCCTCCAGGGTGGTGTCCTAAGCAGAACCAGGGGCCCCCCTGGCCTGAGTTATATCGAGCTCTTAAAGGAGTTTCCTAGCTCTAAACTCAAACGGCATAGGGTATGACGTGTCTCTCAGTGGCATAGGCACCATCGAGATCAATTGCAGATGGTGTGAGAGCTGTTGGCGAGTAAATGGGAATAATGCATGGTGTGAAACAAGTGGCATCTCACCAGCATGAACAAGTAGGCTCTCAATGGGAAATGTACGGAAGGCACCGGGCAAAGGCCCACTGTGGAGGATCGAGTCCATCTTCTGCAATACACGCTCGGCTGTGGATGCATAAAAGTTATATACATAGTCGAGGTTCAAACGAACAAAGGATTGATAAAAAAGTAAGGCAGTAGAACTATCAGCGCCCCAGAGCGAAGAATATCCATGGCACTGGTACAAGAGACCCTAAGGCTGCGAATATGAGCGTCTCAGGTGAGACGTCGGTCAAATACAAGACCAAGGAAACGGTGCAAGTCCACCACTTCCAGGCAAACCCCATTTAGAAACAAGTCTGGGTCAGGGTGGAACCTTGGATGGCAGCATAAGTGCACAACCTTAATCTTGGCCAAGGAAAACCGAAACCTGTGCGCTTTGGCATAGCGAGAAATGCAGTTCAATGCCTGTTGGAGACAATGCTCTAGGGTTGGCATCTGGGACATGCCAAAAGAGATCGAAAGGTCATTCATGTAGTGTAGCAAGAACATCATCCGGCAGCATGGAGGTGATGCAGTTGATGCTCATGGCAAAGAGTGTGACACCAAGGACACTTCTCTGTGGGACCCACTCTTCCTGCTCCAATGGGTTGGAGAGGGCTCACCACCACCCATACGTGGAAGATGATCTGACAAAAATTCAGATATAAATAATGGGAGGTGTCCCCTTTCCCCCATCGTGTGCAATCTCTCCCTGCAGTATCATAGACCTTCTCCAGACAGTATAAAACCATGGCATAGTACTGTCTACGAAGCGAAGGAAGGATTCACAGACGGCATTTTCTAATCGGAGCAGAGCAACCGACAGAGAGTGGAACTTGGGAAAGCCACACTGTGCAGAAGAAAGTTGGCTTCCATAGTCCAGAAAAAAAGGCTAATCTAACATATACCAATTTCTCCATTAACTTGCTGCACACACCGGAGGTTAGAGAGATTGGGTGGAAACTGGCAAGCCCAGTTGTGATTCGTCAGAAATCTGGAATGATACCCTCTACCCAGATCCTGTTCAACAAATCTAGCAGAAAGGCCATGCCTCGCTCACCCAAGTGTTGAAACATGGCATACGGGACATCGTCCGGACCAGGAAGGGTGTCCAAGCACAAGGTGAGAGCGGAACGCAACTCACTCAATGTAAACCTGAGGCTGAAGGGTTCTCCGCCTCTGTAGGTAAAGTCCTGTTGGCGGCCTTCCGCAACATCACAGCATACATTAAAGGCTGGCAGAGCAGCCTCCAGGCTAGTGAATACGAAGAAAGCAGTGGCAAAGGACTCTGCCATGGAATGGGAGGGGGATCCTTCGAGAACTTGCCCCAAATCCTTTTGACTCACTTACTAACCTCCTTTCTGAGGTCGGCTTTAGGAACCTCGGAAGATGGCCTCACGACCAACTTTAGGGTGTTGCCTCCTGTGAGTCTAACTACACGGTGGAGGTGCGTGGCCGTTTCGTCTTAGGGGAAATGGTCACATGGGGAAGTAGGAAGGACCCCTGGTTTTAGCCGAGGCTGGGTTTTAACCTTTTGTGCTGCCAGCTTTATGAGGGGAGCCCCTGGGGTGGGCAAAACCTGCAGAAGTATTCCGAATGGTGTTGAAATGACTGTGCTCATAGGCCTGGAGCAGAGGGTTTCTTTTTTAACAATGAGGAATAGGACGCCGCAGACAGCACCAGGCCCAAATCTTTAGCCTTGTGAAATGAGAGACAATCTTGGGCCTGAATGGCCAGGATTTCCTTCTTAGGGAGATACGGACCACATTGCTTTGAAAAAGTGGGGTGCAGCTCTCCAAAATTTACACACTTGGTCTCACATGATTTGGACATTGTGTGCAGCCTTGCAGTAACTTACACAGACTTCGGGTAACCCCGACTTAGCACATCTACAGGAGCAATTTGTATGGCCAAAGCTGTGGTAGTAGAAGCACCTCTGGAGCAGTGGCATGAATGCCTTTATGCAGTAGCGATACCAACGAGCACACACCACACACCGACCCTGGGAGCCTGTCACAGTCGAATGGGACGGAGCGTAGGGGTGGATCTCGAGGCCCCTCCTGGTTTCCTCATCACACATTCGACCATGACGACCATTCCTAGGTCTGCCAGCTCTAAAGTGATGTCATCTATATAATAGTCCATGAGTTCCCTGGCATAAAATATTCCCTTCACAATTTAATGGTAGAGTGCAGCATCACACTGGCGTGCCCTTAAATGTCCGAAGAGCACGAATCACGGCTTCTTCAGAGCGATCTGACTCATTTGCCAGATGGCTCTTGTTCGAGAAATGGGTCACCTTCAGCTCTCAACTAATCAGGCTAGCTAGTTTTCTTCTCTGACGGAACATGTTGTGCTTGATCAAAATGTGCCATCAGTGGAGCGAATACAGGAAAGTGTTAGAAGCCAGCGGGCTTGAAAATGCCGGGTAGTCTCTGGATGAGGGGCTCAGACATAATCAAGCCTCTGCTCTGCGCACTTGCAGCTTTGGTCTTTGTCTGGAACTCCCCACCCGGGAAAGGACGTCCCGATCTTTGATTAGTCACTTAAAGTAACGCCAGTGGACCTATCCATCCCTGTGGCTCTTGCAGAGGGAGGGTAGAAATGAATCATTTTTTATCTTCTTCCTTTTTCTTTTCTTTTTATGAGAGAGGGTGTGGAATGAATCCGCTTCTCTCCTCTGCTGGAAGGAGCACCGATACCAGATGGACTGGCCTCAGCAAGATCCTTCTATGGAGAAGGTCTTGGCTTTCGAAGGGGCACCAGATGGGGGAGGAGATCCCTCCTCTCCTTGTGAGGCATCGGAGTCCCGATCCGTCTGAGGAGAAGCTTGCACAGGGGCAGACTCAGGTTCTGTGCTTGGCACAGAGTCCGCGTTCAACACCATGCAAGATCCTACCATCTGGGCTTGGGTCACCTCAGGGAACATGTCCATCTTAGTCGGGGTCTCCATGTTGCATCCCCCCACCCCCAAGACATCACAGATACCATTCAAGGTTCCTTTTTAATCGTCTAATGTCAGCGAACCGGCATCCATCAGGAAAGAGAAGGAGATAGGTACAGAGGCATTGTCCCCTCCCCCTTCAGCCCTGATTCGCGATGGTTGGGTGAGAGGAAGCTGGTCGGCCTACTCTGTGAAATTAGAGGACAACCAAAGAAAGTTGTGGGAGAGGTTGTAGAGAAAGTGAGGAAGTAGGGTAAGAAGAGAGGGTGTCAGAAAGAAGAAGAGGCTAAGCTGGGGTTGGACACGGTGCTGAGTCCCATCAGAACAGTGGACAGGAAAGCAAATCGCTGTGCCACTTATGGGGTAATGAAATGTACATAAAGATCACAATGACAATAGCTGACTATCCCAAAGGCACCAGGGCCAGTTTTGAATTGTTGGGAGGGAAAGTGTCGGGTAGTTTTAGATTTGCTACTAATCAATGGGCACTCAGTGTTTCCCTGTCAAGAGTAGTTGGAGATGAGGACCCCCATAGAGAACACCCAAAATCCTTTGGACATGTGTCCATACCTCTTGAGGAGGAGTTCCCCAATGGTATCAGGCATGTATGCCAAACCAAAGCAACAATGACGAAGCTTCTGACTGAAATAAAGATCATAACAAAGTGCTTGTAGCACTTAGTGGCATATCACTTCTCCCTGAAGGCACTCCCACACTCGGTCAACCGACACTGAGAAGGTTGTTGTGCAAAGTGAAGGTCATCAATCACATGTGCATTATAGGAAGAGCACAGGACCAAATCCAGCCTGAAAATATCCAGTTAGTGTACATAAGTACTTGAACATTTCTATATTAAGGACACCTAATTAAAGATCGCCAAACATATGCACCCCCCCCCCTTTCCCCCAGGTTTTGATATTATCTAGATCATCACTCTAGAGTGGGTGTCTACCTTTCAAATATTATAGCGAGAGGTAAGGGACATGGCATAAGACTTATGGTTGCTGGTGGAATGTAAACAAAGGACAATATACCTCAAATCCAAATATAGTTGGGTAACCATCAACTGAAATGATGTATGAAGAAGAAGAGGTGCAATGGAGACATCACAGGTTTAAATCAATAATTTCCCACCCCACCCTGATATCAACAAATCTGAAGCAACACTAGATCACTGAACCAGTTTCAATGGCCCAACTGTGATCTTGGGACACCACCCTGACCTAAATGAATACAAAAAGAGATTAGCCCATACAAACCTTCCGACTGCCCCCATTTCATCCTCTTTTACCCTGCTCTTGACCGTCTCACAACCACTTTCAAAATAACCCTCAGCTATGAAACTTCAGGAGAAGGATACATGTGACATCCTTTCTGAGCACTGCCAATTTCGACTGAAGAGAACTCAATAGGGCTACAAAGAGTAATGAGCATAATTTCTTAAGAAATGATGAAGCCCCTTGAAGATGAGAGGAATCGCCACAGTTTGAACGAGAATTGTTTCCATTCGTGTAGCTATTTTTTTATTTCATCGCATATTGCAAACGAGTGTCAAAAATGAGTTTCTTTGACACATGCTTAAATGAATTTCATGAATATAGGGATAAAAGGGAAGAACTATCATTTTTAAACTGCTCATTGGGATATTCTCAAGCTTGCTTGACAAGTCTTCATCCAAAATCTTGCACATCCTCCAGTCCTCCATTTATATTGCTTTGCCTCTTTACATTAATATCAACATGAATGAAAATGAAAATATTGGATGACAAAGTCATATTTCATATATGACTTGCAGGGTAATAAATAATCATTTACTAAGCAATATTTACACAAGTCATGAAAGTTCAGAATTCTCAACTTACCTTAAATACACTCTTATATGAATGCTTTAGACAGTATCAGGAAAGAGGCTAAATTCAAAGTTAATTTAATTATTATTCTCTAAGTAGAAAATACTTAAGCTTATATAATTAGATATTTTTATATTTTCATCATTGTGCTTGGAGAGAGTCATAAAATTTACCCCACATTTTCAGCTCATTTCATTGCATCAAAATTTATTATTAAAAATGGTAATAGAAATTAAAATGGGTAAAATTACCTTTCCTTGAAGGCTGTTTTGTACCACTGTTTGAAGAGTTACATTTGCTGAGTTTTGGGAACCAAGCCTCTCTTCATTTTCATCAAGGATAGAACTTTGATCTTCCAAATCTTCCTCCTTAATCTCTTCTTTCATTAAAATTTCTTCAAACTTTTCCTAAATATAAATAAATTTCAATCTAGCAATTTGATGAATACTTGATAGTTACTAACATTTGTTTACATTTAATGTATGAAGAAGAATGACTGGAAAAAGATACACATGCACCCTAACATGTGCTAGAACTGCAAGCAGTAGTGTACTTGGCTTACAAACAACTCACACATTTCCTCTAATTTTATCACTTTGCAAACTTCTTTTTAAAAAAAAAAAAAAAAAATGACATTTTTTGTTGTTTTACTAATTTAAAGATTTATGACAAATAAAAGGAATTTTCATGGCTTTCCTTTCAATTTAATTGCTAGTGGAGGATCAATGTATTTTTACCTCAAGGTATAACCCAAAGGTAAATAAGCCTTGTGTCTCCTTCACACATTTTTCACAAGATTCTTATTAGCTGATTCCTAACTGAAACAGTAAAAAAAAATCTACTGGGTAGTTTTCATCTACCACATACAAATGAAAACTGATGACTCTATCTTCCCTACCCAAACAGTTCATGGTAACACTTTATACATTTCAGGCACCTTTAAATTAGGTTACCACATACATCATCATCTAGCTTTGCTTCTATCCAACACTGTCCAGCAGGAATTTTGGCAACTAGATGCAACTTTCACAGCTTCTAACCTATTATGGGGTGACTTCAAATAAACTCCTGAACCTTCACACCTCTTACAGACCAATCTTGCTTCTCTCATCCATCAAAATAATCCATCAATTCCATTACACCCATATTGCAAACCTAACTTGCTTTCAGAGAAAAATACTCCACAATAGATTACTAACTACCCTAACAACACATTATAAGGCTTCCACCGAATTAAAAATTTACCAAAATAGTGCCTGCCGCCTCACAACACCCCAATACACTATCTTCATCCTGAAACAAAGGTGCTCCCACATTCAATTGAACAACACCTAAACATGATAGGCACACAGTTCTTTAGTAAAATTGTATAACCTATGCACCTATTACATTCCCTCTCCACTCCTACACCAATCCCTAAAACCGTCACCTGCCACACTATAGTGCTAGATAAGCTACTCCCAACCCCACATAACTAAAACACGCATTTTACCTGCATAATACTTCAAAACCAGCCACAAAACACTACTCTAAAGTACCCCCCACCCACCAACATCCACAAATCTGAAGTAACTTTAGATCGCAGAACCAGTTTCACTGGCACACCGATGATCAGGACACCACCACACCAATATAAGACATTAGATCATGATAGCCCACCGTACCCTACTAATACCAGCCTGAAAACCCTACCTATCTCATCCTATCCTCTCCTTGACTGTTGAAGAACCTCTTTCTCTATGACCTTCCTAGGAGAAGACCACAAGCCAAAGCAGCCTTCATGACAACTTGGATTTAACCCTTTCACTACCAGAAACTTTTTTTATTCCAACGAATGATATAAAATATACTAAAATTTTATATAGGGCACACCGATGAAGAAATAACTGTTAAAAAATGTTTAGCATTATTTTAATAATTTTATATTGTCCCAATGGGCTTTTTCTGTAGGATAATTTGTCCCAATGGGCTTTTTCTGTAGGATAATTTGTCCCAATGGTATAGAAAAAGGCGTATGAGGAAATTATTTATTAATAATTTGACTTCCTTTTATTACAATAATATAAAGTTAAACATAAAAATATTTTAATTATGGAAAGGTTGAAAACATGCCATACATAATGGTACCTCACACAAAATTCGTTCTTTTGTAAGTGTTCTCTTCAGAATACTTAACCCGAAGCCTCCTTCCTTGGCGCTTCTCTGGCATGTGATCGCCAATGTTACACAAGCATTTTGCTCTCTTTGATCATTTTCCTCCGATTGAGGGAAATTTTCTTTTAATTTCAGCTTTTTCATGCCAAAGTTGAACCATTTGTTGAGCAAGATTTACAATAAACTGCAAAAATGTAATCTTGTTTATGGAAATTTCTTTGTGTGGCCATTGATAGCACATGACAGCAGGAGGTGGTAGAAAACTTTTTTCCACTATTTTGTAGATTTACGATTCAAGTCGTAGGTTCCTACTTTTGGTAAGTTATGTGAACCCCACCCATCACGAAATTATATAAAGTAATTGCTTCTGGGCAATTAACTGCAACTTTGCTCCCATTTGTTTTCTTTTCTATTCATAGCGGTAATGATATTTTCATTGCAGTTGCTAAGTACCAAAACCTCTCTCTCATCCATCTAAGAGACATTAGTAGACCGATAGTCAATAATGTTTGGGACTTTATTATAACACATTACAAAAATAATTCCGCAAATAATCATTACTTCTCCTTCATCAGTATGGGCAATGGAGGCATTTTTCCATGATTATGAATGCTAATTCTTTCATTTGTACACACTGAAATGAATATTATCAGACTCTAGGAAAACCACTTTGAAACCATCAAATTCATTTAGTAAGAGGGCAATGATATAAGAAATTTTGGTGGAGTATAGTCTGGAACTTTGAATTGAGAATGAAAAGTTGATGGCAGGGTTTTCCAAGTTATGGGTACCTCTCTTGCAATTGGACCTACAGATGAACTTTTTATCTACAGACCCTGAATTAATGGATATTCAAATCTACAGCCAAAATCAAAATCTGTAGTTTGGTCATTGACCGTTGTGTGGTGTGAGTGCACCAGTTACAAGTTGTTTATGTTTACACACCATGATCGGAGTGGAAGTTGCTGTGTTTCCTGCATTTTTTGGTGTTTTAGTATTTTTATTAGAGCTGTTTTGTGCTACTCTATAACCATGCCACCCAAACATAAAGCTATTAAAAAAAGAAAGAGTGTAATTCTAAGCATTAAGCAAAAAATTAGAGCTAATAAGAAGGCTTGAAGAAAGTGTTTCTGTTTCCCACGTGTGCGATGAATTTGGAGTGAAAAAACAAACCATGAGTGATATTCGTAAAGCTAAGGAAAAGTTAAAACAATATCCTATTAAATTTGATGTCTGTGCCAGTCAGGACAAGAAAGCTACAGTGTATTCTCATAAACATATGAAGTTACTCATAGTAAGGACCTTGAGGAAGCAGTGTATAAATGGCACGTTCATCAGCATTCAGTGAAAGTGGGAGTGTGGGGAGTTGAAATCATGACAGCTGCTGATAAACTTGCTCGCCACATGAGTATAAACTGCAAGGCAAGCACTGGTTGGTTATGGCGTTTTAGGAACTGTAGCAGGATTCGTAACACAGTGCTGCATGATGAAGCTACTAGTGCAGATGAAGGTGCTGTTAAGTAGTTCAGGCTTAAATTAAATTAGTTAATTAAGCAGGAAGATATCCAGCTCTATAATGCTGATGAAACGGCATTGTTTTGGCTTTCTTTGCCAAGAAATACCCAGGCTTTCAAGGATGAAGAACAAACTAGAGGAAAAAAATAAGCAAGGAAAAATTCTCAGCTTTACTGGGTGCAAATGTAGCAGGTACGTACCTCCTTACACCTGTGGCAATTGGGAAGGGTGCCAAGCCTCACTGTATGAAGGACTGTATGAGAGACTTGCGAGTGGTGTATTACAACATTAAAAATGCTTGGTTCAATGCTGCAATTTTTAGTGACTGGTTCTTTACGCACTTTATTCCTGAAGTTCGTAACTTTCAAGAAAGGGTACTCTACATCGTACCTGAGGATGTCAAGGCACTTCTCTTCCTTGACAACGTACCCACACACCCTAATGAAGAAAAATTGGTCAGCTCTGATGGCAGGATTTGTGTGATGTTTCTCCTCCCTAATACAACTCATGGACCAAGGAGTCATTATTTCATGTAAGAGAAATTACCAGCGCAAATATCTTGATGAAGTCTTGGTGGTTCTCAAGGAAGAAGATATAGAAGAAGACAATAGAGGGCTCCGAACTCTAAACAATATAAAAAAAATATAACCTCAAGAGTGCCATTTATAACTTTGCATCATCATGGAAAGCTGTTAAGATGCCCACACTTACCAACTGCTGGAAAAAAACTGATGCTTGATGAAGACCCTGAGCTAGACTTCCATGGTTTGGAACCAGAAGATTTTCATCAGAGTTTGCTGCATGCTGGTGAGAGAAATGTAACAATTGAAGATGTTGAAGACTGGCTCGAATAAAATGATGCTGACCCTGGTTATCAAGTCTTTTTGACAGAAGAGATTGTTGAAACTTTTCTCGGAGAGGAGGAAGAGAATAGTAGCAAGGAGGATAAGGTAGCGGTGGCTAAACCAAGATGTTGGAGGTGCGTCAGGCTATAGACACAATCATAACTTACATTGATGGTACTGCAAATGCTGATGAAATTCGGGCTCATTATCGACAACTGCACATATTAAGAGAACTAGTGATACCTGAACAATTTCAGAGAGGCAAACAATTAAAGTTGGATACCTTTTTCAAACATAGAACCACTCCTGAAACACAGCAAGACTTCCATGGTTTGAACCACAGCCAGGCACCTCACATTCACTTTCACCACAGCCTATCACCGGTAGAGGCACTGCTCCAGAAGGAACCAGCTCTTCTGGACTCACAGTAATTGCTACTCTGAGCCCCACTATACGATCACAGCAAAAAGAAGATTCATCTCCCTATATAAGGTAAATAAAATTTACAATAGTACAATATTATGTATTTATATATTTCCTTGCATTATTTATTTACATTTTGCTGTCTGTCACGTGTATTTGGCTATTATATGTACTGTACTATTCTTTTATAGACCCTTGTGGTGATTTTCCTTGTATCGCCCACAACACTTCAAAACAACGGACAATTCATATCAACGGATGACCTCATCCATCTGTTTAGTGGAACAGCTAAACTATATGCATCTGAAGAACTATCTTCATCCAATTTACTATAAACAGATTCAGTAGATTGATCCGAATCGGATAACTCATCCTCGCTGCTACTTTTCTAGAATTTTGCTTCAATTTCTTTGCTGCTGTGTAACTCCAGTGCATCTACCTTCCCCCAAATTATAAATGTTATTAAATGCATATAATATATATATTATATTAAGTAGAAAGCATAACATAAATATAGTGGACAATATATGTTTTCTAATATACCTACATTAGGGAGAGTAAAAAAATCAAGTGTTCAGACTATAAAGTGGAACCCGGCAGTTCATGCGTATTGATGAGGAAACACTACAAGCAAAATCTAAGTCTTGTAGCATGGCATCTTCATGCCATGCAGATGCCTTGAAGTTTGCTGTAATGCACAACCCCATGCAACAATGGCATGGTCCCGCCTCATACAGTTTTGCAGTGCATAAGTGGTTTTAGTATTGTTTTATGTTATGGAGAGATATCCATCTTATTCTCCAGTTTATTGACTTGTGTTTTTCTTTTTTACAGCTGTCTTCCACAAGGTCCAGTGACAAGTTATGGCTCCTAGGAGCCCCAGCAACTCAACTGCCATCAAGTGTTCTCTCAAACTGAAAGGAAGTCCTGTGTGTCTTGTAGTAACACACAAAGCTAAACCAGCATGATTTGACGTTCTCAGTTCGGCAGATGGCACTCAAAGTTCAAAATCAGTACTACAAGGCAAATATTCTGACCATTGATCCGTGTGATATCCTCAAGAAAGTAATGCATCTGCACAAAGATTATAATGGATTGAAGAAATCAAAATCACAGACAACGGGGCAAGCTGAGGAAAACCGAGCCAATTTTGTTGCTTCCCTGAAAAATTTGTTTGATGTAGCACATCGCGGCGCCATGTACTTGATCAAGATCAAGGAGGGTCAGGAGTTCCTTGAAGCTCAGAGAAAGCTGGGCAGGCAGGGTAGGATGGGCGGTGTGGATCCAACCTGGGTGAAAATAGAGAACGGACACAGCAGAGGGGTGAAGATGAAAGAAGTCAAGCGTTCGCAGAAAGGCAGGCCACCGTTGAACTTGAGTCTTCAACCTCACAAGCTTTGTCTGGAGGGCAAGGTGTGATAGTAACTCCTCCACCAAAATGATACCATCATGCAATGTTGCAAAGGAAAATCATCCACCCGCAAGTTTCTGCTGTTCTATACTGGACCAACATAAGTGACTGTCAAGCTGCATACATGTTGCTTCCATTCGTGGAGGAGCTAGGAGCGAAAGCTGGAGAATTGTCATTGAGTGCAAGTACGATCAATCGGCAGCAAAGACATCATCGCTGGTTAAAGGTTGCAACCTGAAAGAAAACTTTGCTCCTGATGTAACACACTCCACTGGGATGGAAAACTTATGCCCCCCCTCACAAATGAAAGCGTGGTGGACCAACTGCCGATCCATGTTTCTGGAGAAGGCATGGAGAAGATCCTCGCCGTTCCTATCACTGATGGCAAAGCGGATATAGCAAACACCATCCATTCTGTTATATCCGAGTGGGCTATTTCTGATTGAATTTGAGTGCTGTGCTTTAACACAACCCCCACGAATATGGGATCCAAGGGTGTAGTGTGCATTTGACTGCAGCAAATCCTTGGTTGAGATCTGCTGCATCTGACCTGTCGCCATCATGTGCTAGAAATTCTGCTGGAAGCTGTTTTCTTGACCCTCATCCCAGAAGCATCTCAAAGTCCAGATATCGCTGCCTTTGTTCATTTCCGAGAGTTCTGGCAGTTTGTTGATCAAGACCAGTAAAGGACAGCAAATGAAGAGCTCAAGGAGGACTGGGTGGACCACGTCCTCAAACTTTGTCAAGTCTACCTCCGACAGTACCACCCATGTGATGACTACCAGGAACTGCTAGAACTAGCCATTGTGTTCCTTGGTGGAATCCCTCATGGATGGAAGAAAATCTCTTTCCACAAGCTGAGAGCAGTCCATCGGGCTCGATGGATGGCAAGAGAGATTTACGCTCTGAAAATGTGGATCTTCATGCCTCAATTCGCAGAATACAACAAAGGGTGGCAGTCCACTTCATGCCGCACATTAAAGGCCGCAGTTCCTCCAATGCTGAATGAGTTCTGTATCTTCATCGTACGCTATTACATTCGAGAGTGGTTCTCAGCTGTGTGTTCAGCAAAAGCCCCAAGAAATGACCTTGACCTTTACAAAACTCTCATGAAAGAGATGAACAAGGCGATCAGAGTGTCAGGGCTGAAAGCGTTGGGACATCACATGTGGTACCTGTCAGAAGTAACAGTTGGTCTTGCGCTTTTTGACGATGAGCTGTCCCTGGAGGAGAAGCATAATATTGTTGCCAACCTCCTAAGCATAGAGATTTCAAGGAACCTCCACCCGAGTTTTGAATTGAGGAGGCTGACTTAGACAACAAGACCATTGCCTCCACTATCACGAAAAACACAAATTCATGGATCTGCTAGAAATTGACAAAGGGTTCCTCAACATCGATCCTGCCCTATGGGGGACAAATCCCATATACCAGGCCAGGGCAAGGCGAGTAGGTGGCCTTCTTGTCACCAACAATGCCGCATAATGAGGGGTCACTCTGGTGCAGGATTTCACTAAGAACCCTTGCACAAAGTCAGAGGAACAGCTGCAATGCCTCCTGCATGTTGTCAAAGAGCACCAGAAAATGTATCCGATGGCCAAGAAAGGAAACCTGATGAAGATATGAAGCACTGATTACTGATTTGTGTAATATGAAGCAATTTCTCCCATCCATGAAGAAAAGTATGGTGACTGCACAACATGAAGATATCGTCCAATCAAAAGGAAATTTCTTTGATTTTGTTTCGGTTGGAAAAGGAAAAGAATAAAGAGTTCTGTGTTAATATCATTTAATTTTTAAATTCCACCCCTATTGATGTGATGCACCCTAAACTACAGTGCTCGACAAAAGTTTAGGCCGGGTGTGTGTCAGACAAGTTGCAGCATGATAAAAGTATCCTAAAAAATATTAATCTTACCCTTAATACTTTGTTGGGCATTCTTTGCATTTCTTGACATCCTTCAGGCGTCGTGGCATGGACATAGCAAGATCATGTAGCTTCTGGGTAGGTATAGCATCCCAACAAGCCCTAATTTCCTTCTCCATCTTGGGGAGAGTGCTGATGTCCTTCCCTTGTAGCCTGTGTTTAACCACCTGCCAAAGGTTCTCAAACGGAAATCTGGACTGTTACCGGGCCAATCCTCAATTAACTTAATCTCACAGTCTTTAAGCCAGGTTATAACAGATTTGGCAGTGTGGCAGGGCACACCATCCTGTTGCAACACGCTTGCACCTGTTAACTCAAAACACTCCTCCAGAAGTTCATTTAGCAGCTCATAATAAATGTACTGGTTGACTTTAATGTTGGCAGGCAACACAACAAGCTTCCCCAAGCCCCTGCCTGAGAAACAACCCCATACCATTAATGAACTGGGGTGTTTCACAGTTCCACATGGGTAGCATGGGTCAAGGGGGTCACTGCCGCGCTTCCGATACACGTTACCACCCATCCCTTCAGTCACTGTGAACGTTGCTTCATCAGACCAAAGCACGTCAAGCCAGTCAAAATCACTCCACTGAAGATATTTCAGAGCATAGGTGACCCTACGAGCCTTCTGCACACAGGTGAGAATCGGTTTCTTGATGGGGCGGTAGCTTGTGTAACCAAGCTTATGAACATGTCGATTAACAGTGAGCACAGACACCTCACTGAACAGACCACTATTATTTTCCTTAATTTTATGGGCTGAAATATGAGGACACTTCTCTAGGTCTCTCTTAACAATGTTATCAACATGCCTAGAGGTCTTATGAGGCCTACCAGACGGCTCTTTCTGGGTTGTTTTGGCATCACATCCTCCCTCCCTCCACCTAGCAACATAATGCCTCACAACACGATCACTTATTTTAAGTTGGTCAGCTATTTCCTTAGTTTGCTTACCCATCTCCTTGAGAGCGATAATCTGGGCAATAGTTTCAGACAATAACTGCCTCACTTTCCCCATAATAAGGCCACAAACACTCCCAAACTACACTCCTCTCATTACCGCGGTCAAGCCGACACTGAGCATGTGCTGGCAGGTTGAGCAGGAAACTGAGGGATGTAGTGACATCGTGCAGCAGGCCCAAACTTCTGACTAAATTAAATCACCCTCATCTATACCATTCTTTTTTTGACATAAGTTTAATGCGCCCCTGCTTACCCAGCCTAAACTTTTGTTAAGCACTGTACATGAAGAAACTATAACAAGCAAATTTTTTAAAGTTAAAAAGCAAAAAGTTATAAAATTGTGCTGAAAATACCCTTGGGATTAATGATCCCATTAATAAATACCAATGGGATTATATGTCCCATAAATTGTTTTTATTTAATAAATCCTACAAAATAGCTGGAATTTGTCTATAATATAAACAAAATATAAAATTTAGTTGAGCCTTTTAATAATATATAATTTTATTTATAAATCAAACAATTAGTTCTCAAAAAATTAATAAAACAAGTACTAACCTTTCAATACATGGTCACCACTAAATATCAAGACAACTGAGGAATTTTAGAAAGTTGCCAGATGTTCAATAGCATGCTAATACACAAGCTCTACCATTGGGATAAAATTATAGACTAATTTAAGCTGAATTCTTCCCACTGGTATTATTTTAATGTCTGGGATGTATTGTCCCATTGGTAGTGTAAGGGTTAAAAGAACATAGTGGTGACAAAGTAAATTAGCAGCCTCAATCTCCAACTAAATCCACTTTTCATAAGTTGGGCTACAGGATAGCTAAATGAAAATACCACTTCTGATTAACATTAAAATTAAGCTACTTGTGGTAAGTCAGTGGATAGAGTTTAGATTTAAGTCACCTATGGCTGTCATATTGTGTAGATACTGATGGATCAGGTCCCAAATTAAAATGCAATTACCATTGAGAGATGAAAGCTATATCTTAAATGAGCAGTAAAACCCCACCCATTTTAAAATCCCTGCAGAGACCAGGCAAATAGCCTTGTTTTTTGCATCAGACATAAGATCCATAATCAACCCAAATCCAAACAATAACCATCCATTTTTTAAAGTACACTGTAGCCCATATACAACTCAAACTATAAATACAAAAATGGTTTCTCTCTAAACTAATCACACAGAAATCAGAGGTTGGCACATAAACCTCCTATTTTTTTAAGGTTTTAGACCTTCTGTTGGCTACCAACAAGGGCACAGCTACTGGTTACAAGATAAACTGATCTTTAAAGTTATTAAAAATACCCTTGGGATTATTTAAATTGTATATTGTAGATGCATGATCTGACACAATCCTATGGATTGTTTATAAAGTAGTTGCATGATCTGATATAGTCCTATGTGGGTGGGTTTTGACGGATGCGGATGACCTTTGATAGGCCCTTGTGGCTTTTGTCATCCGTGAAATTATGTTATGTTATGTTTAAAAGAAATAGTCCCACAGAGTCAGTGGCACAACTTTAAATGCCCAGGCACCATCTATATGCCATACATCCCTAAGGGTTGAACTGATTCATGGTAGGTAGTCACTGGCCTAGATGATCAGTCTGTGAAAAATGGCCATCACATCAGATAGCACATTTCCACTAATCCTTACCTGGCAGAGAACAATCACAAAGATATCAAGGACAACTTGAGCTATGTACCATTTACACAATTTTACAACCACTTTCATTACAAAGCTGTTTGTAGATACTGCCATAGGAATTGGCTTCACTAAATGAAGACACTACCTCCAAATACAAAGTCAAGCCACATCAAGTTTGGTAAGTAACTGGAAAGATTCCTGCTTAGAGCCAACATCTCAATACCTACCATATGATGTAGATGATAGCCATGGTCCAGAAGCCAGATTAAATTCTAAGTCCCCACTAACAATGGCCTTGGTGGTAAAACACTTTAAGAATAATTTGTTACTCTCCATCATAGATGTAATCCTTCTACTTTGAATTACAGAGTCAAATAATATTTACAAGCAAAAAAGCAAAGAAAACCCCAATCTAGTGGAGAACCCAAGAGAGCTGCTCTTCAAACTGAATGATCAATTGAATTGCGAAGGAGAGCCTTCAAACACTTACTTCTTTAAGTGACCAATCTTGTGGCTTTATTTCATCACAATCAACAACTGCTTGTTCTTGGCTGATAAATCTTTGTTCAGTTCCATCACGCAATTCATAAAATTCTTCTTTGATCTTTCGCATTGGGTTCTCTTCACAATCATCCTTATAGAAATTTAAGTGACTTAAATCTTATTAAAAAAGTCCATTATGATTACAATTACATAATGTATAGAGAATTATAAAAATAAAATAATTACATGGAATTAAATGAATAATGAAGTACAATGTTAATATTGTAATTCTTCACTTTTCTGTCATCCAAATCTTATTTTTATTGCCATTGCTTTAAAGGTATCCTAAAAAGGAGGGGAAAAAAATTCACATACAAAATCTTAGAAATCTAAGGCTATTTATAGAGGAGTTTGCTAATATTATAGGATCAAAATAAAATGTAGATAAAAAAATCATGAAACTACCTTTTCTTTCACTGATATATCTATTACAGATCCAGCACAGCTAACATTTTAACTCAAAGGGCCTCATTTCTTGAGCCATTTCTTGAGCAATAAGAGTCCATGCACAATTCTCAAAGTTTCCTTGTAGATTGAGTTCAGGTAGCCCATTCTGATATATTACAAATCATCTTGATTTAAGAAGCCATTAAGTTTTGCCCCATTAAGCAAAAATCTAAAATCCTCACTCTAAGAATTAAAAAAATAAATGAATAAAACCCTTCAAACCATCACCAGCCTCTCACACTAGAAATTGGGAGATTATTTCTTGACATTTAATGGAATAAAGACCAAATGAATGAAGAATATATTTTCAGACTATAGGGTAACACTGAGAATCATTTGCAAAACATGATTATGAAAAGAAAAAGTAAGCCTAAGCGCAATTTACTTTACTTTTTTACACAACCGTTGCTCTTAGGTCAATTACAGAGACCCTCATGAATGATGTCCGAATATATGGCCTTTTCCAGAAGTCTCCTTGAGGTTAAATTGAAATGGTTGTGGGAGGGGCAAGATAGGATGAGAGGGTCAGTATTATAAGAATGCTCTATGTTAAAGCGGGGGCAGTCTGGGTGGGTGGCGGTTCAGATTTTATTGTATTTTGGTATTCATATAGAGGGGAGGAGAGGATGTCCTAACTGTAGGTGGAGGGAGGAGTAACTATGATTCAGAAATCTAGAGTGACTTCATATTGCCGAATGTCAGGAGAGGCACTTTGGTGTAAGACATTTTGCAGCTGGTTTTGGAAGTGTGAGACAGATGGTATATTAAATATATAAATCTATATGAGGGGTGCATTAAGCTAAGTGATGGACCTTAGCCAGGGCCAACTTAAGTAAGGAATGAATAAGTTAGCTTGTGTTAAAAACAAATCAAGTATCTGAAGAATCACAATTAACTCACCTTTTTAATATCCAATAGTTCATCAACAAATAAATTTTCATTAGACAGATTTATATCCATATTTGCTTCAAGATTCTTATGTGGATATTTCAATATACTGTAGTTTTAAAGGTTTCTGCAGGATAAATGTTTTTCCTGTACCAGAGTCCTTTATTTGCCTTTCAATGAATATTATTTTGTGCAGCTTCCTCCTATTTGAGCAATTTTTATTTTTACAAATAACCCTAAGGATCAAGAGGAAAATTTGAGATTGATTCAGCCTTCAGATACTAGCACATTTTCCCTTTTGAAAACTCTAAATCTTGTAACTTTATTACTGATTAATTTTTGAAAGAGTCATTGATAGCAAGATTTCACATATGTTGCCAGATAGTTGTGTATCACTAAAGAAACAAATAGTGTTTTGTCATGAATTTAAAGTGCACTATTAACATGGCCACATTATGCAGTAAGTTAGTGGAAATCTGGAAAAAAGTGAAAATAAAAGGGAAAATTGTGGAAGATATATAGATGCAGGTCATTCTCCAGGCATTGGGTTGAAAGAGAGAACAACTGAAGGCTCTGAGGCTGCGAAGAGTTGTGTGAAGGACTTTAGACCTGCTCTTGAGCATTTGGAAGAATTAATGAAGTTGATGTAGATGACTGAACTATTGTAATTTTCCCAATTGCAATTTAATTAAAAATCCTTGCATGATCATTGCAATGAAGAATTAAAACCATTCATAATAAAAAATATGCATGATGGAAATGCACAAAAGGTAGAAAACAGGATTCCCAAACTGGATGGGTTCCCATTTTTTTAAGTGGTCCCAACTGGCAACTGCTTTCAAGGGCATAAGTCAGTGAGATTTAAAACACTTCTATTCTAGCCTCATAAAAAATAAGAGGAAAAACCAAAATATGAAAAAAATTACTAAGAGAAACTACAAACATAAAAGCAGCAAAAAGGGCATGCTCCAGGGACAAGGAAGCACCCTTGTGGCCCTGCAGCTGGAGCATACACATAACACCAAGAGAGTAAAGTAAAATAGAGGCCATCCTCCTCCCAAAGTCAGCTAGTCCACTGGCAGGAGTGCATGAATCTGTTCTGTGTACAAGAGACAGAGAGGTAATGTGCACAAAGATCTTCAGACTAAGATACTTAACAAGAATCTGTCAAATCAAAATGTCTGGGGAAACCACCACACTGTCATCACAGTAAGGTGCAGAAGGGCACTCCATGAAATGACATTATGTCCTGAGAGTAAGTAATTCATACGACAGAAGACAACCTGCAGTCATGGTGGGGCATTGGAGGTAGGCCCGGGGAAACAGTCATGGCTTGATGATACACAAATATAGGTTCTTGGCAGCTCTCTCTATCTTGTTTGCCAGGCAGTCATACACATGCCCATTTACACTGACTCATACCTGGTTGTGCGTCTAGCTCCCTCTTCCTTTCACTTATTCAGATAATTTTGTCACTTAATAAATCTAACCACTATCAAAAGTCTCTTTCACCTCAACAAAATAAATATTTCATTTATATTTCAAATTGCAACTGTGGGGGGGGAGACAGATTAATGGGGGTACGATAGAAGTTTATCAAGTCCCCCTGCGGATCACCCTCTCTCTTCATTTTCTACACTCCATACACCCTTGAAAAGAAGAAAGGGATTAGACATTTGGGCAGGTGAGGGGAGACGGATTACCTAAACAATTACCACAGTATACCCTCCAGTGGCATCCTGGAAAGAACCAGAGACACTGGCCCAAGAGCTACACCAAGCTCTTGAAGGAGTTTTTTAACCCTAAACTCAAATGGATTAGGGTATGAATGACATCTCTTGGCAGCATAAGCACAGTCAAAATCAAATACAGATGCAGTGAGAGAAACACCAAGCTCAAGTGCACAATGCAGAGCAAGTGGCATTTTCCAGGAATGAACAAGTAGGCTCTCAATGGGAGACATGTGAAAGTCATTGATCACCAGATGGAGACCAGTATGGTGGCAGGGTTGGCAAAAACCCTGGGTTTTATTCTGGGGTTTTTCAAAATATAAACACTACAAGCATTAGAATAACATAGAAAAAGAATAGCCATCTCTATTTTTATATTAATAATTAATTAGTTTAATGATATTAAGGTAAGAACAGATCACTGATCGAGAATTGTGGGTAGCCATGATAGCCATAACCTGTAGAAGGAGAGAGGAATTATGAGTCAGTATCAGAGAAATAATCTTAATTTGCTACATATTTGTTGAAATTATAAACATAAATATGAATTTTGAATAAAATAATGATAAGTAGCGTTCGTTTCTTGAAAAGAAATGTGCAATTTTGAAAAAAAACAAAAGATCTGAGGTTTTATTCTAGGTTTTTTCAAATAAACAAATGCTACAAGTATTAGAATAACAGAAATAGAATAGCTATCGCTATTTTTATATAATATAAAATAATTACTTAATTTAATAATTATATTATAGTAAGAACAGATCATTGATTGAGAATTGTGGGTACTCATGATAGCCATGACCTGTAGAAGGGAATTATTATGAGTCAATATCAGAGAAATAATCTTAATTTGCTACATATTTGTTGAAATTATAAACATAAATATGCATTTTGAATAAAATAATGATAAGTAGTGTTCGTTTCTTGAAAAAAAAATTTAAAAACCTGGGAGTTTTCAAATTTCACTTGAAAAATTCCAGCCAAAATGGTAATAAAACCAGGGGTTTTTGATTTGCCAACCCTGTGTGGTGGATCAAGTTCACCTGCAATAAATGCTCTGCTGCAGATACATAAAACTTGCATCAGTAGTCAAGCCTCAAATGAACAAAGGATCAGTAGAAAAGCAAGGCAGTAGCCCAATTGCTGAATGTCACAGAATGAAGACTGTCCATGGCATGAATGCAAAAGAGTAAGGCCTCAAATATGGGCCTCCAGGGTCATTCCAAAAACAAGACCAAGGAAATGGTGCAAATCCACCACTTCCAAGTGAAGCCCACTTAAGAACACATACAGGTTAGGTGGCACAAGTGAATTATCTTAGTCTTGCCCATGGAAAAAAATGGAAACCTGCGCACTTCACCATAGCAAGAGATGCAGTTCAATGCCAGTTTGAGTCTATTTTCTAGAGTTGGCATTTGGGCCTCACCCAAAAAGTGTGAAATGTCATCTATGTAGAACGTAGTGAGAACATCTTCCAGCACCGCTGAGGTGAGAGTGTTGATGTTCACAGCAAAGAGTATGATACTAAGGACACTTACACTGGAAAGCCCTCTTCCTGCCTCATTGGGCAAGAAAGAGCTCACCCCACCAATACGGAGATTTGATCATTTTGCAGAAATTTAGATAGGAAAATTGGGAGGCATCCCCTTACCCCTCATCATGTGGAGTGTCCCCATGATACTGTATCACCATGCGGTATCATAGGCCTTCTCCAGATCAAAACATACAGTGGTGTAGTGCTGTCTATGAAGGAAGGCCTCGCAGATGGCGTTTTCTAGTCGGAGCAGAGCATCTGACATGGAGTGGAACTTGTGGAAGCTGCCCTGTGCAGAAGACAGGCAACTTCTACACTGTCTAGGAAGAAGGCTAATCAAACATTTACCAATTTCTTCATCAACTTGCACATGCTGGAAGTTAGAGTAAATAGACAGAAGTCAGTCAGGGTCCACCAATGATCTTTCTCCAGTTTCTGAAAAGTGAGCACAGTAGCCAATCACCAGGAGTTAGAGGATACCTTCTGTCTAGACCCTGTTAAACGAGTAAAGCAAAAATGCTATGCTTTACACACCTATGTGTAAAAGCATGGTATACAGTACATTGTCTGGACTCCAAAAGGTTCTGAACTGCATCCAACACTATGCTGAAGCACACTAGTTTCTTTTCTTTGGCCAAGACTAAGACCTAGCACACTTCTGTCACTATCCATGGATTATTGTAACTCATACTTGTTCATAAATTTCTCTCACCATTTCTTTGGTCTTCTTTTTAACTGGCACCTCTCCTGGGAGGCTCAAATTCGCAACCTTAGGGTCTCTTGCACCCATGTCTATGAGTCTTCATTCTGTAACATTCAGTACATAGGATACTGTTTTACTTTTCCAGTGCTCATTTTTTTTATCTAAAGCTAAACTATGGATGTAAGTTTGACAGATGCATTGTTGAGCATGAATTGTCAAGAGTTGACTTGATCCACCACACTGGTCTTTGTTTGGTGACCATGGCCTTTCCTACATCCCCTATAGAAAGCCCCCTTGAAATACTAGGAAGATGATGCTCAGTTTGCGCCATACAGCGAGTGCATTAGGTACTTTTATGTGCGAGCCCAGTATCTCCCTCAGTCACCAGTGACTTTGACTTCATTTGTGTTGAATCTACAGTCTTTATATCACCATGAGAGACCAATTATACCCTAACTTTTGGATTTAGGACAAGGCAACTCATTTAAGAGCAGAGCAGAATGTAGGTCTCTGATTCTTGCCCTGTCCCTTCTCTTTGGTACACATTCATGCACTCTGAATTGTGGGGATTTTTAAAGTTTTGAGAGCATGCTTGGTACCCTGAGGGAGTGGCCTCCTTCAGGTACCCGAGTGTGCTCTTTCTTTTTGTTTTTTTTAGTTGGTTGGTTTTGCTGTTCTTTTAAATAGTTTTTTAGTATTTCTTTTTTTTAATTAGCCTGTTTATAGCTAAAAGATAATAGTAATAATGTAATTTTGGAGCCCTCAATGTGTATCAAACTCATCCAAGTCAGAAGTATCCTCAAACCCATTAAGTCACCACCATGGTACTGGGTGTGGTAATAAGACCTCCCTGATTTGAGAGGGGCATTGCTTGGCTTTTGGGAGAGGTACAGAAGTGGGTATAGTCACTTTAGGTCTGTGGGATAATGCAGTTTTAGTTACCAGCGTGGCCTTGAGGGAAGAGCATCCTGCTTTTGTTGTCAAAAGAGTATGTCAAGAATGGTGAATTTGTGATAAAAATGCAGTGCCTTCCAAATACACTTTACACTTGGGTGTCATGATCCCATTCTGGATGGAAAAACAATTCATCTTAGGTTTTAAACTTTTGACAAACAGGGTCAGCTTTGAAAGGAAAAGGTCCTGGTCAGCCTAGGACCACAAAACAGCTGGAAAATGTGGCAGGTATGAGAGCTTCGATGCACCAGACTCCTGGGCAGTTAGCATGAAAACCTGTGGCTGCCATACACATGTCCAATCAAATTGTCTACAGGATTTTATGCAGGGCACCTCACATGCTTCCCTATAAAATGATGGTCATGCAGAGGTTGAGTGGGAGAGATTATGAAACCTGTACAGCTGTGTGTGGGGACATTCTTCAAAGTGTTCCTCCAAGGGTTATTCTGATCTGCATTGATGAAGCTCATTTCCATTTATTGAGGATGGTCAACAAACAAAACTTTAGGTACTGGTGATTCCAGTGTGCAGGATCCTAATTTTTTTTAAGAGGATAGTGCTAAAATTTTCTTAATCCAAAAGTCAATGAGTTACTCAATGATCATGATCCAGAAGATGTATTGTTCCAGCAAGATAGTGCCACATAGCATACATCTTTATGTTCACTTAGAATTCTCTGAGAATTATTTCTGGGTCATTTCTCACTTTGTAGCGGGCCGAAAATAGATCTCTAATCCCAATCGATAATCGATCCAACCCGCTTCCTACACTGTCCGGACGTGAGAAATCGAGGGAGAATAAAACGGATTGTATATACAGTCCCTTTACTTACAAAAAAAATACAATGATAGCTACAGTTTATATTAACAAAAATTTTATATTTTACTAGGGAAGTGTGCACACTTCAAAATGAGGCTAAATTCCCAAATAAAAAATAATGATATCAAACGAGAATCTTATAACGGGCAGATACAACAATTTACGTAAATTCTAGACAAAACAAAAAAACACAACCACAACCGAACGAAAAGGGGACACGCGCTATGTCTTGCTGGAGGTGGGTGGTAGTTGGTTAACTAGAAGGAGGCAGTATTGTCAACGAAGGCAGGTATGGCGGTTCAGGTGGATAGAGACACGAAAGCCCTCCTCTCAGGGCTGGGTGGAGGACTCTTCTACAGAACCCCTCTTGCTTCCAGTCCACACTTCCACTCTCTCTGAAGAAGAGATATATCCTCCTTCAGTGACCCATTTATTTTTACATGGATGGCGAAACTAATAAGTGGGCATTACCCGAAAATACATTGACTAGCTTACCTCTTTCCAGAATAACGCTTCGTTAAATTTTCTTAATATCTTAGTAATATCTTATTATTAGCTATTATCTTTCCAGAATAACGCCTGGAAAGAAAGAAAAACATGGCAATCATTTTATACATGAATTAAACAAAAAATAAAACAAACCCATTCCCATTCACACACATTCTTACAGAGGGAGGGAGAGGGTACTGAGAAAAGGGGTAGGAGAATGGCCCTTTTACACACACTCACATTCGCCCCACCACACCCCTCCTTCCTTAAGCCATTCGACCAGCCACTCACTAAACCCTTTCAATCACTCTTCACGGTACCACTTGTGCTCAATCGCACCCTTCTGCACCCATTCACACTCATCTACTGGTCCCTGGCTACGCGTAGCAATTAGTCGGGGTTGTTCGTCAGTCGTCCTGTCAGTCTCATCGTCACTATTTATCATCTCATCAACCATACTCTTAGCCCTCATTACCAGTTCTCCCATCTCACGACAGAATTCTTTCATACTCTTCCGTTCAGAACCCTCACTCTTCATACCCCCATTCATCAGCTCCTCACTCACAGCTCTCATCCAACTCAAGGTACATTCTTGCGAAACAGACAGGTCATTCACATCCCCTGTATTCTCAACAGGCATACCAGAAACCCCTTCGACTGGTTCCCACCAGAAACCTGAAAAATCAGCCACTTCATCATTCACTACATCAAACTCACCCCTACTATTACCATTCATAAAACCCGAAAAATCAGCCACACTAGGTTCATTCTGCCCAAACACACTATCATTCATACTGTTCCCAAAACCAGAAAAATCAGGCACAGGCAGCTCACTCACTCGTCTACTTATACCAGCCAAATCACTCACCTGTTTACGCAAAAACTCAATCTCCCTTTCAAGATCCCCCATACCAGAAACACTCTGCTCAGACTTACTTTCATTCAGACTTGCATTCTTCCTTTCACCCTTCTTTGTACGCTTTCTACTCCTCGAGACTAAGACTAGCTCTTTCCCAGACAGATCCATTCTATCACATTCAATCTCATCATCATGCACTTTACCTCTTTCTCTACACAGTCCATACACCGGATGGCTCACCAGGTAGTCAGGAGGTTCTCTCCATCTCCTTAACTGACTCTGATGAGCCCGCACTCTCTCAGTCATGCCGTCATTCAAACTCTCCAAAACATATGTCACTCCATTTTCCCAAACCCTCACAACTCTATAAGGTCCATCAAACTTCTCACTCATCTTTGATACATTCAACCTACCCTTCACTTCTTTCACCTTCAATACTTTTGTACCTAATTCAAATGAACGGAACCTTTCATGCGCCTCACGCAATACACTCTGCTCACTTTCACTCAAACGAAACCTATCTTTCACTCGCCTTTCAAAATTCATCACAAACTGACATGGGGACATTCCAGTTGCACTATGCACAGTTGAATTATACGCCCACAACACTCTCCCCAGACACACATCCCAGTCATTCACTGTCGTACTCATCATTCTCAACATCTCACACAAGGTTCTTATAGTCCGTTCAGCCAATCCATTTGAAGACGGTACATACGGAGTTGTTCTCACATGCTCCACACCATTCTCTCTCAACATTTGCTCAAACACTTCCCCTACAAATTCAGGCCCATTATCACTCAGACATCTTCTAGGCTTCCATACACACATAGGAAAAAACAACTGCTCAACCACACGCGCAACAGTCACACTCCTTTTATCTCTCACAGGCGCTGCATACACAAACTTACTTTTATGGTCAACCATCACAACCATACCATTCCCAGCACTCGTACGCGGCAAAGACACACAATCAATCACTACCAATTCAAACGGTTCTTTCGCATCAACTTTCAACATCGGTGGTTTCACTTGCACACCTTGCACCTTTCGCTTCTGACACCTTTCACACGTAGTTGCAACATCATTCACAACAGTTCTCAGAAACGGGTGGAACACATGCTCCTTCATACACTCCCACAGCTTAAACTTACCCATATGCCCATAATTATCATGCACAACCTTCACCAGACCAATCATACCAACTAAGGACATCACAGGTACATACATATCATCACCACCCTTCACATGCCTCACAAAATATACAACATCCATACAAACAACAAAATCCTTAGCATACCTTTTAAAATCACTTAAACACTCTGGCCATTCATTCAAATCAACACGCATCATTACACACCTCTTCAACTCACTAACAAAAGGACACATCTCTTGCATCTCTAGAATATCATCATCACTTAAAATCTCATTCTCATCATCCATGACCAACTCAATCATACCGCAAAACTTGACAACATTCTTTGCACACTCATTCAACTTCATCACCTCACATTCACCTTTCATAAGACAATCCTTATCAGCATCCAAAGACAAATCATTTAATCTCATAAAGTCTACACCAAGCAAGAAACAAGGCATTTGCTCACCTTTCAGAATCACAAAGTCATGCTTCACATTCACACCATTACCCAAACTCACTTTCAGACTAACCTGTTCCCATGCCACTATCATGCCATTCCCTAATCCACTTATCCGTAACTTCACAGGTTTATGCTCGCAACATCTAAACTCTTCATACTTACTCAGAATATTCTCATTCACTAAAGACACTTGCGCTCCAGTATCAATCAAACCACAGAACAACCTTTCACTCTCGCTTCCATCATATCAGGTCCACCATGTTCGCAATACACAGAAGGAACAAGCACACCAACATCAGCACTGATATCCACACTGTCATTAACTCCCATATCATCACTCAACACACACTCATCTTCATCCAGACAATCATTCTTCTCTCTTATATATGAACACTTTTCAATTACCCAATTGTAGTGCACACCGCTCAAACATTGCAGATGTACCACATTAGGATTCAAACCCTTCATCTTCTCATCCTTGTACACAATCGGCCTCTCACCACCAAAGTGCACATAAACAATCACTCCATACAAACGACTCACTACAATCAACATATCCTGAAATGGCGGGACCCCTTGCATACACATCGCTCTCAATTCTTTCATGAAGTTCCGCACCTTTGCCATACCAATGCTTTCAGGCTTACTACACACTTCATTCATTACCTCCTTCCTTAAATCATCTACACTATCGGGCACTCTCACATCTACTCCATCACTCTTCAAATCTTGCAAACCATTCCATACACTCTCAAACAAGGAATCACCACCACCCTTACTCTCTTTTCCATTCATAATTCCTTTCGGCAAATACTCAGGATCACTCACTCCACACACATTTTCATCATTCGTACCAGGATACCTTGACATCAAATCAGCCACTCCATTCCGTTCACCAGGCACATACTCAATCACATAGTCAAAGTCACTCAAATCTTCCAAAGTCCTTGCAATCCTACTATCAGCCCACTTCATACGCTGCAGATACACAAGAGGTTGATGATCGGTTTTTATCACAAACCTAACACCATACAAAAATGGACGCAACACTTTCAAACAATATCTTATCGCAGCCAGCTCTCGTTCCACAGTCGAATACTTTCGTTCTGCAACATTCATAGCCTTGGATACATACCCAATTATTCGCCTGACATTCTCTCCATTCAAACGCTGCTCTTGCATCAGAAAACCTCCCATACAATACCCACTCGCATCTGTATACAATTCAAGCATTTTAGCATTTACACTATAATCTGGGTAAGCTAATTCAACATCTTCAGCCGCTGCCTCCTTCAGTCTCTCATACGCCTCATTCATCTTATCATTCCACTTGACAACCGTACTACCTTTCTTGCCCATCCACTCAGTCAGAGGCTTACTCACACCAGAACAATCACGTATAAACTTTCGCTAGAACTCAATCAAACCCAAAAATGACTTCAGTTGCTTCACAGTCACCGGTTTAGGAAACATTCGCACCTTCTCAACATACTTCGATGATTTACGCAATCCATTCTCACTCACCATATGCCCAAGGAATTCCACTTCTTTCGCAAACCATTCACACTTCGCCACTTTCACCTTCACACCAACACTCTCCAACGTTCTCAACACATCATTCACCAATCTCATATGCTCCTCAAAAGTCTCAGTCATAATCAAAATATCATCTATAAACGCAATCACATTCTTACTCGCAAACTTACTCAACACAACATTCATTGCCCGCTGGAAGGCTCCGGGAGCATTAGCCAACCCAAAGCTGAGGTTCCGGAACTGGTAATGCCTCTTTGAGGAAGAGAAGGCAGTTACTGGCCGGCTCTCCTCAGCAATAGGCATCTGGTAATACCCCCGTACCAGATCCAGCTTCGTAAACCACTCCATCCCATGCATACTATACACACACTCAGATACCACACACATCGGAAACCTTTCTTTCACAGTCCTTTCATTCACCTTTCGATAATCCACACACAGACGCAATCTTCCATCCGGCTTACGTACAGGTACAATTGGACTATTCCATGCACTCTCACTCTCCTCAATCACCCCCAATTGCTCCAATTCCAAACACTGCTCCTCAATCTCTTCAGCAACCGGACGTGGGAAATGCCTCGGCCGCTGATAGATTGGGGAGTCCTCCTGCAGGACAATCTTGAATTCCGGGAGCTTTGCAACCCCGAAATCCAGATCACCCTTACTGAGGGCTCCCTTTCGCTCAAATATCATTCGATACACATCCTCCCTTTCATACTCAGTCAAACATCCATCCAATTTCACCATGTCCTTCACCTCATTATACATCCATTCACATGTCTTTTCATTCGCAACATTCACCCTGATATCCGTACTATCATCCATACCTACCTCATTGACAGTGGAGAGGTGGCCCAGTACATCTCCGACTTGGATTCCCCTCACCTGCCCTTTCACACTGGGGTCTGCCTGCACACATACAAAAGGATCATTCATTCTCATCAAGCCATCAAACACACAAGCAACACGCCTTACCTTATAACACGCATCATTTCCATCCAATATCACAGTGTTCTCACTCACATTCAAACTAACATCCTTACTCCAACTCACTCTAACAGACACCCTTTCACCCTTCACAAGCCTTACACTCTCCATAGCAGTCACCTCAATACCAGTAAACACACTCCTCAAAACGCTACCATCTTTCCCTACATACAACTTATACACCCCATTTTTACCAATCTTTCTCTCAATCTGATCACTCGCAGGATGCACAACCATACGATTCATTTTCATAAAATCATAGCCAAAATCACACCATACTCACTACTCACCTTATCAATCACAGAAAATTCACATTCATTCATCATCATACCATGCATTCGAACAGGTGACCTTATCATTCCAATCACAGGCACTCTCCTATTACCAATACCTACTAAACTACCCTTGCAATCAGACAGGAGGGCTTTTTCGCTAAACTTGTCATACACATCTTTATACACCAAGCTCGCCTTGCATCCAGAATCTATTAAAGCCAAACACTCAATTCCATTCAACTCCACCTTCACACTCAGACACTCATACTTCCTACCAGACAGCACTTTCACACTAGACAGACTTACCAACACATTACTCACACTCATGCACCCAGAGGATACTTCAGCAGGTACCCTCTTACCATTCAGTTTCCCGCTTCAGACTTTCCATTCACACCTTGCGCTCTCAGTCTAATCCAACACTTTTCACTTGAATGTCCTTCCATCGCACAATAGCTACATACATTCCTCTGGTCACGACACATCCTTGCATAATGACCAGCCTTTCCACAATTACCACATGCATATTTCATACTTTCCCCAGCAGTTGCTCCACCATTCAACCTCGGACAATCTTTCTTCAAATGGCCTATTTCTTTACACTTGAAGCACTCTTTCACACTTTCCTGGCAATCCTTTACCATATGCCCTTTCTTACCACACCCAAAACATGCACCAGATGTCCACCTACATTCTGCCAACATATGACCTTTCCTTCCATACCGACGACATTCCACAATCTTTCTCACACCATTCGGTCTCTCATTTGCTGGGACATACCTCGGTTTCTCTCTCATATATCCGTTCCCACGCTTGAAATTCATCTGCCCCCTTCCATTCGACCACCCTCCATTTGCCCATCCATTCTGCCGGCCCAGGAAGTTTGACATCACTCCAGCTGGTGCAGCCTTCAGGGCATCCCTGTAGCTGACAAACTGCTGGGGTGGATGAAAGCTCCTGGGCTTCTTACCCCCAACATTCACACTGTACCATCCATCCTCTTCTAGATCGCTTTCATCATCAAATCGTCCATCTTCTAAACGTTCCAACACATCCTCCCACATCAACCGTTCACCTGTCAGTCTCACTCTCTCCTTTCTCTTTCCACCCAGCCATTCACTCACCTTTCGTGGGATCGTGTCCAAAAACTTCCTCATGAGTGGTTTACATTCATTTACATCATCATCACCATACCTCGTTCTTGCCATACTCTCAAGCCTATGTGCATACATATTCACACTTTCACTCTTCCCCATTCGAGCCTTCTCAAATTCATTTACCCTTTTATACTTCACACTCTCTTTCATTCGTTTCACCTGTCCAATCATCCGCTTCTTCACCACATCGTACCTTGGTTCCCCCACACTTGTAATCACGCGGAAAAACTCCAATACTTTTCCCTCCAAACATTCCCCCAAAACATTCATCCAGTATCCCTTATTCTCCGGGTACTTGAGCTTACAATATCGCTCAAATTCCCCGAAGAATTCTTCCACACTTTTCCCACCATGTAACCTAAATCTATCTATCTTTGGCACTTCCCTTATCAAAATACCCTTTCCCACATTCACTTCACTCTCACTTGAGCTGCCTTCACTCTCACTCATATCAATCATACCATCACTCTCTCCTTCATCCGAGTACAATGAGTCCACACTCTTGCCTCTTACCTTCCTATCCTTCCCCTTTGCATCACTCTTCCTTCTTCTCTTGCATTCAACTCTCTTCCATTCTCCGTCCTTCCTATCACTCATAATCACCCTATCCTCTCTAGACTCGCACACACTCCCATTGATCCCATTAGTCTTATCCCCTTCAGTCGGAGCAGGGGTCAAGGTCGAGGGTCCTAGGGCCGGTCCTGACCCCTTCATCATGTCATACAGGTCCTGCATCCGTCGGTCCGTCTGATCCTGTCGGTCTCCCATTTCCTTCTTCATCCTATCAGTCTTTTCATTCATCCCTTTTATTTTATTCTCCATTCCCTCCATCATTCCCCGTAACATTTCACACTCCTCTTCTTTCTTTCTCAACTCCAGTCTCAATCGCACTACTTCTTCATTCAATGTTTCCGCTACAGCCATTGTTCCCAAGTTAGTAAAAAGATAGGAGGAGGGAAAAATCAATCAAACTACTTGTCACACTAATTGGGTATGGACTGCAATCCAATCCAGTCACGCTCCCAGTTTCGAAGTCTCATGTCCCTATTCGGGTGCCAAATGTAGCGGGCCGAAAATAGATCTCTAATCCCAATCGATAATCAATCCAACCCGCTTCCTACACTGTCCGGACGTGAGAAATCGAGGGAGAATAAAACGGATTGTATATACAGTCCCTTTACTTACAAAAAAATTACAATGATAGCTACAGTTTATATTTACAAAAATTTTATATTTTACTAGGGAAGTGTGCACACTTCAAAATGAGGCTAAATTCCCAAATAAAAAATAATGATATCAAACGAGAATCTTATAACGGGCGGATACAACAATTTACGTAAATTCTAGACAAAACAAAAAAACACAACCACAACCGAACGAAAAGGGGACACGCGCTATGTCTTGCTGGAGGTGGGTGGTAGTTGGTTAACTAGAAGGAGGCAGTATTGTCAACGAAGGCAGGTATGGCGGTTCAGGTGGATAGAGACACGAAAGCCCTCCTCTCAGGGCTGGGTGGAGGACTCTTCTACAGAACCCCTCTTGCTTCCAGTCCACACTTCCACTCTCTCTGAAGAAGAGATATATCCTCCTTCAGTGACCCATTTATTTTTACATGGATGGCGAAACTAATAAGTGGGCATTACCCGAAAATACATTGACTAGCTTACCTCTTTCCAGAATAACGCTTCGTTAAATTTTCTTAATATCTTAGTAATATCTTATTATTAGCTATTATCTTTCCAGAATAACGCCTGGAAAGAAAGAAAAACATGGTAATCATTTTATACATGAATTAAACAAAAAATAAAACAAACCCATTCCCATTCACACACATTCTTACAGAGGGAGGGAGAGGGTACTGAGAAAAGGGGTGGGAGAATGGCCCTTTTACACACACTCACATTCGCCCCACCACACCTTTACAGGGGTGATATATCGGGTGGCAACCACATTTGCCAGATTTGTCCAATTATGATTTTTTTCTGTGGGGACCTCATGACAGCAAAAATGCAAGAAAGTACTGTGATTCCATGCAATATAGTCCGCAGGTCAAAAGAAAACTTCTGAGAGACAGTTCAATACTGCATCAACATTCATGGCTACCATTTAACAGATATTTTTTTAAGAAAGAATCATAATGGCATAAGATGCACATTTCCAGAATAAATTGTTTATCTTGCTTTGTTTCCTTTTTATTTCCATTCCAAATCGGTGATGGTTTTATTACCATAGCATGTATAATATGCAACCATAGGACTGCATTATCAACCAGAAGGTTCATCATAATGAGATTTTAATAAAAGACCCCAAAATACTAATAATAATTTAGCTATAATAGATATACGATCAGTACCATAATAATTCATGCAAGAACTATGCCAATTATTAAGGGATTTTTTGGACCCCACAAAGGAAAACAATATTTTACTTAGCATGATATTCAGGGGGGGGGGGATTATAGCACTCATCTGGAAACTGCACCATAATTAATTTTCAGCCTAAAATAGAAAACAAATTAATAAAAGGAAAAAAAATAAGCAAGAAGGAAGGAATGATGCTTTGGCATCAGGGGTAGACCCTGCAGCACAGGAGCATGAGACCAACAACAGAGCCAAATGAAATGGAGGCCAGCCTCCTCCAAGAAATCAAATGGTCCGCAAGTCTGTGTACATGAATTCATTAGCAATACAAGGGACAAGCAGTAGCAACCCCACTTATCTTAGTACTGGGACAGGTAACATCAAGACTGGGACATTCAACAAGATGTGCTAAATAATCTGGCAGACAATACAGCCCTTGAAGTAAGGTGTAGGTGAGTGCTCCTTCACATGGCATTATATCTCTTGAGTGCACCCAATTCATAGATGACAGTGACCTGAAACCATTGCAGCATTGAAAGGTAGGCTTACAGGAAGTCATGGCACAATCGCATGCAACTTTAAGCTACCATCTTCTTTGCCAAGCAACATGGAGGACTGACCTGATTCATGCCATGTAGTCAGTGTGAGGAAAAGTGAAATATAGGTCTGGTTACCCAATCCTAGCGCTCTGCTGCCATTATTTCCTCTAATCCAAAGAATGTCCATGAACCCTACAGAAGATAATCTCAACATCGCCTAGCTCATGGCAACCATAACATCACAAATACTACAAACCAGGTAGCACAGATTCCAATGGCCAGAGAGCACTCAAGGGACTTTGTCTCTAAAAATCACAATCCAGTCTCTAAACTGGGCACAATGCATTATGTCCCCTATCAAGTGGTGTATTGCAACCAGCTCAGCCTGCATTGACCAGCTGATGCTCGTATTCACAGCTTCTTACTTGCAAGGTCAGCTCCTTAAGTCTTAAAAAAGTCCCCTTGTGGGCCCTATTTTTAAAAAAGGTTCAAGAGCTGACCCTCTCCTTAACATCTGTGTGTTGTAAATCACAGGAGAGAATCATATCTAAACTTAAAAGTAATGATTTGTTGACACGAGATCAGTTTGGTTTCCTCCCAGGAGGATCCACGGAAGACCAATTATTGCTTAGATATGAAGATGTAATAAAATCACTAGATGCTGGTAATACGGTTGATTTAATATTATTTGACTACTCACATGCTATTGATATTATTAGTCATGACATACTACTCGATAAGCTGGTACCATTGGATATTACTGGTGACATCCTAACATGGATTAAGGATTTCCTTTCTGATCAGAAAATGAATTTGATGGTGGCTCACACCAAAAGTGTGACCCAACGTGTTACCAGTGATGTACCACAAGGATCGCTGTTTTTACTTGCTTTTTTTACTGTACATAAACTTTATAGCTAATGATATTATATCTACTACTCAGATCTTTGCTGATGACCTTAAATTATATATTAGTATTGAGATGTGAACTGTGTAGGGTATAAGAAATACATTGTTCAGGGTTTCTGAATCATGGGGACTAACTCTCAACCCAACTAAATGTGTGGCTCTTAAGATTCACTAGAAGTAACAGACAATGGAGTGATTTGGGACAGTACTTATACCAGATAAACCATGTCCCCATTCCTTTTAAGGACTCAGCAGCAAACCTGGGGATCTTGATGGATAAGAAGTTAAAATTCCACCAACATGTTGCAAATATTGTACGCAAGGCTAGTGGGGTGGCTCAAAGCATAATTAAGGTAAAAGTTAATTGTGAAAGCAAATTTATGATCCGCTTATTTATTAATCATGTACGTCCATTTTAGAATACGCTTCCTCACTGTGGAACCCAGGCTATATTAGGGGTTTGAGGCAGCTTGAATCTGTTCAGAGACGGTGACTAAATGAGATCTCGGGGATGAGAAATATGGAATACTCTCAGCGTCTATGAGCTCTGAATTTATTCTGAGAGCACTTCTGTATCTAGGGAAGACTTGTTTCCTCGCCCATCCCTGGGTTTCACAAGAGGCCATGAATACAAAATTGCCCTTTATAGGTCATAGCTTGAGGTATGGCACTATTTGCAGTCATACTATATTAAAAATAACTGCTTTCCACGCAAAAATGAAGCCGTAAATGATGAATAAAATTTGTTCAAACACAATTAGCTTTCTACAGAAGCATGCCATGAGGGTCTCAATTGGCAGTCATGTCAGTAATTTAAAACCTGTTCTGAGTGGCATTCCCCAGGAATCAGTTTCAGCCCTTTGCTGTTCCTAATTTTCATTAACTGTTTGTTTCCAGATCCAGTGCGAGTACAAGATGTTCGCTGATGACCTCAAGCTCTATTTGCACTTCTCTACATGTCACATGGCATCGCCCACTCATCAATGTGCTTGCAGAATAGTATTGATTTATTATCTTTGACTATTTCTTCTTGGGGACTGAGATTCTCCACTGAGAAATGTGACCATCCCCACTTCAACAGAAAAATTCACACTAATGTAGAGAATCAGGTTCCACTTTATCATATTAATGGTACCCCATTAGTCATTGCTCCTCACACAAGGACCTAAGTGTCACTGTTGACACTAGGTTGAGGTTTCACCAACATATCAGAACTACAGTGGCTAAGGCTGGTGGTGTAGCCACCAGCTAACTTTATGTCTTCCTTATATATATCTGATGTTCATCCTCTTTTAGACTGTTTCTCCAGTTTGGAATCTTGGTTTTCTTGGTGACACAAACTTACTAGAATCTGTTCAACATAGATGGACTAAGTAGATACATGGACTTGCTGCTTTACTGTTTATCGCCACCACCTAACACTATTGTTGATAATGACATCCAGTTAACTTTCCTATCTGAATTTTGTTTAGGTAAGGATGTAGAATTGGTTGGAGACTTTAACCCTCCATCAATTGAGTGGGATAATGATTTGATATGCCAGGGACTCTCACTCACTGATCTTATTTTTATAATTGTTTTAATTTTCTTGGCCTCATACCATGGGTTCATGAGTTCACTTATTACAGTTTCAAAAGTAACACGTTTGATCTGATTCTTTCCTCAGAGGGAGAGAGGGTGATTGATGTTCAAGTATTGTCTCCATTCCCAAATTATGGACATTCACCAGTTACAACCTGATTAACCAGCATCTATCACAGATTGATTGGAATTATGAATTTAGTCATCTTGATGTTGATGCTATGTATACAGGCTTCTTTGAGATTGTGCATTTCTTGGTAGCAGAGTATGTACAGGCTTCCACCAGGCTTCACAGTACCCTTCCCTGGCTAGTCAAGCAAGCCTCCTGCTGCTCTGAAATGCAGAAGATGCTTCTTGGGGAGTCATTGTAAAGCAGTTTAGTCACATCTTGGCAGGAGTTCAGCAGAGGCCAGAGAAGTTTTACAATGTTCCTTTTCTTCTCTTTTTTCTTCTCACAATTTTTTCATATTAATTACCAATACAAAACTTTTATAATCAGTAAACAATCTGAATATGAACATTCCTTAGTCGATAATATGGTGCATAATACTAATCTTTTTCATGCTTATATTAGGAATAAAAAGGTGGCTAGGGTAGCTGTTGGACCCTTGAAATCCCTTGAAGGGCAGATTGTTAATGATCCTGTTATTATGGCTAATATGTTTGCTGTGGCTTTTACATCTGTAAATACATATGTTACCCCAGCTAACCCATTCCCTTACCAGGCAGTTGGGGGCATGATAGGTGATCTTGATATTACATAAGAATCTGTGGTCAAAGCTGTTTCTCAGCTATGGGTTTGGATGAGCTCCACCCATATTTTTTAAAGGTATGTATAGATGCAGCAAGCAAATGAAATGAAAGTTCATTTAAGCATCTGCTTTGTTGATTTGGAAAAGGCATTTAATAGCATTTCGAGAAATACCACGTGTAAGATCATGCGGCATTATGGAATACTGGAAGAGTTTGTTAGGGTCATTTTGAATATGCACGAGAGCACAACTTATAAAGTGATGGTTGATGGCAGTTTGACAGATCCTTTTGAAGTAAAGTCTGGGGTGCTACAGGGTAGCATTCTGTCACCTCTGATATTTGTATTAGTTATTGATTACATCATGAAAAAGGTAAAAGTAAAAACTGATGCTGGTATAGACTGGGGAGAAAATCGGAAACTTCTTGACATAGATTATGCTGATGATATAGTTCTTATTTGTAATGGGCCAGAAGAGATACAAAGAGTGCTGGACTGTTTATTTTGGGAAGGATGAAAGGTTGGTTTGGTAATTAATAGCAGAAAAACTGAAATTATAAATATGAATATAGAAAATGCGCAGAATTGCTCGGTAGAAGGAAGTACTATAAAGCAAGTTGATAGGTTCAAATATTTAAGTACTTATTTAGTAAAGAATGGTTCTCTAAATTTGGAATTTGAGTGAATGCTAAGATGAGCCCATCAGGCAATGGGAATGCTAAAGATGTTTGGAATAATAGCAACTTTTTTGTGCATACTAAAATCAAATTTATAAGGTAATGGTTAGAAGTACTTTGATTTATGGACATGAGTATTGGTACAGCACTGTGACTACAGATAAAAAAACTATTGGCATTTGAAAATAAGGCTCTACGACGAATATTGGGAGTTAAATGGTGGGATAGAGTGTCAAATACCAGAATAAAAGAAATAACGGGGTGCAACCGGTCGATGAATTTGTTAGATTTTCCTGTTGGAAATGGTTAGGTCGTGTTTATAGAATGCAGGGTATAGTTCGGAATACACCAGGGTTGGTGGCCCCTGGTAGAATAGGTAGAGGTAGGCCTAGGGAGACTTTGATAAGGAATATGAGGCAGGAAGCAGGAGATGATTGTTGGGAAGATCTTGACGCATTACCTCAAGATAGAGCATGGTGGTGTGAGTTCATTGAGGCCCTATGCATCCCTGTGGGTGCCACAGGAAATGATTGATTGATGTATAGAGCAGTTACTCTATCCACTAGAGCTTATTCTTCAAAAATCATATTCAACGGATTGTGGAAGAGTTCCTAGGTTGTACCAACTTTTAAGAAGGGTTCTCATGCAGACCTACTTATGTACAGACCAGTATCCTTAACTTCTGTCGCTTGTAAAACTTTTGAGAGAATCATAGCTAAACTTACATATGACTATGTTCAGGTTAATAATTTGTTATCTCACAACCAGTATGGATTTTGCCCTGGAAGATCTACACAAGACCAATTATTGCTCACTTACAATGACGTTACCTTGGCATTGGATGTTGGAAAGGCTGTTGACTTGATTTTCTTTGATTATACCAAAGCTTATGATGTGGTGAATCCCAACATTCTGCTGGACAAATTGGTAACACTGGAGATTACAGGAAAAGTTTTGCTTTGGATTAAAGACTTCTTTACAGGTCGTGTGATGAATGTGGTGGTGGCAGATGCTAAGAGCTCAACCAAGCAGGCGACTTGGTTGTCCAGAAGATTTACCAAGATTGAATATAGAGTGGAGACCATGTGGATGCAACCGTAGGATAACGAACTTCTAGCAGAAGTTGGAAAGAGACCGAGAGTGCTTCTACACCCACCCTGATATGAGGGTTTACACAACCTCTCATTAGAAACTATGACCGCACCTGGTTTTCCAATCCCTCATCTTGAACCGAGAACTATACAGCCAGGGCTAGCCTTGCCCTGACTCATGAGTGATACCCCCATACCCCCCTTTTGTTTTAAAACCATAGTACAGTGTTAATTGGACTATCTCATACCGTTCAGTTTTTCTTTTCATTTTTTTGGCATGCACATCATTTGACCTAGTACCAATCAGTGTTATTGTACAAATTTTTTCTCTTTGCCTGTCATAGGGTTTTTTTTGTATCTTGTTTTTTTTATTATGGAATAATTTTTGGCCTTATTTTGTTGTATGCATACATTTTTTTTCTAATTGAATTCTTATATGAAAACTTAATTATCTCTTGTAAATATTATTGTCATTTATTTATGAATACAGGACTGTACATACAATCCATTTCATTCTCCCTTGATTTCTCATGTCTGATTAGTGTAGGAAGCAGGTTGGATCAATTGGGGATAGAGCGTAGATTCATGGCCCGCTACACGATGATCCTGAGTTTCAATCAATTGGGGTGGGTCTGGAGGGCATACCCCCAAGTATATAATAAATGTAGTCTAAGAACAATGTATCCCAATGAAGGTCATTAGGAACAAAAGTAGGAAACCCTTATGGTGGAATCAGGAAATAGATAGAAAAATTTCAGAGAAGAAAAGGGCATACAAAAAATTACAGGTACAAAATAATATTCAAAATTTAAAGTGATTATAGAATGGCTAGGAATGAGTTAAATAAGATTATAAAGAAGAACAAAAGGGTGTCAGAAATTAAATTAGCTCAGGATAGCAACAAAGATCCTAGAAAGTTCTTTAGTTACTATAAAATTAATAACAAGTCTGGCAGAGTTAAAATAGGACCTATCAAATATGAAGGGTTTGTGAGAGAAACTGATGAGGAAATAGTTGAGGTACTAAATGGTCATTTTGCATCAGTATTTACAAAAGAGAAACTAAATAGTCCTATGTATAGTACTCATAGGTCAGGAAAAGAGGGGTTTACTAACATTTGTGTGGATTGGAGGATGATAAAAGGACTAATAGGTGATTTAGATACTACCAAGGCCTCCGGCCATGATAATATTCATTCTAGGATACTTAAAGAAGGGGTAGACAGTATCTCAATAGCTCTGGACAAGTTATATACTAGGTCATTGGAATATGGAGAAATACCCGATGATTGGAAGAGAGCGAATGTAGTCCCCATTTTCAAGAAGGGTAGTAAAGAGGATCCAAATAACTTTAGACCGGTTAGCCTAACTCCTGTAGTCTGTAAAATTCTTGAGAAAATAGTTAGAAAAGGGATTTGCCAACATCTAGAGAGGGAGGGGTTAATCAGCGATGCTCAGCATGGGTTTAGATCATGTTTGACTAACTTACTAGACTTTCTGGAGTTTGTAACAGATCAAGTAGATAAGGGAGAGAATGTAGATATAATTTACTTAGATTTTAGTAAAGCATTTGATAAGGTACCACACAGGAGACTAGTTCATAAATTAAAAATGATTGGGATATGTGGGGGTGTTTCAAATTGGATAGCTGAGTGGCTGAAAGACAGGAAGCAAAGGGTAGTGCTAAATGGTGTGAAGTCAGAGTGGAGGGATGTTATCAGTGGGGTTCCTCAGGGATCACTTCTCGGTCCATTATTATTTGTCATCTATATAAATGATCTTGGGGAGGCAGTTAAAAATAAAGTGTCAATTTTTGCGGATGATACCAAATTAGCAGCTGTAGTTAAAGATATTGATGATCATTTTAAAGTGCAGGGGGATTTAAATAAATTGTTATCCTGGGCACATAAGTGGCAAATGACTTTCAACCTTGATAAGTGCAAAGTTATTAACATGGGAAAAGATAATAGAGAATTTAACTATGAAATGGATGGGCATTGGCTGAGCTCAGTAGAGGATGAGAAAGATCTAGGAGTAGTAATAGATAAGTCATTAAGGTTTTCTAAGCAGTGTATTGAAGCAAGAAATAGGGCAAATAGAGTGCTGGGTTTTATTAAGAGAAATGTCACTTACAAAAGTAAGGAGGTTATTCTTAAACTCTATAACTCTTATGTTAGGCCACATCTAGAGTAATGTAGTTAAAGATATTGATGATAATTTTAAAGTGCAGGGGGACTTAAATAAATTGTTATCCTGGGCACATAAGTGGCAAATGACTTTCAACCTTGATAAGTGCAAAGTTATTAACATGGGAAAAGATAATAGAGAATTTAACTATGAAATGGATGGGCATTGGCTGAGCTCAGTAGAGGATGAGAAAGATCTAGGAGTAGTAATAGATAAGTCATTAAGGTTTTGTAAGCAGTGTATTGAAGCAAGAAATAGGGAAAATAGAGTGCTGGGTTTTATTAAGAGAAATGTCACTTACAAAAGTAAGGAGGTTATTCTTAAACTCTATAACTCTTATGTTAGGCCACATCTAGAGTACTGTATACAGGCATGGTCCCCACATTTTAGACATGATATTAACCTTCTTGAGTCAGTGCAACGGAGGGCAACAAAGATTATTCCTTCCCTGAGGCACCTTAAATATGAAGATAGACTGAGGGTATTAAATATGTTCTCGTTCGAAAGGAGGTGTGTGAGAGGGGATATGATTGAGCTGTTTAAAAATTTTTCCGGGATAGATAAATTGGATGTTAGCAAGTTTTTTGAGTTAGATGATGGAAATCAGACTAGAGGTCACCACTTGAAAATTAAAAAGCAAGGCTGTAGGTTGGATTTAAGAAAATATTTTTTCACCAATAGAGTGGTAGACTTCTGGAACAAATTGCCGCAGAGGGTAGTAGGTAGTCCAAATCTAAATGTATTTAAGAGTAGGTTGGATGAGTTTATGGGAAGGGAAGGTTGTGAAGGTTCCTAAGTTTTGTATATATTAATGTTGTTTGTATATATCTATAGCTGCATGATTTAGTTCTTGACAAGCCTTGATTGGTGATACCCTTGTTTCTGGATGCAATCCTCTGGATGTAGTTTTCCTGGGAGTTTGGGTGCCTTGAAAAAGAGGCCGCTTGACTCGGATGACCTATGATGAGCCCTTGTGGCTTTTGTCATCCGTTATATTATATTGTGGGGGACTTTGATTTTGTCTTCCCCTGGTGATGGTGCTTTTTGTGGGTGGGTTTTGACAGAGGCGGATGACCTTTGATAGGCCCTTGTGGCTTTTGTCATCCGTGTAATTATGTTATGTTATGTTAAGGCCTCCGGCCCTGATAATATTCATTCTAGGATACTTAAAGAAGGTGTAGAAAGTATCTCAATAGCTCTGGAGAAGCTATATACTAGGTCACTGGAATATGGAGAAATACAGGATGATTGGAAGAGAGCGAATGTAGTCCCCATTTTCAAGAAGGGTAGTAAAGAGGATCCAAATAACTTTAGACCGGTTAGCCTAACTCCTGTAGTCTGTAAAATTCTTGAGAAAATAGTTAAAAAAGAGATTTGCCAACATCTAGAGAGGGAGGAGTTAATCAGCGATGCTCAGCATGGGTTTAGATCATGTTTGACTAACTTACTAGACTTTCTGGAGTTTGTAACAGATCAAGTAGATAAGGGAGAGAATGTAGATATAATTTACTTAGATTTTAGTAAAGCATTTGATAAGGTACCACACAGGAGACTAGTTCATAAATTAAAAATGATTGGGATATGTGGGGGTGTTTCAAATTGGATAGCTGAGTGGCTGAAAGATAGGAAGCAAAGGGTAGTGCTAAATGGTGTAAAGTCAGAGTGGAGGGATGTTATCAGTGGGGTTCCTCAGGGATCACTTCTCGGTCCATTATTATTTATCATCTATATAAACGATCTTGGGGAGGCAGTTTATAATAAAGTGTCAATTTTTGTGGATGATACCAAATTAGCAGCTGTAGTTAAAGATATTGATGATAATTTTAAAGTGCAGGGGGACTTAAATAAATTGTTATCCTGGGCACATAAGTGGCAAATGACTTTCAACCTTGATAAGTGCAAAGTTATTAACATGGGAAAAGATAATAGAGAATTTAACTATGAAATGGATGGGCATTGGCTGAGCTCAGTAGAGGATGAGAAAGATCTAGGAGTAGTAATAGATAAGTCATTAAGGTTTTCTAAGCAGTGTATTGAAGCAAGAAATAGGGCAAAGAGAGTGCTGGGTTTTATTAAGAGAAATGTCACTTACAAAAGTAAGGAGGTTATTCTTAAACTCTATAACTCTTATGTTAGGCCACATCTAGAGTACTGTATACAGGCATGGTCCCCACATTTTAGACACGATATTAACCTTCTTGAGTCAGTGCAACGGAGGGCAACAAAGATTATTCCTTCCCTGAGGCACCTTGAATATGAAGATAGACTGAGGGTATTAAATATGTTCTCATTCGAAAGAAGGTGTGTGAGAGGGGATATGATTGAGCTGTTTAAAATTTTTTCCGGGATAGATAAATTGGATGTTAGCAAGTTTTTTGAGTTAGATGATGGAAATCGGACTAGAGGTCACCACTTGAAAATTAAAAAGCAAGGGTGTAGGTTGGATTTAAGAAAATATTTTTTCACCAATAGAGTGGTAGACTTCTGGAACAAATTGCCGCAGAGGGTAGTAGGTAGTCCAAATCTAAATGTATTTAGGAGTAGGTTGGATGAGTTTATGGGAAGGGAAGGTTGTGATGGTTCCTAAGTTTTGTATATATTAATGTTGTTTGTATATATCTATAGCTGCATGATTTAGTTCTTGACAAGCCTTGATTGGTGATACCCTTGTTTCTGGATGCAGTTTTCCTGGGAGTTTGGGTGCCTTGAAAAAGAGGCCGCTTGACTCGGATGACCTATGATGAGCCCTTGTGGCTTTTGTCATCCGTTATATTATATTGTGGGGGACTTTGATTTTGTCTTCCCCTTGTGATGGTGCTTTTTGTGGGTGGATTTTGACGGAGGCGGATGACCTTTGATAGGCCCTTGTGGCTTTTGTCATCCAGGTAATTATGTTATGTTATGTTATGTTATAATCTGAAAAAATACACTTTTTGTATTTTTTTTTTAATAAATTTACAGTTTCACTTTTAAAGAATGTAATTGTTTCTATATTATTAAAATTATGTGAAGCTTTAGCCAGTAAATCTGTTTTTTGATTTCCTACAATCCCTATATGAGAGGGTATCCAGTGAAAATATATTTTATGATTATTACTTTGAAGAGAGTGCCACAGAGATACTATTTCTTTAAGTAGATTAGGGTATGTTTGGTTTGTCTTATGTTCTTCTAATATATAAAGGCTAGATTGTGAGTCAGTGAATATAACGGCAGATGTAGCAGGGTAGTTTTTGTAATGCCAAAGTGCCTTTTTAATGGCAAATAGTTCAGTGAAAAGTACACTAAGATCTCTATCCAATTTCCAAGAGTAGCATTGATCAGAATTTTGAATAAAGATTGTAGATCAACATGAGTATTTATCATTTAAGAGTACTTTAGATCCATCAGTAAATAATTTTTGAAATCCAAAGAAACTGCTGTTGATATAATCTTCTATTAATATTTTACTAGTACTCAGCATGGATTTTGAGTAAGTTAATGGTAAATTTGATTGTATAGGTAGTTTTATAATTTCCCATGGAGGTATATTACTAATGGAAGATTCTCTATATATAAAGTGGTCCAGGCCAAATTTATTACATAATTTGATAGCTCTATAATAATAACGTGGTTTATGTTGGTAATCCACATAACTTCAGTGACAGCTTCTTTGTAGGAATTAAAGTTTTGTTTCAAAATATGATTGCTTGGCAATGATAGTATTTTTATAAAGTATTTGATGCTGGCAAAATCTCTTTGAAACTCAAGTGGTAGCTAGCATACGTTTCACCATAAAGAGAGGTAATAAGAGAAGACCTCATTGCCCTTATACTAACTCTAATCCCAGTATCGATAATAACATCTACTTTCTTTTTTACAGAATGGCAAGCAGTCATATACTTCATATCCATATTGTATCTTACTGATGATATATGCCTTAAGAAATATAAGTAGTGACTTTCAATCAGCTCCACAGAATAATTTACTGAAAGATTTAAGTATATTCAGGCATTTTTGGCAGTTTAAGACAAGGTAATTTATATGATATTTCCAGGATACGTGAAAAGCATCAAAGAGACCTAAGAACTTATTTTCTTTAACATCGTTTGTTCTTTGGTTATTAATTGATATAGATGGTGTTCTGAATATTCTTTTATTTGTAAAATGCATTAGTTTACTTTTCTCAATATTAATTGTAGTTCCCATGTATCACAAAAGTCTTTTATTTTATTAACTGCCCTCTGAAGATTTATTTCAGCTTCTTGTAGGGTATTCCCACTGATATATATTGCCTGATCATCTGCAAAACAAGATATATTGCAATTTACTAGTTGAGGCATGTTATTATTGAAAATTGTATATAGAATGGGTGACAATACTGAACCTTGTGGTATTCCTCTAACAAAATTAAAGCTATCAGATAAGAATTCCCCAATGGAAATTTTAAATGAGCGGTTTAGAGATAATTGACTAAAATAGCTAATAATCTTCCTGATATACCAGATTCTGCAAGTTTGTACATTAAAGCCTCATGTGGCACCAGATCAAATGGTTTTTTGATATCAAGAAATAGTGTAATAATATGTTTTTGTTTTAGGTTTATCCTAATAAAAATTTTTAATTTCAGTAGTTGGTCAATTGAGCTATGTTTCTTACGAAAACCACATTGGAAGGGTTTTATTATATTATCTTCATGATACCAATAAAGTTTATTATAAAGCATTTTCCCAAAATAGAGAGTAAAGAGATTAGTCTATATAAACCTGAATTTGCAGGATCTTGATCAGGTTTTTTTTATGTGTATCAATAATGTTTCTTCTTTCCATGAGGATGGAATTTGCCTTGCAACCAGCAAGCAATAAGTATTTTTAAGATTTTTTTTTTATATTCCAGTGGCAGGTTTATTAGAAAAGATTTATGGATTAAGTCTGATCCTTTTTCTGAAGTACTGATAAAACTATCTATATATTCTTCCCAAGTAAATTCTTTGTTATAGTCTTCTAATAAGTTTTTTATAGCATCATTGATCAATTTATTTTCCCGTTCATTTAAAATAACTGGATCTGCATTTGTAAGATCTGGAAAATTTTGGCCAAAAATATTTGCTTTTTCTCTGTAAGGTGCCTCTGAATTTTGAAAAAATAGAACCAAATATCTTGAATTGGAGTTCTAAAGTTTATATTAGAAATAAATTTTTGTAGATATATTTTTTTTTGCTCTTCTAATTGTCCTTTACATAACATAACATAATTTCACGGATCACAAAAGCCACAAGGGCCTATCAAAGGTCATCCGCCTCCGTCAAAACCCACCCACAAAAAGCACCATCACCAGGGGAAGACAAAATCAAAGTCCCCCACAATATAATAAAGCTTTTTGTTTATTAAAGGCTATGGTGTTCTGTAATGTAAAATATCTTTCATTGATACGTGAAAGAAAGATGAAAGAAAGTAGAATGAAAGGTGTTGTGACAGGTGTGCTTCCAAGAATGGATGTTGGGGTAGAATGGATGTCTCGTGCAATTGGGCTGAATGATTATGTGAGGAGGATGTGTGAGATGGAAGGTGTCATGTTTGTGCATGTGTGGGATAGGTTTGTTGGAATGAAAGAAATGTATGCGATGGATGGACTGCATTTGAGTAGGAGGGGGGTAGATGTGTTGTGGGAGGAGTATGATTGTGTTATTAGGTCTTTGCGGGCGGGAAACTAGATACTAATAGTGGTCAGGGAATTATGAGAGGACATTATAGTACTGAAAGTAGAATGGACTTGGCAGATAACAGAAATAGGTTCCAAGGCGATAGAGGTGAAGTCATTCAAGTTTCAAGAGGTGCTTCAGGGATAGGGGGGTTAAATTGTTTCTATACAAATGCTCATAGTCTTAGAAACAAGAAGGATGAGCTATTTAGTTATATTAGCAATAAAGATATAGATATATTATGCGTTACTGAATTATGGGTTAATGAAATAGAATTTAGTGACACTATAAGTGAATTTGATTTACAGGGCTATAATATGTACATTAGTCAAAGGAAAGGTAGGATTGGTGGAGGAATAATTATCTATATAAAAAACAACATTGTTTCAAGTTTAAATACTTCAATAAAGCAGGATGGAGTTGAGTCACTTTGGCTAGATATTAGGTTCAGTAAAAATAGAATGGTGCATTTGGGAGCTTTTTACAGGTCACCTGGGCAGACTGATGATATGGATGAAGTAATGATAAGGGAAATAAGTAAGGGATGTGAAACAGATGCAGTTATTATTGGGGACTTCAACTTAAACTCTGTGGACTGGGAAAATATGATAGGTAGGGATAGAACAAGTGGCAGGTTCATAGAATGCTTTGAGGATAATTTTTTTTAATCAATTTGTTAATGAGCCAACGAGGGGGACAATATATTAGATTTAGTACTTTCTAACAGTGATTATTTAGTTCAAGAATTGACTGTTGGGGAAAAGCATTGGGAAATAGTGACCATCAGATAATTTGTTTTAATTTGGGAATTGAGAAGGGTAAAATAACCGAGAATGCTGAAAAAGTTCCAAATTTTCTTAAGGGAAATTTTGTAAAACTTCGAAGCTTGCTAAATTTGGTAGACTGGGATGTAGAATTCAGAGGTAAAAATGCTTATGGGATGTGGGATACTTTCAAGCATATAATAAATGTAGTCCAAGAACAATGTATCCCAATGAAGGTCATTAGGAACAAAAGTAGGAAACCCTTATGGTGGAATCAGGAAATAGATAGAAAAATTTCAGAGAAGAAAAGGGCATACAAAAAATTACAGGTACAAAATAATATTCAAAATTTAAAGTGATTATAGAATGGCTAGGAATGAGTTAAATAAGATTATAAAGAAGAACAAAAGGGTGTCAGAAATTAAATTAGCTCAGGATAGCAACAAAGATCCTAGAAAGTTCTTTAGTTACTATAAAATTAATAACAAGTCTGGCAGAGTTAAAATAGGACCTATCAAATATGAAGGGGTTGTGAGAGAAACTGATGAGGAAATAGTTGAGGTACTAAATGATCATTTGGCATCAGTATTTACAAAGGAGAAACTAAATAGTCTTATGTAACATAAGAACATAAGAAAAGAAGGAGACTGCAAAAGACCATTCATGGCCTACACTTGGCAGCTCCTGTTCCATTCAACACACAAAAGATTTCTTACCAGAGAAAAGTCATCAACATTGTCACCCTTAACAGGAGTTCGTCAGATCTAATCTACAATATACATAAAATGCATCCAGAGGATTATGTCCATTCATGCAACCGCAAAATATAATCTTCCCACTCCTTAGAAAAATATATACATATGTACATAAAAAAAAGTCAGTCCCATCTAGCAGCTTCATCCATATATTTATCTAATCTATTCTTAAAACTACCCAGAGAGGAGGCTTCTATCACATGCCTAGTGAGCCTATTCCATTCATCTACCACATGATTTGTAAACCAATTCCTCCCAATCTCCTTCCTAAACCTATACTTATCAAGCTTAAACCCATTGCTACGTGTCCTGTCATGTTCACTAAGTATAAGAACCTTACCCAGATCCCCTTTATTATATCCTTTTACCCATTTGAAGACTTCAATCAATTCCCCTCTGACTCTTCTCCATTCCAATGTATGTAGATTTAGTTTTCTGAGCCTTTCACCATAGGGTAAGTTCCTTAGCCCACCAATCATCTTTGTCATCCTTCTCTGCACAGACTCAAGCAAATCAATATCCTTCCTATAATATGGTGACCAAAATTGTACTGCATAGTCTAGATGAGGCCTAACTAGCGCCAGATAGAGTTTTAGAATGACTTCAGCACTCTTATTGCTTACACTCCTCCTAATGAATCCCAATATCCTATTAGCTTTATTCTTAGCATTTAGACATTGCTTTCTAGGACGAAGGTCTGAACTTACCAAAATACCCAAGTCTCTCTCACAATCAGTCCTCCCTAAAATTCTGCCATTTAATTTATAACTATTCAATGGATTATTTCTACCTATACTAAGTACACTACATTTGTCTATGTTAAACTTCATTTGCCATTTCTCGGCCCAATTGGACAGAATGGTCAATTCCTCCTGCATTACAACAGCATCAGAATCAGCCCTAATGGCCCTACCTAGCTTAGTATCATCAGCAAATTTACTCAGGTCACTACTTATACCTATGTCAAGATCATTAATATAAATTAAGAATAGCAAGGGACCCAAAACAGATCCTTGAGGAACTCCACTGCTAACACACCCCCACTCAGATTTAACTCTATCTATACTAACTCTTTGCTGTCTGTCACCAAGCCATGACTGAATCCACCTAAATATACTGCCATCGATCCCGTGTGCTTTAACTTTGCTCAGAAGTCGTAAGTGTGGCACTCGATCAAAAGCCTTACTAAAGTCCAAGTATAAAATATCATACTCATGGGTCAGGGAAAGAGGTGTTTACTACCATTAGTGTGGATTGGAGGAAGATAAAAGGATAATAGGTGAGTTAGATACTACCAAGGCCTCCGGCCCAGATAATATTCATTCTAGGATACTTAAAAAAGGGGTAGAAAGTATCTCAATAGCTCTCGAGAAGTTGTATACTAGGTCACTGGAATATGGAGAAATACCCTATGATATAAAGAGAGCGAATGTAGTCCCCATTTTCAAGAAGGGTAGTAAAGAGGACCCAAATAACTTTAGACCGGTTACCCTAACTCCTGTAGTCTGTAAAATTCTTGAGAAAATAGTTAAAAAAGGGATTTGCCAACATCTAGAGAGGGAGGGGTTAATCAGCGATGCTCAGCATGGGTTTAGATCAGGTAGATCATGTTTGACTAACTTACTAGACTTTCTGGAGTTTGTAACAGATCAAGTAGATAAGGGAGAGAATATAGATATAATTTACTTAGATTTTAGTAAAGCATTTGATAAGGTACCACATAGGAGACTAGTTCATAAATTAAAAATGATTGGGATATGTGGGGGTGTTTCAAATTGGATAGCTGAGTGGCTGAAAGACAGGAAGCAAAGGGTAGTGCTAAATGGTGTGAAGTCAGAGTGGAGGGGTTATCAGTAGGGTTCCTCAGGGATCACTTCTCGGTCCATTATTATTTGTCATCTATATAAACGATCTTGGGGAGGCAGTAAAATAAAGTGTCGATTTTTGCTGATGATACCAAATTAGCAGCTGTAGTTAAAGATATTGATGATAATTTTAAAGTGCAGGGGGATTTAAATAAATTGTTATCCTGGGCACATACGTGGCAAATGACTTTCAACCTTGATAAGTGCAAAGTTATTAACATGGGAAAAGATAATAGAGAATTTAACTATGAAATGGATGGGCAATGGCTGAGCTCAGTAGAGGATGAGAAAGATCTAGGAGTAGTAATAGATAAGTCATTAAGGTTTTCTAAGCAGTGTATTGAAGCAAGAAATAGGGCAAATAGAGTGCTGGGTTTTATTAAGAGAAATGTCAGTTACAAAAGTAAGGAGGTTATTCTTAAACACTATAACTCCTATGTTAGGCCACATCTAGCACACAGGATCGATGGCAGTATATTTAGGTGGATTCAGTCATGGCTTGGTGACAGACAGCAAAGAGTTAGTATAGATGGAGTTAAATCTGAGTGGGGGTGTGTTAGCAGTGGAGTTCCTCAAGGATCTGTTTTGGGTCCCTTGCTATTCTTAATTTATATTAATGATCTTGACATAGGTATAAGTAGTGACCTGAGTAAATTTGCTGATGATACTAAGCTAGGTAGGGCCATTAGGGCTGATTCTGATGCTGTTGTAATGCAGGAGGAATTGACCATTCTGTCCAATTGGGCCGAGAAATGGCAAATGAAGTTTAACATAGACAAATGCAGTGTACTTAGTATAGGTAGAAATAATCCATTGAATAGTTATAAATTAAATGGCAGAATTTTAGGGAGGACTGATTGTGAGAGAGACTTGGGTATTTTGGTAAGTTCAGACCTTCGTCCTAGAAAGCAATGTCTAAATGCTAAGAATAAAGCTAATAGGATATTGGGATTCATTAGGAGGAGTGTAAGCAATAAGAGTGCTGAAGTCATTCTAAAACTCTATCTGGCGCTAGTTAGGCCTCATCTAGACTATGCAGTACAATTTTGGTCACCATATTATAGGAAGGATATTGATTTGCTTGAGTCTGTGCAGAGAAGGATGACAAAGATGATTGGTGGGCTAAGTAAGAACTTACCCTATGGTGAAAGGCTCAGAAAACTAAATCTACATACATTGGAAAGGAGAAGGGTCAGAGGGGAATTGATTGAAGTCTTCAAATGGGTAAAAGGATATAATAAAGGGGATCTGGGTAAAGTTCTTATACTTAGTGAACATGACAGGACACGTAGCAATGGGTTTAAGCTTGATAAGTATAGGTTTAGGAAGGAGATTGGGAGGAATTGGTTTACAAATCGTGTGGTAGATGAATGGAATAGGCTCACTAGGCATGTGATAGAAGCCTCCTCTCTGGGTAGTTTTAAGAATAGATTAGATAAATATATGGATGAAGCTGCTAGATGGGACTGACTTTTTTTTATGTACATATGTATATATTTTTCTAAGGAGTGGGAAGATTATATTTTGCGGTTGCATGAATGGACATAATCCTCTGGATGCATTTTATGTATATTGTAGATTAGATCTGACGAACTCCTGTTAAGGGTGACAATGTTGATGACTTTTCTCTGGTAAGAAATCTTTTGTGTGTTGAATGGAACAGGAGCTGCCAAGTGCAGGCCATGAATGGTCTTTTGCAGTCTCCTTCTTTTCTTATGTTCTTATCTAGAGTACTGTATACAGGCATGGTCCCCACATTTTAGACACGATATTAACCTTCTTGAGTCAGTGCAACGGAGGGCAACAGAGATTATTCCTTCCCTGAGGCACCTTGAATATATAGATAGACTGAGGGTATCAAATATGTTCTCGTTCGAAAGGAGGTGTGTGAGAGGGATATGATTGAGCTCTTTAAAAAATTTTCCGGGATAGATAAATTGGATGTTAGCAAGTGTTTTGAGTTAGATGATGGAAATCGGACTAGAGGTCACCACTTGAAAATTAAAAAGCAAGGCTGTAGGTTGGATTTAAGAAAATATTTTTTCACCAATAGAGTGGTAGACTTCTGGAACAAATTGCCGTAGAGGGTAGTAGGTAGTCCAAATCTAAATGTATTTAAGAGTAGGTTGGATGAGTTTATGGGAAGGGAAGGTTGTGATGGTTCCTAAGTTTTGTATATATTAATATTGTTTGTATATATCCATAGCTGCATGATTTAGTTATTGACAAGCCTTGATTGGTGATACCCTTTATTTCTGGATGCAATCCTCTGGATGTAGTTTTCCTGGGAGTTTGGGTGCCTTAAAAAAGAGGCCGTTTGACTCAGATGACCTATGATGAGCCCTTGTGGCTTTTGTCATCTGTTATATTATATTGTGGGGGACTTTGATTTTGTCTGTCCCTGGTGATGGTGCTTTTTGTGGGTGGGTTTTGACGGAGGCGGATGACCTTTGATAGGCCCTTGTGGCTTTTGTCATCCGTGTAATTATGTTATGTAATTACGCTTAGCTTTCTGTCTCAGTGCCACCTGCTTGCTGCATTCCTCTGTCCACCATGGTTTGTTATACTTAGTGCTTAGTTTGAAAGTTATTTTGCTGGCATCTATTATATTTCCTGTTATTTCATTTAATTCTTCAACTGGATTTTGGGATACATCTGCTTGTATTAGAGCAAGATTAGTTGTCCAGGGCAAGATTAGTTGTCCAATCTGACTATTTGTTATCTTTTATCTTCCAATTTGGTCTTTTTCTTGTTTTGGATATAATTATTTGTTCAGATATGGAGATAAGGATCAGGGTATGATCTGAGCCAAGATCTCTACCCAAGTTAATTTCAGTTTTGTCTGAAAGAGCTGCAGATACTATAGTGAGATCAATAGTTGAATAAGAGTCATTTTTTAAGTCATATCTTGTTTTGAGACCAAGAGGAGTAGCTAGTTAGATCTGATTGGATGATATAGTTATTGAAGGAGATTGTTTGTTGCAGGGATTCATGTAAAAGATGATTATCCCATGTTGGGTGTCTTTGATTTAAGTTACCACAAATAATTAATTTGTTACCCAGTTGAGAGAGATAGAATGCTAATTCTTGATCAATAAAGTTGTTTGAAGGAGATTGTATAAATTGAATACATCAATAGCATTCTTTTTTAGATAAATTCTGGTAGCTTGAGCTTCCAAGATTGTTAATATAGTTATTTAGTTTTATAATTTTATAGTTTATATCTTTGCAAATTAAAGTCATTATACCAGCCGTCCCATTAAATTTACTCCCAAAATGTGAAACATATTGGAACATGGATGAAATAGTTTATGTCCCATCATTCGAGCCACCAATCTACATATTTACCAGAAAAAAAGCTGAATTTTCAGAGCCTACCATATAAGAACATAAGAAAAGAAGGAGACTGCAAAAGACCATTCATGGCCTACACTTGGCAGCTCCTGTTCCAGTCAACACACAAAAGATTTCTTACCAGAGAAAAGTCATCAACATTGTCACCCTTTACAGGAGTTCGTCAGATCTAATCTACAATATACATAAAATGCATCCAGAGGATTATGTCCATTCATGCAACCGCAAAATATAATCTCCCCACTCCTTAGAAAAATATATACATATGTACATAAAAAAAAAGTCAGTCCCATCTAGCAGCTTCATCCATATATTTATCTAATCTATTCTTAAAACTACCCAGAGAGGAGGCTTCTATCACATGTCTAGTGAGCCTATTCCATTCATCTACCACACGATTTGTAAACCATATATGCTCTAACTGGTTATCTTTTCATGAAGGACTAACTTATTTAAGGGATTTCTTCAAATTTAATAATTACCCTGATTTCATCTTCGATCAGTTAGTATCCAAATTTCTCTCCAAAATATATTATCTTCAATCCTTTCTTACTGCTGTTTTAAGCATTTGACACCCGAGTTTAGCAAACTCCTTCATTCTACCCTCAACAATCATTTCCCCCAATGCCAATTCATTTGTTTAAATTCCAACCTTTTATCATTGCTTCCTTTTTACTCCATAAGGAGCCAATCCCTTTGGGCTTGTGATCCTGTATAATTTACAATTATACATGTACAACCTGCCACAGTCGTTTGTAGGCCAAATTGGCTTACAACTCATATGCAGGATCGCAAAGCACTTGGGTTTGTCTCATCGGACTGGTATTCCCAATTTCTAAACCTGAAGCCTCTTCCATCAGGCAACATAACATAACATATAACATAACATAACATAATTACTCGGATGACAAAAGCCACAAGGGCCTATCAAAGGTCATCCGCCTCCGTCAAAACCCACCCACAAAAAGCACCATCACCAGGGGAAGACAAAATCAAAGTCCCCCACAATATAATATAACGGATGACAAAAGCCACAAGGGCTCATCATAGGTCATCCGAGTCAAGCGGCCTCTTTTTCAAGGCACCCAAACTCCCAGGAAAACTACATCCAGAGGATTGCATCCAGAAACAAGGGTATCACCAATCAAGGCTTGTCAAGAACTAAATCATGCAGCTATAGATATATACAAACAATATTAATATATACAAAACTTAGGAACCATCACAACCTTCCCTTCCCATAAACTCATCCAACCTACTCTTAAATACATTTAGATTTGGACTACCTACTACCCTCTGCGGCAATTTGTTCCAGAAGTCTACCACTCTATTGGTGAAAAAATATTTTCTTAAATCCAACCTACACCCTTGCTTTTTAATTTTCAAGTGGTGACCTCTAGTCCGATTTCCATCATCTAACTCAAAAAACTTGCTAACATCCAATTTATCTATCCCGGAAAAAATTTTAAAAAGCTCAATCATATCCCCTCTCACACACCTCCTTTCGAACGAGAACATATTTAATACCCTCAGTCTATCTTCATATTCAAGGTGCCTCAGGGAAGGAATAATCTTTGTTGCCCTCCGTTGCACTGACTCAAGAAGGTTAATATCGTGTCTAAAATGTGGGGACCATGCCTGTATACAGTACTCTAGATGTGGCCTAACATAAGAGTTATAGAGTTTAAGAATAACCTCCTTACTTTTGTAACTGACATTTCTCTTAATAAAACCCAGCACTCTATTTGCCCTATTTCTTGCTTCAATACACTGCTTAGAAAACCTTAATGACTTATCTATTACTACTCCTAGATCTTTCTCATCCTCTACTGAGCTCAGCCAATGCCCATCCATTTCATAGTTAAATTCTCTATTATCTTTTCCCATGTTAATAACTTTGCACTTATCAAGGTTGAAAGTCATTTGCCACTTATGTGCCCAGGATAACAATTTATTTAAGTCCCCCTGCACTTTAAAATTATCATCAATATCTTTAACTACAGCTGCTAATTTGGTATCATCCGCAAAAATTGACACTTTATTATTAACTGCCTCCCCAAGATCGTTTATATAGATGACAAATAATAATGGACCGAGAACTGATCCCTGAGGAACCCCACTGATAACATCCCTCCACTCTGACTTTACACCATTTAGCACTACCCTTTGTTTCCTGTCTTTCAGCCACTCAGCTATCCAATTTGAAACACCCCCACATATCCCAATCATTTTTAATTTATGAACTAGTCTCCTGTGTGGTACCTTATCAAATGCTTTACTAAAATCTAAGTAAATTATATCTACATTCTCTCCCTTATCTACTTGATCTGTTACAAACTCCAGAAAGTCTAGTAAGTTAGTCAAACATGATCTACCTGATCTAAACCCATGCTGAGCATTGCTGATTAACCCCTCCCTCTCTAGATGTTGGCAAATCCCTTTTTTAACTATTTTCTCAAGAATTTTACAGACTACAGGAGTTAGGCTAACCGGTCTAAAGTTATTTGGATCCTCTTTACTACCCTTCTTGAAAATGGGGACTACATTCGCTCTCTTCCAATCATCGGGTATTTCTCCATATTCCAATGACCTAGTATATAACTTGTCCAGAGCTATTGAGATACTTTCTACCCCTTCTTTAAGTATCCTAGAATGAATATTATCAGAGCCGGAGGCCTTGGTAGTATCTAAATCACCTATTAGTCCTTTTATCATCCTCCGATCCACACAAATGTTAGTAAACACCTCTTTTCCTGACCTATGGGTACTATACATAGGACTATTTAGTTTCTCTTTTGTAAATACTGATGCAAAATGACCATTTAGTACCTCAACTATTTCCTCATCAGTTTCTCTCACAAACCCTTCATATTTGATAGGTCCTATTTTAACTCTGCCACACTTGTTATTAATTTTATAGTAACTAAAGAACTTTCTAGGATCTTTGTTGCTATCCTGAGCTAATTTAATTTCTGACACCCTTTTGTTCTTCTTTATAATCTTATTTAACTCATTCCTAGCCATTCTATAATCACTTAAATTTTGAATATTATTTTCTACCTGTAATTTTTTATATGCCCTTTTCTTCTCTGAAATTTTTCTAGCTATCTCCTGATTCCACCATAATGGTTTCCTACTTTTGTTCCTAATGGCCTTCATTGGGATACATTGTTCTTGGACTACATTTATTATATGCTTGAAAGTATCCCACATCCCATAAGCATTTTTACCTCTGAATTCTATATCCCAGTCTACCAAATTTAGCAAGCTTCGAAGTTTTACATAATCTCCCTTATGAAAATTTGGAACTTTTTCAGCATTCTCAGTTATTTTACCCTTCTCAATTCCCAAGTTAAAACAAACTATCTGATGGTCACTATTTCCCAATGCTTCCCCAACAGTCAATTCTTGAACTAAATGATCACTGTTAGAAAGTACTAAATCTAATATATTGTCCCGCCTCGTTGGCTCATTAACAAATTGATTCAAAAAAATATCCTCAAAGCATTCTATGAACCTGCCACTTGTTCTATCCCTACCTATCATATTTTCCCAGTCCACAGAGTTTAAGTTGAAGTCCCCAATAATAACTGCATCTGTTTCACATCCCTTACTTATTTCCCTTATCATTAGTTCATCTATATCATCAGTCTGCCCAGGTGGCCTGTAAAAAGCTCCCAAATGCACCATTCTATTTTTACTGAACCTAATATCTATCCAAAGTGACTCAACTCCATCCTGCTTTATTGAAGTATTTAAACTTGAAACAATGTTGTTTTTTATATAGATAATTATTCCTCCACCAATCCTACCTGTCCTTTGACTAATGTACATATTATAGCCCTGAAAATCAAATTCACTTATAGTGTCACTAAATTCTATTTCATTAACCCATGATTCAGTAACGCATAATATATCTATATCCTCATTGCTAATATAACTAAATAGCTCATCGTTCTTGTTTCTAAGACTACGAGCATTTGTATAGAAACAATTTAACCCCCCTATCCCTGAAGCACCTCTTGAAACTTGAATGACCTCACCTCTATCGCCTTGGAACCTATTTCTGTTATCTGCCAAGTCCATTCTACTTTCAGTACTATAATGTCCTCTCATAATTCCCTGACCACTATTAGTATCTAGTTTCCCGCCCGCAAAGACCTAATAACACGATCATACTCCTCCCACAACACATCTACCCCCCTCCTACTCAAATGCAGTCCATCCATCGCATACATTTCTTTCATTCCAACAAACCTATCCCACACATGCACAAACATGACACCTTCCATCTCACACATCCTCCTCACATAATTATTCAGCCCAATTGCACGAGACATCCATTCTACCCCAACATCCATTCTTGGAAGCACACCTGTCACAACACCTTTCATTCTACTTTCTTTCACCTTTTCAATCAACCTCTTGTACCTCTCACGTAACTCACATGCACCCACTTTCTTCACATCATTCACTCCTACATGTGTAATCACAACAGCATCCCTTGCACAGCCAGACACCAGTTCCTCATACCTATCAGACAGATCTCTCACTCAAAAAACCCATATTTTTCAACATTCAGAGGATCACCATCATCCTCTTAATTCTAATTCATTTACTATATTATGTTCAGCCTTAACTTCTCTCGATTTAAAAATCTTAGTCACTGTACATCAATAAAATAAATCCAAACCTAAATAATTACTCCTACTCAATTAAACTATTCAGGGCTGTATTGAGGATGTGGGTGGACCAGGGCCATTGTTAGCTGTAGGGCAGCGGCGGATCAAAGATTATTTCAGGAGGGTGGGGGGCAATAGGGGCCCTATTGCATACAGCACAGATTAGTAACCTAAATCCTAATATATAAATAGGTCACTTTTACTTAGGAAATAGTGAACAGGGACTATGCTTCCAATGCTATAATATGCAATGCATACACACAAAATGAAATGAACACAAGTTGTTCTTATCAAATTTATTTACACACAGAAATTCAGTTACAATTATTTAATTTTTCATGAAAAATTATAGTATAACTAACAAGTAAACATAGTTCAAATCAGAGAATGGATCAAGTTATAACCATTACAGTCCAGACACTTTTCTCGACTTTTATGTTTCAAAGTCGCTGATGATGTCACTGAAGTCAATTCACGCAGTATATCAGACTCGATGCTCATGATATTTTTGGTGGGTGGGAGGCCCAAGGGCACACCCGTTAATCAGGATCTGAAATTATTCCAACACTGCAATACATTAACTAACCAACCGAACAAATATCGTTAGTAGTTTTTATATCTTTAGTTAGTTGATTTCACTCCTCGTACGATTAAGGCTAGTGCCTCTGTTGGATTCATTCACATTTGTTTTCGATTTTTTTTTTTTTTTTTTGGGGGGGGGGTTATGTTTAGAATATAATATAGTCGGTTTTGTTATTGTTTACCTCAGTTACCTTTAATTTTTGATATTCAAGTTAGTTTATGTTATAACTTCACTTCTTTCTATTATTTTTCAAAATTACACTGAATAGTACCAATTAATTTTATATATTGTTATTTGTGTTTTACCTTAATCTCAATAATTGTCAATTTTATTATTTTAACTTGTCCTCATCCACTTTTTTAGACATTATATAATGCAAGCTTGTAAGTGTTTAACCGTTATCGTTAATATTCCTTCCCCTTCTCATTTATCGATACAGTCGCTGAAGGTCCAAAAATGTCCGGTCAATAAATGATTAGTGTAATGGCTTGGATTCATCTTTTCATTTTCCTGTGGGTTAATTTTCATATTATTGCTTTCCTCACGTGCCACTTTGTGAGTTTTTATTATTATTATTATTATTATTATTATTATTATTATTATTATTATTATTATTATTATTAATATTATTATTATTATTATTATTATATATATATATATATATATATATATATATATATATATATATATATATATAGTACAAGAAGAGAAATGTGACGTGAATAAGCAACGAGACAAGAAACAGGAGGGTTTTTTAGAGGTTAGAGAAAGGGACATTAGAAGAAGACTAGAATCAAAGAGAGCAGAGGGCGGCACAATGAAGGCAATCCTTTACCGAGAAGACAGAGATAATGCCAGGGGGAAAAGGTTTGAAATTCCTGGCTGGGACTCGAACCTGGGTCTGCTGATTGTCGGTCAGATGCTCTACCGCTAAGCTACCAGGCACAGTGATTCTACTTCCCCCAAAGCGTTACCCCATCAAACTCAGTATCTCTCTAAGCTAGGAACCTCCAAAGAAATTTTATACCATATCTTCTTACCCGCTCACAATTTAAAGGCTCATCTCCCATGTCACATGCAAAGAAGAGCAAATGCAAGTTCTGCGGGTGATAACAACCACCACAGGGCTTTCGCCATATCTATGTTCTGCCTTTCAAAACAATTTTAAAGACAGAAAGAAAGGTGCAGAACCTTGCATTGTAGACTATATAACAATACAGTACAAGAAGAGAAATTGGAAGCGAATGAGCAATGAGTCAAGAAACAGGAGTTTTTTTAGAGGGCGCGGGGATATGCCAACCTGGCTACCGTGCTGACGGGACTCAGCAGCCCGTCCGACCCCAGCTTAGCCTCTCTTCCTTCCTTCAGATAGCCTGTATTTCTCCATTACTTTGTCGCTTTCCATACAACCTCTCCCACAACTTTCTCTGGTCAGCCTCTAATTTCACATGGTAGATGCTGACCTTCTTCTCAGCCAACCGTCCCGGATCGGAGCTGAGGGAGGAGGAGACAACGTTCTCTAACCATTGAGCTCCGGTTCGGGATGGGTTTTTTTTAACAACCTGCTTTATCCCCACCCATACCTTCCTCACATCCCTTTTCCTTTCCTCTTCACACTCAGTTTTTCGCCGTGTGTAAGGTGGAGCCGCCATGCCGATGGACTGCCAGGCCACCAGTCGGGAGGGGTGGTCCTGAATGGCGGCACCTGGCTCTGCCAGGCCTATAAGCACCTCTTGCACTGTGGGCTACTGCAAGAGGTGATGAGCGATTGCATCCCGTAGTAAATACAGGGTCACCATGCCCATGAATGAACACGAAAAAAACAACAAATCTCTTCTCATTCCCCCTTGTAAAGCGACGGAGCCACCCTCGGGCAGCTCCAAAGAGAAAATGGAGGTTGTCCCCCCCCCCTGTGCTTGACAAGGGGACCCTCCATATTTCTTTAAGCAGAGAGGAGGCTTACTCCTCTCGTACGCCTATGGGTGTAGAGGACTCCCCCTCACCCCCTTCTCTGGAGGTGCCTTCAGGCACTTCACTGCTTCCAGTGGCAGTCCCTCCTTTTGTTTCCAAGGGGACTGCCAAAAAGCCGGCAGGCAGCCCATAGCCAACCGCTCCCCATCAAAGCGGCTCGGTAGGGAAGCCAGGCCCCTTCGGTCGCTTCCCTCAAAAGACCTGCTGGCAAGAATATTAAACCTTTCCGGGGTCAAGACTGGTGACGCTGACAAGGGGACCTGCGATGACCTGGGAGGGGATGGCCAACTGGAGGCCCCTCCTGTGATATGCATGGTCCTTGAGGAAACCCAGCCTCAGACGGTAGAGCCTTCCATGGGGGGGAATCCGGGCTCAGCGCCAAGCACAGAACCCGAATCCGCCCCTATGCAAGGTCCTTCGGGGTTCCTAAAGCTGTCCCCTGAAAGGACCTTCGGCTCCTTCGCCCACGCCCCGAGGTGGAGCGAGTGGCTCGGAGACGGTGGTTCCTCGAAAAGAGGGCCCCCCGCCTCCGAAGCCACAGCGACCGCCTAACGTTTCGAGGTGGAGGGAGGAAAAGACTCACATGGCGAGCCCAACCTCCCCCAATAAGTCCTCGAAGGCGACAGCGCTTTGTCCGGAAAACAGCGCCTGGGGTTCTGCCTCCGGGAAGCGTACGGCCATTTCCGTGAGGGTCTTCAATTCGAGGAGGGCCCCCGCGTCTCCTCCGAGCTAGGCCTAGAGGGCATATTCCTTCAATGGAATTGCCGTGGACTCCGGGCCAACTGGGAGTTGCTACCTAGGCTCGTCTCGTCCCGTTCCCCGTTAGCTATTTTTCTGCAGGAGACCATGCTAGGCGCGTGCCCCCTGCCCGCCCTCCAGGGGTATTAGGGTCTTGCGACCCCACCACCACGGGATGGCCGGGCTGGGGTATGCGCGGTTTACACCCGGCATGATGTCTCCGTTCTTCCGTTCTCTTTAGATACCACCTTACCGGCAGTGCCTGGGCAGCTGCACCTGGATAGGAGGTATACTATCATTTCGGCGTACATTCCACCGTCAGCTGACTTCGACAAGGAGGACTTCCGCCGCATCGTGGCACGGTTGCCGAGGCCCTTTCTCTTGCTTGGAGATCTGAACGGCAGCATCCTCTCTGGGGAGATTACTTAAAAAATCCCAGGGGACAAGTCCTTGCCGATCTGATCGAAGAGCTTGAGATGGGTGTCCTAAACGTGGATGAGTTTACGCATCACTCCGAGAACCGCTTCATTTTCTTGCCTCGACCTATCTTTGTTCTCTTCGGATGCATAGCCTGATTTTGATTGGGGGGTGGTCGATGACCTCCATGGTAGTGATCACTTTCTTAAACAAATATAATTTTGAGGGCAACTGCCGCCTGAGAGCCCACTTCGGTGGTGCTTGGCGCGGGCGCGATGGCCTGCATTTCAGGAAATAACTGAATTCTCTATCTCAGTCGAGAAGTTTAGGTCGGTAGATGAGGCCGTTGATTTCTTCTCCGGCAACCTCATCGCCACGAACCTGACTACTATTCCTAGAACTTTTCGCCGTTTTGCATGCCGAACACTCCCATGGTGGTCGGCCAAGTGTGAGACGTCCTCAAACAGAGGCGTTATGCCTACATGCGCTTTAAGCGCCCCCCGAACGATTTCACTGTTGGTGAATTTCGTCGGGCTAGGCATAGGTTCCGGTATATTTCGAAGCACGCCCGCCGCTCTTCTTGGAGGGCATACGTGTCTTCACTTAACGGAAAAGACCCCTTCAGCAGAGGTGTGGAAACGAGTCAAAACGATTCGGGGCAAGTTCTCGCAGGACCCCCCTCCCGTTCTCCAGGAGAATGGGACCACAATCTCGGACCCCGCGTCCGTGGCGGAATCCTTCGCGACCGCTTTTTCCGCAATCTCTAGCCGAGATGCTACTCCGCCAGCATTCAATGCACTTCGTCATGTCGCGCAAGGCCGCCGGCTAGACTTTACCTCCAGAGGCGGAGGCCCTTCATCGACCGGTTTACTGTGAGTGAGTTGCTCTCCGCTCTTGCTTCGAGCGCGGACACCGCCCATGGTGCGGACGATGTCCAGTGCGCCATGCTTCAACACCTGGGTGAGCGAGGCATGGCCTTTCTGTTAGATTTGTTGAACAGGATCTGGGTGGAGGGTCTTCTCCCAGATTCCTGGCGAATCGCTACTGTGCTCGCCTTTCGCAAGCCGGGGAGAGATCACTCTACTCCGACCGGTTTCCGCCCAATCTCTCTAACCTCTTGCGTGTGCAAGTTGATGGAGAAATTGGTAAATGTTAGATTAGCCTTTTTCCTGGACAGCAGAGGCCATCTGTCTTCTGCACAGTGCGGCTTCCACAAGTTCCACTCCACGTCGGATGCTCTGCTCCGACTGGAAAATGCCGTCTGCGAGGCCTTTTTTCGTCGATAGCACTACGCTACGGTGTTTTTCGATCTGAAGAAGGCCTATGATACCTCATGGCGATACGGTATCATGGAGACTCTCCACACGATGGGGGCGAGGGGACGCCTCCCAATGTTTATATCTGAATTTTTGCGAGATCGTCGATTCTGAGTACAGGTGGGGGGAGCCCTCTCCGGCCCAAAGGAGCAGGAAGAGGGTGTCCCGCAGGGAAGTGTCCTCAGTGTCATACTCTTTGCCTTGAGCATCAACGGCATCACCTCGGTGCTGCCGGAAGATTTTCTCGCTACGCTCAACGTGGACGACCTTTCGATCTCTTTTGGCTCGGCCCAGATGCCAACTCTGGAGCGTCGAATCCAACAGGCATTGAACCGCGTCTCTCGCTATGCCAGAGCGCAAAGGTTTCGGTTTTCCTTGGACATAACTAAGGTGGTTCACTTCTACCGCCATCCACGGATCCACCCCAAACCCAGAATTGTTTCTTAATGGGGTACGCCTGGAAGTGGTGGAATCGCCTCGTTTCCTTGGTCTTGTATTTGACCGACGCCTAACCTGGGAGGCTCATATTCGCAGCCTTAGGGTCTCTTGTACCCGCGCCATGGATATTCTCCGTTCCGTGACGTTCAGCGCTTGGGGCGCTGATAGGGCTACTGCCTTACTTTTTTATCGATCCTTTGTTCTTTCAAAGCTCGACTACGGATGCGAGTTTTATGCATCCGCAGCCAAGCATTTATTGCGGAAGGTGGACTCGATCCACCACACCGGACTTCGCCTTGCAACCGGTTGCTTCCGCACTTTCCCTATTGAAAGCCTGTTGATCGATGCTGGGGAGATGCCACTCGCTCTACGCCACGTGCAGTGCATTACTCGCCTGTACGCGCGAGCCCGGTGCCTCCCGCAGTCGCCAACAGTTCTCACTGCATCCGCAGCTGATCTCGACGGTGCCTATGCCGCCGAGCGACGCCAGTCATACCCTGAGCCCTTCGGGTTTAGGGCCAGGAAACTCCTTCGAGAGCTAGGTATATCTCTCAGGCCGGTAGCGCCCCTGGTTCTGCCCAGGACGCCACCCTGGAGGATACCACATTTAGCTAATTGTCGCCACGCCTATGCTCCAAAGCTTGTATAGCGCCGGGAGTATTGCGTTCGACCTTTTTGGAGCACACCTCGTTTCACGCTGGAACCGTGCCAGTGTATACGGACGGCTCCAAGTCCCAAGAGGGGGTCAGCTTCCACGCCCTATTCCCTCTGTTTTGAAGTCTGCGGGGCTCTACCAGGCGCTGCGTCTGTCTTCACGGCTGAGCTGGTGGCAATACACCACTCTGTACGGGAGATTACGCGACGTGCCCGGTTCGGAGACCGGATTGTGATCTATAGCGACTCACGAAGCGCCCAGAGTGCCCTCGGGGCATTGGAATCTCCGCATCCCCTGGTTCGCGATATCCGTGACGCCACGGTTTTGGCGAGCCGGTGAGATGTCGAGATTATCTGCTGGGTTCCTGATCATGTAGGAATTTAGGGGAAAAATTGCGCCGATAAGGGCGCCAAAGATTCCGCGAGGACTCTGCGACCGGACCAGCGTTTCGCTCTTCCCCACACCGACTACATGGCAGGAATAAGGCAGCTTTTCGGACTGCTTAGCAAAGAAGATGGGAGACGGTCTAATGGAACTTAAAGTTGCGTGTCATTGCGCCGCGACTGTTTCCATGGACCTATCCTCCAATCCTTCGGCGGCTTTAGGTCGCTTTCTGTCGTCTCCGAATCGGACACACTCGTGTGACGCATCGCTATCTGATGGAGCGCTCGCCTGCGTGGTCCCCCAGACTGTTCGGCACATTCTTGTCGAATGTCCAAGTCTGGGTGATCTTCTCGCACGTTACCTGTCGCGGTACCGGGATGGGTGGGGTCGCTACCTCCTGTACCCTGTGCTCTGGACGAGTGCGTGCACATTGACTGATTGACTTGTTGACCCTTGGGGGAGGCCTGCCTTCTCCCTATTATTTAAGCATGGATTCTTTTGTTTTGTTTTGTTTCCTTTTTGTTTTGTTTTTGTTTTGCTTTTGTTTTGTTTTTTTCCCTCATAGGTCGCACGCTCCTGCGCCGGGGGGACCTCCCCCAACGCAGAAGCTTGCTCGCTTCCCTCTCCCTTTTTTTTGGGGGGGGTCGTTTTTTTATCTTGAATTTTATTTTAAAGTAGCTTAGTCATAGGCAAGTTTTTAATAGGGTGACTAATGCCCAAGTAGGCAGTCGCCAGATGAGCCCTTAAAAAAAAAAATCATAATCTTTTCCGTAAGTTCTTTGGCTGTGGCGAGCTGTCAGACAGACATTTACACCAACAAGATCTCCTCATTTGAGCATTTCCATCAACGAGGAGAGATCCTTGGGTTGTCAGACAAGGATCTAGTTTCATATGTTCAGGAGGAAGAAAGAAATGAAATGGCAGTAAAACGAGAACAGAGAGAAGAGTAAATGAACAGAGATAAGTTGAAGAGAGAAGAGAAAAGAACTAATAGAACCTGAAAAAGAACGAAGAGAAGCTGAAGAAAGAGCAAGAATTCGTCAGCATGAGTGTGATTTTAACAGGAATCTTCATTTCACTCCCGGCCCAGGCTACTCTCGACTACTCCTCCCTCAAGTCCGAATTATTATCGGCAGTTAATATCAATCTCGATTACTATAGGTCAAAGTTCCGCCAGGCGAAAATAATCCCAGGCCAGATCTACCGTCAATTTGGATTCACTCTCCAGAGAACTTTCCAGTTTTGGTTGGACTCGGCTCAAGTCAACCGCGACTACGAGTCCCTAATTGATTTCGTTTTACAGGATCGGTTGATGGTTGCACTACCCTCTGAAATCCGCGCATTCGTGAAGGACAGACGTGTGTCTTCTTTCAAGGAATGCATAGAAGAAGCGGATGTGCACGCATTAAGCCACCATCTTTACGAGAAAGACTCCAAGAAGTCTCATCCCCACCCCTCAAAGGTAAAAATAACCTCTCCAACTTTCCCTCGAAGAATTGACCAAGTTTGTGAAGGTACCTGGTCCCTTGAAACCCAAGTACCATTACCCGCCAGAATCGAGGGATATTAATCCCCTCAAAAATACCCCCCCTTCACGTCGGATTACCCTCGTAGGCCCATAATTTGTTTTTCTTGCAGAGTTCCCCGGCTACGTGAGGACCCACTGTCCCCAAAACTCCCAATTTGTTCTGCTCCTAGTCATCAAATCCACAAAATAAGTGCTTCTCTCGCTCTCTCTCTCTCTCTCTCTCTCTCTCTCTCTCTCTCTCTCTCTCTCTCCCTTCCCTCTCTCTCTCTACAGCCTCAAAAACTCGGCGCTCGAGAGCACAGACATGGAAAAAGACTTGAGAGTCGTGATCACCAGCGACCTCAAGTTTTCCAAGCAGTGCATCGAGGCGGAGAAGAAAGCCCAGAGAATCTTGGGGTATATCAAGCGACAGTTTGGGTATCGGAACAGGGAAATCGTTCTCACTCTCTTTAATTCCCTGGTCCGACCTCACCTGGAGTACGCAGTCCAGTTTTGGAGTCCATCCCTTCGGAAGGACATCGCCCGACTGGAGCGAGTACAAGCCAGGGCGACCAAACTGATCCCCTCGATCAGGCACAAAAGTTACGAAGCCCGCCTAGAAGAACTAAACCTCTTCTCACTGGAAACCCGAAGACGGCGCGGTCAATTAATCGAGGTCTTCAAAATCCTCCGAGGTATTGACCACGTAGGCAACGGGGACATGTTCCAACTAAGCGAGGGCGTAACGAGAAACCACGGCTACAAAATTGAGCTGCCGCGTTATCACCGGGACAGATGCGGGAACTTCTTCAGTTACAGTATCTGCAACGAGTGGAACGCGCTTCCGCCAGAAATCGTGAACAGCGACTCTGTGGAGCAGTTCAAAAGGCGCCTGGATAAAGTCCTGGTTCGCTGACAGGCTCACGAGTCCCTGACTCGTAACAAGTACCCTCTCGTATGGACCGTAAGGTCTTCTAGGGTACTTCTTTTCCTTGTGACTCTCTCTCCCCCTTCCCTCTCTCTCTCTCTCTCTCCTCTCTCTCTCTCTCTCTCTCTCTCTCTCTCTCTCTCTCTCTCTCTCTCTCTCTCTCTCTCTCTCTCTCTCTCTCTCTCTCTCTCTCAGTTGCTCGTTAGCCTTTGTCTTGTTCGCAGGTGTTCAGTGTTGCGCGCTCGAATATAATTCTTAAAATTCTTTTTTGACATAATTTACTTATATTTAAAGCGATTTTTTCTTTTTTAAAATAGATTTGTTTCATTGTAACTACAATTAAATATTTTTTGTGTGTGTGTGCGAGTATATAAATAAATACATAATCGACACTATCCGGCCGGGGTTTTTTTTTGTTTTGTTTTTTTTGCCGTCATCTCCTAAGCTCATCTTCAATAGACTCCCAACTGTAAGTAATTTTTGAGTGTTAATAAATTATTTTATTTATCAATATTGTCTTCGAGTTATCCCTTTTTTCGTTAATTCTGTTCTTTCCTGTTGCTAACCGTCCTGTTACAGGCCGTTGACCAATCACAACAGAGCCTTTTTAATCCCTTAATCCGCCTCGTGTTTCTGCCAGCGCCATTTTGCTTCATCTTTCTCTCTAAGCGAGTAATTTCCTAAAAATATTTCGTTCTAAAATCATAATTTATTTAGTATATATTCCCTATTTGTTAGTGATTTTTCAGGAATAAAGATAAGTTTTAGATACTAATTTTTCTATAATACAAGATATATCTCTTCGATTTAGTGAATTATAGATTTCCTTTCGGTTGATATTTAACGGTTGATAGGCATTGGTTTTTAGCACGTCCTTTTTAAAATCGACCAGTCTGTAATAATAAATCTATTTTGCAATTAAAATTTGTAAGTAAGTGTACATATCATATTGTTTAGCAATTTTTTTAATATAAAGTGAAGTTCTAAATACCAATTTTATCTACCGTAGGATCAAGTGTTTAATTAACGTGTATTGAATCAAGCTTTAAACGGTGTGGTCAAGTATAAGTGTACACAAGTGAAAGTGAAGTAAAGCGAGGTTATTATAAAAAAAGAAGGATGCCCGGAGCCCTCAAATTAAAGCATTGTTGCTTTAAATGCAAGAATACACGTTGGATCATCGATTTTCAAGAACAATGCTTTGAGAATATCACGTCGAGAAGTGTATGCGAATTCTGCAAAATAAAAGAAAAATTTGATATCGAAAAGGCAAAATGGATGTCTGTAATAAGCTCTATGGAAAACCGCATCAATGCCCTCGAATTAAAGAACTGTGCTTGTCAAACAGAAGATGAAACCAGAATAGCTCGAGTAGATACTAAAATCGTGAAACTGGAACAAGAATTCGCAATTCTCACTAACAAAATTGATACATCAAACATAAAAGACGAGGACAATTTCATCCAAGTCAGAAATAAGCGCCCATTCAAACCAATCATTCAGAAAAAAGCAACAATCTCAACCAAAAATAGATATGATATATTGTCCTTCGAAGAAGAGGAAGAAACGTATTTAGCTGGTGACTCAATAATTCGGAATCAAATCGATCACTTTGGAAGTTGGAACATCAAAAAGCGCAAATTCCGATGCTATCCAGGAATAAAGATTGAGCAATTAACAGAACAATTAAACAACTTTGAGATGGAAAGCAAAGAGAGTCAAATCATAGCGAATGTTGGAAGCAACGATGTGTTCAACGGAAAAAACTATCAAGGTTCGGAAAGCATAATGAATGACTACAAGAAAATGATAAAAACAATCAAGACCAAAACGGATAATGCAATTGTTGTTGGGGTGCTACCAAGAATTTACGAGAGATACGAAAATCTAAGTCGAGCAATTGGGATAAATCATCGTCTAGAAGATCTTTGCAAGAAGGAGAATGTTAAATTTATTGACCCCTGGCTACTTTTCATCCACAACAAAGACTTATTTTCTCAGGATGGCATCCATCTCTCCACAAAAGGTAAAATGAAATATGGAGAATTGCTACAAACTAACCTACGAAATTTAATGAAAAATAAAGCACCAAGTCAAGAACCACAAGGAAACGATCGAAGCCCCAATTCAGAAGAAATCAGTTAAACACATTAAAAACTCTATTCTTTAACGCAAGATCAATTAGAAACAAATTTACGGAGTTCAGAGCGCTGGTATTGACCAAAAAGTACGACATCATAGGAATAACTGAGACATGGATACATACAGAGTCACGTGATATTATTTCAGAATTCCAGTTAAAAGGATACAAGTTATTTCATAAAGATAGATTACAGAGAGAAGGTGGAGGTGTTCTTTTATATGTACGCGAAGATTTGCACCCTGTAGAATGTAACACTGACTCTGTTTTTGAAATGGTAACGGTTAAAATAAACCAAAAAAAGAACCTATATGTTATTTTAGTTTATAGGAGTCCACATCAGCTCCGGGAGACAGATGACCAATTTTATGAATACTTAACGAACATTTGTAAAGACAAGTTATCAGTGATCATTGGAGATTTTAATTGTGCTAAAATAAACTGGCCTAACAAAACTGCAGACTCAGAAGGACAAAGATTGATTAATTTTATTGAGGATAATTTCCTAACTCAGTGGGTGAAAGAACCAACAAGAGATAAAAACATATTGGATTTAGTGTTAACATCAGACGATGAATTGATTTCAAATTTAAATGTTGGAGACAGAATAGGAAATAGTGATCATAACGCAGTATATTTTGAAATTAATATACCACGTGTCCTACAAAATGACACCACCGCTAAACTTAATTTCAAAAGGGCAAATTATGCTGAACTAAGAAAGAGTTTGAGCACTTTTAGGATAAATAATGAAGAAATAAACGTAGCATGGCATGAATTTAAAAACAATCTTCTCAACAAACAGTTTCAATTCATACCACTGGCTGTTATTAAAGATAAAAATGTTAATAAACCGAAATGGCTATCTCAAGAAATTATGAAACTCATTAGAAACAGAGATAAAACATATAAAAGGCTAAAATACAACCATAACATAGAGAACAGGAATCATTATCTGGAATTGAGAAGAAAAGTTAAAGCCGAGATTACAAGAGCAAAACGAAATGAAGAAATAAGAGCAGCTCAAAATTGCAAAAATAATCCTAAAGAGTTCTTTGCCTTAGTAAACAGCAGAAAACCCATAAAAAAACAATATTGGCCCAATAAGAGATAAGTAGAATAATTTGCAGTTCGATGATATTGGAATAGCAAACACTCTCAACGAATATTTTGTATCTGTTTTCACAAAAGAGTGTAACTCGTATGACTATACAGAAACACGTGAAATGGCTAATATTATACCACTCGAATCGGTTCGATGCAGTGTCGGCAACACAATGAAACTAATAGAGAAGATGAATAAATTTAAATCCCCGGGACCGGATAAAATATACCCAAGAGTTTTAAAAGAAGTCATAAATCAAGTAGCCGAACATCTTACGCAAATTTTCAATTTATCCCTATAGAGTGGAATTGTTCCTCAAGACTGGAAGATGGCAAATGTAACGCCAATATTTAAGAATGGAAGTAAAGAGACTGCCAGCAATTTTCGCCCTATAAGTTTAACTTCCGTAGTTGGGAAACTCCTTGAAACTCACATTTCCAATACAATTGTAGAGCATTTAGAAAAGAATAAACTCCTAAATGATTCTCAGCATGGCTTCAGGAGAAAGAGATCTTGCCTCACAAATTTACTAGAGTATTTTCACTATATAAATACCTTGTACGACAATAATAGATCGGTTGACATCTTGTATCTAGACTTCCGAAAGGCATTTGATAAAGTTCCGCATAAGAAGTTGATGTGTAAAGTAAGAGCCTTTGGAATAAAAGGCGAAATTGCAAAATGGATAGAAAATTGGCTTACGGATAGAAAACAGCGAGTAGTTATAAACGGACAAGCGTCAGAATGGGTTTCCGTTTGTAGTGGCGTCCCGCAAGGCTCTGTCCTTGGCCCGTTGCTATTCATTATGTACGTTAATGATATAGATGATGGCCTACTATCGAAAATTTCTAAGTTTGCTGATGATTGTAAATTAGGAAAAGGGATAATTACTGAACAGGACGTTCAAGAATTTCAAAATGATATTGATAAAATAGTAAGATGGACGGAAAAATGGGAATTGCCCTTAAATCTTGAAAAGTGCAAAATAATGCATATTGGTTATAATAATCCAAGGAGAGAATACAAACTGTTCGACAATGAGATCAAAGAAACTGAAAATGAAAAAGACCTAGGTGTCTACATTACAAATGATCTAAAGTTTTCACGGCAGTGCATCGAAGTCGAAAAGAAAGCGCAAAGGATTCTTGGATATATAAAACGCCAAATCACTTTCAAAAATAAGATTACAATTCTGAATATGTACAATGCACTAGTAAGGCCACAATTAGAATATTGTTCCCAAGCCTGGTCTCCTTACTTAAGAAAAGATATTGAGAAGTTAGAAAAAGTACAAGCCAGAGCCACGAAATTGATTCCAGAACTAAGGAATTATAATTATGAAACAAGATTAGAAAGATTAAATTTATTCAGCCTTGAAACAAGAAGATTGAGAGGTCAATTAATAGAAATGTTTAAAATACTAAAAGGAATAGAAAATGTCGACTCTAATATTTGGTTTCAGTTTAGCACATCTACTACGCGATCAAACGGAATGAAAATAAAACCCAAGAATTTTCGCACAAATATATGTGGGAACTCATTTGCGTATAAAATTGTGAACAAGTGGAATCAATTACCAGAGGATGTAGTGAAATGTAATACAGTAGAAAATTTTAAAAAGAAATTAGACAAAATTTTAAGAAATCTAACATAATATGTGACGTGACTAATAAGTTAAAATAAAATTTATATGCTAATTTTAAGATTTACAAAATATTAATTGTATTTATTATAAAATATATTTATTGTATGCAATCATAATAAAATGCTTTTTGACATGAATATGTTGTAAATATTCCTTATAGCTCAGAATCATTAACCAAAGACAATGAACGAGCTTATGTTCTAATATTGGACGAGAAACCCTAATCTAAGTTGAATGTATATATATATATATATATATATATATATATATTAGCATGTAAAATATTATATAGAATAAGTAAGTTATGAGAGAACAGCAAATTGACAAAAAAGAGTTAACTCTTGCATTTGTAGCACAAGTAGCATAATAAAAAGTTTGGATGTAGCAAATAAATACAAAAAAATAAGTACCTCCATTGAAATGGAACGAATGTTCTTTTGAGGTACTTACTATCCTTGTAACTCCTTGTAACTCTCTCTCTCTCTCTCTCTCTCTTCAAAGAATGTAGAGGGAGAGGTGACGCCCCCTTGTCGCGGGAAGAGAGCTTGTGTGTACCTTTGACTTTGCGAGCTATGTCAGCGGGGGTACCTCTTCTGGGTACCCCTGGTAGGGCTTCCCTTGTCGATTTGGTCGAAAACGAGATTCCAGACTAAGTGCGTCATTCCTTCCTTTTTTTTTACTCTATCCTTCTCTTTTTTTACTTTTATTCTATCTCTCCCACTTATACAAAAAGAAAAAAAACAAAAAAAAGCCTACTCCTATCATGTCCCTGTATCTCTTTTCTTCCTCTATCTACATATAAGGACCTGGCAGCTACCTCATGCGTCAGAAGAGAGGCTTTGGAACCTCTATAAACAACGCCAATCGACGCTCACTGGTTGCGAGAGACTAGGACTAGAGGTGTCCTAGGCGTTGGGGCACGATGAATGGGATGAGGGTAGTGCCCCGTTAACCCCTTCCCTGGCGCGTAATTATTGACCGTTCCCAGTGCCCGTTGACGGGTGCCTCTGGTAGCATCGGTCCGAGGTGACGGCCCTTTGTTCCCAGGTTGGTTGCCAGGCCAATAAAAAGCCTTGGGTCGAGTCTCTTGGTGGGGCGGGATATCCATTGAACGCTGCTCCGAGATCCTGGCCGTTGTGAAGGGAACTAGTAGGAGTTTAGTAAGGGGCGTGCTTCGTTGTTGTTCACCTGGTAACAAATCGATGGCCCCTTCGGGGACCGTCTGTGCTGCTTGGTTGGGAGCCACGGCACGCCGAGGCTTGACGACTCGGTCGGACGAACAGCAGCACATGGAGCGTGCCTTCTGAAAGATCCGAAACGTCTCCGATCGATAGGCGGGAGCGACTCACGCGGGGAGAACTCACCAACCCCCTTTTTTCTATTGATTGGTCACAAAGTTTTGAAAGAGAGAAAACGTTTAAAATGACAGGGAAAAAAGGTCCAGCTGCACTTAAATATACATGTGCGATATGCCAGAAGGATAAGTGGTGCGTGGACTTCCCGGAAGGATGTTTTTCGAAATGCCACCCGGGAAGTATATGCACTGATTGCATCCTTAAAGGAGAGATCCGAGAGGCAGTGGCATGCTGCAATGAACTCAAGGATCTCTTCACAGCCTCTGAAGAAAAATCTAGGGCGCTGGAAAATAAAATGCAGACCCTAGAAACGCAGCACGCGCTTCAGATTCGGCGTCTCGAGGAAAAGATCCTAGAGCTAGCCTCTAAACTAGAGGCCCAGTCGGCTCAAGCTCGAGACGAAAGTCCCACTGACTTGGGTGGTCCGCCGATGTGACTCCAGCCCAAGGAGGTGAAACTGCATTGGCAGTCCCACTTCTGCCATGCGGAGCCAATGAGAAGAAGAAAAAGAAAAAGAAGAAAAAGGACCATAATGCAGCTCACCCCAGTGTAGAGGATTCGAGCGCTACTGGTGCGCATGGGAAAGTGGAAAGAGAAGAAGAGAAAAGAGAAACGGAGAAGAGAAAACAAATGAAGAGAAGAAAAATAAGATGAGGAAGATAAAAAAGAAAAATGCAGAGATACAAGAGGAAAGCGGCAAGTCGCTTCCGAGAGGAAAGAATAAGTCGCCTGCTGACAAATGTGCAAGAGTCACCCTTATTGGTGATTCTCAAGCACGGGGCTTGCAGTCCCTGCTAGCGGCCCGCCTTCGCACTAGTGTGAAGGTAAGCTGCCTGCCAGGATGTGGTAACCACCACATCAGAGTAGAGGCTGAGAAATCACAGATTTCTGAGAGCTCAGTCGTTGCTCTGATGGTCAGTGGAAACGACCTGTACCTGAGAGGAGGTAGGGTAGGCCCTACAGATAAAATCCTCCACACGGTCATGGGTGCCGTGGACGACTGTGGGCTGAAAACCCGCAAGCGTGTGGTGGTCGGGATGCTCCCGAGGAGAGGTCCAACACGGACCGCTCACTCGATGAATGTGTCTCTAAACCGGCGCCTGGCAGATTTGTGTACGGCAGAGGGGGTCTTTTTTGTGGACCCGTACCGCACCTTTTATGGTAGAAATGATCTCTACCAAAGGGATGGGGTACATCTTTCCTTTAAAGGAAAGGCCTTTCTGTCGAACATGATCCAGAATGTCGTAGAGAGGACCGAAAGGAGTATCCGGCCCAGAGTGAGGGCGGACGTACGCCAGTACGCCCGTGTCACTCCAGGAACGACCTTCTCAGAGGTCGCAAAAAGGGGTGCCTCGCCAACAAAGAAGCCGGGAAACGGAAGAGCATAGGGAGTCCTACAGTCGGGGACTCCCTGAAAGTTCTTCTGTTCAATGCGAGGTCAATCAGGAACAAGTTTCCTGAGCTCCGTGGCCTCGTAGCGACGGAAGAACCCGAAATGGTAGCCATAACAGAATCGTGGATAAAAACGTCAAACCGAGACTTTGAAGGCGAATTCACGGTTCCTGGCTACCAACTCTTCCACAAAGATAGGCCAGACAGAGAGGGTGGCGGTGTAATGTTGTATGTCAAGGATACAATCAAATCTACGAACTCCAACATTATATCCGATCACGAGCTCCTAGGCGTTGACCTAGAGATAGGTCCTGTCAGATACAGGACCCTGGTGCTTTACAGACCCCCTTCCCAACCCGTTGAGAAGGACAGGGAACTGTACCAGCTGCTGGGTGAGCTTGTTCAAGGCAGAGTGTGCATCGTTATGGGCGACTTCAACAGACAAGTTGACTGGGAAACCAGAGCAGCCTGTGGCGATAGCGCGCTACTCCTGGAGTTCGCCAACAACGAGTTCCTCACTCAATGGGTCAGAGAACCGACGAGAGGAGACAATATCCTCGACTTGGTCTTCACCTCTGAGGATGATATCGTTGAGGATGTCTCTGTAGGCGAAGAGCTCGGTGGCAGTGATCACCAGCTAGTTAGATTTACCGTCAAGATCCCGAAGGTAAGGTCTGTTGCCAGTCAATCAAGGAAACTTGACTTGAGAAGAGCAGACTTTGCACGCCTTCGTGCTGGGCTGACTGATGTAAGGCTAGCGGTATGCGAAGAGGTTGAGGATTCGTGGAACAATTTCAAAAATAAATTCATGAGTCTTCAATCAAGTTGCATCCCTCTAAAATGCCTCCGTCGGTCTTCTGTTCAACCAAAGTGGTTTAATCGAGAAATCGGCCAACTGCTTAGGGAGAAGAGAAATGCGTACCGGCGATCGAAGATCTCGGGTGCCTTTGACGAGTACCGGAGGCTAGCCAGGAGAGTGAAGTCCAGCATAAGGGCGGCTAAGCGTACTGAGGAACTTCGAGTGGCGAGACTCTGCAAGGAGAATCCCAAGGAGTTCTTCGGCTATGTAAATAGCCGTAAACCAATCCATCGTAGGATTGGGCCCCTAGTGGACGAGGAGGGTGCATTAACTCAGTCAGATGCAGAAAATGCTAACCTTCTCAATGACTACTTCTCCTCAGTGTTTACTAAAGAGTGTGGTCCCATCCCCCAGCCCACGGATTCCTACTCGGGGGAAAAGCTGGAGGCAATGGACTTCACCGAAGGAGAAATAAAGAAAAAGATCGCTGACCTAAAGACGAATAAGTCCCCTGGACCGGACGGGTTTCTACCCAAGGTGTTGAAGGAAGTGTGCGATGAAGTATCACGACATCTGTGCGCTATCTTTAACATGTCAATCCGGACCGGATGCGTTCCTAGAGACTGGCGTGAGGCGGAGGTGACTCCGATATTCAAGAAAGGATCCTCCAGCCATCCGTCAAACTACCGACCTATCAGTCTGACTTCGATAGTCGGTAAACTCATGGAAAGCATGATGGTGGACAAAATCACGTCGTATTTAGAGTCAAACCTGCTACTGAGGAGTTCCCAGCACGGCTTCCGAAGGCAACGGTCATGCCTGACGAACCTTGTGGAATTCTTCCACTTCGTGTTCAGTGAGCACGATCGGGACAAGGCGGTGGATGTGGTTTACTTAGACTTTCAGAAAGCCTTTGATAAGGTACCACACCGCCGCCTTCTCCGGAAAGTGCGAGCGCTGGGCATAGACGGAAAAGTAGCCGGCTGGATCGAGAACTGGCTAAGTGGCAGACGGCAACGGGTGGTGGTGAATGGACAGGCTTCTGAGTGGGTGCCCGTTACTAGCGGAGTGCCTCAAGGTTCTGTCCTGGGACCACTACTATTCATCATCTACGTCAACGACATGGACGGTGACATGGTTGCCAAGATTTCCAAATTTGCCGACGATACCAAGCTTGGTATGAACGTTGCAAAGGATGGAAATACTGCCCGCCTGCAGGAAGACCTTGGGAAGATTGGGGAGTGGTCGGACACGTGGCAAATGCCGTTCAACGTGAACAAGTGCAAAGTAATGCATATCGGCCACAGAAATCCCCAATCTCATTATATCCTTAAGGGCACTGCTCTCGAATCGAGTGACACTGAGAAGGACTTGGGTGTTACTGTCACTAGCGACCTCAAGTTCTCGAAACAGTGCATTGAGGCAGAGAAGAAAGCCGAAAGGATGTTAGGCTACATAAAGCGCCAGTTTGGATACCGTAACAGGGAAATAGTACTTTGTCTGTACAACTCCCTAGTTCGGCCGCACCTGGAGTATGCCGTACAATTTTGGAGTCCTTCGTTTCGAAAGGACATCGCAAGGTTGGAACGCGTACAAGCCAGGGCAACCAAACTGATTCCCTCTATCCGACATAAAAGTTATGAGGATAGACTAAGGGAATTAGATCTGTTCTCGTTGGAAACCCGTAGACTGCGTGGTCAGCTCATCGAAGTTTTCAAAATACTTCGAGGGTTCGACAATGTTGACTACCGGGATATTTTCACACTGAGTGAGAACAGAACGCGCAATCACGGCTTCAAACTTGAACTGAAGCGTTACAACCGCAATCTGTGTGGAAACTTTTTCACCTACAGTATTTGCGGTAAGTGGAACGCACTTCCAGTGGAAGTTGTCAACAGTGAATCTGTTGACCAGTTCAAGTCAAGACTAGACAAAGTCTTGAAAAGTGGCCGTTGAGGGACGCAAAAAGATTGAGCAGCCATGTGCCCGCTCGATTGCTAGTCCCAAGGTACCCTCTTTGAATGGACCGTAAGGTCTCCTAGGGTACCTTCTTTCCTTGTAACTCCTTGTAACTCTCTCTCTCTCTCTCTCTCTCTCTCTCTCTCTCTCTCTCTCTCTCTCTCTCTCTCTCTCTCTCTATACTTAAAACAATAGAAATAGGCAAATGAGAAGCGGGATTGGCCCCTTGAAAAACCAGTTGGGTGAAATTATTTCAGATGATATGGGTATGGCTAATATCTTAAACGAGTTTTTTAGTTCAGTCTTCACCTTAGGATATACTAATAACGATAACAAGGAGTCTATACAGGTCAGACACCCATCACTAAGGAGCCTGGAAGTAAATCCGCAACTAGTAATTGATAAATTAAAGTAAATGAACTCGTACAAGACTCCTGGTCCTGATAAATTTTACCCAAGAATCTTAAAACATGTCCATAATGAGTTAGCAGAGTCACTTGCTCTCATTTTTAACAAATCTCTCGAGCATGGGGTCGTCCCTGATGATTGGAGGGAAGCTAACGTCACACCTATCTTTAAGAAGGGATGTAAAAACCAGGCCAGTAATTACAGACCCATTAGCTTAACCTCAATAGTTGGAAAGTTGCTCGAAACGATCATTAGAGACAAGCTAGTAGAGTTCCTCGAAAACAATAACCTTATACGTCATAGCCAGCATGGTTTTAGGTCAAGAGATCGTGCTTAACAAACCTAATTGACTTTTACCATAACCTTTTCAACCTATATAACGATACTAAATCATTAGATATAATTTACCTAGATTTCAAAAAGGCATTTGACAAAATTCCCCATCAGAAACTCATGAACAAAGTGCGTACTCTAGGAATTAACGGTAATATATACGGATGGATTAGTAGCTGGTTAAAAAACAGGAAGCAGAGAGTGATAATAAATGGCGTGGAATCGGACTGGGTATCTGTTACCAGCGGTGTTCCCCAGGGATCAGTCCTGGGGCCTATTTTATTTACTATATACATCAATGACATAGACGTTGGAATAAATAATATCATATCTAAATTTGCAGATGACACGAAAATAGGTAACTCAGTATTATGCGAAGATGACAGGGCTAGCCTGCAGGCTGATATAAATAAAATTACCGAATGGTCTGAGAAATGGCAAATGCCATTTAATATCGACAAATGCCAAATTCTTCAGTGCGGAACAAAAAACAAAAAATACACCTATACAATGCAAGGCGGCTTAATAAACACAACCCCGCAGGTTAAAGATTTAGGAGTAATAATTACAGAAAACTTAAAAACATCAAACCAATGCGCAGCTGCTGCAAACAAAGCTAACACAGCACTAGGATTTATAAAAAGAAACTTTACTTATAAAAGCGAGGAGATAATTATGCCACTATATAAAAGTATTGTCAGGTCCCATCTCGAATACGCTGTACAGTTCTGGGCCCCTTACTTAATAAAAGACATAGATAAATTAGAAGCAGGAAGCAGAGAGTGATAATAAATGGCGTGGAATCGGACTGGGTATCTGTTACCAGCGGTGTTCCCCAGGGATCAGTCCTGGGGCCTATTTTATTTACTATATACATCAATGACATAGACGTTGGAATAAATAATATCATATCTAAATTTGCAGATGACACGAAAATAGGTAACTCAGTATTATGCGAAGATGACAGGGCTAGCCTGCAGGCTGATATAAATAAAATTACCGAATGGTCTGAGAAATGGCAAATGCCATTTAATATCGACAAATGCCAAATCCTTCAGTGCGGAACAAAAAACAAAAAATACACCTATACAATGCAAGGCGGCTTAATAAACACAACCCCGCAGGTTAAAGATTTAGGAGTAATAATTACAGAAAACTTAAAAACATCAAACCAATGCGCAGCTGCTGCAAACAAAGCTAACACAGCACTAGGATTTATAAAAAGAAACTTTACTTATAAAAGCGAGGAGATAATTATGCCACTATATAAAAGTATTGTCAGGCCCCATCTCGAATACGCTGTACAGTTCTGGGCCCCTTACTTAATAAAAGACATAGATAAATTAGAAGCTGTACAACACAGAGCGACAAAACTTATCCCGTCAGTACGTAACAAACCTTACCACGAGAGGCTAAAAAAACTCAATCTATTTTCCGTCAGAAAACGAAGACTAAGGGGGCAGCTTATAGAGTGCTTCAAAATACTTAAAGGATTTAACAACGTTAATGCCAATAACTTGTTCACACTGACAGGGGAGTGTCCCACCCGTGGACATGATTCAAAACTTCAGGGTATAGAGCCACTATGGATGTAATAAAAAACTTCTTCACTTACTCGATTATTAATGATTGGAATAATTTGCCAAACGCAGTAGTGGACAGCAGAACTATAGATTCATTTAAAATGAGATTAGACAAACACTTTACAAATATTGGAATTGTTTAGCATAAGCTACAAAATAAAATAATATTACAAAAATATAACTCTTTCAGGTTTATGTAAGTGGTTTTCATATTCATTTCATTTAATTACTATTCAATGCAAATTTCCTTCAGGTACTGTCTTCTTACACCTGCAAGGTACTTTTCCCAAATAATTTCATGTACGGCTTTTGCCGGAGGGAGTGGAGGGTGGGGAGAGCCTAAAACTTTTCTATCCTTTACTTCTACTATTCTATGTGTAAGTGGCAGTAGATTTAAGGCCAGATCACCTTAGTCTGGGCCGTAAGGCCTGTGTGATCTGTGTATCTATGTAACTCTATGTAGCTCTCTCTCTCTCTCTCTCGCATCCGCCTGCTTACCCTGAAACGCCTGCAACTCCCCCAACAATCAGTCCCCCGGGACAGCAAGTTAATTTCCTTTTCAAGAAAAGCTTCCCCGGTGGGCTTTAGTTCGAAAATGGATACGCTAATAGTTGCCGAATGTCAACCCTCGTAAGAGACACCGGATGCACTTGCTTCGTCGTTTCTGAAAAGTTCCTCCCTCCAGTGGGCCCCGACCACGATAAATTCGCAGTTGTCCATGACTACTTGGGACATGCAAATCAGTTTCCCGTGGTCCGCTGCTATCTCGAATGCGAATACTTCACTGGTTGGGCCGAAGTGGTATCAGCCCCAATTAAATTCTAGGCCGTGTTGATCGGCTAGAGCCCGCAGCTCTCCCCTAACTCCGTCACTTAGCCCGTCGTCACGAGGGCCCAAGCGCTAAAGGACACTGTTCCCCCCGTGTCTTTAGAGCCCCCTTATGCCCTAGAGTTTGCAGCCCTTCAAAACGAGACTTTTGCAAGCGCTCAAAAGGAATGTCCTTTTGGGAAAAAGCGAGAAGTGATGAAGGTGGATCTGTCCGTGGTCAAAGGAAAGTCGTCTACCTCATTAGCGACGGACTCCTTTATCGCTTCAGATCGGCTGAGGGTAAAACCCCCACTCGCTCGTTGTGTATCCCCCGGTCCCATGTTCCCCAAGTCCTCCGAATAGCAAACGATGGATTAATGGTTGGTCATTACCGTTACAACAGAACGTTCCAGACAATCTTCGGTTATTTCTTGTTGCCCGGTGCTGCCAAAGAAGTTACAGAGTTTTGCAGGTCGTGTGAAATTTGCCAGAAGACTACAGCAAAAAGACGAATACCACCTCCCTCCCTCCAGAAGACCCCAATTGTCTTGGAGCCTTTTTTTTAGAGTGCCATAACCTTAATTAGCCCAATTCACTCCCCGTCTAGCGAAGGACACTCGTACGTCCTCACTCTTGTTGACTTTGCAACGAGATTCCCCGACGCAGTCCCCCTTTAAAAAAAATGATAGCGTGACTTGTGTGGAGGCCCTTATTTCTACCTTTTTTCCGCGTCGGCATCCCAAAGAAGATCTTGTCCGACATAGGCAGACAATTCACTTCTGAGTTAATGGAACACGCTGGCAAGCTCCTTAAGATCAAGCCCTTGTTCACCTCCCCTTTTGACCCCGCCGTTAACAGCGTCTGTGAAAAGTTGAATGGCACTCTGAAGATCATTCTGAAAAAGTTATGCGATGCTCACCCCAAAGAATGGTATCGATACCTGCCAGTTGCCCTGTTCGCATGCAGAGAAATCCCAATGAGCATTTTGAATGATTTTTTTTTCTAATTCCTGCCTGGATGAGGAGATCAAGGCCTCCTATTCTTACGTGGTAGATCTTCGGAACCGTTTGGAATAATGCACCGGTCTAACGTACAAAAATTTGGACCTAAATTTAGAAAAATATAGGATCTATTTTGACGTTAGGTCCAAAGGCGATTCAAACCCGGTGAAGAGGTGATGCTTCTCCTACCCACGGAGACAAGCAAGCTCTTGTCCCAATGGAAAGGCCCTTTCCCAATCCTAGAAGCCCGCGGTCCCGTAGAGTACATAATACAGACCCCTTCAAGGAACAATTTTTTTATGTGAATATACTTAAGCGCTATCACCGCCGCGCACACATTAACATTATAATTGCCCTTGACGAAGAGGCAGTAATGGAAGCCCCCTATCTATTTGAGCCTCTTAATTTAATCCAAACTGTATGTGCCGAAGCTGACGAAAATTATCGTCTCCGTTCGCTCCCCGGTTCCCGTGTGCACTCTACCACGGAACTCGATTTAAACCCCCAGTTGGAACCCCCTCAGAAGAGGCAGTTGGCTCTTTTGTTAGCTGAATCCCTTGGTGTAACTTGTGAGAATCCTGTTTGCTATATGTATTTTGAGCATGATATAGTCCTAACCACCTAGGAGCCTATTAGATCCAAGCCCTACCCGGTACCCGTTCACTTGCGCCCTACTTTTAACGCCGAAGTGGAAAACTTGCTAAAGTTAGGAATAATTTAACCTTCCACGTCAGATTATTGCTCTCCCATTGTTATGGTCAGAAAGCCGGATCAGTCTTTTCGCATGTGCGTAGACTTTAGAAAGCTGAACGCCGTAACAGTTTTCGACGCTGAGCCTATCCCTTTGATAAACCAGAGTCTGCATCTATTTGAAAATGTCAAGTTTATTTCAGAGATAGACTTGTGTAAGGCCTACTATCAAATCCCCCTTAAGGATAGTGCCCGGAAATACACCGCATTTCTCACAGAAAAAGGCCTTATGCAGTTTAAGCGCCTATCTTTTGGTTTAGTTACTGCCTGTAGTAACTATAATTAAATGAAGCGCAGGATACTGGATGGCCTGAGTAACATTTCCTTTTACTTCGATAACGTTTACGTGGCCACCCGTACATGGGACCAGCATCTTTCTATAGCAATGCCCTCTTGCATTCCTATAAAATATTACATGTATTAATATTCCATTGCATCAATTTAAATATTGCCATTACCTAATATCATTTTAACGTAATGTACCTTGTGCATAAATATTAGCATACTTCCCTTTTTAAATTCAATATAAAAATATCCATTTATTTTCCCATTTAATTTCTACAATTTCTATTAAATCTTATGTAAAATCTCAAATATTTTGTATATGTATTTTCAATATATATTTTGTAATATATAATTGCCATCCAAAAATCGTGGCTAATATACATTCTTTTCTGCAACACTTACTTTAGTCAAACACACAAGCTAACACGCTATCAGCTCTCCCACATTGAACACAAGTATTCCTCACTCGTCTTTCGCCATTCTCAGCATAAAGGTCAGTAATTATTCCTTCTCCATTTAATCATTTAACTCCAATAAATCATACTTAGTTTATTTCCTCGTCCTCTCACATTATTCTCGGTAAACTGCCATACGAGAGTAGTTCCTAATTCTGGTTACTTCTCTCATTGCAGATTCCAATTCACAGTACATCATAGTTACCATACATTACCTCACCTCACATTTTACTCCATACTTTTCACTACTTGCATACATTTCATTACGTTACGTTATATTTCACTGCCTTCCTCACAAATTAACCATACTATCCTACACTTTCCATCCTTTTTACAAGTCAATTATACTTGTAATGCCATCCTATAATATCATCCTTTAATCCATATTTAAATTATATTTACGTTGTATTCCCTATCAATTTTCAATTTAATTATCTTATTCATTCGTATAATTGTAATAACCACTCACTCTTTATTCCATAATTCAATTCTCCCATTATGCATTCGTTGATTTTATAAATATATATTTTGTTATCGTCCGTTTTCTTATAACCCTAGTGTAGCCTTCAAAGTTTTTCCAAATTCAGTTCACGTCAGTCGTTAGGCCTAAATATTAGCAGATGACTATTCCATCCAATTCAACAAATTTATGGTAATGATTTTCAAATAGCTATCTAGGCTGAAGTATTAACTAAAATCAATCCCACTAATAACTAATACCATATTACCTCCCTACAATCGCTCCTCAATAGGCTTCGTGAAAACAGCCTCACTATAGACCCTAGCAAGGGCCATTCTGCCTATAGCACTATTAAGTACCTCGGTTTCCACATTGGTAAAAATCAAATAGCCCCTCAAAAAGAAAAGGTAAAGGCTATCGCCGACATGCTCCTACCGCGTACTAAAAAGCAATTACGCTCTTTTCTTGAGGCAACATCCTTTTGCCAACGTTTTGTCCCTAATTTCTCTGCCTTATCGTCCCCCCTTAGCTCCCTATTAAAGAAACGTTCCTCGGCCTCCTCCGCATGGAACCCCAAAGCGACCGCCCACTTTCATCAGCTGAAGGAAAGACTAACATCAGCTCCCATACTGAGACTCCCGAATACGGACAAACCTTTTGGGATACGAACGGATGCTTGTAATGAAGGCACATTGGTTGCGCCTTACTCCAGTATGAAGAAGACAGCAACGGTTACCCCATTGCGTACGCTAGCCGGAAGCTCTCGTCACGCGAAAGGAACTCTGCGGTCATAGAACTTGAAGCTCTAGCGATCGTATTGAGTGTACAGAAATTCCAAACATATTTGTTAAGTAAGGAGTTCGTGATGGAAACCGATCATCGCCCATTGGCCTACTTAAAGAATTTTAAAAGCCAGAACAGAAGGCTTATGCGTTGTAGTTTACCTCGAATGGAATACCAATTCCGAATAAGGTATATTAAAGAGACAGAAAACTGTGTTGCCAAGTGTCTAAGTAGGAATCCGGTCGATGATCCTCCCCTGCGAAGTAAAATGTGTTAAGCATTGTACTCCCCTGCACATAATCGACTCTGTGTACTTGTTTTGTTTTTATAATTCCTAGAACTTTGTCTTAATCGTGTATGTTTATGTTCCTTGGTTCTCATGTAAAATTTGTTTTCCTTTTGTTCATATTTGTCCTTTGCGTGTGTTTTTTTTTTGTATGGTATGTTTCTTTATTTTTATTGATATATGGTTCCACTACCCTTTTATGAATGAATTCTTTGGATTTTCTTTTGTAAGTCGCATTTATTTACTTTGTGTGTGTTTTTTTACCTGGTTAACGACCATACCATTTTTTAATAAACCCTGCGCGAAGGAATAAACGGAAGTAATTTATTCACTTAGTGACCGCTGTGTCGACTTAAATTTAAAGGTCCACCCTTATTGGGCACCTGTGAGCTCCGATCAAAATTTTCCCATACGCCACTCCTCCCATGTTTGGGGATGCCCTTTTCCCTCCTCTTCAAATCAGGAAAACGTCATCTTCAAAAAGGGAGGCATGTGAGGGAAAGCCCTCGAAGGACCATCGTGAGAGGAAGCCCTTGTAAATACCCCTCTATTAATTACATAAGAAGAACATAAGAAAAGAAGGAGACTGCAAAAGACCATTCATGGCCTACACTTGGCAGCTCCTGTTCCAGTCACCCCCCCAAAGATTTCTTACCAGAGAAAAGTCATCAACATTGTCACCCTTTACAGGAGTTCGTCAGATTTAATCTACATATACATAAAATGCATCCAGAGGATTATGTCCATTCATGCAACCGCAAAATATAATCTCCCCACTCCTTAGAAAAATATATACATATGTACATAAAAAAAAGTCAGTCCCATCTAGCAGCTTCATCCATATATTTATCTAATCTTTTCTTAAAACTACCCAGAGAGGAGGCTTCTATCACATGCCTAGTGAGCCTATTCCATTCATCTACCACACGATTTGTAAACCAATTCGTCCCAATCTCCTTCCTAAACCTATACTTATCAAGCTTAAACCCATTGCTACGTGTCCTGTCATGTTCACTAAGTATAAGAACCTTACCCAGATCCCCTTTATTATATCCTTTTACCCATTTGAAGACTTCAATCAATTCCCCTCTGACTCTTCTCCTTTCCAATGTGTGTAGATTTAGTTTTCTGAGCCTTTCACCATAAGGTAAGTTCCTTAGCCCACCAATCATCTTTGTCATCCTTCTCTGCACAGACTCAAGCAAATCAATATCCTTCCTATAATATGGTGACCAAAATTGTACTGCATAGTCTAGATGAGGCCTAACTAGCGCCAGATAGAGTTTTAGAATGACTTCAGCACTCTTATTGCTTACACTCCTCCTAATGAATCCCAATATCCTATTAGCTTTATTCTTAGCATTTAGGCATTGCTTTCTAGGATGAAGGTCTGAACTTACCAAAATACCCAAGTCCCTCTCACAATCGGTCCTCCCTAAAATTCTGCCATTTAATTTATAACTATTCAATGGATTATTTCTACCTATACTAAGTACACTACATTTGTCTAAGTTAAACTTCATTTGCCATTTCTCGGCCCAATTGGACAGAATGGTTAATTCCTCCTGCATTACAACAGCATCAGAATCAGCCCTAATGGCCCTACCTAGCTTAGTATCATCAGCAAATTTACTCAGCTCACTACTTATACCTATGTCAAGATCATTAATATAAATTAAGAATAGCAAGGGACCCAAAACAGATCCTTGCGGAACTCCACTGCTAACACACCCCCACTCAGATTTAACTCCATCTATACTAACTCTTTGCTGTCTGTCACCAAGCCATGACTGAATCCACCTAAATATACTGCCATCGATCCCGTGTGCTTTAACTTTTCTTAGAAGCCGTAAGTGTGGCACTCGATCAAAAGCCTTACTAAAGTCTAAGTATAAAATATCATAGTTTTCATCATTATCTGCTGCTTCATACACCTTACTATAAAAAGACAGCAAATTAGTCAGACAGGATTTACATTTACTAAAGCCATGCTGTGATTCTTTTATCAACTTATGCTTATACAAGTGATCTATAATATTCCTTGCTATAATAGATTCCATCATTTTCCCTACCACTGATGTCAAACTTACTGGTCTGTAATTAGACATATTTGTTTTATCTCCTTTCTTAAATATAGGTATCACATTGGCTTTCTTCCATGCCACTGGCACAATGCCACTCTCCAATGATTTTTTAAAGATGCATGCTAGGGGCTCACTTAACACATCCTTACATTCTTTCAAAATTCTAGGAAAGACCTCATCAGGACCGGGTGCTTTACTACTTTTGATTTTATCAATTTCCTTTGTCACTATCTCCTTTGTGATCAAGATATCCTTTAATTTCTCTTCATCATTCCCTCGAAAGATCATTGACACATCGGGTATATTTAGAGTATCCTCCTGTGTAAATACTGAGAGAAAAAAGTCATTTAGCATTCCAGCCATTGAGTCCCTATCACTCACTAATTCTCCATTGGAATCTATAAGTGGGCCTATTTTATCTCTAACCTTAGTTTTGTATAATTGATAAAAACTTTTAGGATCTTCCTTTGCCCTATTTGCCACTTTAATTTCATAATTTCTCCTTGTTACTCTAACTAACTTTTTAACATCTCTTGCTAGTTCATTATATCTCTGCCTTAAGTGATCCTCTCCATTTTTTATTTTCCTATAAATGCCTTTTTTAATGTCAATATAATGCTTAATTTTATCTGTCATCCATTTTGGGTCATTATTTTTAGTCCTAATCTCCTTATATGGAATGTTAATCATCTGACCTGTAATTAATTTCTATTATTCTTTCATACTCCTCTTCAAATGTAATCTCTACCTCCTGGTGATTATTGTCTCTAATAACTGATATCATTGAATCTATTCTTGAATTGATTCCATTGCCTGGTTTCTGTACAACTGCCTCCAGGTAAGTCCTTAGCCCATTATAATTTGCTCTTCTAAAGTCAGGAATATTAACATTATTCATGCTACTATCAATACTATTCCATTTCATCTTGAATCTAATTTCACAATGGTCACTATTACCTAAATTTCCTCCAATCTCAGTATCCTTAATAACTTCTTCCCTATTTGTCAGAACTAAATCCAGTATACTATTACCTCTAGTGGGTTCGTTAATAATCTGCCTCAGAAAATTATCTTGGACAACATTCAAAAATTCCCCAGCCTCCTGATCACCCACAAGAGCTTCCCAGTCTATATTTCTGTAATTAAAATCGCCCATTATACACAGATGCTTACTTCTACATGCCCGTTCAATCTCCTGCCACAGAAGATTTGAAGCTTCCTTACTAAGATTTGGTGGTCTGTATAATAATCCTATGACAAGCTTGTTTTTACCTTCCTTTACATTTAGCCATAATGACTCTGTGTTATCATCTAATTTAATTGTACTGTTTACACAATACTGGAGATTATCTTTAATATAAATAATAAACCCTCCTCCTCTCTTCCTATTCCTATCTGTATTGAACATCATAAAGCCCTCAATCTCAACCTCAGGTTTAAAGTGATTACCTGCCAAATCAAGCCATGACTCTGTTATCGCAATTATATCAAAATCCTCTTCACTCGCTAACGCTCCTAAGAGATCTATCTTATTCCTTATACTCCGACCATTTGTGTAGTATATTTTTAAGTTTTTTTTTATTATTCCCATCTGCATTGCATCGTGCTTTTCTATTCCTAGTTATCTGCTCATTCACTTGTGCATTAGTCCCCCTATAATGCATCAGTATGCCCTCTCCCCTAGCTATTTCTCTATCTATGCATCCCTTACATTTCCTACACCTACCCTCTATTCCTGTTATTCCCTTACCTCTAACAGCTTCTGGTTTCCCACCCGTAAGGACCTAATCACACTATCCAGCTCCCCCCATAGAACCTCAACACCTGCCTGACTAAGATGGAGCCCATCCATCGCATACAACCTCCTATTACCATAAAACCCACCCCAGACATCTACAAACACCAATCCTAACTCCTCACACAGTCCTTTCACAAATTCATTCAAACCAATTGCACGCGACAACCATTCTACCCCCACATCCAATCTCGGAAGCACACCAGAAACAACACCCTTTATCCTGCTTTTACTCATCCTTTCAACTAACCTTTTATACTGTTCACGTAACTCACATGTACCCACCTTCTTTACATCATTCACTCCCACATGCGTAATCACAACTGCATCCCTCTCACACCCAGAAACCAGCCTATCATACCTCTCACAAACATCACTTACACCCGGCAGACAAACTCTCATTCCCTTCCACTTGCTATCACTCAACTTCCTATCTAAATACCTAATCTGAGAGTCACCCACTAGCACCTCAGTCATTCTCCTATTCTGTCTTGGCCTAACATTACCCTCCCTCCTGCTCTCAGTCACACTACCACCCATCCTGCTTTCATCCACAATCACACCAGGCAAATCACTTTCACACTCTTCCTCTCTCAGGACCTTGAATCTGTTAGTCAACCTAACAGGTTCTATGTCCCTTTCATTCACAGACCTAACCTGTCCTAACTTATCTATCCTATCCATTTTCACCCACCATTCATCATCACTCACAACTTCCACACTGTTCCCAGTCCTAGCCCTATCTTCCACCCTCTTAGCACTAATCTCACCCTTCAATCGCACACTTGCATCTCTTCTCACCTCAAACACCAAATCATTCAACCTCTTACATTCCCCACTCAACCTCCTAACCTCCCCTTCCAGAAAACACACACGGCATTCAGTTACATTCACTCTCCTTTCAACTCCACATGCATCACTCACCACATAAACACTACTTTCAAACGGCATGCTCTCACCATCTATACAAACGGCCATACTCTCAGAAATTTACTAAGGAAAAAGTTAACACTCACCCCCCCAAAAAATTCTTGCTCAGAATTGCTGCCAGTTATCTTCCCCAAAAGTATTAATCACTAATGTATTTATTACACAGTTATTGATGTATTAAATAAATACAAGAAAAAATACACACCCAAATCAGTATTATATCCCAATCTTACAATGAGACTCAGGAGCTTCCTGTAAGACAACCTTCCAGAACAAAGCAAGACAGCCAACTGACAAAGCCCGACAACCAACTGTTCAGATATACAACCGCGCTCATACTAGTCACTTTTTCATAGAGAGGCTAATATTTTATCTATCTAAGCCACTCAAGTTATAAGTGGTTAGGGTTGCCAGATATATTAAAATAAAAATCAGGATACCCTTTAAAATTTTGAACACAATAACACCTCATATATCTACGCATATGTAAAAATTAACGCAATATTTTTAAAATTGGAAAACACATTTTTGAAAAGAAAATTAAATATAAAATAGAAGATAATTACTATATTATAATCTACTCACCTTTTAGTTATATTTTGCTGATGATGATGCTTCCTTTAATAAAGCTTTATCTTCAACTTTTTTATATATAACTCTGTGCATTTCAAATCAAAGTTCCATTTATATCGTAAAATCGCTTCTACGGTCGTTACATCTAGCTTATTGCTTTCTTTAGTCCACTGGGACTTCATTAAAGAGAAGACCCGTTCAACATTCGTATTATGAGAAGGTATACTGAACAGGTACTGACAGGGAGTTAATAATTCTGAATATTGCTCTTCAAATTTTATTTCAGTAAACACAAAAGACCATCTTTCATGACATAATTTGCTTTCCCACTCCTCGCGATCATGTTGAATGTCTTGATCAACAACTTTCTTAAGGGTTGTCCACTGCTCAAAGAGAGCATTATCATCAAGTTCAATTCCATTTGTTTTTAGAGCTGTGCATGTTGCTTCCAACTGCGGCCAGGCTGATAGATTATTTAGCAACATCCATGTAAAGCAGTGAAGCTCTTGAAGAAATAAAGTCCATTTGTGAGATACTAATAACACGTAGCATAGTAATTGTCTATATCTAGTCTAAATTTAGCTTCAGGTTCACGGGAACTGTCGCTTCTTTTAAGTACAGTGCGGGCAGGTAGCCGACCCGAGGCCGTCCGCGATAGGCTTTAGAGCAATTAAAGGAGTGGAAGGCCGCCTCCTTGATTTTGAGTGGATTTACGATTGGCCGGGATTTATCTAATGGCATGCCAAGTTACAGTTCAAGGATATATAAAGATCAAGACCCCCAAATATAAATTTAATATAAATAATAAACGAGGCAATATATATATATATATATATATATATATATATATATATATATATATATATATATATATATATATATATATGTGTGTGTGTGTGTGTGTGTTCGCCTGCAGGAAGATGGGAAGATTAGGGAGTGGTCGGACACGTGGCAAATGCCTTTTAACGTGAACAAATGCAAAGTGATGCATATCGGCCACAGAAACCCCCAATCTCAGTATATCCTTAAGGGCACTGCTCTTGAATCCACCGACACTGAAAAAGACTTGGGTGTAACAATCACTAGTGACCTCAAGTTCTCGAAACAGTGTATTGAGGCGGAGAAAAAGGCCCAAAGGATGCTAGGCTACATGAAGTGCCAGTTTGGATATCGGAACAAGGAGATTGTACTGTGTTTGTACAACTCACTTGTCCGACCGCACCTGGAGTATGCCGTACAATTTTGGAGTCCTTCATTTCGAAAGGACATCGCAAGATTGGAACGCGTGCAAGCCCAGGCAACTAAACTGATTCCCTCTATTCGACATAAAAGTTATGAGGATAGACTAAGGGAGTTAGATCTGTTCTCGCTGGAAACCCGTAGACTGCGTGGTCAGCTCATCGAAGTTTTCAAAATACTTCGAGGGTTCGACATTGTTGACTACAGGGATATTTTCACACTTATTGAGAGCAGAACAAGAAACCACGGCTTTAAACTTGAACTGAAGCGTTACAACCGCGATCTGTGTGGAAAAATTTTCACGTACAGTATCTGCGGTAGTTGGAACGCACTTCCAGTGGAAGTTGTCAACAGTGAATCTGTTGACCCGTTCAAGTCAAGACTAGACAGGGTCTTGAAAAGTGGCCGTTTAAGGACGTAAGGCATTTGAGCAGAGAAGTGCCCGCTTGACTGCTAGTCCAAAGGTACCCTCTTTGAATGGACCGTAAGGTCTTCTAGGGTACTTTCTTTCCTTGTTGTTACTCCTTGTTGTTAAAATTGTCGGGGTGCCTTCCCCTCGCTCCCTCTCAAGGCCACTTTGACTTTTTATTATAATTATTAACATTATCATTCTTCTGCGTATTATTACTATTATTATCATTATTATTTGTAGTATCATTAGTAGTAGTAGTACTATTATTACTATTAGATTATTTATTACTATTTGTATTATTGTATAAGTTATTTATTATTATTATTACTAGTAGTAGTAGTACTATTATTACTAGTGAATTTTTGACTACAATTATTATTATTTATTTTGATTATTTTAATATTATTATTATTATTATTATTGTATTAATTATTATTCGGATAATTTATTATTATTTTAAGTGTTATTATTGCGACTCTCCCCTCAAATTTTTTTACCCACCATTTGTACGAGAAGGACTGTTCCCACCTAGACAGAATTTATGCTGGTAGTTATGGTACCTTGGTGGACTGCATACCATCCTTGGATCATCTAGCACTAGAGAAGGATAATAATAGGTGATCACCTACTCTACTCGTTAGTGGACCCACCTATCTCTGCTTCTCTTTATTACATACCCTCCCACCCCTTTCCAAACTTGCTCTTCAATCCCTAAAGTTTATGGTCACCCAGCGCCCTTTTATGAGCCCTAGCCAAATGTCAGTGTAACCGATAGGTCCGTACCTGCTGTGAGGGCAGAAAGCCTGCTGGCTAGGGCAATTGTTAGGTACGGGGTGTTTTGTACCGTTGACTCTGTTCACCTTCCTCCATTACACATATAAACTGGCCACACTGGCACCATCCTTTATGGGTAAAGTTCCAGAACCATTTCGTGTGAATGGCTGGCGACTGGGAAAGTCTATCAACGCTGGACCGGGACCAATTACGTGTAAATTATCACATTCTGGAATTTATGAACCAATGGATATTTCTCTCTTAACCTTCCAAGTCATTGGGAGGTTAGTGTATCTACTTTCCGAGCGCATTTTTTTCTCTTTTTTTGGACAATGTTTACAACAGAAGGCAATAGTAGAAAACGCATGAAAATCCGCCTCCAAGTGCGGCCTCGCTCTCCCTAGGTGTTGTGGAGGACGAGGAAAATCAAGGCTCCACTCCGACTGGTAGAGAGGATCCCCTCTCACCATTACCATGCAGCAAGGAACCTCTCTCTGGAGGCACCCACCTCTGAAAATGACGTGCCCCTCCCCTCTGTGCTTTCTTAAGAGACCCTCTAACCCTCCTTTACGGTAGATGAGGGTTACTCCTCTCCTATGCCTACGGGTGCAGTAGCTCCCCTTACTTCCTTCTTTGAATGGGCACTCACGGTGTTCAATCTCCCTACAAGCGACAGTCCCAACTATCTTATTGCAGGGAACTGCTAAGAGAGAAGCAGGCGGGTAGATAGGGGCAACACCATTATTAAGACATGGGAGAGAAAGGCCCGTCAGTCTGTGCTCCATTTTAACTCTTCATAGGTCACCAAAACTCTACAAGAGTCCTCAATTGGGATCTCTAATGCCTCAGGGGAGGAGGCTGAAGGATGACTTATGGAGGCATCTCATTAGATAGACATTTAACAGAAGCGACCAAACAGAGAATGGGCAACTACCACCTGAGAGAGCTACACCAACATCATTCCAGTAGTGCTTAGCGGGAACCCCCTAGTCTGCATTTAGGTCGGTGGGTGAGGCCGTTTAATTCCTCGCCGGCAACCCCATCGCCATATGCCTATATATTATTGCTAGAACGTCTGAAAGTTTTGAACGCAGATGGCTACCGTGGTGGTCAGCTGGGTGTGAGGCGGCGACGGCCCTCAAACAAATGCATTATTCAAAAATGCGCTTTAAACTCCGCCCGAACGATTTCTCTGTCACTGAATTTCGTCGAGCTAGGGCTAGGGACCGTTATGTTTCCAAGCACGCCCGTCACTCTTTCTGGTGAGCACACTTGTCTTAACTTAGGGGAAATCGCCCTCCATAGCAGGGACGGGGAAGCGAGTCAAAAGGATTCGAGGCAAGGTCTCGCAAGAACCCTCGCCCGTTCTCCGGGAAAATGGGAACGCAATCTTGCACATCGCGTCCGTGGCGGATCCCATCGAGACCGCTTTCTTCGTATTCACTAGCCAGGAGGATCCTCCACCAGCATTTTATGTATTTCGTGATGTCGCCTAAACCTGCCAACTGGACTTTACTTCCAGATGCCGAAAACCTTTCAACGACAGGTTCACAGTGAGTGAGTTGCGTTCCGCTCTCGCTTCCTCCGGACGAGGTCACGTATGCCATGCTTTGACACCTGGGTGAGAGAGGCATGGCCCTTCTGTTAGATTTGTTCAACAAGATGTGGGTAGAGGGTATCCTCTAAGACCCCTAGCGAATGGCTACCGTGCTCGCTTTTCGCAAACCGAGGAGAGACTTCTCTACCCTGGCCGGTTTCCACCTAATCTCTCTAACCTCCTGCAGGTGTAAGTTGATGGAGAAATTGGTAAATGTCAAAGTCGGATACTCTGGTGCGACTGAAAGATGCTTTCTGCGATGCCTTCTTAGGTAGACATCACTATGGCACGGTGTTTTTCGATCTGGAGAAAGCTTATGATACCTCATGTCGATACGATATCATGAAGACTCTAAGACTCTAAACACAATTGGAGCGAGGGGACGCATCAAAATCTTTATTTCTGAGTTTTCGCGAGATCGTCGATTCCATAGGCTTTAAACATCATTTCACGCTATGCTGAAACGCACAGTTTGTGATTTTCCTTGACTAGGAGTCAGGTGGTTCACTTCTGCTGCCATGTCTCTTGTACCCGTACCATGGATGTTCAGCAGCTGCGGCGCTGATAGGGATACCGACTTGCTTTTCGGTCGCTTTTTTGTTCGTTCGAAGGTTGAATACGGATGCGAGTTTTATGCAGCCGCAGCCGAGCGTGTACTACGGAAGGTAAAATCGTTCCACTACACTGGTGTCAGCTAGCTAGCGGTGCTTTCCGCAGGTCCCTCATTGAAAGCTTACTTGTCGATGCTGGAGAGATGCCACTCGCCCTGCGCCGTACACAGTGCATTATGAGGTTGCAAGCGCGAGCCCGGCACCTCTCTCAGTTGACAACGGCTCTCACTTCATCCGCAGCCGAAAAATGCCAATCATATCTTAAGCTCTTTGGGTTTAAGGCTATGAAACTCATTCGAGAGCTTGATGTAACTTTCATGCCGCTTGGGCCTCTGGTTTCTGCCCATGACGGCACCTTGGAGGTTCCAACTTTTACTATTTGTTGCCACACTTCTGCTTTCAAAGCTTTACAGCGTTAATATTATCTCGTTCGGCTTCAGTTTTGCACACTTCGTGTCACCTAGGATCCGTGCCAGCATATACGGATGGCACTAATGTCCAGGAGCGGTCGATTTCCACGTCGTTCTCCTCTGTTTGAAGACAACCGGGCTCTATTAGGTGGTGTGTTTGTCTTCGCGGCCAAACTGGTTGCAATTCACCCCTCAGTACGGGGGAAAACGCGGCGTGTCCGGTTCTGAGACCGGATTCTGAACTTTTGCTACTCACCAATCGCCCTAGGATTTCGCGGATCATTGGAATCTCCACAATCCCTGCTTCTCTGTATTCGTGACGCCATGGTGGTCGAAGGGGGGTTGTATGTCGTGATCATTGTGGGAATTGTGTGGATTGAACGCACAGATCATGCACCAAAGAGTCTGTGCGAGGAGTGAGGAGAAGACCAGAGTTTGTTCTTCCTCACACCTGCCAGGAATTATGGCAGCTCTCCGGCCGCTTGACAAAGTAGGTGGGAGACGATCGAAGGGAACTGAGCTAATTTTTTTATTTTGTACAGTGAGTTTTGGATAAATGTGCTTTAATTCTCCGTTTAATATTAATTTTAAAACAGTTGTATATATAAATTAAATTAAAGAGCTCATAACTTATCAGCTTATAACACTTTATACTCGCTAACTAATTTAAATATTTTAAAATTTTCCCGGTCTTTTTACTGTAAATTGAATTCCCATTTCTATTATTTTTTCATTTAACTCTAAGTCTCCTATTTAAAGCTTAAACTGGCTATCAAACTTATAAATCTCTCCTTGGAATTGTGCTCTCTCAACATTGGATAATATTTTGTTCGTTTATTTGTTTTGTAGGCCAAGAAGATAGCGCATTGCGGTCGAAATGTCACTGCTGGTACATCTTCTGGGTTAGAAAAAAAAAAATATATAAAAAATACTTAATTTTATAGAAGAGAACGATATCAAGAGCTAAGGGCTAAATGTACAAAAGTGTAAAAATACACATTATGCAAACAATAAAATAAACTGAAATATTCAATATGAATGACAAATTTCTGTAGTTGAGTAAAAATTAAAAATACAAAATGAATTCAAATGACATTAATTGGGCTAGAAGTGGAAGAAGAGGCAAACACAATAAATACAGTATCAAATATTACCTAGCTCGGAGAAAGCTGTGAGCTAACTGAATGAAACTTAAAAATTTGTAAATAGAAAAGCTTTGATTTAGTGTTATTTGTTGGGGGTTTTTTTCTATGTAAATGGTTGGTAGAAAAAATATAGTTGGCTGTTTGAGAGGTAATTAATTACTGGCAACTAGTTAAATAGGTATCTTCATTTTAAATTAAGCAATGTACAACGGCGTGGGACTAGAGTCTTTATTTAACTGAGGTTGATTCTGTTTAATTAATAGGGACTCAATTATGAGAAGGTTAGATTTAGATTTTGATGAAGGTAATATTTTATATTGATTATAATATATACGGATTTTACATGAATTGGAATGAGATCTGACAACAGAATTTTCATTTACAAACTGATCAATTCCTGCTCTTTAGCTGAGTAGTATATAAATATAGTTGTCCCAAATGTTCCATGGAAACGTACAGTGGATGTACAGAACGCCTTCTAAAGGTTTGCATTGATGCTCACCGGCGGGGCCAGCTACATATTAGAGTTTGGTTCAGAGTAGTAAACTGAGGGTCCTATATATAGGAGAGGTACAAGGGGTCTTTAGGGTTGAACATTTTATTAATAAAATTTCGAAGAGTTCGGTCGTATAATTTTGAAGGATATCCGATTTGTTGGAAATAGTTAGTGAGGAAAGTGACCTCGTTGTGGAAACTGAGGTATGATCAGGCGAGGTTGTAAGCGCGAGAAAGCAAGGTTTTGATAGAGTTTAGTTTGATTTTGGTGGAACAATGGCTAAGAAAATAAAGTCCAGAGCCCGTATGTGTGGGCTTTTAATGAATAGCAGTGGAGAAACCATCGGCTGTGCGTGTTAGTAGTAGGCATAGGAAAGGAATAGAGTTTTTGTCTTCATTTTCCTATGTGAATTTAATATTTGGATGTAATTACTTTATTTATTCTCGGAATTTATCAGATGAGCTTTTTGGAGCGGAATGGGGCATTCGTGTCGTTTACGCATCTCCCGTAAAAGATAGAACGGGATTATAATGGAGCTTTGTCAAAGGATTTATCTCCTAAGGTACACATGAAGAGATTTGCGAGAGGGGCGGCAATAAGACTTCCCATTGCCAGGACATCTATTTGGTGAAAAATGTTTCCGTTAAATAAGAAATAGTTTTCGTGAGAGACTGTAAGTAGTATTTTGTTTATTCGTTTCTCATTAAAACCTTAAAAATGGGAGTTTGGTTAAGGGAAGGTGCAAGAAAGAAAAATATTAATTGTTTCTAAAAGGAGGACACTAGGGTATAGGGAGGATAAGTCAAAACTAGCCATAAATAAGTTGGAATTTTGTTTTGTAATTTTTTAGTCTCGTGCAAGTCTAGTCTTGGGCGACTCTAAATCTCACTATATCAGTCGGTCGGTCTCCATTTGTTTGTTTTTTGTTTTGGTAATAACATGGTAACTATTCAATACTAATTTAAACCCTTATGTTATTTTACATTATCTTTTAAATGATATAATTGCCAAGGTCCTCCCAGGGTTAACCCTAGGAATTGTTGTTTTGGCAATAACATCATAACTATTCGGCCGATTCCAACGAGATTCGAAACCCTTATGTTGTTTTACATTCTCCTTAGAATCATATAATAATTGCCAATATCCTTTTTAGATTAGCCAGACAATTATTTTTCAATAACATCATAACAATTTGGCTGATTCTAACGAAATTTGAAACCACCCTTATGTTGTTTTCCATTCTCTTTCGTATGATATAATTGCCGAGGTCCTCTCAAGCTTAGTCCTAGAATTATTGAAAGTTTTGAAAGTCGTAAGCTCATAAATCAAAGGAAGTGCGAGCACGCGCCTTTGGTCAGAAAACCTTGTTATCATATACAGATCAAGTCAATAAATCGACCAACACCGTATTCAAAAATAGAAGAATGATGGGTCTCTGGCGAATGTAACTCATCTCTCAGAGCGCGTAAAGACGTCCTTTTCGTCGCTTTTCCTTCTGGTGCCTGGATAGGTTTCTCTTCGACTTCCTTCAACGTCATTGTCCTCTGTTTCCTTCTCTCCGTGAGGCGAAATGCAAAATGTCATCCTCCTATCCCCTGCATGAGTCCTCGGTAGTCGCCGATTACCCATTACATTACCACTATTTGAGGGGAAAGCCTCGCCAGTTTTAGCCTGTCTGCTGAGACAGTGTCCCGCTTGCCACCAAGGAACTCCAATTTGTAGACCTCCTTGTCGCACTCGACCAACGAGAAAGGACCAGCATATCGCGCTTCTAGTGGTTTGCGAATACGATCTATTCGGACCCACAAATCTGTTGCCTCGCGAAGATCTTTGGGAACGAAAGGCTTTTGGGCACCGATCGCAGCTGTCCTTCGTATGCCTGTGTGAAGTCGACCTGTGCCATGGTTGTGGCTAATTCCTTAATGAATTTTGAATCGGTTTTCAATGATGAAGATGAAACTATGGGTTTCCTATCACAGGAATGTAGTCCCTGTGATTGGCTTGAAAGGCGAAAATCCCGAGTCATGAGTCAATGAGATAATGCCCTAGAGCAATGGTTCCCAGCCGATTTTGGCTTATGGCCCCCTTAGGAACCATATTTTTTCCTGTGGCCAATAATCATTACTTTCAATAGGTAATATGCAGTTTAACTCTACTTTAAAGGATAAAAAATATTAAAACAGCTATTTGTATTCAGGTACAATTATATTTGTCACATATATAGGACTATAAACATAGCAAAAATTAAACAGTGGTTAACAAAAATGTAGTACTCTTTTAAAATAAATAATTAATCTTACAAAAAATAAAATCCCTTAGCAAAACGAAATAAATATATCATCAACTCTTTATTCATTCAATGCGATCCTTGTGCTTCATGCAGTTTCACAAGTTTTTAAATATCAGGGTCTATAGTTGTTAGAGACAGACGAAGATCACCTCTTCTTACTATTTCTAAGCGGCTGCGAGCTTTTGATAGGAGGTGTGACTCAACCAGATAAGAAGTAGGAAAAGCAATAAAATATAATTTGACCTCGTCCTAAAGCAAAGGGTATTTCATAGCAATTTCATGACTTGTTCATTGGTTCCTGACACCATGCTTAAATCTAGCCAGAGAAGTTTGATCACTCTGTAACTCAATGAGGCTTTCTTGTAATCTGATATCAACATCAGCTGCATTAATTCCAAATGGGTCTACCACCCAACCTGGAATGTCCAGTTGTAGAATATTTATGAACCTAACTTACATATCACTATGCAATTTCCCCAAATGATCAATGTATACTAAAATATCATCTTCTTTCAGCTCACTCTCACTAGTGCAGAGGGTTGGAAACTGTATCAACTCTTTTCGCCCCATATTTGTCTTAAACAGCTTAATTTTCCCCATTAAGGCACAAATAAACTCTTTGCAAGTTAAAATATTTGTATTTTTACCCTGTAGCTGTTTGTTCAAGATATTTAGCTTTTCAAATATATTTGTAAGGTGTCAGACTATGTCACATTTGGTAGCAATGATTCAGCCAACAACAGTGTCAGGCGCATAACGATCAAGCGCACAATGGAGTGCGCCGCAGAATAAGCTTGTAAGATGCAAAATATTTGTTTATAGATTAATGTAAATCCTATTATGCTAATAAAATATTTTAAAAAAGGGAAAATATATTTATTAATATTTTAAAATGTAATTCAACTGCATAAATTAAAATTTGGTACTACCCTAACTATAATTCAGGTTTCATTAGGTTGAGTCCTGTGGCCCCCTTCATGGATCTGTGGCCCCTCTAAGGCTTAAAATTTTCCTGTGGCCGTCCTCAGATGTGCCATGGCCCCCGGTTGGGAAACCCTGCCCTAGAGGATAACCGGAAAGGCCATCATCCAGCTTGCTGATTGGCCATTATGGAAAACTTTAAAGTTCTGGGTACCCTTTCCGCCATCCCGTTCGTGTAGGGGCGGTACATCGTTGTGCAGAGAAGATGAAAACTAACGTGGCTGATAATTCTTTGAACAATTCGGATTCAAATTGGGCTCCAATGTCGGTTACCACGTATAATGAGACTCCAAATCTGGAAATCCATCCGTCTAGGAAAGCCAACGCGACCATTGCGACACTTACGTCCGGAATCGCTAATACTTCGATCCATCTTGAAGGCCGATCCATGCACGGCAGTAGATACTGATTGTGCGACGGATAGGATTGTTCAGGCAGTGTGCACGATGGAAGTGGTCCAACGATATCAATATGCACCGCTTCGAATCTTGACGACCAAATACAAATCGGTAGGATTGGAGGTTTTGTGTGGCAATCAATTTTGCGGGATTACCATGATATACACTCCTTTGCCCAAGAGAAAATGACCCTGTCCTCATCAGGACAGAAATATCGAGACTTAATTAGATGAAGAGATACCTTGATCCCAGGGTGTGATAAATTGTGTAATTGACTGAAGATAGTCATTCTGCACGCTGTAAGGACGAACAGTCATGGTTATCTTGATCTTACTTCATACCATAGTTGAGCTTCCCCGGGAAAAGGGAAAGATTTTAATCGTGAGTGCAATTATCTTGCTTCTTCGTCATTATCATGTGCTGCCGTCAAAGCACAGAGGTCAAATGAGTCAATATGGACCGAATTGACGTTCCTCGAAAGGCAGTCAACAATTACGATGTTCTAACCACGCACGTAGGTGATATCGATGATGTATTCCAAAATAGCTCTTCAATGGCGTTGCTGCGTGTCCGTTTTGGCGCACAATGGCGACGAAAAGGTCAATAACAGTGGTTTGTGGTCTGTTCATAAGGTCACATGGCGACTTTCAATCATGTGCCTGAAGTGAATCACAGCAAGATACGCCGAGAGGAGCTCTCTGTTGTAAGTGGAGTATGTTTGCAGTATCCGGCTTAACTTGCTCGAGAAGAATACCACCGCAGCGATCCATTTACAATTTGGTCAAGTGCAGCACATGCCGCGTATTGGGAGCATTACGTCACCAACTGATATGGCAAATCATTATGCAGCGGGTGACAGAGTTTGGCGGAGTTGATCAAAGCTGATTTAATACTTTCAAATACTCCTCGTGCATCATCGTTCTATTCTAGCTCATGAGCCTTAGGTTGCAGGCGTACAAGCACGGTCAACGGGGATACAATGGCGGCGAAATTGGAAATCATTTTTGGGGAGTATCCCGACATGCCCAAGTATCGTCGTAGTTCTTTGTAATCTTTCGGTAAAGGGATGTCCCCAATTTCTTTTATTTTCTTGGCCGGTGGGTAAATTTCCTTCCACCGAAATAGGATGCCCTAGAAAATCCATTGTTGGTGATGCACTGTCGGTCTCGATTGTGTGCGTCACGGAGTTAGTCGATGGCGGGGCGCCATTGGTGGGTACAGGGCTGTATAAAGCCTATATCTTTCTAACGCGGCCTTGCAACCGAGCGGCAGGTGCTGTAGGTCATTAATGATTAGTGCTATCGCAGGCTACCCGGATTGTTTCACTTCTGATATGAGGTTAGGTTAGGTTGTCGACAATGATGCCGCGCGCGCAATCGACCATGAGATTAAACAGCCACAGAAAATCACTTCCTAATAAGGGTTATGTGGTATCCGCGACAACAAACGACCACCTGAATGACCAGCAAAGACTAGCGATAACTATACCCGTGTGTAGTTCACCGTGCAGTTTTATTTTTCCGCCATTAGCCGTCGTAATATTCACACTATATTCGCGTAATTCACCCAATCGCACCAATTCAGGCGGGATTATTGACACACTCACCCTCGTATCAATTACCAACTCGCACCTTAATTTATTAACTTTTCCGCCGCCGTTAAGCAAACGCCCTATTCGAGGTCTCACTTATAATGGTATGCATTGCTAGTTTTCCGATAGGGCTGGCGAAGATGGCCTGAAGAAAGGTTGCATAGGCACTTGTTCTCCTCTCTTTGGCCACCTGCCCTATGGTTTGCAGAATTTAGCATTCTCACCAAAGTACACATGTGAGCGGAACACTACAGGTCTTTGGTTCTTTCGGGAGGGTCGCAATCCTCCTGGTGTAGCACAGCCTGATTCTTATTAATCTGCAGTGCTTCCAAAATAAACAAAATAATGTACGTGTATATAATGATTTCTGTATTACTCAAAATAATTAAAATCAATTTATCATCAAAGTAACTTGCATCTGATTGTAAATCGAATTTAAGTAGAGCGAGAAGTCAAAAGAATATATAAATATATATTTGTATATATTAAACTCTCTCGAAATACGTCCCAATAATGTAACTACAAAGACTCAGATAATGTGTAATCGAAAATCTTCCACTCTCGCCCGCGTCAATTTACTATTACCATTGTGATAGCTAATAAACTATTAATTTAAATCCTATTTAGAATCTCGCTGTGATGCTCTAACGTACTATTATCGTACATCCTAATTTATATATTATTATGATTCACTATTATTTATTCTACTATTACTGACAGTATTGTTTATATCCAATTTAATATCGTATTGTGATCCTATTTTATTTAACATCATATTTAACTTTCTATTCAACGTTTTATTATCCATTAAACCATCACTCGTGTATACCAATTTGTCTAAAGTTATATTCAATCCTTTCTGTTTTGATTTTTTAATTCTTAAATACATTTTATTTTCGTTATCGTTCATTCTCCGTCCCTTCTAATTTCCCAACCCGTTAACTGTCGATCTACGCGCTGATTATGTAGTGGTTTCACCCCTACAAGTTTGTATATAAAATTTTCCCCAAACAATATATATATATATATATATATATATATATATATATATATATATATATATATATGCAATGTCCAGCAGGAAAAAAATGAAATGGTGTTTCCAAACTTTCGAACTTTATCAAGTTCCCTATCAAGGATAACTACAAGAAATATTATATTAGAGGAATATATGCGAACGAAAGAAAAGTATGAAAGGCCGCCTCAAAAACAAGAAATCACCACTTTTCGCTCCTCGTGTCTTATAATCTCCCTCGTTAGGCTATCTCCATTTCTTTTAATTTGTTACCCTTTCCATCTTCTCAGTTTAACCTTACTACCTGCTTTTTTTGTAATTCTTAATGTGAATCTTTTCCTTTCCCCTTCCGTCTTCCTCATTAATAAAGTTCGAAAGTACTTGGAAACACCATTTCATTTTTTCGGTGGGACATTGCATTCATTTGCTACCCTCACGTGATACTTTGTGAGTTTTTCATATATATATATATATATATATATATATATATATATATATATATATATATATATATATATATATATATATATATATATATATATATATATATATATATATGCGTTATTAGAGTCAACAGCTGTGTTAGCGTTATTGATTTTGACTTACAATTTCTTGATTTGCCTTACAAGTCTCTTAACAGGATCTTCGAGGAGAGAGAAAATAGCCACAAAGGACATATTTTATTCCTAGACATCTTTCGACCGCGGTGGTTCATCTTCGGGGAAATATGGTAGTACCTCTTATAATTATTTTTTTTCGCGGATATATGTTTATTTGAAAAAAAGCACAAGACATTATTATAGATTAATATAAATAATGTATTAGTAATAGTGATGAAAAGAAAAAAATACATCGCTGAGAAGGAGAAGGATTTTAGTAGAAGGCAAAGGTACATATAGAGGGGTTCTCCTGGAGCATTTTACACAGGAGTTCAACTTTTTATATTTTAATGATTTATTTTAACATTTTAAATATTACCCCATAATAGGGTTTAGTTTGTATAATCTAATTCTTATTTTCTATTATAATGTTTGTTTTATATTGCTTATTTGTCCAATTATTTAAATACTTAATTTCACATTCTTTTTACCTATCGGTTTCTATTACATTTGTTTATAATTATATAACCACTTTACTCTTGTCCACTATGTTATTATTCTATATTTATTTTTGCTTTTTCTATTTTTAACACTTATTCTTATTTAATGCAAACTTTTTACCACTTAGTACTTAGCGTACTCTCACTTATTATTACTAATTAATTTGTTAACTTATTAATAGTGTATTCACATTTAATTATTTGTTTTATTCTTGGCCACTCACAACTTAGTTGCTTATGTATTGAATTGTACACTTTTTAGATCACATATAAATTAGTTATTTATGTAACTATATTTATATTTATTTGCTTATGCACTGGTTCTGACTTTATTATTATTTACTTATTCACTTTGTGTATTAATTTACGTATTAAATATATATTAATTTTAATCTTTCGACTCTCACTTTTTATTGTTTGACACTTTTTACACTATGTCCGACGTCTTCATCCCGCTCTTTATGCGTTTGAAGGTCGCCGCGTTTACCGTGTGAAGGCTCGTGTCTGGAATGTAAACGGTTCCGCTACACATTAGACCTTCGATTTCTCTTGGGGACCAAGGCCCCTCGAAGGTCCACTTAAAGTCCCCGTTACGAATTCCATGTACTACCTTCAGTTGGTTACCTTTTTCAGGACGCCGATTGATGCTCCCGAAGATTTTTAGTTTGAGCTCCTCTCCGTCGAAGAAAAGCCCTTTTTCAAGGACTTCGGTTCTTTCGGTGAGAGGTACTCCTGGATAACTATCGTCATCCTCCGAGCATTCGTCGGTTTCCGTACGACCGTCTTCTTCTTCTTTTGATGTTGTTCTTACGTTCTTCTTCTTGCGTTTTGGCTTTTTCGGGCTGCTGCTGGGGGGTGTTGGGTTTTTATCCATTTCCTGGCTATCTTTTTCTTTATTTTTGTTGGTCTCTGGTCGTCTTTTCACTTCATCTTGTTTGGGCTCTTCCTCTTGAGTTTCCGTTGGTACTTCCACAAACTTGATGTTGAGGACATCCTGAGACGCTGGGTTCGGGGGGAACCATAACTTCTTCTTCACTCCATTATGTTGGAGCATAGTATTTAGCTCCTCCGAGAAGCTTCCTGGGCGTGCAAGGTTCGCCAGGTGGGCGACGATGACCATAGTCATGATCTCCTTGCACTCCATCGGCATGACCAGTTTCGGAGAAGCTCTTTCCGGCGATATCGTCGTTGGCTGGGCAGAAGCTGCTGCGGCGTAAGACCCTGCGCTTGACTTTACCTCCTTTTCCAATTTTAATTTTTGCCGTTTTTCTCGTATTTTTTCTTTGCGTAGGGGACATCTCATGGCAAGAGCCCTGTGTTCCCCTCCGCAGTTCGCACATCTTTCCTTTTCTTCCTTGCATTCTCTCCAACCGTGGCCGGTTCGAGAGCATGTCGCGCAGGTTTGCTCTTTTTGGGGGCAGTCCCTCGTCGTATGGGTTTCCAAGGCGAGGCATTTTTGGCAGTTTTCCAGAAGTATGTACTCTTCTGCCTCAATTTGTTCGGGAGCAATCCTTAGGTAGAATCCCACCAGACCGTCTCTCCTAGCTTTTTGCGCCATTTCTCTATTGGTGAATATGATTTTGATTAGGTTTTTCCCAATCTTCTCCACTTTGGAGATCTTGGCCCAGGACTGCTTGTCTAGCAGCTCGGCCTTAATTTCCTCAGTGGAGTTGTCCAGGAAGAAGGGGTCGACTCGTTTCAGGATAATGGTGCGACTCACGAGTAACTCGTGGGGGACGATCGCCTCCAATCCAATTTCTTTAAGGGTGGACCTTGCTTCTTCAGAAACAAGGACCTCCACGTCCTTGCTCTTCCAGCACACCGGAGCCCACCCATTAGATGTTTCAAGGAGACGGGTTAACTCAATATTGAGTTTGCCGACTACCTTCTCGAACACGGCTTCCCTGGTTGTTTTTTTGTGCCCCGCTATTATACGAAGGGGGATCCGTTTGGTGTCTTGGGGGGCTGGGGGACCCATGTCCCCCTGCGGGCACTGCTGCCCTCCCCCCTTCTGAGCCTCGCCTGTGTCACTGGGAGGTAGAGGGGCTCACTGTCAGATGACGGGTGCGTGATTTTTCGTTTTGGTGGGAGGTTTTTGGCTGTCCTTGCCTAAAACTTTTCCTCCTTTGCCGGGAGGAGATTGTTAAGAACACTGCACAACTCAATGTACTCTACTCTACTCTCAACCTTACTCTTATAATTTTCTTCTGATATATTTATTAGAAAAAAGCACAAGTATTTCATACATCAAATAAATAAATTTACATAAATTTACACAATGTAAAAAAATATATATAGACAAAAGTGGTGAAAGAATGGAAAAAATTTATAGTTGAGGAGAGGAAGGAGTAATAGTCGAAGGCAAAGTTACATAAAGGGGGTTCTCCTGGAGAAATACAACGCAGGAGCTCAGCTTTTTGACATTTTTTGGATTTAGGTTGTACCCACCTACAGGGTTTTAAAAATAAATTAATCCTACCCACTAATTGGGTTATAGTTTTTAAATTATCATTGATCTTTACTGATTCATTTATGTATCATTTGAGTTTAAGTTTTAGATATTGCTATATATAATGAAAATGATTTTAATTCACTGTATTTACATATATACTGAACTTAGTTTTAATTAGCTGTATCACACATTGGTTATTAGTTTTTAATTTTATAGTCTTCTATTAATATTATTCGCTAAATTGAACTGTATTTAAGTTAAGATACTGTTATACTATGCACTTAACTTTAATTCACTGTATTTACACATATGCTGTACTTAATTTTAATTAACTGTAATTACACATTGGTTATTATTTTAATTTTATAGACTTCTATTCAAATTAATCCTACCCACTAATTGGGTTATAGTTTTTAAATTATCATTGATCTTTAATGATTCATTTATGTATCATTTGAGTTTAAGTTTTAGATATTGCTATATATAATGAAAATGATTTTAATTCACTGTATTTACATATATACTGTACTTAGTTTTAATTAGCTGTATCACACATTGGTTATTAGTTTTTAATTTTATAGTCTTCTATTAATATTATTCGCTAAATTGAACTATATTTGAGTTAAGATACTGTTATACTATGCACTTAACTTTAATTCACTGTATTTACACATATGCTGTACTTAGTTTTAATTAACTGTATTTACACATTGGTTATTATTTTAATTTTATAGACTTCTATTCATATTATTCGCTAAATTGAATATTTGTCTGTTAATTGTCACATTTCAATTATTCACTTATTTCACTATTCAAGTTGTTTGTTCAATTAATTATTTGTTTAATTATTAACACTTTATCGTTTTACACTATTATTTAGTTGTTTCGCGCTTAACACTTTATTTAACTTTTTTATTTTTAGTTTATCGCCGAGGTCTTCATGCCGCACTTTATTTTCTTGAAGGTTGATGCGTTCACCGTGTGACAACTTGATCCCGGGATGTACATGGTGCCGCTGCATAGGAGGCTCTCCATTTCCTTTGGAGACCAGGGTCCCTCAAAAGTCCACTTGAAGTTGCCACTCCTAATGCCCTTTCCAGTTGCGTTTGATTGTTCTTTTCGGGTCTACATCCAGTAGTCCCGAAAACTTTTATTTTTAGTTCTTCCCCGTCGAAAAAGCGTCCCTTTTCCAGGACGTTGACTTTTTCTGTCAGGGGAACTGCGGGATAAGAATCATCATCTTCAGATCCTCCATCCATACTTTCTTCTTCCATTTGTTTAGGGGGTTTGCTGATCTTTTTCTTTCTCGTTCTCTTTTCCTTCGGGGTGCTTTCCTCTTGCGTGGTTACTTGTTTTGCTCCTTCTTGGTTCTCATCTTCTTCAGGGTTGATTGTTGGTTCTTCATTAATTTTTAACTCTTCGGGGGCTTTCTGCTGCTTTACATCTATGAATTCGATGTTCAGCACGTCCTTGGAAGGTGGGTTCGGGGGGAACCATAGCTTTTTCTTAACGCCGTTGTTCTTTAACATAGCGTTTAGTTCCTCCGAAAAACTGCCAGGGCGAGCAAGATTTGCCAGGTGGGCAACTATGACCATCGTCATAATCTCCTTGCTCTCAGCCGTAAGGATTAATTTCGGGGCCGCTTTGTCCGTCGAAGTAGTGGCGTTTCCAGGAGTCGAAGTCGCGGTGGCATATGTTACCTTTGACTTTTCCTCCTTTTGCAGTCTGAGCTTCAGCCTTTTGTTTTTTAGTGCTTCCTTGCGTAGAGGGCATTTCATGGCCAGAGCCCTATGCTCTCCTCCGCAATTTGCACATTTCGGCTTTTCTTCCCGGCAATCTCTCCATCCGTGACCGGTTCTGGAGCATGTCGCACAGACTTGGATGTTGGTGGGGCAGTTTCTTGTCGGGTGGCTCTCGATGGCCAGGCAGATTTGGCAGTTTTCAATGAAGATATATTCTTCTGCCTCTATCTGCTCTGGCGCGACGCGAAGGTAGAAGCCCAGAAGGCCTTCCCTTAGCGCTCTCTGAGCCATCCCGATGGTTGCGAAGGTTACCTTGATGAGGGATTTGCCGATTTTATCCACCCTCTCTACACTTGCCCATGATTGTTTTTCATTTAACTCGGCTAGGATGTCTTCGGTCGTATTCTCAAAGAAGTAGGGGTCAATTCTTTTGAGGATGATGGCCCTCTTCACGAGTAGCTCGTAGGGAACTACCACTTCGAGCCCTATCTCGCGAAGGGGTTGCCTGGCCTGGTCTGAAACAAGGGTTTCTACATCCTTGTTTTTCCAGCAGACTGCCGCCCATCCATTTGGGGTTTCGATGAGACGAGTGAGTTCGATGTTAATTTTACCGATTACCGTTTTGAATACCGTTTCCCGAGATGGCTTTGGTTTCCCCGCAATTAGTCGGAGGGGGATCCGTTTAGTGTCCTGGGGGGCGGGGGGACTCATGTCCCCCTTCGGGCAATGTTGCCCTTCCCCCTAGTTAGTCTCTCACTTTCTTCTCGGGGGGGGGGGGGGGGGGGGGTTGGAGAGCACCACTCCGTGGCCGTCGAGATTGAGCGGTCTTTGCCGTTTTGCCGAGTCTTTCCTCAACGGTTTCCTCCTTTACCAGATCAGGAGGTTAGGACACTACGCGCACACACACTAACCTTCTACTCAAGGTACTATGTACTTTTTGTACTCCTTATAATTTTGACAATATGGTACAGTATATATTCATTTTCTCTCTATCGATAAGCCTACAAAAAAATGGCCAATCATGGCACAGGAAAATTTCAAAGGGAAAACTATATGTTACAAAAACGTATTTAACGGGGAGATTTTTATATTTAGACTCAGGTTCAACCTACACCAGAACATAATACAAGCAAGAGCCTCACGTACAAACACATCGCTGAGTAGGTTCTACTCAGCGAGCAAGAAACTAAAACTACACCTATATAAAGCACTCGTGCGTCCCATTCTCACGTACGCCCCACTGTCACTCGTAGCCTCGAGTGACACCTGGAAGCGAAAGGCTCAGCGCATTCAGAACTCTGCTCTGAAGCGCGCTTGCCGTTCGCCGCTGTACTCGAGAATGGACGCACTACACAACAACAACTAACTAACTCCTCTCAACACCTACGCTCACACCAGACTTACAAAACAACTTGAAAAACTCACAACAGACCCACTTTACACCTCGCTACATGTAAGAAGGTACGCGATGGCGCCGCGATATCCCGCGGCCCACGAACACCTGCCACCCGTACCATTCTTCGCATAACCCAATAAGGCATCATGAATAACGCGTTTCCGGATGGACTGTAAGCCTCCCCCCCTGACTTGCCCCCATCCCTCGCCCAGTCAATTACCTCATAACCCACACCCTCACTACAACACCTCGCTTCGGTGTATAGCCACCGACCTATCTACTCTCGCTGTCCCTTTCTTAATTATTTTCCGCAACGCTCCTCTCTGACTACCCGTCTGCCGTATTACGGCAGTCCCTCTCTGTTCTTTCTATACACAAAATGCATTCCAATATTTAGATTATAGGTAAAGTAGGCAATAGCAAAGGGAGGTCGGGAAACGGCACATGAAAAAGTTTTAGAATGGAAAAACTATGCGATACAAGACCATATATAACGGTGAGGGTGAGATCTCCCTCCCTGTTATATACGGTCTTGTAACGCATATTGTCAAAATTACAAGAATTACTACCATATTTCCATGAAGTTGACCCATTGCGGTCGAAAGATGTCTAGAAATAAAATATGTCCTTTGTGGCTATTTTCTCTCTCCTGTTAAGAGATTGGTAAGGCAAATCAAGAAATTGCAAGTCAAAATCAATAACGCTACCGCAGCTGTTGACTTTAATAATGCATGCATACAACATGGCATCCTATATATATATATATATATATATATATATATATATATATATATATATATATATATATATATATATATATATATATATATATATATATATATATATGTATATATATATATATAGTTATATTCGGGAATGTATCAACTGGCAGCATTTCCTTTCGCTATGCACACGAAAATACAGGCATCGCACATTCGAATTGTACTCCCGTTGTTAACAGACCCCCAAATTCAGGTTAACCATTATCATAGAAACTTCTCTCACCCCAGAACTAAATCATCTCACGATATATATATATATATATATATATATATATATATATATATATATATATATATATATATATATATATATATATATATATATATATATATATATATGAATAACGTTACAGCCACGAGGAAAATGAAACAACGGAGAACTGCGAGGCCTTTCGACTAATGGTCCTTTACTCAGCAGACTAAAAGACAGGGAAAAAGAGAAGGAAGCGCCCAAGAATATCCTCATTTTACCTTATTTTAATGGCTTTGAAACCGTAAAAACATTGTTAAAAACACTTAATGTAAATCTTGTTTCCTCTTATACAAATACTTTAAAAAGAATGTTAATAAAAAATTGCCCTAATGAAACAAATAACGTAATTTATAAAATCCCTTGTTTGGATTGCCCTTCATTTTATATTGGGCAAACTAGCAAGGATCTGAATGTGCGTATTAAGCAACATAAGTACTCTGTAAGCACTGGGCAAACATCAAATGCCATTTTTATCCATTTGAGTGAAAATTCCCATCGTATTAATTGGAAGGAGAGTTCTGTGATTGCCAAATCAAATGACTTTTTTTCACGAAATCTTTTAGAATCGGCATTTATACAACTGACTTCGAATTTTAATCTCAGCCCTGGAATGTATTTTCTGGACCCTTGTATCAAAAGAATGTTTAAGAATGACTTTAAGGATAAAATTTCTGAATTAATGATTACCACATAGAAGTTATTTTAGCTTATTTATATAAAAAAACCTTTCCTCATATTTTTCTTTTGTCATATTTTCTAGTTATCATGTGTAAACTTTTTTTTTTTTCATATTGCATATGTGATTCCCAAGCATTGCCTCCCCCTTTCTTTTGTAACCCGTAAAAAATATATATATATTTTTTTTTAACCCTGACGGCTCATCTTGTTAATAGGTTTTTTCCAGGTATCTGTTAATCCCACCCCTTTTAATCTTTATATCCCATATTTTCATTAATCAGGTGTATAAATATCTTTCTCTTTTTCCCTGTCTTTTAGTCTGCTCAGTAAAGGACCATTAGTCGAAAGGCCTCGCAGTTCTCCGTTGTTTCATTTTCCTCATGGCTGTAACGTTATTCATAAATTTCTCACGTTCCTTATTTTCGTGATTCAGTTATACATATATATATATATATATATATATATATATATATATATATATATATATATATATATATATATATATATTATGAATTTCGCCTTATTTTCAATATATTGTTATCGGCATATCCTTCCTAATTCATTTACCTATGGTGTAGTTTCAATTATCAATCGCTAATTCTTCTATTTAATAATTGTCCCCACAAACATCATTCACAATTTTCAAGTCTCCCCCATTAAGTGCATTTTCTATTTATTAATTAATGACCTTGCCTGTTTTCAAAACACTATAATTGTCATACTGCAAGGATTCTTAATTTGGTAATTCAAAGGACCTAAATAACTTAGGCTCTCCTCATATTATATTATCTGAATTAAGATATTAAAATATTAGATTTCTCAAATAAATATATTTTGTTAAAACTTATAATTAATATCCCTTCTGAAGAACTGCCTTTATTCAATACATTCAATTTTCAATTTCAATTTCTTACTTTGGCTGGTGCCCCAGATTCCCTAGGCTAATTACCATTAAAAACGTTCAACTTATTATTAACCACTTTATAAGCCACACACAAACCGTTTTAATTAGGCCTAGATTCATCTTTTAATTCTTCTCAAAACTTATTGTGTGATTAATTCTTGTTCGCTATCTAGGCTGAATAAAACACTAATTAATAACATAATAATATTGGTATAGTATACGCACTGTGATCACTAATTTTCTGCATATAACTCAAACAATTCCCATTAGGCTCCTCCCCTTTGGGCACTGACCGCGCATTTCCCGCCGAATTATTTATATAATTTTCACTTGTATCGTTACTAATATGGGACATAAACGCATTGGACACGGAAACGGCACTACGTCCTATTGACTCACTACAAGTATTTACATTAAAGTACTGCGCTCTATTGAATGTCATCAGTTCATCGGCTAGTTTTCCTAATTATGCCAGGGTTAGTTCTTTCTGTGTGACAATTATAGGCGCGATGTTCGCCGGCAGGGATTGAATGAACTTGTTCCTCACGACCTCTTCACCAACTCCTACCTGAAGGGTAGTTCTCCGTAATTCCTCTAAATTGGTAGATGGTCGGCCTGTGAGAGTGGAGGATGCAATAAGCTTCTCGAGAAGCTCGGGTTTAGTCTTCTCGAAGAGCTCAATCACTCCTGCCCTTAAAAGTTAATAATTCCGGCCCGATATAATGGTCGCTGGAAGACGATCGACGGCCTCAGGAGGAAGTGAGGTCAATATATGAAAATATTTAGTATCCTCCTTCTTTATTCCGGAGATGTGAAACTGGGCCTCCACAATCTGGAACCAACCTACGACTGCCGTTTCATTAAAGGTGGGTGGCTTGATGGTGATAACGTTTGTGAACTCCGTCTCACCTGTTCCTGCCTGACGATGGCTTGATGCGTCCATTTCCTCAACACTTTTTCTGTCCGGCCGAAACGAAATGGTCACCATTTTATAGGAGGAGAAGGTCACCTATTTATAGGGACGTCACTAGGTTTATAAGTGGCCTGTTATACGGAAATGGGGATCGACTTATGGATGATTAAAAGGAATGGTAAAAGGTGGTTGTTCTAATAGGGAATTGGAAGTAAAAGTTACTCAGTTAGTGGTAGCTTGGCCGTTAGTCACAATGGCGAGTATATTGAAGAGTACTCGTTTATATTGCGCACGACGGGTGGTGAGGATCTTTGAAAACTGGGCTTACTTTATACCTTCATTGAATTGTTTCTGACTCAATAATTCTTCACGAGGATTATGATTTAGGCTGGGCATACTGAAGGTTTCATGGTAATCGGGGTCAAGAAGGACTTCGTAGAGGACGTAGCAAAAATATAATTTTATTATTCTACTGGCCTATTAAAGGGGCAAGATGCACGTCACGAGTACTTTGCGGTCAATAAGTAGGCTTCCTATTCTACGCGAAGTATTGGGTTAAAATGCGACAGAACTTAGGCGAATCAAACGGGTTTCGTAACGCTACCAAGGGAGTAAACCGTGTTAACGAATAATGATTCTCTTTCTCTGACTCTGGTTGTCCTTCTGACTTCTTGTAACTCTCGAAATAATAAATCTCTAACTATATACCTGTGTTTGTTTCCTAAGGGATGTGACCTATACTTGTCCGTGGGAGCGTACCCCAGTGGTCTAGTTCGTTAATTTCCACCCCTACAGCGGAGCTACGGAACACCTGCGTGTGTAAGATATACCTACATGTTTCCAATAGTTTTATTTTTATTATAGGAATCACTTGTTACTGATCTGTGTTAAAATTTCTCTTGATCAAAGTCTGTATTTGCTTAGCTGCTTTGTAGCCTCCCATTTTCTGATAAATCTTTCCCAAGACGCAAATATTTGTTTATGCGTGACCTTACATTTACACAAGGTGTCCGACCAGATATCTGCTTTCCGCGTTCATATTTTTGTGTGTTCCTGCACGCGACTCTACCGACCGCTTGCCTCATCTTTATTTATACAAATTAACATATGTATTTTCATTTCTTTATTATCTATACAAATTAACATATATATTTTAATCTCTTCATTCTCACATTAGGCATATTATTTCCGTTATTTACATATAAGGCATTTGTTAGGATTTGATAAATCCACCGAGCTTCCATTTGTGGAGTTTCTCCCTAGGCCTATTAAATCCTGCAATTTGGTGCCAGCAGCCTACCTATTACATAACACGAGCACCACACATTATTGGCACTGTATTCATTATTACGCTGTACAAAATTGGAACGGTTTCCATTAGGGTACGTGCCTACGGGTACTGATCGCACACTACCCGTATAATTCACATTATTTACATGATTATCACTTCTATTATTAAAATTGGGAATACTCATATTGGACAAAGAAGTGGCAGTATGTTCTATGGATTCACTGCTATCATTAACATTAAGACATTATGTCCTATGAATTGGCATTAGTTCATTCGTAAGCTTTTCTAGCGGGGCTAGGGTTAGTTCCTTCGGGGTAGCGATTATGGTCGCTATTTTGGCTGGCAGAAATTGGATAAACTTGTGCCTCGCTAGTTTTTCCCCATCTCCCTCCTGTAGAGCAGTCCTCCTTAGTACTTCCAAATTAGTAGATGATCAACCAGTGATAGTAGAGGAGGCAATAAACTTCTCGAAAAGTTCTGATTTAGTCGTTTCGAAGAGCCTAATTAACTCAGTCCTTAAGAGCTGGTAATTTTGGATAGACAGGACCGCAGCCGGAAGTCGTTTAACAGTCTCCGGGGCCGGGAGGGTGGGGTATTTCAGCCAGGACATGAAATAATTTCGTCTCCTCCTTATTCACTCTTGAAATGTGAAACTCTGCTTCTACAATCTTAAACCAACCTGCAACTGCTGGCTCATTAAAGATTTTTTTAAGGATTTATATCCCTTTTTGCCGTATAGGTTCATCTGCCTTAAGTTTGTAAGATAAACAAGAGATAAAACAAAACTACGAACTGCCAGCAAAAGAGGCAATCACATTATGTGGACGTAAATATTATCAGTTCAATTAAAAGGTTAAAACAAAATAAAAAGAATACTAATATGCGGACAAAAATATTATCATTTCACTTAAAAGATTAAAAAAAATAAAGAGTGCTAACATACGATTAGGTAAAGTCTTTCATGTAAAAATACGGATGTACAAGGTTCGGAAAAAGACAAAAACAAAACAAAACTGAGACTAAAATATGATTAAAAGATAAGGTAGTAGGGAAGTAACTAAGGTATTAAATTTTGGAGGAAAGGCCAGCATCTTCCAGGACTCGTACTAAGTTGGGCATAACATGTGGAAAATCTCGAAGAATAGAAGCAAAGGTGCAGTGAGGAATGACGTACTTCTTTCGATGGGGAGAGTATTGCGAGCAGGTGAGTAAGATGTGTTGCACTGAGATGCGAGAATGACGCGTCTGGCAAGATGGTGGTCCCTCGCTAGCCATTAAGTGTCCGTGAGTGAGGCGACAGTGGCTAATTCGCAAGCGACACAGCATAACTTCATGCTGTCTGGTGAGGGAGTAAAATGATGCCAAGGAGAAGCATTTTTCCGAAGTTGGAGTAGGTGATGGTGTCCATACGAGTCCCAATATCATTCCCATTCTTCTCTGACCAATTTAAGGATGGGAGGGATGTAGTCTCGGTGAAAGATCAGCGGTTTAGGTATGAATAGTGCAGTATGGAGGGCGGCCTTCTTAGCTTCTTGGTCGGCAGTTTCATTTCCCTAGATGTTTGTGTGTCCAGGCAGCCGGCAAAACGATATGGAGTAAGAGCGTCCGATCAAGAGGTGTATGGTTTCCAGTATCTCCATGGCTACGTAGTGGCGATGGAACAGTCGTTGAAGGGAAGTCAGCGCGCTCATACAGTCCAATAATATGGTAAATAACCTTGGGGCATGGAGACCGAGTGTGTTGCATGGCTATTTTGATGGCCACGAGCTCTGCTGAGAAGACAGATGCTGTAGGGTGTAGGGTGGAGTGTAAGGTATGAGAGGGAAGGACCGCGGCACTTCTAGTCCCTGCATCAGTTTTCAACCCGTCGATATACATAGGTGTTTCACCGAGGTGAGTTTCTGCATGCTCTTTGAACATGGCGCATTGAGCTGAAGTTGGTATCTGATCCTTGGGGCCTCTCAGGAAAGGCTCGCAAAACCTAGCAGTCCGGCGAGTCCACGGGTGTAACGTAGGTGTTTTTTCGAGAGCAACAGAGAGGTGTCTAATCTCGAGTTTTTCTAAAAGCTGTGCTATACGTAAAGTGTATGAATAGAAGATACGAGGGCAAATCTCTGGTGGAGGGGTCGTGAAGCAGAGAATTCGAGCAAGTTTAGAGCGTATACGGAGAGATATGATGTAGAATCGGAGGCAATATTCAACACCGCGAGATGAGAAAGGAAGGAATCCTGTTTCAACATAGAGATTTCAGGGGAAGACTTTGCTCCAGTAGCAAGGCGGAGGCCTTTGTGATATAGCGAGTTAAGTATATTCAGCATGCTTTGGAAGATGAGCCATAGAAGTGGCAGCCGTAATCAAGCTTTGACAGAAGTGATCTGTGGATCTTGAGAAGGGTGCAGTAATCAGCTCCACAGTGTAGCTTCGATAAAGAGGCCATAAGGGCAAATACGGGGGCACATCTTTTCTAAGGTCTTCAATATGATATGGCCATGTCATACGCTGTTCGAATATAAGACATAGGAATTTAGCATGGGTGGCAAATTTGATCGGCGAACCAGAAATATTAAGGCTTATCCTAAGAATAGATTTGCGTCGGGTAAAAATAACGGCCGTTGTTTTAGGGAGGGATATATGAATTCGGTAGATGAGGAATGAGCCACTATTGAGTCGACAGCTCACTGGAGCAGGGTGATGGCCATCGCCGCGGACGAGCTTGTCACCCAGATGGCAATATCGTCTAAATAAAGGGAACATTGCACAGTCGGTAATATATGTTTTGAGAAAGAATTGATCGTAATTATAAAACAGAGTAGTGATAAGCACACTTCCTTATGGGAGACCCTCATATTGTATGAGCTTCAAAGAGTGAGCGCCTGGAAGATCGACACTGAAAGAGCGGTCTTTTAACACGTTAAGTGCGAAGTGTACCATCAGTGATGCACACTTTAAATTTGCTGCTGCTAAGTGAACCATCCTTGGTAAACATTAAATATATATTTTACTTTATTTAAAACAATTTTTCACAATTAAATATCATCTATCCTCGTATATATTATGATATAATAAATTTGTTTAGAAAGAGGGTAAAGTAATATGATTCTAGTAAAATTATTTTATTGACATAAGTATCGCTAGCCAAAAATAGGATTTTTTCATTTAACATTTTCCATTAAAAATTGTGAAAAAAATATGATTTTCACTAATTTTCAACTGCTTTCTGTGTATATCGTTGATTCTTTCCGTTTCCTAAATGTATAGGCCTAAATTAAAAACATTTAAAAATAGTACTGCAAGATAGTTATGCTGTCATTGCCAAATAATTTCCCAGCTAAACTTGGGACGACTTTGGCAATTATATCAATAGAAAGATAATATAAAACAACATAAGAGTTTCAAATACCGTTAGAATCAGCCAAATAGTTATAAGAACATAAGAAAAGAAGGAGACTGCAAAAGACCATTCATGGCCTACACTTGGCAGCTCCTGTTCCAGTCACCCCCCCAAAGATTTCTTACCAGAGAAAAGTCATCAACATTGTCATCCTTTACAGGAGTTCGTCAGATCTAATCTACAATATACATAAAATGCATCCAGAGGATTATGTCCATTCATGCAACCGCAAAATAATCTCCCCACTCCTTAGAAAAATATATACATATGTACATAAAAAAGTCAGTCCCATCTAGCAGCTTCATTCATATATTTATCTAATCTATTCTTAAAACTACCCAGAGAGGAGGCTTCTATCACATGTCTAGTGAGCCTATTCCATTCATCTACCACACGATTTGTAAACCAATTCGTCCCAATCTCCTTCCTAAACCTATACTTATCAAGCTTAAACCCATTGCTACGTGTCCTGTCATGTTCACTAAGTATAAGAACCTTACCCAGATCCCCTTTATTATATCCTTTTACCCATTTGAAGACTTCAATCAATTCCCCTGTGACTCTTCTCCTTTCCAATGTATGTAGATTTAGTTTTCTGAGCCTTTCACCATAAGGTAAGTTCCTTAGCCCACCAATCATCTTTGTCATCCTTCTCTGCACAGACTCAAGCAAATCAATATCCTTCCTATAATATGGTGACCAAAATTGTACTGCATAGTCTAGATGAGGCCTAACTAGCGCCAGATACAGTTTTAGAATGACTTCAGCACTCTTATTGCTTACACTCCTCCTAATGAATCCCAATATCCTATTAGCTTTATTCTTAGCATTTAGGCATTGCTTTCTAGGACGAAGGTCTGAACTTACCAAAATACCCAAGTCCCTCTCACAATCGGTCCTCCCTAAATTTCTCCCATTTAATTTATAACTATTCAGTGGATTATTTCTACCTATACTAAGTACACTACATTTGTCTATGTTAAACTTCCTTTGCCATTTCTCGGCCCAATTGGACAGAATGGTCAATTCCTCCTGCATTACAACAGCATCAGAATCAGCCCTAATGGCCCTACCTAGCTTAGTATCATCAGCAAATTTACTCAGCTCACTACTTATACCTATGTCAAGATCATTAATATAAATTAAGAATAGCAAGGGACCCAAAACAGATCCTTCCGGAACTCCACTGCTAACACCCCCCCACTCAGTTGGCTGTCTGGCTTTGTTCCAGTTGGCTGTCTGGCTTTGTTCTGGAAGGTTGTCTTGCAGGAAGCTCTTGATTCTCATTGTAAGATTGGGATATAATACTGATTTGGGTGTATAGTTTTTCTTGTATTTATTTAATACATCAATCACTGTGTAATAAATACATTAGTGATTAATACTTTTGGGGAAGATAACTGGCAGCAATCCTGAGCAAGAATTTTTTTTTTTGGTGAGTGTTAACTTTTTCCTTAGTAAATTTCTGAGAGTATGGCTGTTTGTATAGATAAGAACATAAGAAAAGAAGGAGACTGCAAAAGACCATTCATGGCCTACACTTGGCAGCTCCTGTTCCAGTCAGTGAGAGCATGCCGTTTGAAAGTAGTGTGTATGTGGTGTGTGATGCATGTGGAGTTGAAAGGAGAGTGAATGTAACTGAATGCTGTGTGTGTTTTCTGGAAGGGGAGGTTAGGAGGTTGAGTGGGGAATGTAAGAGGTTGAATGATTTGGTGTTTGAGGTGAGAAGAGATGCAAGTGTGCGATTGAAGGGTGAGATTAGTGCTAAGAGGGTGGAAGATAGGGCTAGGACTGGGAACAGTGTGGAAGTTGTGAGTGATGATGAATGGTGGGTGAAAATGGATAGGATAGATAAGTTAGGACAGGTTAGGTGTGTGAATGAGAGGGACATAGAACCTGTTAGGTTGACTAACAGATTCAATGTCCTGAGAGAGGAAGAGTGTGAAAGTGATTTGCCTGGTGTGATTGTGGATGAAAGCAGGATGGATGGTAGTGTGACTGAGAGCAGGAGGGAGGGTAATGTTAGGCCAAGACAGAATAGGAGAATGACTGAGGTGCTAGTGATGGGTGACTCTCAGATTAGGTATTTAGATAGGAAGTTGAGTGATAGCAAGTGGAAGGGAATGAGAGTTTGTCTGCTGGGTGCTGGTGTAAGTGATGTCTGTGAGAGGTATGATAGGCTGGTTTCTGGGTGTGAGAGGGATGCAGTTGTGATTACGCATGTGGGAGTGAATGATGTAAAGAAGGTGGGTACATGTGAGTTACGTGAGCAGTATAAAAGGTTAGTTGAAAGGATGAGTAAAAGCAGGGTAAAAGGTGTTGTTTCTGGTGTGCTTCCGAGATTGGATGTGGGGGTAGAATGGTTGTCGCGTGCAATTGGTTTTAATGAATTTGTGAAAGGACTGTGTGAGGAGTTAGGATTGGTGTTTGTAGATGTCTGGGGAGGGTTTTACGGGAATAGGAGGTTGTATGCGATGGATGGGCTCCATCTTAGTCGGGCAGGTGTTGAGGTTCTATGGGGGGAGCTGGATAGTGTGATTAGGTCCTTACGGGTGGGAAACTAGAAGCTGTTAGAGGTAAGGGAATAACAGGAATAGAGGGCAGGTGTAGGAAATGGAAGGGATGCAGAGATAGAGGAATAGCTAAGGGAGAGGGCATACTGATGCGTTATAGGGGGACTAATGCACAAGTGAATGAGCAGATAACTAGGAATAGAAAAGTACGATGCAATGAAGATGGGAATAATAAAAAAAACCTTAAAAATATACTACACAAATGGTCGGAGTATAAGGAATAAGATAGATCTCTTAAGAGCGTTAGCGAGTGAAGAGAATTTTGATATAATTGCGATAACAGAGTCATGGCTTGATTTGGCAGGAAATCACTTTAAACCTGAGGTTGAGATTGAGGGCTTTAACATGTTCCATACAGATAGGAATAGGAAGAGAGGAGGAGGGGTTATTATTTATATTAAAGATAATCTCCAGTGTTGTGTAAACAGTACAATTAAATTAGATGATAACAGAGTCATTATGGCTAAATGTAAAGGAAGGTAAAAACAAGCTTGTCATAGGATTATTATACAGACCACCAAATCTTAGTAAGGAAGCTTCAAATCTTCTGTGGCAGGAGATTGAACGGGCATGTAGAAGTAAGCATGTGTGTATAATGGGCGATTTTAATTACAGAAATATAGACTGGGAAGCTCTTGTGGGTGATCAGGAGGCTGAGGAATTTTTGAATGTTATAGAGCTCTCAGTCTGTTGATCTATTTTTCAGATTTTTCTATAGTTTGTTTGTTTTTTGTTTTTTTTCTCACCACAATCAGCCAAAGCTAAGTTGCTCTTCTTTTTTTTCTTATTGCTACTTAAATTCTTTCTTTGTTTGAATAAGTGATGGAGTTTGGGGATGAAAGTGAGCATGAGTGTCGGAATGTATGCATTGGTTGTGGTGTATTAGGTGAGGGGTATACATGTGTTGTATGTGGGCTGCGTGAATGCATTGTAGATTTAGAGGGGATGAGAAGGCAGGATTTAGACAGGATATGTAGGCTGGAGGGGTTAGTTGCTGAGCTCAGGAGGGAACTTAGTGTTAGGCCTAGATTTGGGAATAGGTTAGGTGGTGAGGTAGGCCAGTTAGATGTTTCAGGTGAAGGTAGAGGGCCGGTGGAGGAGGTAGGATATGATAGTTCTAGTGATAGTGAAGTTAGCCCCCTTAGATTAGTTAGAAATAGGCCTAGTGAGGATGGGGGACAGTGGAGAGTGGTTAGGAAACATGAAGCTAGGGAGGCTTCTCCTGTTCTTTGTGAGAATAGGGTTGCCTCTGTTGAGGTGGTTAGCCAGGGGGAGAATAGGTGTGTGAGTCAGAGGGACACAGAACCTATTAGCTTGACTAATAGATTCAGTGCCCTAAGAGAGGAAGTAACTGGAAGTGATATGACTGATGGGGGTGGGGGTGGAGTTCGAGTGACTGGTAGTTTGAATGAGAATAGGAGTGGGGATGGAGTTAGGTCTGTGGGGGTTAGGAATAGGAGTCTGACTGAAGTGCTTGTGATGGGTGATTCGCGAGTTAGATATTTAGATAGGAAGTTGAATGCAAGTAGATTGAATGGTTTGAGGGTGTGTTTGCCGGGTGCTGGAGTGAGAGATCTGTCTGATAGGTATGAGGAACTGGTGTCTGGCTGTGCAAGGGATGCGGTTGTGATTACACATGTAGGAGTGAATGATGTGAAGAAAGTGGGTGCATGTGAGTTACGTGAGAGGTACAAGAGGTTGATTGAAAAGGTGAAAGAAAGTAGAATGAAAGGTGTTGTGACAGGTGTGCTTCCAAGAATGGATGTTGGGGTAGAATGGATGTCTCGTGCAATTGGTCTGAATGATTATGTGAGGAGGATGTGTGAGATGGAAGGTGTCATGTTTGTGGATGTGTGGGATAGGTTTGTTGGAATGAAAGAAATGTATGCGATGGATGGACTGCATTTGAGTAGGAGGGGGGTAGATGTGTTGTGGGAGGAGTATGATCGTGTTATTAGGTCTTTGCGGGCGGGAAACTAGATACTAATAGTGGTCAGGGAATTATGAGAGGACATTATAGTACTGAAAGTAGAATGGACTTGGCACATAACAGAAATAGGTTCCAAGGCGATAGAGGTGAGGTCATTCAAGTTTCAAGAGGTGCTTCAGGGATAGGGGGGTTAAATTGTTTCTATACAAATGCTCGTAGTCTTAGAAACAAGAAGGATGAGCTATTTAGTTATATTAGCAATGAGGATATAGATATATTATGCGTTACTGAATCATGGGTTAATGAAATAGAATTTAGTGACACTATAAGTGAATTTGATTTTCAGGGCTATAATATGTACATTAGTCAAAGGACAGGTAGGATTGGTGGAGGAATAATTATCTATATAAAAAACAAGATTGTTTCAAGTTTAAATACTTCAATAAAGCAGGATGGAGTTGAGTCACTTTGGATAGATATTAGGTTCAGTAAAAATAGAATGGTGCATTTGGGAGCTTTTTACAGGCCACCTGGGCAGACTGATGATATAGATGAACTAATGATAAGGGAAATAAGTAAGGGATGTGAAACAGATGCAGTTATTATTGGGGACTTCAACTTAAACTCTGTGGACTGGGAAAATATGATAGGTAGGGATAGAACAAGTGGCAGGTTCATAGAATGCTTTGAGGATAATTTTTTGAATCAATTTGTTAATGAGCCAACGAGGGGGGACAATATATTAGATTTAGTACTTTCTAACAGTGATCATTTAGTTCAAGAATTGACTGTTGGGGAAGCATTGGGAAATAGTGACCATCAGATAGTTCGTTTTAACTTGGGAATTGAGAAGGGTAAAATAACTGAGAATGCTGAAAAAGTTCCAAATTTTCATAAGGGAGATTATGTAAAACTTCGAAGCTTGCTAAATTTGGTAGACTGGGATATAGAATTCAGAGGTAAAAATGCTTATGGGATGTGGGATACTTTCAAGCATATAATAAATGTAGTCCAAGAACAATGTATCCCAATGAAGGCCATTAGGAACAAAAGTAGGAAACCATTATGGTGGAATCAGGAGATAGCTAGAAAAATTTCAGAGAAGAAAAGGGCATATAAAAAATTACAGGTAGAAAATAATATTCAAAATTTAAGTGATTATAGAATGTCTAGGAATGAGTTAAATAAGATTATAAAGAAGAACAAAAGGGTGTCAGAAATTAAATTAGCTCAGGATAGCAACAAAGATCCTAGAAAGTTCTTTAGTTACTATAAAACTAATAACAAGTGTGGCAGAGTTAAAATAGGACCTATCAAATATGAAGGGTTTGTGAGAGAAACTGATGAGGAAATAGTTGAGGTACTAAATGGTCATTTTGCATCAGTATTTACAAAAGAGAAACTAAATAGTCCTATGTATAGTACTCATAGGTCAGGAAAAGAGGTGTTTACTAACATTTGTGTGGATCGGAGGATGATAAAAGGACTAATAGGTGATTTAGATACTACCAAGGCCTCCGGCCCTGATAATATTCATTCTAGGATACTTAAGGAAGGGGTAGAAAGTATCTCAATAGCTCTGGACAAGTTATATACTAGGTCATTGGAATATGGAGAAATACCCGATGATTGGAAGAGAGCGAATGTAGTCCCCATTTTCAAGAAGGGTAGTAAAGAGGATCCAAATAACTTTAGACCGGTTAGCCTAACTCCTGTAGTCTGTAAAATTCTTGAGAAAATAGTTAAAAAAGGGATTTGCCAACATCTAGAGAGGGAGGGGTTAATCAGCGATGCTCAGCATGGGTTTAGATCAGGTAGATCATGTTTGACTAACTTACTAGACTTTCTGGAGTTTGTAACAGATCAAGTAGATAAGGGAGAGAATGTAGATATAATTTACTTAGATTTTAGTAAAGCATTTGATAAGGTACCACACAGGAGACTAGTTCATAAATTAAAAATGATTGGGATATGTGGGGGTGTTTCAAATTGGATAGCTGAGTGGCTGAAAGACAGGAAGCAAAGGGTAGTGCTAAATGGTGTAAAGTCAGAGTGGAGGGATGTTATCAGTGGGGTTCCTCAGGGATCAGTTCTCGGTCCATTATTATTTGTCATCTATATAAACGATCTTGGGGAGGCAGTTAATAATAAAGTGTCAATTTTTGCGGATGATACCAAATTAGCAGCTGTAGTTAAAGATATTGATGATAATTTTAAAGTGCAGGGGGACTTAAATAAATTGTTATCCTGGGCACATAAGTGGCAAATGACTTTCAACCTTGATAAGTGCAAAGTTATTAACATGGGAAAAGATAATAGAGAATTTAACTATGAAATGGATGGGCATTGGCTGAGCTCAGTAGAGGATGAGAAAGATCTAGGAGTAGTAATAGATAAGTCATTAAGGTTTTCTAAGCAGTGTATTGAAGCAAGAAATAGGGCAAATAGAGTGCTGGGTTTTATTAAGAGAAATGTCAGTTACAAAAGTAAGGAGGTTATTCTTAAACTCTATAACTCTTATGTTAGGCCACATCTAGAGTACTGTATACAGGCATGGTCCCCACATTTTAGACACGATATTAACCTTCTTGAGTCAGTGCAACGGAGGGCAACAAAGATTATTCCTTCCCTGAGGCACCTTGAATATGAAGATAGACTGAGGGTATTAAATATGTTCTCGTTCGAAAGGAGGTGTGTGAGAGGGGATATGATTGAGCTCTTTAAAATTTTTTCCGGGATAGATAAATTGGATGTTAGCAAGTTTTTTGAGTTAGATGATGGAAATCGGACTAGGGGTCACCACTTGAAAATTAAAAAGCAAGGGTGTAGGTTGGATTTAAGAAAGTATTTTTTCACCAATAGAGTGGTAGACTTCTGGAACAAATTGCCGCAGAGGGTAGTAGGTAGTCCAAATCTAAATGTATTTAAGAGTAGGTTGGATGAGTTTATGGGAAGGGAAGGTTGTGATGGTTCCTAAGTTTTGTATATATTAATATTGTTTGTATATATCTATAGCTGCATGATTTAGTTCTTGACAAGCCTTGATTGGTGATACCCTTGTTTCTGGATGCAATCCTCTGGATGTAGTTTTCCTGGGAGTTTGGGTGCCTTGAAAAAGAGGCCGCTTGACTCGGATGACCTATGATGAGCCCTTGTGGCTTTTGTCATCCGTTATATTATATTGTGGGGGACTTTGATTTTGTCTTCCCCTGGTGATGGTGCTTTTTGTGGGTGGGTTTTGACGGAGGCGGATGACCTTTGATAGGCCCTTGTGGCTTTTGTCATCCGTGTAATTATGTTTATGTTATGTTTAATGTTGTCCAAGATAATTTTCTGAGGCAGATTATTAACGAACCCACTAGAGGTAATAATATACTGGATTTAGTTCTGACAAATAGGGAAGAAGTTATTAAGGATACTGAGATTGGAGGAAATTTGGGTAATAGTGACCATTGTGAAATTAGATTCAAGATGAAATGGAATGGTATTGATAGTAGCATGAACAATGTTAAAATTCCTGACTTTAGAAGAGCAAATTATAATGGGCTAAGGACTTACCTGGAGGCAGTTGTACAGAAACCAGGCCATGAAATCAATTCAGGAATAGATTCAATGATATCAGTTAGTGGAGACAATAATCACCAGGAGGAAGAGATTACAATTGAAGAGGAGTATGAAAGAATAATTGAGCAATTAATTACAGGTCAGATGATTAACATTCCTTATAAGGAGATTAGGACTAAAAATAATGACCCAAAATGGATGACAGATAAAATTAAGCATTATATTGGCATTAAAAAGGGCATTTATAGGAAAATAAAAAATGGAGAGGATCACTTAAGGCAGAGATATAATGAACTAGCAAGAGATGTTAAAAAGTTAGTTAGAGTAGCAAGGAGAAATTATGAAATTAAAGTGGCAAATAGGGCAAAGGAAGATCCTAAAAGTTTTTATCAATTATACAAAACTAAGGTTAGAGATAAACTAGGCCCACTTATAGATTCCAATGGAGAATTAGTGAGTGATAGGGACTCAATGGCTGGAATGCTAAATGACTTTTTTCTCTCAGTATTTACACAGGAGCATACTCTAAATATACCCGAGGTGTCAATGATCTTTCGGGGTAATGATGAAGAGAAATTAAAGGATATCTTGATTACAAAGGAGATAGTGACAAAGGAAATTGATAAAATCAAAAGTAGTAAAGCACCCGGTCCTGATGAGGTCTTTCCTAGAATATTGAAAGAATGTAAGGATGTGTTAAGTGAGCTCCTAGCATGCATCTTTAGAAAATCATTGGAGAGTGGCATTGTGCCAGTGGCATGGAAGAAAGCCAATGTGATACCTATATTTAAGAAAGGGGATAAAACAAATATGTCTAATTACAGACCAGTAAGTTTGACATCAGTGGTAGGGAAAATGATGGAATCTATTATAGCAAGGAATATTAGAGATCACTTGAATAAGCATAAGTTGATAAAAGAATCACAGCATGGCTTTAGTAAGGGTAAATCCTGTCTGACTAATTTGCTGTCTTTTTATAGTAAGGTGTATGAAGCAGCAGATAATGATGAAAACTATGATATTTTATACTTGGACTTTAGTAAGGCTTTTGATCGAGTGCCACACTTACGGCTTCTGAGCAAAGTTAAAGCACACAGGATCGATGGCAGTATATTTAGGTGGATTCAGTCATGGCTTGGTGACAGACAGCAAAGAGTTAGTATAGATGGAGTTAAATCTGAGTGGGGGTGTGTTAGCAGTGGAGTTCCGCAAGGATCTGTTTTGGGTCCCTTGCTATTCTTAATTTATATTAATGATCTTGACATAGGTATAAGTAGTGAGCTGAGTAAATTTGCTGATGATACTAAGCTAGGTAGGGCCATTAGGGCTGATTCTGATGCTGTTGTAATGCAGGAGGAATTGACCATTCTGTCCAATTGGGCCGAGAAATGGCAAAGGAAGTTTAACATAGACAAATGTAGTGTACTTAGTATAGGTAGAAATAATCCACTGAATAGTTATAAATTAAATGGGAGAAATTTAGGGAGGACCGATTGTGAGAGGGACTTGGGTATTTTGGTAAGTTCAGACATTCGTCCTAGAAAGCAATGCCTAAATGCTAAGAATAAAGCTAATAGGATATTGGGATTCATTAGGAGGAGTGTAAGCAATAAGAGTGCTGAAGTCATTCTAAAACTGTATCTGGCGCTAGTTAGGCCTCATCTAGACTATGCAGTACAATTTTGGTCACCATATTATAGGAAGGATATTGATTTGCTTGAGTCTGTGCAGAGAAGGATGACAAAGATGATTGGTGGGCTAAGGAACTTACCTTATGGTGAAAGGCTCAGAAAACTAAATCTACATACATTGGAAAGGAGAAGAGTCAGAGGGGAATTGATTGAAGTCTTCAAATGGGTAAAAGGATATAATAAAGGGGATCTGGGTAAGGTTCTTATACTTAGTGAACATGACAGGACACGTAGCAATGGGTTTAAGCTTGATAAGTATAGGTTTAGGAAGGAGATTGGGACGAATTGGTTTACAAATCGTGTGGTAGATGAATGGAATAGGCTCACTAGACATGTGATAGAAGCCTCCTCTCTGGGTAGTTTTAAGAATAGATTAGATAAATATATGAATGAAGCTGCTAGATGGGACTGACTTTTTTATGTACATATGTATATATTTTTCTAAGGAGTGGGGAGATTATTTTGCGGTTGCATGAATGGACATAATCCTCTGGATGCATTTTATGTATATTGTAGATTAGATCTGACGAACTCCTGTAAAGGGTGACAATGTTGATGACTTTTCTCTGGTAAGAAATCTTTTGTGTGTTGACTGGAACAGGAGCTGCCAAATGTAGGCCATGAATGGTCTTTTGCAGTCTCCTTCTTTTCTTATGTTCTTATTAGTCCTTTTATCATCTTCCGATCCACACTAATGTTAGTAAACACCTCTTTCCCTGACCCATGAGTACTATACATAAGACTATTTAGTTTCTCCTTTGTAAATACTGATGCAAAATGACCATTTAGTACCTCAACTATTTCCTCATCAGTTTCTCTCACAACCCCTTCATATTTGATAGGTCCTATTTTAACTCTGCCATACTTGTTATTAATTTTATAGTAACTAAAGAACTTTCTAGGATCTTTGTTGCTATCCTGAGCTAATTTAATTTCTGACACCCTTTTGTTCTTCTTTATAATCTTATTTAACTCATTCCTAGCCATTCTATAATCACTTAAATTTTGAATTTTATTTTGTACCTGTAATTTTTTGTATGCCCTTTTCTTCTCTGAAATTTTTCTAGCTATCTCCTGATTCCACCATAATGGTTTCCTACTTTTGTTCCTAATGGCCTTCATTGGGATACATCGTTCTTGGACTACATTTATTATATGCTTGAAAGTATCCCACATCCCATAAGCATCTTTACCTCTGAATTCTACATCCCAGTCTACCAAATTTAGCAAGCTTCGAAGTTTTACATAATCTCCCTTATGAAAATTTGGTACTTTTTCAGCATTCTCGGTTATTTTACCCTTCTCAATTTCCAAGTTAAAACAAACTATCTGTATTTCCCAATGCTTCCCCAACAGTCAATTCTTGAACTAAATGATCACTGTTAGAATTTACTAAATCTAATATATTGTCCCCCCTCGTTGGCTCATTAACAAATTGATTCAAAAAATTATCCTCAAAGCATTCTATGAACCTGCCACTTGTTCTATCTCTACCCATCATATTTTCTTAGTCCACAGAGTTTAAGTTGAAGTCCTTAATAATAACTGCATCTGTTTCACATCCCTTACTTATTTCCCTTATCATTAGTTCATCCATATCATCAGTCTGCCCAGGTGGCCTGTAAAAAGCTCCCAAATGCACCATTCTATTTTTACTGAACCTAATATCTATCCAAAGTGACTCAACTCCATCCTGCTTTATTGAAGTATTTAAACTTGAAACAATGTTGTTTTTTATATAGATAATTATTCCTCCACCAATCCTACCTGTCCTTTGACTAATGTACATATTATAGCCCTGTAAATCAAATTCACTTATTGTGTCACTAAATTCTATTTCATTAACCCATGATTCAGTAACGCATAATATATCTATATCTTCATTGCTAATATAACTAAATAGCTCATCCTTCTTGTTTCTAAGACTACGGGCATTTGTATAGAAACAATTTAACCCCCCTATCCCTGAAGCACCTCTTGAAACCTGAATGACCTCACCTCTATCGCCTTGGAACCTATTTCTGTTATCTGCGAAGTCCATTCTACTTTCAGTACTATAATGTCCTCTCATAATTTCCTGACCACTATTAGTATCTAGTTTCCCGCCCGCAAAGACCTAATAACACGATCATACTCCTCCCACAACACATCTACCCCCTTCCTACTCAAATGCAGTCCATCCATCGCATACATTTCTTTCATTCCAACAAACCTATCCCACACATCCACAAACATGACACCTTCCATCTCACACATCCTCGTCACATAATCATTCAGCCCAATTGCACGAGACATCCATTCTACCCCAACATCCATTCTTGGAAGCACACCTGTCACAACACCTTTCATTCTACTTTCTTTCACCTTTTCAATCAACCTCTTGTACCTCTCACGTAACTCACATGCACCCACTTTCTTCACATCATTCACTCCTATATGTGTAATCACAACCGCATCCCTTGCACAGTCAGACACCAGCTCCTCATACCTATCAGACAGATCTCTTACTCCAGCACCCGGCAAACACACCCTCAAACCATTCAATCTACTTGCATTCAACTTCCTATCTAAATATCTACTTCGCGAATCACCCATCACAAGCACTTCAGTCAGACTCCTATTCCTAACCCCCACAGAGCTAACTTCATCCCCACTCCTATTCTCATTCAAACTACCAGTCACTCAAACTCCACCCCCACCCCCATCAGTCATATCACTTCCAGTTACTTCTTCTCTTAGGGCACTGAATCTATTAGTCAAGCTAATAGGTTCTGTGTCCCTCTGACTCACACACCTATTCTCCCCCTGGCTAACAACCTCAACAGAGGCAACCCTATTCTCACAAAGAACAGGAGAAGCCTCCCTAGCTTCATGTTTCCTAACCACTCTCCACTCTCCCCCATCTTCACTAGGCCTATTTCTAACTAATCTAAGGGGGCTAACTTCACTATCACTAGAACTATCATATCCTACCTCCTCCACCGGCCCTCTACCTTCATCTGAAATATCTAACTGGCCTACCTCACCACCTAACCTATTCCCAGCTCTAGGCCTAACACTAAGTTCCCTCCTGAGCTCAGCAACTAACCCCTCCAGCCTACATATCCTGTCTAAATCCTGCCTTCTCATCCCCTCTAAATCTACAATGCATTCACGCAGCCCACATACAACACATGTATACCCCTCACCTAATACACCACAACCAATGCATGCATTCCGACACTCATGCTCACTTTCATCCCCGAACTCCATCACTTATTCAAACAAAGAAAGAACTTAAGTAGTAATAAGAAAAAAAAAGAAGAGCAACTTAGCTTTCGCTGATTGTGGTGAGGAAAAAAAAAAAAGTGTAGAAAAATCTGAAAAATAGATCAACAGACTGAGAGCTCTATGAAACACGTGCTACCAGTTTGAAGGTCAGTCAAAGGACAGGTTCGGATTGGTGGAGGAATAATTATCTATATAAAAAACAACATTGTTTCAAGTTTAAATACTTCAATAAAGCAGAATGGAGTTGTCACTTTGGATAGATATTAGGTTCAATAAAAATAAAATGGTGCATTTGGGAGCTTTTTACAGACCACATAGGCAGACTGATGATATACATAAGAACATAAGAAAAGAAGGAGACTGCAAAAGACCATTCATGGCCTACACTTGGCAGCTCCTGTTCCATTCAACACACAAAAGATTTCTTACCAGAGAAAAGTCATCAACATTGTCACCCTTAACAGGAGTTCGTCAGATCTAATCTACAATATACATAAAATGCATCCAGAAGATTATGTCCATTCATGCAACCGCAAAATATAATCTTCCCACTCCTTAGAAAAATATATACATATGTACATAAAAAAAGTCAGTCCCATCTAGCAGCTTCATCCATATATTTATCTAATCTATTCTTAAAACTACCCAGAGAGGAGGCTTCTATCACATGCCTAGTGAGCCTATTCCATTCATCTACCACACGATTTGTAAACCAATTCCTCCCAATATTCTTCCTAAACCTATACTTATCAAGCTTAAACCCATTGCTACGTGTCCTGTCATGTTCACTAAGTATAAGAACCTTACCCAGATCCCCTTTATTATATCCTTTTACCCATTTGAAGACTTCAATCAATTCCCCTCTGACTCTTCAACCTTTCCAATGTATGTAGATTTAGTTTTCTGAGCCTTTCACCATAGGGTAAGTTCCTTAGCCCACCAATCATCTTTGTCATCCTTCTCTGCACAGACTCAAGCAAATCAATATCCTTCCTATAATATGGTGACCAAAATTGTACTGCATAGTCTAGATGAGGCCTAACTAGCGCCAGATACAGTTTTAGAATGACTTCAGCACTCTTATTGCTTACACTCCTCCTAATGAATCCCAATATCCTATTAGCTTTATTCTTAGCATTTAGACATTGCTTTCTAGGACGAAGGTCTGAACTTACCAAAATACCCAAGTCTCTCTCACAATCAGTTCTCCCTAAAATTCTGCCGTTTAATTTATAACTATTCAATGGATTATTTCTACCTATACTAAGTACACTACATTTGTCTATGTTAAACTTCCTTTGCCATTTCTCGGCCCAATTGGACAGAATGGTCAATTCCTCCTGCATTACAACAGCATCAGAATCAGCCCTAATGGCCCTACCTAGCTTAGTATCATCAGCAAATTTACTCAGGTCACTACTTATACCTATGTCAAGATCATTAATATAAATTAAGAATAGCAAGGGACCCAAAACAGATCCTTGAGGAACTCCACTGCTAACACACCCCCACTCAGATTTAACTCCATCTATACTAACTCTTTGCTGTCTGTCACCAAGCCATGACTGAATCCACCTAAATATACTGCCATCGATCCCGTGTGCTACAACTTTGCTCAGAAGTCGTAAGTGTGGCACTCGATCAAAAGCCTTACTAAAGTCCAAGTATAAAATATCATAGTTTTCATCATTATCTGCTGCTTCATACACCTTACTATAAAAAGACAGCAAATTAGTCAGACAGGATTTACCCTTACTAAAGCCATGCTGTGATTCTTTTATCAACTTATGCTTATCCAAGTGATCTCTAATATTCCTTGCTATAATAGATTCCATCATTTTCCCTACCACTGATGTCAAACTTACTGGTCTGTAATTAGACATATTTGTTTTATCCCCTTTCTTAAATATAGGTATCACATTGGCTTTCTTCCATGCCACTGGCACAATGCCACTCTCCAATGATTTTCTAAAGATGCATGCTAGGGGCTCACTTAACACATCCTTACATTCTTTCAAAATTCTAGGAAAGAGCTCATCAGGACCGGGTGCTTTACTACTTTTGATTTTATCAATTTCCTTTGTCACTATCTCCTTTGTGATCAATATATCCTTTAATTTCTCTTCATCATTACCCCGAAAGATCATTGACACCTCAGGTATATTTAGAGTATCCTCCTGTGTAAATACTGAGAGAAAAAAGTCATTTAGCATTCCAGCCATTGAGTCCCTATCACTCACTAATTCTCCATTGGAATCTATAAGTGGGCCTATTTTATCTCTAACCTTAGTTTTGTATAATTGATAAAAACTTTTAGGATCTTCCTTTGCCCTATTTGCCACTTTAATTTCATAATTTCTCCTTGCTACTCTAACTAACTTTTTAACATCTCTTGCTAGATGAACTAATGATAAGGGAAATAAGTAAGGGATGTGAAACAGATGCAGTTATTATTCGGGACTTCAACTTAAACTCTGTGGACTGGGAAAATATGATAGGTAGGGATAGAACAAGTGGCAGGTTCATAGAATGCTTTGAGGATAATTTTTTGAATCAATTTGTTAATGAGCCAACGAGGGGGGACAATATATTAGATTTAGTACTTTGTAACAGTGATCATTTAGTTAAAAAATTGACCTTTGGGGAAGCATTGGGAAATAGTGACCATCAGATAGTTCGTTTTAACTTGGGAATTAAGAAGGGTAAAATAACCGAGAATGCTGTAAAAGTTCCAAATTTTCATTAGGGAGATTATGTAAAACTCCGAAGCTTGCTAAATTTGGTAGACTGGGATGTAGAATTCAGAGGTAAAGATGCTTATGGGATGTGGGATACTTTCAAGCATATAATAAATGTAGTCCAAGAGCAATGTATCCCAATGAAGGCTATTAGGAACAAAAGTAGGAAACCATTATGGTGGAATCAGGAGATAGCTAGAAAAATTTCAGAGAAGAAAAGGGCATATAAAAAATTACAGGTAGAAAATATTCAAAATTTAAGTGATTATAGAATGGCTAGGAATGAGTTAAATAAGATTATAAAGAAGAACAAAAGGGTGTCAGAAATTAAATTAGCTCAGGATAGCAACAAAGATCCTAGAAAGTTCTTTAGTTACTATATAATTAATAACAAGTCTGGCAGAGTTAAAATAGGACCTATCAAATATGAAGGAGTTGTGAGAGAAACAGATGAAGAAATAGTTGAGGTACTAAATGGTCATTTTGCATCAGTATTTACCAAGGAGAAACTAAATAGTCTTATGTATAGTACTCATGGGTCAGGGAAAGAGGTGTTTACTAACATTAGTGTGGTAGGAGGAAGATAAAGGACTAATAGGTGAGTTAGATGCTACCAAGGCCACCGGACCTGATAATATTCATTCTAGGATACTTAAAGAAGGGGTAGAAAGTATCTCAATAGCTCTGGAGAAGTTGTATACTAGGTTACTGGAATATGGAGAAATACCTGATGATTGGAGGAGAGCGAATGTAGTCCCCATTTTCAAGAAGGGTAGTAAAGAGGATCCAAATAACTTTAGACTGGTTAGTCTGACTCCTGTAGTCTGTAAAATTCTTGAAAAAATAGTTAAAAAAGGGATTTACCAACATCTAGAGAAGGAGGGGTTAATCAGCGAGGCTCAGCATGAGTTTAGATCAGGTTGATCATGTTTGACTAATTTTCTAGACTTTCTGGAGTTTGTAACAAATCAAGTAGATAAGGGAGAGATTTTAGATGTAATTTACTTGGATTTTAGTAAAGCATTTGATAAGGTACCACATAGGACATTAGTTCATAAATTAAAGATGATTGGGATATGTGGGGGTGTTTCAAATTGGATAGCTGAGTGGCTGAAAGACAGGAAGCAAAGGGTAGTGCTAAATGGCGTAAAGTCAGAGTGGAGGGATATTATCAGTGGGGTTCCTCAGGGATCAGTTCTCGTTCCATTATTATTTGTCATCTATATAAACCATCTTGGGGAGGCAGTTAATAATAAAGTGTCAATTTTTGTAGATGATACCAAATTAGCAGCTGTAGTTAAAGATATTGATGATAATTTTAAAGTGCAGGGGGATTTAAATAAATTGTTATCCTGGGCACATAAGTGGCAAATGACTTTCAACCTTAACATAACATAACATAACATAACATAATTTAACGGATGACAAAAGCCACAAGGGCCTATCAAAGGTCATCCGTATCCATCAAATCCCACCCATATAATGCATCCATAGGATTTTGTCAGATCATGCAGCTACAATATACAATTTAACAATCCATAGGAATGTCCAACCATGCATCTACAATATATAATTTAAAGCCTCCATAGGAGTCTGTCAAAAACAAAATCAAAATCCCCCAAAATATACAATAAAAAGAAACTGCATCCACAGGAATGAGTCAAGAAACATATCCACATACTAAAAAGTAAGAAATTAACCCTCCATCCCCATATAATCATCCAATCTGCGCTTGAAAACATTCAAGTTTGGGCTGTCTACAGTCTCAGGTGGCAAACTATTCCAATAATCCACCACTCTGTTAGTGAAAAAATATTTTCTAACATCCAGTCTGCACCTCTGTTTTTTAATCTTTAAGTGGTGGCCTCTAGTTCTATTACTACCTTCTAACTCAAATAACTTGCTGAAATCTAATTTATCCATCCCAGAAAAGATTTTAAAAAGCTCAATCATATCTCCCCTCACACACCTTCTTTCAAATGAAAACATATTTAATACCCTCAGTCTATCTTCATATTGAAGGTGCTTCAGGGATGGTATTATTTTTGTTGCCCTCCTTTGTACTGACTCTAATAAGTTTATATCATGTCTAAAATGTGGTGACCATGCCTGTATACAGTACTCTAAATGTGGCCTGACATAAGAGTTGTATAGTTTAAGGATGACCTCCTTACTCTTGTAGCTAACATTTCTTTTAATGTAACCTAGCACCCTATTTGCTCTATTTTTTGCCTCAATACACTGCTTTGAAAATTTCAGTGACCTATCTACTACCACTCCTAAGTCTTTCTCATCTTCAACTGAATTAAGCCAATATCCATCCATCTCATAGCTAAATTCCCTATTATCTCTCCCCATGTTAATAACTTTGCATTTATTAAGGTTAAAAGTCATCTGCCACTTCTGAGCCCAAGCTAACAGCTTATCTAAGTCACCCTGCACTTTAAAGCTACCCTCAACCTCTTTGACTACAGCTGCCAATTTAGTGTCATCAGCAAAAATTGACACTTTGCTATTTACACCTTGCCCAAGATCATTTACATAGATTATAAATAATAAAGGGCCTAAAACTGATCCCTGAGGTACGCCACTAATAACATTCCTCCACTCTGACCTCACTCCATTCAGTACAACTCTCTGTTTCCTATTTTTCAGCCATTCAGTTATCCAATTTAAAACGTTCCCACATATCCCATGCAGCTTTAATTTATGAACTAGTCTTCTATGTGGAACCTTATCAAAAGCTTTGCTGAAATCTAAGTAGATCACATCAACTTTCTCACCCCTATCTAATTCTTTAGTTACATAATCCATAAAATCCAGTAAATTAGTTAAACACGATCTATCTTTTCTAAAACCATGCTGAGCATCATTAATTAACCTGCTACTCTCTAGATGATCAGAAATTCCCTTCTTAACCATCTTCTCAAGAATTTTACAGACTATAGAAGTTAAGCTTACTGGTCTAAAGTTATTTGGGTCCTCTTTGCTTCCCTTTTTAAAAATTGGCACTACATTTGCCAATTTCCAATCATTTGGTATTTCTCCAGACTCTAGTGATCTAATAAATATCTTCTCGAGAGCTACTGCAATACTTTCTACACCTTCTTTGAGTATCCTAGAATGAATGTTGTCAGGGCCAGATGCCTTACTAGTATTTAACTGAATTATAAGCCCTTTAATTTCTTCTCTGTCTATATTAATAGAATTTATCACTACTTCCCTTGACCTAGAATTATCATCAATTAATCTAACTGGTTTCTCTTCTGTGAATACTGAAGCAAAATGATCATTAAGGACCTCTACTATTTCCTCATCAGATTCTTTCAAAACCCCTTCATATTTAATAGGCCCTATTTTATCACTGTTAGATTGATTATTGATTCTATAATAGCTAAAGAATTTTTTAGGATCTTTATTATTATTTTTAGCTAAATTAATTTCTGCTGTCCTTTTGGTCTTCTTAATAATCTTATTTAGTTCATTTCTGGTTGACCTATAATGGTTTAAATTATCTAAACTACTCTCACTTTGTAATCTCTGGTATGCCCTTTTTTTCTCTGAAACTTTATTAGCTATTTCTTGGTTCCACCATAATGGTTTCCTACATTTCTTCCTAATAGACTTCATCGGAATACACTGTTCCTGAACCATGTTTAATATAGTCTTAAAAATATCCCACATCTCATAAGTATTCTTTCCATGGAATTCTATATCCCACCTAATCTGATTTAGCATGCTGCGTAATTTATCGTAATCTCCCCTATAAAAATTTGGAATTTTCGTGGAGTTTGTCGTTGTTCTACCCTTAACTATTTGCAAATTAAACTGAACCATCTGATGATCACTGTTTCCCAATGATTCCCCTACACTCAATCCTTGAACTAAGTGATCATCATTTGAAAGAATTAGATCTAATATATTGGCACCCCTTGTTGGCTTATTAACAAATTGGATCAAAAAGTTATCCTCAAAACACTCCATAAACTTACAACTTGCTCTATCTCTTCCTATCATATTTTCCCAGTCTACAGAAGTTAAATTAAAGTCACCAAGAATAACTGTATCTTCTTTGCATCCTTTACTTATTTCCCTAATCATTAACTCATCGATACAATCAGTCTGTCCTGGTGGTCTATAAAAAGCTCCCAAGTGTATTTTCCTATTTTTACCAACCTTAATATCTATCCATAATGATTCACCTTCTCCTTGCTTTATAGAGTTATTTAGATTTGAAGAAATGCTATTTCTGATATAAATAATCAACCCACCACCAGTCCTATCTCTCCTTTGACTAATGTACATAGTATAACCCTCTAGTTCAAATTCACTGACATTATCATTAAATATATTTTCATTAACCCATGATTCAACTATACATATTATATCTATATCTTCATGAATGATATAACTAAATAATTCATCCTTCTTATTTCTAAGACTACGAGCATTTGTGTAAAGACAACTCAGCCCACCTATCCCTGAAGCACCTGAGGGCCTATCTCCTCTGCATCTCCTTTCTCTCTTTCCCCGACCCTGTACTCTTGTATTTCCCTGACCACTATCACTACTCAAGTAGTTTAACCCTAAAGCACTTCCATTAGCCTGCCTACCTTCTACAAATCTGTGTTTGCTTCCTTTCCCTGCCTCACTTTGAGCCATTAAATTTCCCTGACCACTATCAAAACCTAGTTTCCCGCCTCTAAAGACCTAATAACACTATCTAATTCCCGCCACAAAACCTCAACCCCATCTCGGCTCAGATGGAGTCCATCCATCGCATACAAACCCTTATTCCCATAAAACCCACTCCAAACATCTACAAATACCAATCCTGACTCCTCGCACAAACCTTTCACATATTCATTCAACCCCATTGCACGAGACAACCATTCCATCCCCACATCCATTCTGGGAAGCACACCTGAAACAACGCCTTTTACTCTACTTTCACACATCCTTTCAATCAGCCTTTTATACCGCTGTCGTAACTCACAAGTACCCACCTTCTTTACATCGTTTACTCCGACATGTGTAATCACAACTGCTTCCCTCTCACACCCAGACACCAACCTATCATACCTCTCACACACATCATTTACACCAGCACCCGGCAGACAAACTCTCACTCCCTTCCATTTACTTTCATTCAACTTCCTATCTAAATACCTAATCTGAGAGTCACCCATCACAATCACCTCAGTCATTCTCCTATTCTCTCTAGGCCTAGTATTACCCTCCCTCCTGCTCTCACTCACTCGACCTCCTATTCTACTTTCAGGCACGGCCACACCAGACAAATCTCTTTCAAATTCTTCCTCTCTCAGGGCATCAAATCTGTTAGTTAGCCTAACAGGTTCCATGTCCCTCTCATTCACACACCTAACCTGTCCTAACTTATCTATTCTGTTCACTTTCACCCACCACTCATCATCACTTACTTCACTTACTGCTTTCTCTCCAGTCCCTGTTCTAGGCCTAACTTCCTCCCTCCTGGTCCCAATCTGACTCTTCAAACGTACACTTGCATCTCTTCTCACTTCAGACACTAAATCGTTCAGTCTCAAGCATTCCGCACGTAATCGACTCACCTCCTCAGTCAAAGCACATACACGGCACTCAGACACATTCACTCTCCTCTCTACACCACAGACATCGCACACTACATACACACTACTTTCAAAAGGCATACTCTCTACATCCAAACAGTCAGCCATACTTAAACAAGAACAATAATAGAAACAAAAACTTACAAACAACAAGAATTTGACCCCAATTTGTGCGCGCAAGTTTAAAAACTGCTAATCAAGATGGCCCCGAAGTAAACAAAAGTCACTTTCTCACCAAAACAAAATAACCACAATTTATACAAAATAACCACAATTTAACTTTGTTATATTAACCAAATATATGATCTTATAACTTAATATTTATGTTTATGTCACACACCAAAGTATATCAAATAATCAAAATATTCTGAGAGCTCTACGAAACACGTGCTACCTGTTCGAAGGTCAGTCAACCTAACAACCTTGATAAGTGCAAAGTTATTAACATGGGAAAAGATAATAGAGAATTTAACTATGAAATGGATGGACATTGGCTGAGCTCAGTAGAGGATGAGAAAGATCTAGAAGTAGTAATAGATAAGTCATTAAGGTTTTCTAAGCAGTGTATTGAAGCAAGAAATAGGGCAAATAGAGTGCTGGGTTTCATTAAGAGAAATGTCACTTACAAAAGTAAGGAGGTTATTCTTAAACTCTATAACTCTTATGTTAGGCCACATCTAGAGTTCTGTATACAGGCATGGTCCCCACATTTTAGACACGATATTAACCTTCTTGAGTCAGTGCAACGGAGGGCAACAAAGATTATTCCTTCCCTGAGGCACCTTGAATATATTCATAGACTGAGGCTATTAAATATGTTCTTATTCGAAAGGAGGTGTGTGAGAGGGGATATGATTGAGCTCTTTAATATTTTTTCTGGGATAGATAAATTGGATGTTAGCAAGTTTTTTGAGTTAGATGATGGAAATTGGACTAGAGGTCACCACTTGAAAATTAAAAAGCAAGGGTGTAGGTTGGATTTAAGAAAATATTTTTTCACCAATAGAGTGGTAGACTTCTGGAACAAATTGCCGTGGAGGGTAGTAGGTAGCCCAAATTTAAATGTATTTAAAAGTAGGTTGGATGAGTTTATGGGGAGGGAACGTTGTGATGGTTCCTAAGTTTTGTATATATTAATATTGTTTGTATATATCCATAGCTGCATTATTTAGTTCTTGACAAGCCTTGATTGGTGATACCCTTGTTTCTGGACACAATCCTCTGGATGTAGTTTTCTTGGGAGTTTGGGTGCCTTAAAAAAGAGGCCGTTTGACTCGGATAACCTATGATGGGCCCTCGTGGCTTTTGTCATCTGTTATATTATATTGTGGGGAGACTTTGATTTTGTATTTCCCTGGCGATGGTGCTTTTTGTGGGTGAGTTTTGATGGATGCGGATGACCTTTGATAGGCCCTTGTGGCTTTTGTCATCCATGAAATTATGTTATGTTATGTCCTCAGTGTTCCCAATTGAAGCCTCGGTTCTATAAACCGCACCAAGCTCCCCTTATCAAGGCCATGCAGCCCTTTGAATGTCTTAGTTTGGACTTCAAAGGGCCTCTGTAGCGCTCTATACCCCTACAAATGAAATATTTATTACTAACTATATATATAATTTCAAGAAGGATTGGTAATCATGACTTAAATCGAGAGATTGGTACACTGGCTCTCCCAAGCTTTTTAAAATTAACCCATGAGGTTCATTCGCATTGCTGTCTTTGCATCGGTGAATCAGGTCTGTAAATAGTTGAATTGGAATTATTTAGCTAGATATTTTCCTAAAGAATCCCAAATTAATGTGTGATTCTTTACTCATTTACAGACCCATTCAACTCTGTTATAATCTATTTACCCATTTAACTATTTATTCAATTTAACTATAATCACTTATCATCCAATTACCTACAAATCCATTATTTACCAATTTATAATTTATTTAATATTTATCAAATGATTTACCACTATTTACCTATTTAATCAATTTATAATCTATTTAATATTTATCAAATGATTTACCACTATTTATCCAATTACCAATTTATAATCTATTCAATATTTAATATTTATCAAAATATTTACCAATTACTATTTATCAAACAATTTACCAATTACTAATTGCCAATCAGTTTCCCAATTATTATAATTCCCATTTAACAATTAATTTATCAAACCATTTAATACTACCCAATCTAATTATCAATCATGAATTGTTATACTCAATTTACAAATTACTATTTAATGATTATCCAATCTATTTAACAATTACTACTTACAATTACTTATAATATAATATTTAACCATTATCCAATTACCAATTATATTCTAATTATCAATGATCATATGTTGTACTCTAATTACCAAACTATATTTATCAATTTTAAATCTATTCTTGTTAACTCATGTAAATTTAATTCATATGCATAATTCTCAATACATTCATAAACTGTTACTGTATAATTTCATCTTAAATCTGTTTATTCACTAATATATATATTTTTTTAACTCTTTGTTTTTAATGCACATTTTACCAATGTCCCTCAAATTTAGGCCTAAGGAAGTTTGTCTGCAAAAAATTTAGATTTCGCGATAGCATTTAACTTCATTCCCTTGAATAACGAAATATAGGTTTTAATGTTTATTGTGATGAGAGCTATCTAGGATATTGCTGCAATATTCATCTAAAACCTATATCTCTACCCTTGAACTCCAGAAACCACTATATGCTCATGGTGGTTGATGAGTATTCTCGTTTTCCATTTGCATTTGCCTGTCAGAACATGACTACTAGTACTATAATCCATTATCTAAATCATATTTTTGCAATATTTGGTATGCCTTCCTACCTGCATTCTGATCGTGGATCCTCGTTTATGGCCAAGGATCTACGTGTATTCTTGCACAATCTAGGCATTGCCACTAGTCGAATGACACCTTATAATCCTCAAGGAAATGGGCAGTGTGAGAGGTATAATGCTATAATCTGGAAGCATAGCAATCTGTCAGGGTTGTTCATCAGTCGTCCTGTCAGTCTCCTCGTCACTAATGATCATGTCATCCACTATACTCTTAGTCTTCATTACCAGTTCTCTCATCTCTCGACAGAACTTTCATACTCTTCCTTTCTGAACCTTCACTCTTCATACCCCCATTCATCAGATCCTCCTCACTCACAGCTCTCATCCAATTCAAGGTACACTCTTGCAAAACAGACAAATCACTCATTTTTCCTCTACTATCAGCGGCTACACCAGGAACCCCTTGAACTGGTTTCCACCAGAAGCCAGAAAAGTCATTTGCCTCATTATTCTCCACATCAAATTCGCCTCTACCCTTACCATTCGCAAAACCAGAAAAATCAGCCATGCTAGGTTCATTCTGCCCAAACACACTATCATTCATATTGTTCCCAAAACCAGAAAAATCAGCCATAGGCAGCTCACTCACTCGTTTACTTACATCAGCCAAATCACTCACCTGCTTATGCAAACATTCAATCTCTCTCTCAAGCTCCCCCATACCAAAAAGACTGCTCAGACTTACTTTCATTCGTGCTTGCATTCTTCCTTTCACTCTTCTTTGTCCGCTTTCTACTCCTCGAGACTAAGACAAGCTCTTTCCCAGACAGATCCATACTATCACACTCCATCTTATCATCATGTATCTTATCTCTCTCTCTGCACAGTTCATACAGTGGATGGCTCACCAGGTAGTCAGGAGGTTCTCTCCTCCTCAACCAACTCTGATAAGCACACACTCTCTCAGGCACACCTTCATTCAAACTCTCCAAAACATATGTCACACCATTCTCCCAGACTCTCACAACTCTATATGGTCCTTCAAACCTTTCACTCATCTTCGACACATCCAACCTACCTATTACTTCTTTCACCTTCAATACTTTTGCACCTAATTCAAATGAACGGAACCTTTCATGTGCCTCACACCATACACTCTGCTCACTTTTACTCAAACGAAACCTATCTTTCACTCGCCTTTCAAAATTCATTACAAACTGACACAAGGATACCACAGCTGCACTATGCACCCTCAAATTATATGCCCATAACACTCTACTCAACCATTCATTCCAGTCATTCAAAGTGGTACTCATTATTCTCAACATCTCACACAAGGTCCTAATTGTATGTTCAGCCAACCCATTCAAAGACGGTACATACGGAGTCATCCTCACACGCTTCACACCATTCTCTCTCAACATTCGCTCCAACACTTCACTCGCAAACTCAGGCCCATTATCACTCGGACATCTCCTAGGCTTCCATACACACATAGGAAAAAATAATTGCTCAACCACATGTGCAACAGTCACACTTCTTTTATCTCTCACAGGCGCTGCATACACAAACTTAGTTTTATGATTAACCATACCAACATTCCCAGCACTTGTATGCGGTAAAGACACACAATCAATTACTACTAATTCAAACGGTTCTTTCACATCAACTTTCATCATCAGCGGCTTCACTTCATAGCTTGCACCTTTCGCTTCTGACACCTTTCGCTTCTGACACCTTTCACACATATTCACAATAGTTCTCAGAAATGGATGGAACACACATTCCTTCATACACTCCTACAACTTATACTTACCCATATGCCCATAATTATCATGCATAACTTTCACCAGACCAATCATACCAACCAAGGACATCGCAGGTACAAACATATCACCCCCATCCTTCATATGCCTCACAAAATATACAACATCCATACAAATAACAAAATCTTTAGCATACCTTTTAAAATCACTCAAACACTCAGGCCATTCATTCAAATCAACACGCATCATCACACACCTCTTCAACTCACTGAAAAAAGGACACATCTCTTTCATCTCTAGAATATCATCATCACTTAAAATCTCATTCTCATCATCCATGACCAATTCAATCATACCGCAAAACTTGACAACATTTAGACTAACCCTAATCGATCCAATCCGTTTCATTCTCCTTCGATTTCTCACGTCCGGATTAGTGTAGGAAGCGGGTTGGATCGATTGGGGTTAGTCTAAATTTTTCGGCCCGCTACAACTCATTCAACCTCATCACCTAACATTCACCTTTTATAACACAATCCTTATCAGCATACAAAGACAAATCATTCAATCTCATCAAGTCTATACCAAGCAAGAAACAACATGACATTTGCTCATCTTTCAGAATCACAAAGTCATGCTTCACATTCACACCACTACCCAAACTCACTCTCAGACTAACCTGTTCCCATGCCACTATCATTCCATTCCCCAATCCACTTAGTCGTAATTTAACGGGCTTATGTTCAAAAATATCCTAAATCATCATACTTACTCAGAATCCTCTTGTTCACTAAGGACACTTGCGCTCCAGTATCAATCAAACCACAGAACAACCTTTCACCAACTTTGACTCTTGCTTCCATCATATCAGGTCCTCCACATTCGCAATACACAGAAAGAACAACTACACCAACATCAGTACTGACATCACCACCCACATCATCATTCACCACACACTCATCTTCATCCAGGCAACCATTCTTTTCCCTCATATATGAACACTTTTCAATCACCCAATTGTAATGAATACTGCTCAAACACTGCAGATGCACCACATTAGCATTCAAACCTTTCACTTTCTCATCTTTGTACACAATCGGCTTCTCACCACCAAAGTGCACATAGACAATCACTCCATACACACGACTCACTACAATCAACACTTCCTGAAACAGCAGGACCCTTGGCATACACATCGCTCTCAATTCTTTCATAAAGTTCTGCACCCTCGCGATACCCATACTTTCAGGCTTCTTACATACTTCACTCATTACCTCCTTCCTTAAGTCATCCACACTATCAGGCACTCTCACATCTACTCCATCACTCTTCAAATCTTGTAAACCATTCCATACACTCTCAAACAAGGAATCACCACCACCCTTACTCTCATTTCCATTCATAATTCCTTTCGGCAAATACTCAGGATCACTCACTCCACCTACATTTTCATCATTCGTACCAGGATACTTTGACATCAAATCAGCCATTCCATTCCATTCACCAGGAACATATTCAATCACATAGTCAAAATCACTCAAATTTTCCAAAGTCCTTGCAATCCTACTATCAGCCCATTTCATACATTACAAATACACAAGAGGTTGGTGATCTGTTTTGATCACAAACGTCATACCATACAAAAATGGATGCAACACTTTCAAACAATACCTTATCGCAGCTAACTCTCGCTCCACAGTGAAATACTTTCGCTCTGCCGCATTCATAGCCTTGGATACATACCCAATTATTCGCCTGACATTCTCTCCATTCAAACGCTGCTCTTGCATCAGAAAACCTCCCATACAATACCCACTCGCATATGTATACAATTCAAGCATCTTAGCATTCACGCTATAGTCCGGGTATGCCAATTCAACATCTTCAGTCTCTCATAGGCTTCATTCATCTTATCATTCCACCTAACAATCATACTACCTTTCTTGCCCATCCACTCAGTCAGAGGCTTACTCACACCCAAACAATCACATATAAACTTTCGCTGAAACTCAATTAAACCCAGAAATTACTTCAGCTGCTTCACAGTCACTGGTTTTGGAAACATTCGCACCTTCTCAACATACTTCAGCAACTTTCTTAACCCATTCTCACTCACCATATGCCCAAGGAATTCCACTTCTTTCGCAAACCATTCACACTTCGCTACTTTCGCGTTTATACCAACACTCTCCAACATTCTCAACACATCATTCACCAATCTCATATGCTCCTCAAAACTCTGTCATAATTAAAATATTATCTATAAACACAATCACATTCTTACTTACAAACTTACTCAACACAACATTCATTGCCCGCTGGAAGGCTCCGGGAGCATTAGCCAACCCAAAGCTTAGGTTCTGAAACTGATAATGCCTTTTTGTAGATGAAAAGGCAGTCACCGACCGGCTCTCCTCAGCAATGGGCATCTGGTAATACCCCTGTACCAAATCCAGCTTTGTAAACCATTTCATCCCATGCATACTATACATACACTCAGATACCACACACATTGGAAACCTCTCTTTCATAGTCTTTTCATTCACCTTTCGATAATCCACACACAGCTGCAATCTTCCATCCGGCTTATGTATAGGCACAATTGAACTATTCCATGCACTCACTTTCTTCAATCACCCCCAATCATTCTAATTCCACACACTGCTCCTCAATCTCATCAGCAACCGGACGCGGGAAATGTCTCGGCTGCTGATAGATTGGGGTGTCCTCCAAGATAATCTTGAATTCCAGAAGCTTGCCAACCCTAAAATCCACATCTACTTTACTGAGGACTCCCTTTCATACAAACAACATTTGATACACATCCTCTTTTTCATATTCAGTCAAACATCCATCCAATTCCACCATCCTTCTTACTTCATTATACGTCCATTCATATGTATCTTCATTCGCAATATTTACCCTGACATCTGTGCTATCATCCATACCTACCACATTGACAGTGGAGAGGTGACCCAGTACATCTCCGACTTGGATCCCTCTCACCTGCCCTTTCATTCTGAGATCCGCCTGCACACATACAAAATGATCTTTCATTCTCATCAAGCCATCAAACACACAAGCAACACGCCTTACCTTATAATATACATCCTTTCCATCCAACATCACAGTGTTCTCACCCATATTCAAACTAACATCCTTACTCCAACTCACTCTAACAGGCACTCTTTCACCCTTCACAAGCCTTACACTCTCCATAGCAATCACCTCAATACCGGTAAACACACTCCTCAAAACACTACCATCTTTCCCTTAATACAACTTATACACCCCATTTTCACCAATCTTTCTCTCAATCTGATCACTCGCAGGATGCACAACCATACGATTCATTTTCATAAAATCATACCCCAAAATCACACCATACTCACTACTCACCTTATCAATCACAGAGAATTCACACTCATTCATCAACACACCATGCATTTGAACAGCTGACCTTATCATTCCAATCACAGGTACTCTCATACTACCAATCCCTACAAAACTACCCTTAAACTCAGACAGTAGGGCTTTTTCACTCACCTTGTCATACACATCCTTATATACCAAGCTCGGCTTGCATCCAGAATCTATAAAAGCCAAACACTCAATCCCATTCAATTCAACCTTCACACTCAGACACTCATACTTCCTACAGACAGCACTTTCACACTAGACAGACTTACCAACACATACTCGCACTCATTCACCCAGAGGACACTTCACTAGATACCGTCTTACAATTCAGTTTCCCACTTCAGACTTTCCATTCACACCTTGCGCTCTCAGCCTAATCCAACACTTTTCACGCGAATATCCTTCCATTGCACAATAACTACATACATTCCTCTGGTCATGACACATCCTCACATAATGACTGGCCTTTCCACAGTTACCATATGCAAATCTTTCACTTCCCCCAGCATTTGCTCCACCATTCAACTTCGAACAATCTTTCTTCAAATGGCCTCTTTCTTTACATTTCAAGCACTATTTCACACTTTCCTGCAAGTCCTTTATCATATGCCCCTTCTCACCACACCCAAACATGCACCAGATGTCTACTACATTCCGCCAACATATGACCCTTCCTTCCACACCGACATTGCACGACCTTTCTCACACCATTCAGTCTCTCATTTGCTGGAACATACCTCAGTTGCTCCTTCATATACCTATTCATGCACTTACCACTCATCTGTCCCCTTCCATTTATCCATCTTCCATTTGCCCATCCAGCCTTCCGGCCCTGGAAGCTCAACATCACCCCAGCTGGTGCAGCCCTCAGGGCATCCCGATAGCTGACAAACTGCTGGGGTGGAAGCGGGCTCCTGGGCTTCCTACCCCCAAGATTTACACTGTACCATCCATCCTCATCTAAATCACTTTCCTCATCAAATCGCCCATCTTCCAACAATTCCAACACATCCTCCCACACCAATCATTCACCTGTCATCCTCATTCTCCCCTTTCTTTTTCCATTCAGCCATTCACATACCTTTTGTGGGACCGTATCCAGGAATTTTCTCATCAATTGTTTATATTCATTCACATCATCATCACCATACCTCTTTCTCGCCATGTTCTCAAGCCTATGTGCATACATGTTCACACTTTCTTTCCCATTCAAGCCTTCTCAAATTTATTCACCCTTTTATACTTCACACTCTCTTTCTTTCATTTCACCTGCCCAATCAGTCTCTCCTTCACCACCTCATACCTCGGTCCCCCCACATTCGTGATCACACGTAAAAACTCTAAATACTTTTCCATCCAAACATTCATCCAGTATCTCTTATTCTCCTGGTACTTGAGCTTGCAATACCACTCAAATTCCCCGAAGAATTCTTATTAAAATACCCTTCCCCACATTCACTTCACTCTCACTTGAGCTGTCCTCACTCTCACTCATACCAATCATACCATCACTCTCTCCTTCATCCGAGTACAATGAGTCCACACTCTTCGCTCTCACCTTCCGATCCTTTCCCTTTGACCCAGTCTTCCTTGCAGACTATACAACTTTGGGGGGGGGGGGAGGCTGACATCCTCCACTTTATTTGACTGTTTGTTCTAGGTTGCATGTTCTTGTGCTGGGAGGGAGTCGGGCATACCCCCAATGCTGGATCCCGCTTCCTTCATGTTGCCTTTTTTCTTTGTTTTGTTTTTCTTTTAGCCTTTGTCCTTTTTTTATCACTGTTATTTATTATTCATATATTATTTGTTTTTTAATATAGCCTAGTGGCAGAATATATAAGAAAACAGTGGTGTGAAGATAGCTTACAGGCTTGATAGTAACCTTTTCAACATCAGACAATTTCAGGGAGTCACAAAAATTTCATTAGAGACAATCTTAGATCTACAATATGCAGATGACTGTGCTTTTGTTGCACATATGCCAGAATCATTACAGACTACACTTACAGTAGTATCAAATGCTTATAGAAGGATCAGACTCTGTGTCAACACTAACAAAACAGAAATACTATGTCAATGGGCAAATGGTCCCCCACACAATCAACCCATTTTCACTATTAACAACACTGACAACCAAAACCAATGATTTTAAATACCTCAGAAGCTATCTCTCCTACAATTGCAGCCTGGATAATGAAATCCAACATCGTCTAAGGCAAGCTTCAGCCTCCTTCGGTAGCTTAAGGAAAATAGTGTATGTGAATAATGACCTAAGCTTGAAGACCAAAGTAGCAGTCTATAGGGCAGTATGTATATCGACTCTAACATATGGATATGAAGCCTGGACCATGTACAGACACCACATGAAAATGTTGGAGGCCTTCCACATATATTCCCTTCAATGTATTCTGGGAATCACCTGGCGAGATAGGCTGACCCACAACCAAATATTTCAGAGAACTTCATGTACCAGCATAGAGATTATTATTACACAACACCAGCTCAGATGGTTTGGACACATAATAAGGATGCCAGAAGACCAGCCACCATGAAAAATACTCTACAGCCACTTAAACGAAGGTCAACGTTTGGCAGGTGGCCAAAAGAAAAGATACAAAGACAATATTAAGGGAACTTTAAAGAAAATATATAAAAACCCAACAAATATGGAAGACTTTGCCGCCGATCGACATCTTTGGAGGACAATATGCCGTGAGGCAGCAGAAGAACTGAAAGATAGCATTAGACAATCAAGAAATGACAGATGCACAAGGAGGCATGCCCGTCAAGCTAACCCTGTACCACCACCCAATGTGAACTTTACCTGTCCTGTCTGCAACAAAGTGTGCAGATCAAGAATAGGACTCTACAGCCATCAACAGAGTCACCGATGATCCCGAAGAGAATATTGTCATTGGATATGATGGACTCATATAAGCAAGTAAGTATAAGCATGCTCAAGTAGGCAATTGCCTAATGGGCTCCTAAAATAATAATAACAAAAGATCCTGTTGCACCTGCCAGCAGGAATTGTTTGTCCTCCTCGATGGTTATCAGGCACAGAGCATCCTGGAAAGTCATATCAAAGAAGTTTTCCATATTGTCCTTGAAATCTTTCTCTCTCTGGTGCTGGACCTCAGACTCCTTCTTTCTCCTTCTGAGAGAGTTGAAGAGCATCTGCAGCTTCTCAATTATAAGCTTCTTTAAGTGCACAACAATTCTTGCCTTATCCCCCCCGTAAGGGGCGCGGCGATTTGCCATCCTGGCCGCCGCGCTGACGGGACTCAGCACCCCATCCGGCCCCAGCTTAGCCTCTCTTCCTTCCTTCAAAACACTTGTTTCCTCTCTTTTCATACAACCTCTCCCACAACTTTCTCTGGTCAGCCTCTAATTTCACAGGGTAGATGCTGACCTTCTTCTCGGCCAACCATCCTGGATCGGGGCTGAGGGGGGGAGGGGCCAATGTTCCCTAACCCCTGAGCTCCGGTCTAGGGTGGTTGGTTTTTAACAACCTGCTTCATCCCCACCCATACCTTCCTCACATTCCTTTTCCTCTCCTCTTCACATTCTATCTGTTTTACGCCGCGTCTAAGGTGGAGCCGCCATGCCGATGGACTACCAGGCGGGAGGGGTGGTCTTAAATGGCGGCGCCTGGCTCTGCTGGGCTTGTAAGCACCTCTCGCATCGACGGAGCCACCCTCAGGCAGCTCCAGCAAAAAAATGGAGGTTTCCCTTCCAGTGCTTGCTCAGGGGACCCTCCATATATCTCTAACCGGAGAGGAGGCTTACTCCTCTCCTTCACTTACGGGTATAGGGGACTCCCCCTCACCCCCTTCTCTGGAGGTGCTTTCGGGTGCCTCCCTTTTACCAGCGGCAGTCCCCTCTGTTCTTTGCAAGGGGACTGCCAAGAAAGCCAGCAGGGGGGAAAGAGAAGCCAGGCCCCTTCAGTCGCTTCCCTCAAAAGACCTGCTGGCAAGAATATTGAACCTTGCTGGGGTCAAGGCCCATGCCTCCCAAAGAAGACTAGTGACGATACTGCCAACGGGACCTGCGATGTTTTGGGGGGGGATGGCCAACTGGAGGCCCCCCCTGAGATAGACATGGTCCTTGAGGAAACCCAGCCTCAGACGGTAGGGCCTTCCATGGGGGCGAATCCTGGCTCGGCGCAAAGCACCGAACCCGAATCCGCCCCGATGCAAGTCCTCCTCAAACGGCTGTGGTTTCTGAAGCAGTACAAGGAGGGGAGGGATCTCCTCCGACCGGTGCCCCCACAACTACCAGGACCTTCTCCATTTCGGAGAATGACCTCGCTGAGGATGGTATATCTGGCCTGGGGGCTTCTTCCGGCGGAGGTGAGAAGTGGGTTCATTCCCCGCCCTCCTCTCCCAAAAAGAAAAAGAAAAAGACAAAAAAAGACTCGGGGCTCCTCTCCATCCACAGGGGCTGCGGGGACGGATGGGTCTGCTGCCACTCTGGCAAGCGACCAAGCCTGATCGGCACATCCGCCCCCTCTGCCCCCCCCAGTTGCGGAGCCCCTGACTAAGAACAAAATGCACAGGGCGGAGCCTCGATGACATCGGGGCCCCTCATTCAGATGTTACCTGGCGTTTTCGAGCACGCTGGCTTCAAACGCTTCCTCGTTATTCGCTCCACTGATGGTACCATGTTGTCCAAGGGCGACATGATCCATCAGAGGAGAGGATTAGCTAGTGCAATTGGTAGAGAGCCGAAGGTAACCCGTTTCTCGGATGGGAGCCTTCTGGCGAATGCGGCAAATCCCGCCGAGGCGGCCAAGATAAGTGCTTTTCGGACACTTCATGGCACCCCGGTGAGTGTGACGCTGCACTCCACCATGAGCTTTGTGAAAGGAGTAGTTTATGTGAGGGAACTCGTTGACTACTCCATTGAGGACATCACCCTAGAGCTGGCCGACCATGGGGCGGTCAAGGTGGAACGTGTGATGAGAAAACAGGGAGAGGCCTCAAGACCCACCCCTACACTCTTCGTCATGTTCGACTGTGACAAGCTCCCTGATTCAGTGCGTGCTGGTTTGTACCGCTACCGCGTGAAGGCATTCGTGCCACTGCCGCGGCGGTGCTATTACTGTCACCGCTTCGGCCATACGAATCGCTCATGTAGACGTGCAAAGTCGGGGTCACCCAAAGTTTGTGTAAATTGCTCCAAGGCCGCACACAATAAGTCCAAATCGTGTGTGGCCAAGCGTGTCAATTGCGGAGAGCTGCACCCTGCTTCTTCGAAGCAATGTGGTGCATATCTCCTTGAGAAAGAAATCCTGGCCATTCAGGCCCAGGATCGACTCTCATTCCGCGAGGCTAAGGACTTGGTCCTGGCGCGCCCGGCTCTACCTGGGACGTCATATGCCTCAATAGTAAGAAAGGCACCCTCTGCTCCTGGCCCATCCAGGCCAACGAGCACGGTTGTTTCCGCACCCATTCAGAGCCCTTCTGCGGGCTCTACCCAACCCGGGTGCTTCCTTGGTAAAGCTGGCGGCAAAAAGAGTTCATACCCAGCCCCGGCTAAAACCAGGACTGCCCCCTCTTCCCACAGCGTGACCGTTTCCCGTTAGGCGAAACGGCCACGCGCCTCCACCGAGTCGTTAGACTCACAGGAGGCAACACCCCTGAAGATGGTCGCTAGGCTATCTTTTGGGGTTCCTAAAGCTGTCCCCCGAGGTGTGGCGAGTGGCTCGGACACGGTGGTTCCTCGAAAAGAGGGTCCCCCGCCTCCTAAGCCGCAAAGCCCCCTTAAGGTTTCGAGGCGGAGGGAGGAGAAGACTCGCATGACGAGCCCAACCTTCCCCAATAAGTCCTCGAAGGCGACAGCGCTTTGTCCGGCCAACATCACTTGGGGTTCTTCCCCCGGGAAACGTACGGCCATTCCCGTGAGGGTCTTCAGTTCGAGGAGGGCCCCCGCGTCTCCTCCGAGCTAGGCCTGGAGGGCATATTCGAGCCAACTGAGAGGAGCTGCGGAGGCTCGTCTCGTCCCGTTTCCCGTTAGCTATCTTTTTGCAGGAGACCATGCTAGGTGCGTGCCCCCTGCCCGCCCTCCCGGGGTATAAGGGTCTTGCGACCCCACCACCGCGGGATGGCCGGGCTGGGGGATGCGCGGTTTACACCCAGCATGATGTCTCCGTTCTTCCTTTCTCTTTAGATACCCCCTTCCAGGCAGTGGCTGTGCAGTTGCACCTGGATAGGAAGTATACTATCATTTCCGCGTACATTCCACCGTCAGCTGACTTCGACGCGGGGGACTTCCGCCGCGTCGTGGCTCGGTTGCCGAGTCCCTCTCTTGCTTGGAGATCTGAACGGCAGGCATCCTCTCTGGGGAGATTACTCCATAAATCCCAGGGGACAAGTCCTTGCCGATCTGATCGAAGAGCTTGAGATGGGTGTCCTAAACGTGGATGAGTTTACGCATCAATGTCCGAGAACCGTTTCATTTTCTTGCCTTGACCTATCTTTGTGCTCTTCGGATGCACAGTCTGATTTTGATTGGGGGGTGGTCGATGACCTCCATGGTAGTGATCACTTTCTCATTCAAATATCATTTTCTGGGCAACTGCTGCCTGAGAGACCACCTCGGTGGTGCTTGGCGCGGGCGCGGTGGCCTGCATTTCAGGGAATGACTGAATTCTCTCTCTCATTCGAGGAGTTTAGGTCGGTAGATGAGGCCGTTGAGTTCTTCTCTGGCAACCTCATCGCCGTGGGGCTGACTACTATTCCTAGGACGTCTGGCCGGTTTGCTCGCCGACCACTCCCATGGTGGTCGGCCGAGTGTGAGACGGCCCTCAAACAGAAGCGTTATGCCTACATGCGCTATAAGCGCCGCCCGAACGATTTCACTGTCGCTGAATTTCGTCGGGTTAGGGCTAGGTTCCGGTATATTTCGAAGCACGCCCGCCGCTCTTCTTGGCGGGCATACGTGTCTTCACTTAACGGGAAGACCCCTTTAGCTGAGGTGTGGAAGCGAGTCAAAAGGATTCGGGGCAAGTTCTCGCAGGACCCCCCTCCCGTTCTCCAGGAGAATGGGACCACAATCTCGGACCCCGCGTCCGTGGCGGAATCCTTAGCGACCGCTTTTTCCGCATTCTCTAGCCGTGATGCTGCTCCGCCAGCATTCAATGCACGTTGTGATGTCGCGGAAGGCCGCTGCCTGGACTCTACCTCCAGAGGCAGAGAACTCTTCAACGACAAGTTTACTGTGAGTGAGTTGCGTTCCGCTCTCGCTTCGTGCGCGGACACCGCCCATGGTCCGGACGATGTCCCGTACGCCATGCTTCGACACCTGGGTGAACGAAGCATGGCCTTTCTCTTAGATTTGTTCAACAGGATCTGGGTGGAAGGTCTTCTCCCAGACTCCTGGCGAATCGCTACTGTGCTCGCCTTTCGCAAACCGGGAAGAGATCACTCTACTCCGACCAGTTTCCGCCCAATCTCTCTAATCTCTTGCGTGTGCAAGTTGATGGAGAAATTGGTAAATGTTAGATTAGCCTTTTTCCTGGACAGCGGAGGCCATCTGTATTCCGCACAGTGCGGCTTCCACAAGTTCCACTCCACGTTGGATGCTCTGCTCCGACTGGAAAATGCCGTCTGCGAGGCTTTCCTTCGTAGACAGCACTGCGGTATCATGGAGACTCTCCACACGATGGGGGCAAGGGAACGCCTCCCAATGTTTATATCTGAATTTTTGCGAGATCGTTGATTCTGCGTACGGGTGGGGGGAGCGCCCTCTGGCCCAAAGGAGCAGGAAGAGGGTGTCCCGCACGGAAGTGTCCTCAGTGTCACACTCTTTGCCCTGAGAATCAACGGCATCACCTCGGTGCTGCCGGAAGATGTTCTTGCTACGCTCTACGTTGACGACCTTTCGATCTCCTTTGGCGCGGCCCAGATGCCAACTCTGGACCGTCGACTCCAACAGGCATTGAACCGCGTCTCTCGCTATGCCGAAGCGCACAGGTTTCGATTTTCTTTTGCCAAGAATAAGGTGGTGCGCTTCTGCCGCCATCCACGGCTTCACCCTCACCCAGATTTGTTTCTTAATGGGGTGCGCCTGGATGTGGTTGAGTCGCACCATTTCCTTGGTCTTGTATTCGACCGACGCCTCACCTGGGAGGCTCATATTCGCAGCCTCAGGGGCTCTTGTACCCGCGCCATGGACATTCTCCTTTCCGTGACGTTCAGCGCTTGGGGCACTGATAGGGCTACTGCCTTACTTTTTTATTGATCCTTTGTTCGCTCAAAGCTTGACTACAGATGCGAGTTTTATGCATCCGCAGCCGAGTGTGTATTGCGGAAGGTGGATTCGATCCACCACACCGGCCTTCACCTTGCGACCGGTGCCTTCTGCACTTTTCCCATGGAGAGCCTGTTGGTCAATGCTGGGGGGATGCCACTCGCTCTGCGCGCGTGCAGTGCATCACTCGCCTGTACGTGCGAGCCTGGCGCCTTCCTCACTCGCCAACAGCTCTCACTGCATCCGCAGCTGATCTCGATGGTGCCTATGCCGCCAAGAGACGCCAGTCATACCCTAAGCCATTTGGGTTTAGGGCCAGGAAACTCCTTCGAGAGGTAGATATAGCTCTAGCGCCGGTGGTGCCCCTGGTTCTGCCCAGGTTGTCACCCTGGAGGGTACCAAATTTGGCTATTTGTCGCCATGCCTCTGCTCCCAAAGCTTGTACTGCGCCGGGAGTATTGCGTTCGACCTTTTTGGAGCACACATCGTGTCACGCTGGAACCGTGCTAGTGTATACGGATGGCTCCAAGTCCGAAGAGGGGGTCGAATTTCACGCCGTATCCCCTCTGTTTGAAGTCAGCGGGGCTCTACCAGGTGCTGCGTCTGTCTTCACGGCTGAGCTGGTGGCAATACACCACTCGGTACGGGAGATTACGCTGTGGTGGAGCGAATGTGAGTGTGTGTAAAAGGGCCATTCTCCCACCCCTTTTCTCAGTACCCTATCCCTTCCTCTGTAAAAATGTGTGTGTGTCTGAATGGGAATGGGTTTGTTGTTTTTTGTTTATTTTATGTATAAAAATGATTACCATGTTTTTTTTCTTTCTTTCCAGGCGCCATATTCTGGAAAGATAGGACTTAGTTTCGTATATCCTTATATTACAAACAAAGCGTTATATCCTGGAAAGCTATATATTATTATTGTTAATAAATAAAGGCCAATAGTATAGCTTAATGAAGGAGGGCTTATAATAGCCACGCAAGCTTTTTAAGGTCATTATCTTCCATCAAGCGCAGAGGCGCCACACATGTTGTAAGTCCTAGGCATTTTGCTCACTCGAGTGGCAGGTGGCTGGACATCTCCCCATCCTCTTTGAATAAAGTGAGGCCTTGTTTGTTGTTTATATATTGACTGTTGTAGTCAGGATTTTTTTTGGTTGTTTGATTTTTTATGTTTATTAGGATAGATTAAATAGTATTCATATATATAGGATTTTCTTTTTGTATTTTTTGGTGAAAAGTAAGATCTCCAATATAATCGCCCCTCTCTATTGTAGATATTTTGTGCATATTTACCCATATTTTTTTGTAAATATTGTATTTTTTTTGTTAGTAAAGGACTGTACATACAATCCGTTTCATTCTCCTTCGATTTCTCACGTCCGGATTAGTGTAGGGAGCGGGTTGGATCGATTGGGGTTAGTCTAAAATTTTTCGGCCCGCTACATTTGGCGCCCGAATAGGGATGTGAGACTTCGAAACTGGGAGCGTGACTGGATTGGATTGCAGTCCATACCCAATTAGTGTGACAAGTAGTTTGATTGATTTTTCCCTCCTCCTATCTTTTTACTAACTTGGGAACAATGGCTGTAGCGGAAACATTGAATGAAGAAGTAGTGCGATTGAGACTGGAGTTGAGAAAGAAAGAAGAGGAGTGTGAAATGTTGCGGGGAATGATGGAGGGAATGGAGAATAAAATAAAAGGGATGAATGAAAAGACTGATAGGATGAAGAAGGAAATGGGAGACCGACAGGATCAGACGGACCGACGGATGCAGGACCTGTATAACATGATGACAGGGGCTGTATCAGCCCCAGGACCTACAACCTTGACCCCTGCTCTTACTGAAGGGACTCCGCTAAAAGGAATGGATGGCAGTAGGATTGAGTCTAAAGAAGATACGGTGAGTGGTAGGAAGGACGGAGAATGGAAGAGAGTTGAACGCAAGAGAAGGATAGGAAGGTAAGAGGCAAGAGTGTGGACTCATTGTACTCGGATGAAGGAGAGAGTGATGGTATGATTGGAATGAGTGAGACCGAGAGTAGCTCTTCGGAGAGTGAAGTGAATGTGGGGAAAGGTATTTTGATAAGGGAAGTGCCAAAGATAGATCGATTTAGGTTACATGGTGGGAAAAGTGTGGAAGAATTCTTCAGGGAATTTGAGCGTTATTGTAAGCTCAAGTCCCTGGAGAATAAGGGATACTGGATGAATGTTTTGGGGGAATGTTTGGAGGGAAAAGTATTGGAGTTTTTCCGTGTGATCACAAATGTGGGGGAGCCAAAGTACGATGTAGTGAAGAAGAGATTGATTGGGCAGGTGAAACGAATGAAAGAGAGTGTGAAGTATAAAAGGGTGAATGAATTTGAGAAGGCTCGAATGGGGAAGAGTGAAAGTGTGAATATGTATGCACATAGGCTTGAGAGTATGGCAAGAACGAGGTATGGTGATGATGATGTAAATGAATGTAAACCACTCATGAGGAAGTTTTTGGACACAATCCCGCGAAAGGTGAGTGAATGGCTGAGTGGAAAGAGAAAGGAGAGAGTGAGACTGACAGGTGAACGGTTGATGTGGGAGGATGTGTTGGAACTGTTAGAAGATGGACGATTTGATGATGAAAGCGATCTAGAAGAGGATGGATGGTACAGTGTGAATGTTGAAGGTAAGAAGCCCAGGAGCTTTCATCCACCCCAGCAGTTTGTCAGCTACAGGGATACCCTGAAGGCTGCACCAGCTGGAGTGATGTCAAACTTCCTGGGCCGGCAGAATGGATGGGCAAATGGAGGGTGGTCAAATGGAAGGGGGCAGATGAATTTCAAGCAGGAAACAGATATATGAGAGAGAAACCGAGGTATGTCCCAGCAAATGAGAGACCGAATGGTGGGAGGAAGATTGTGGAATGTCTTCGGTGTGGAAGGAAAGGTCATATGTTGGCAGAATGTAGGTGGATGTCTGTTGCATGTTTTGGGTGTGGTAAGAAAGGGCATATGATAATGGATTGCCAGGAAAGTGTGAAAGAGTGCTTCGAGTGTAAAGAAATAGGCCATTTGAAGAAAGATTGTCCGAGATTGAATGGTGGAGCAACTGCTGGGAAAAGTATGAAATATGCATGTGGTAATTGTGGAAAGGCTGGTCATTATGCAAGGATGTGTCGTGGCCAGAGGAATGTATGTAGCTATTGTGCGATGGAAGGACATTCAAGTGAAAAGTGTTGGATTAGACTGAGAGCGCAGGGTGTGAATGGAAAGTCTGAAGCAGGAAACTGAATTGTAAGAGGGTACCTGCTGAAGTATCCTCTGGGTGCATGAGTGTGAGTAATGTGTTGGTAAGTCTGTCTAGTGTCAAAGTGCTGTCTGGTAGGAAGTATGAGTGTCTGAGAGTGAAGGTGGAATTGAATGGAATTGAGTGTTTGGCTTTAATAGATTCTGGATGCAAGGCGAGCTTGGTGTATAAAGATGTGTATGACAAGGTTAGCGAGAAAGCCCTCCTGTCTGAGTGCAAGGGTAGTTTGGTAGGAATTGGTAATAGGAGAGTGCCTGTGATTGGAATAATAAGGTCAGCTGTTCGAATGCATGGTATGTTGATGGATGAATGTGAATTCTCGGTGATTGATAAGGTGAGTAGTGAGTATGGTGTGATTTTGGGGTATGATTTTATGAAAATGAATTGTATGGTTGTGCATCCTGCGAGTGATGAGATTGAGAGAAAGATTAGTGAAAATGGGGTGTATAAGTTGTATGTAGGGAAAGATGGTAGCGTTTTGAGGAGTGTGTTTACTGGTATTGAGGTGACTGCTATGGAGAATGTAAGGCTTGTGAAGGGTGAAAGGGTGTCTGTTAGAGTGAGTTGGAGTAAGGATGTTAGTTTGAATGTGAGTGAGAACACTGTGATATTGGATGGAAAGGATGCATGTTATAAGGTAAGGCGTGTTGCTTGTGTGTTTGATGGCTTGATGAGAATGAATGATCCTTTTGTATGTGTGCAGGCGGACCCCAGTGTGAAAGGGCAGGTGAGGGGAATCCAAGTCAGAGATGTACTGGGCCACCTCTCCACTGTCAATGAGGTAGGTATGGATGATAGTACGGATATCAGGGTGAATGTTGCGAATGAAAAGACATGCGAATGGATGTATAATGAGGTGAAGGACATGGTGAAATTGGATGGATGTTTGACTGAGTATGAAAGGGAGGATGTGTATCGAATGATATTTGAGTGAAAGGGAGCCCTCAGTAAGGGTGATCTGGATTTTGGGGTTGCAAAGCTCCCGGAATTCAAGATTGTCCTGAAGGAGGACTCCCCAATCTATCAGCGGCCGAGGCATTTCCCACGTCCGGTTGCTGATGAGATTGAGGAGCAGTGTTTGGAATTGGAGCAATTGGGGGTTATTGAATAGAGCGAGAGTGCATGGAATAGTCCAATTGTACCTGTACGTAAGCCGGATGGAAGATTGCGTCTGTGTGTGGATTTTTGAAAGGTGAATGAAAGGACTGTGAAAGAAAGGTTTCCGATGTGTGTGGTATCTGAGTGTGTATAGTATGCATGGGATGGAGTGGTTTACGAAGCTGGATCTGGTACGGGGGTATTACCAGATGCCAATTGCTGAGGAGAGCCGGCCAGTAACTGCCTTCTCTTCCTCAAAGAGGCATTACCAGTTCTGGAACCTCAGCTTTGGGTTGGCTAATGCTCCCGGAGCCTTCCAGCGGGCAATGAATGTTGTGTTGAGTAAGTTTGCGAGTAAGAATGTGATTGCATTTATAGATGATATTTTGATTATGACTGAGACTTTTGAGGAGCATATGAGATTGGTGAATGATGTGTTGAGAACATTGGAGAGTGTTGGTGTGAAGGTGAAAGTGGCGGAGTGTGAATGGTTTGCGAAAGAAGTGGAATTCCTTGGGCATATGGTGAGTGAGAATGGGTTGCGAAAATCACCGAAGTATGTTGAGAAGGTGCGAATGTTTCCTAAACCGGTGACTGTGAAGCAACTGAAGTCGTTTTTGGGTTTGATTGAGTTCCAGCGAAAGTTTATACGTGATTGTTCTGGTGTGAGTAAGCCTCTGACTGAGTGGATGGGCAAGAAAGGTAGTACGGTTGTCAAGTGGAATGATAAGATGAATGAGGCGTATGAGAGACTGAAAGAGGCAGCGGCTGAAGATGTTGAATTGGCTTACCCAGATTATAGTGTAAGTGCTAAAATGCTTGAACTGTATACAGATGCGAGTGGGTATTGTATGGGAGGTTTTCTGATGCAAGAGCAGCGTTTGAATGGAGAGAATGTCAGGCGAATAATTGGGTATGTATCCAAGGCTATGAATGTTGCAGAACGAAAGTATTCGACTGTGGAATGAGAGCTGGCTGCGATAAGATATTGTTTGAAAGTGTTGCGTCCATTTTTGTATGGTGTGAGGTTTTTGATAAAAACCGATCATCAACCTCTTGTGTATCTGCAGCGTATGAAGTGGGCTGATAGTAGAATTGCAAGGACTTTGGAAGATTTGAGTGACTTTGACTATGTGATTGAATATGTGCCTGGTGAACGGAATGGAGTGGCTGATTTGATGTCAAGGTATCCTGGTACGAATGATGAAAATGTGTGTGGAGTGAGTGATCCTGAGTATTTGCCGAAAGGGATTATGAATGGAAAAGAGAGTAAGGGTGGTGGTGATTCCTTGTTTGAGAGTGTATGGAATGGTTTGCAAGATTTGAAGAGTGATGGAGTAGATGTGAGAGTGCCCGATAGTGTAGATGATTTAAGGAAGGAGGTAATGAAGGAAGTGTGTAGGAAGCCTGAAAGCATTGGTATGGCAAAGGTGCGGAACTTCATGAAAGAATTGAGAGCGATGTGTATGCAAGGGGTCCCGCCATTTCAGGAAGTGTTGATTGTAGTGAGTCGTTTGTATGGAGTGATTGTTTATGTGCACTTTGGTGGTGAGAGGCCGATTGTGTACAAGGATGAGAAGATGAAGGGTTTGAATCCTAATGTGGTACATCTGCAATGTTTGAGCGGTGTGCATTACAATTGGGTGATTGAAAAGTGTTCATATATGAGAGAGAAGAATGATTGTCTGGATGAAGATGAGTGTGTGGTGAGTGATGATGTGGGAGTTGATGATGGTGTGGATATCAGTGCTGATGTTGGTGTGCTTGTTCCTTCTGTGTATTGCGAACATGGTGGACCTGATATGATGGAAGCGAGAGTGAAAGTTGGTGAAAGGTTGTTCTGTGGTTTGATTGATACTGGAGCGCAAGTGTCTTTAGTGAATGAGAATATTCTGAGTAAGTATGAAGAGTTTAGATGTTGCGAGCATAAACCTGTGAAGTTACGGATAAGTGGATTAGCGAATGGCATGATAGTGGCATGGGAACAGGTTAGTCTGAAAGTGAGTTTGGGTAATGGTGTGAATGTGAAGCATGACTTTGTGATTCTGAAAGGTGAGCAAATGCCGTGTTGTTTCTTGCTTGGTGTAGACTTTATGAGATTGAATGATTTGTCTTTGGATGCTGATAAGGATCGTCTTATGAAAGGTGAATGTGAGGTGATGAAGTTGAATGAGTGTGCAAAGAATGTTGTCAAATTTTGTGGCATGATTGAGTTGGTCATGGATGATGAGAATGAGATTTTAAGTGGTGATGATATTCTAGAGATGCAAGAGATGTGTCCTTTTGTTAGTGAGTTGAAGAGGTGTGTAATGATGCGTGTTGATTTGAATGAATGGCCAGAGTGTTTAATTGATTAAGGATTTTGTTGTTTGTATGGATGTTGTATATTTTGTGAGGCATGTGAAGGGTGGTGATGATATGTATGTACCTGTGATGTCCTTAGTTGGTATGATTGGTCTGGTGAAGGTTGTGCATGATAATTATGGGCATATGGGTAAGTTTAAGCTGTGGGAGTGTATGAAGGAGCGTGTGTTCCACCCGTTTCTGAGAACTGTTGTGAATGATGTTGCAACTACGTGTGAAAGGTGTCAGAAGCGAAAGGTGCAAGGTGTGCAAGTGAAACTACCGATGTTGAAAGTTGATGCGAAAGAACCATTTGAATTGGTAGTGATTGATTGTGTGTCTTTGCCGCGTACGAGTGCTGGGAATGTTGGTATGGTTGTTATGGTTGATCATAAAAGTAAGTGTGTATGCAGCGCCTGTGAGAGATAATAGGAGTGTGACTGTTGCGCGTGTGGTTGAGCAGTTGTTTTTCCCTATGTGTGTATGGAAGCCTAGAAGATGTCTGAGTGATAATGGGCCTGAATTTGTAGGGGAAGTGTTTGAGCAAATGTTGAGAGAGAATGGTGTGGAGCATGTGATAACAACTCTGTATGTACCGTCTTCAAATGGATTGGCTGAACGGACTATAAGAACCTTGTGTGAGATGTTGAGAATGATGAGTACGACAGTGAATGACTGGGATGTGTGTCTGGGGAGAGTGTTGTGGGCGTATAATTCAACTGTGCATAGTGTAACTGGAATGTCCCCATGTCAGTTTGTGATGAATTTTTAGGTGCGAGTGAAAGATAGGTTTCGTTTGAGTGAAAGTGAGCAGAGTATATGGCGTGAGGCACATAAAAGGTTCCGTTCATTTGAATTAGGTGCAAAAGTATTGAAGGTGAAAGAAGTGAAGGGTAGGTTGAATGTGTCAAAGATGAGTGAGAAGTTTGATGGACCTTATAGAGTTGTGAGGGTTTGGGAAAATGGAGTGACGTATGTTTTGGAGAGTTTGAATGACGGTATGACTGAGAGAGTGCGGGCTCATCAGAGTCAGTTAAGGAGATGGAGAGAACCTCCTGACTACCTGGTGAGCCATCCGGTGTATGGACTGTGTAGAGAGAGAGGTAAAGTGCATGATGATGAGATTGAATGTGATAGTATGGATCTGTCTGGGAAAGAGCTAGTCTTAGTCTCGAGGAGTAGAAAGCGTACAAAGAAGAGTGAAAGGAAGAATGCAAGTACGAATGAAAGTAAGTCTGAGCAGAGTGTTTCTGGTATGGGGGATCTTGAAAGGGAGATTGAGTTTTTGCGTAAACAGGTGAGTGATTTGGCTGGTATAAGTAGACGAGTGAGTGAGCTGCCTGCGCCTGATTTTTCTGGTTTTGGGAACAGTATGAATGATAGTGTGTTTGGGCAGAATGAACCTAGTGTGGCTGATTTTTCGGGTTTTACGAATGGTAATAGTAGGGATGAGTTTGATGTAGTGAATGATGAAGTGGCTGACTTTTCAGGATTCTGGTGGGAACCAGTCGAAGGGGTTTCTGGTATGCCTGTTGAGAATACAGGGGATGTGAGTGACCTGTCTGTTTCGCAAGAATGTACCTTGAGTTGGATGAGAGCTGTGAGTGAGGAGCTGATGAATGGGGGTATGAAGAGTGAGGGTTCTAAACGGAAGAGTATGAAAGAATTCTGTTGTGAGATGGGAGAACTGGTAATGAGGGCTAAGAGTATGGTTGATGAGATGATCAATAGTGACGATGAGACTGACAGGACGACTGACGAACAACCCCGACTAATTGCTACGCGTAGCCAGGGACCAGTAGAAGAGTGTGAATGGGTGCAGAAGGGTGCGATTGAGCACAAGTGGTACCGTGAAGAGTGATTGAAGGGGTTTTGTGAGTGACTGGTCGAATGGCTTAAGGAAGGAGGGGGTGTGGTGGAGCGAATGTGAGTGTGTGTAAAAGGGCCATTCTCCCACCCCTTTTCTCAGTACCCTATCCCTTCCTCTGTAAAAATGTGTGTGTGTCTGAATGGGAATGGGTTTGTTGTTTTTTGTTTATTTTATGTATAAAAATGATTACCATGTTTTTTTTCTTTCTTTCCAGGCGCCATATTCTGGAAAGATAGGACTTAGTTTCGTATATTCTTATATTACAAACAAAGCGTTATATCCTGGAAAGCTATATATTATTATTGTTAATAAATAAAGGCCAATAGTATAGCTTAATGAAGGAGGGCTTATAATAGCCACGCAAGCTTTTTAAGGTCATTATCTTCCATCAAGCGCAGAGGCGCCACACTTGTTGTAAGTCCTAGCCATTTTGCTCACTCGAGTGGCAGGTGGCTGGACATCTCCCCATCCTCTTTGAATAAAGTGAGGCCTTGTTTGTTGTTTATATATTGACTGTTGTAGTCAGGATTTTTTTTGGTTGTTTGATTTTTTATGTTTATTAGGATAGATTAAATAGTATTCATATATATAGGATTTTCTTTTTGTATTTTTTGGTGAAAAGTAAGATCTCCAATATAATCTCCCCTCTCTATTGTAGATATTTTGTGCATATTTACCCATATTTTTTTGTAAATATTGTATTTTTTTTGTTAGTAAAGGACTGTACATACAATCCGTTTCATTCTCCTTCGATTTCTCAGGTCCGGATTAGTGTAGGGAGCGGGTTGGATCGATTGGGGTTAGTCTAAAATTTTTCGGCCCGCTACAACACGACGTGCCCGGTTCGGAGACCGGATTGTGATCTATTGCGACTCACAAAGTGCCCTGAGTGCTCTCGGGTCATTGGAATCTCCTCATCCCCTGGTTCGCGATATCTGTGACGCCACGTTTTTGGCGAGCCGGGCAGATGTCGAGATTATCTTCTGCTGGTTTCCTGGACATGTAGGAATTGCGGGGAATGAGCGAGCCAAAGAGTCCGCGAGGACTCTGTGACTGGACCAGCGTTTCGCTCTTCCTCACACCGACTACATGGCAGGAATACAGGCAGCTCTTCGGATTGCTTGGCAAAGAAGATGGGAGACGGTCAAAGGGAACTTAAAGTTGCGTGCCATTGCGCCGCGACTGTTCCCATGGACCTTTTCCCCAATGCCGCACCGACTCCAGGTTGCTTTCTGTCGTCTCCGAATCAGACACACTCGTGTGACGCATCGCTATTTGATGGAGCGCTCGCCTGCGCCCTATTGCAATGACTGCGTCATCCCCCAGACTGTTCGTCACATTCTTGTCGAATGTCCCAGTCTGGGTGATCTTTGCGCACGATACCTGTCCTGGTACCGGGATGGGTGGGGTCGCTACCGCCTGTCCCTTGTACTTGGGACAGATTCATGCACTTTGATTGTGGACTTGTTGACTTCTTGGGGGAGGCCGGCCTTCTCCCTATTATTTAAGCAAGTTTTGTTTTGTTTTGTTTTTTGCATTTTTTTTTTCTTTTCCTTTAGTTGCACGCTCCTCCACTGGGGGGACCTCTCCCTGACACACCAGCTTGCTTCCTCTTCCCCTTTTTGGGGTGTCATTTTTTTTTCTCTTTAATTTTATTTTAAAGTAGCCTAGAACTAGGCCAGTTTTAATACGGCGACTAATGCCCAACTAGGCAGTCACCAGATGAGCTCTTAAAAAAAAAAAAAATTGCCTTATCCCAGAAGGGAAGACCAGTGCCAACTGCTCCTGTAGCTGCTTCATGAAGGGTCTTCTCTTCAGTTTGAAGATGGAAGAAGACTTGAAGAACATGTCTCCCTGGATGGTAGCTTGTTCCCAGTAGGTATTTGTTGGGGAAGGCTTACCTAACAAGTAAATCTCAAGACAAACAATTTGATGCCATCTATGAAAGAGAAAGTAATGCCTGATAACGAAATTCCGTCATCCATTTATCCACAAATGGAGAGATTATTATCATTAATTAATATTGAACCCCCATAATTGATAAACTTTGGACAGCTGACACCACCATTAAACATTCAATTTGGATAACATTTTAGCCACACTGTTTCTACACCTAAAGGAATGTTTATGAGGGGTGCCTGGCAAACTTTTCAAAAATTGAAAAATAAGAACCATCCTGTAACTTTGCTCAAATATGAAGTGGTATTTTTATTCAGTAGGCTTTAACCCTGTTCATTGCTTACGCATATTTTTGAAAGTGTATCAGAAAAGACATATGGTTTTTGACGGTTAAATGACTCAAATTTTACCCTCTCTTTAAGGATAATTGTAAAATCAGGGAAGCTGAAAAAAATACTAGAGCTTAAAAGAGACTGGTATATAAAAGTTTATTCCCTATAGACTATTCACATAGTCTCAAAACAAATATAGACATAGATATGACTAATGAAAAGAATTTATTTGTTTATAAAATATTGGATAAGTTGCCTCTTATTTTTCAGGTATTGTGGCTTATTTATTCCTAAGTTTTACTTTTCTTCATTATAAAAGACCCTATGCACCTTAGTATTTATGTGTGTTTTGCAATCCTTTGATCCTCAATTGAATTAAATGATGGAATTAAATAATGAACAAGCAAAATCAGCTGATGGGCTGGTGCCATATTGAATTGCATTATTTTCTTTTGGGGATCCTTGAGTTGCTAATTTTTGTTGCAGAACATAGTAAAACCTTGATGTGGCATTACTTTATTGCTACTCAAGCCTAGGTAATTTGGGAAGTATTCTGAGGATAGAATGACTCAACCTAAATTGTGCATGGTAGTTTATTACACAAGATGTGGAAGATTGTATAGGTATAGGGTGTCAGGGTAAGTAAGATGAGGCATTCTGATGAATTAGTAGAGCAACAGGCAGGGGAAGAGGCAAAAGATGAGGAAGGTAGAGTGTAATAATGATAATGCCATTAAGAATGATATATTGGAAATATACTACACAAATAGTAGGTGAATAAGGAATAATATGGATTTGTTAAGAGGGCTGGTGGGTGAGTAGAGAGAATTTGTATTTTATTGCAATTACAGAGTCAGCTTGATTTGGCAAGAAAGAACTATAGACCTGTGGTCCAGATTGATGGTTATACTATGTTTCATACAGATAGAAATAGGAGGAAAGGAAGAGGGATGATTATTTATATTAGAGATAATCTCCACTGTAGTGAAAACACTACACTTAAAACAGACTCTTAAAATAGAGGTTATGGCTAGATGTTAAGGATGGAAAGAGTAAACTTGTTATAGGATTATTATATAGACCACCAAATCTTAGTAAGGAAGCTTCATATCCTTTGTGGCAGGAGATAGAATGTATATGTAGAAGTAACAAGGTTATCAGTACCATCAATAAGTTTAAAATCCAAGACTTTAGAAAATCGGATTATAGTGTTCCGAAAAGGTACCTAGAGACAGTTATTTGGGGTCTAGTAATTGAGTTTAGGTCAGAAAAATGTGATGACATTGAAAGCAGTTGAGGCGGAAGATACCCCTTAAGTTGAGAGGAATAGTGTAGATCAGGAAGACAAGACCATGATTAACTAGTTAATTGCGGGACAGAATATGAACATTCCATATACAGAGATTAGAGCCAAGACTATTGACCTTAAATGGATCAGATAAAACTAAGCATTATAATGGTATTAAAAGGGGCATTTATAGGAAAATAAAAAATGGTGAGGATTAATTAATGTAGATATAATGAACTAATTTTGGACATTAAAAAATGAATTAGGGTAGCAAAGAGAAAGAAGAGAAATTATGAAATTTAAAGGGGCAAATAAGGCAACTTAGGAAGATCCCAAAGGTTTTCATTTATATAGAACTAAGATAAAATAGGCCCACTCAAAACTACAGAGTGTTAGTGAGTGATAGTGATATGTTAATAAGTATTTTCTTCAGTATTTACACTTGAGAATACTCAAATTGTACCTTAGGGGCCAATGATCTTCTGGGGGAATGATGGGGAAAAATTAAGAGGATAATTTTAATTCAAAGGAAATGGTTTCAAAAGAAATAGATAAAATCAAATTTAGTAAAGCTCCCTGCCCTGATGAAGTTTTTCTTAGGATTGTGAAGGAATGTAAAGATGTGTTAAGTGAGCCCCTAGCATGCCTTTTATAAAATCGTTATGAGACTAAAATTATACCAACAGCATGGAAGAAAGCTAATGTGATAACTATATTTAAGAAAGGGGATAAAACAATTATCTAATACCTACCATTGGGTTTCACATCAGTGGTGGGGAAAATGATGGAATCTATAATAGTGAAATCTCTTAAGGATCACTTAGATAAACATAAAGTTGATTAATGAAATTTAACGCAGCTTTACTAGGGATATATTGTGTTTGACTAATTTACTGTCTTTTTATCAAAAGATGTATGATACAGCCGAGAGAGAGCTGAGAATTATGATATTGCTTGCCAGGATTTTAGTAAGGCTTACAGATTTTGAATAAAGTTAAAGCGCATAGGAGCATTTGAAGTATTTTTAGGTGGATTCAGTCATTGTTTAGTGTCAGATGGCAAAGAGTGGGAGTATAGATGCGATTAAATCTGAATTATGGAATGTTACCAGTGGGTTTCCTCAGGGGTCATTTTTGGGGCCATTGTTATTCTTGATTTATATTAATGATCTTGACTTGGGTATAGGTAGTGACCTGAGCAAGTTTGCCAATGATACTAAGTTTGGTATTATTACATGGTCTGACTCTGATGCTGAGGTATTAACATAACATAACATAATTTCATGGATGACAAAAGCCACAAGGGCCTATCAAAGGTCATCCACGTCTGTCAAAGCCCACCCACAAAATGCATCCATAGGATTGTGTCAGAACATGCATCTACAATATACAATTTAAACAATCTATAGGATTGTGTCCGATCATGCATCTACAATATACAATTTAAACAATCTATAGGATTGTGTCAGAACATGCATCTTCAATATACAATTTAAACAATCTATAGGATTGTGTCAGAACATGCATCTACAATATACAATTTAAACAATCTATAGGATTGTGTCAGAACATGCATCTACAATATACAATTTAAACAATCTATAGGATTGTGTCAGAATATGCATCTACAATATACAATTTTGAACCATACACAGGAATGTGTCAAAAACAAAAGGCATCATCATGAAGACGCGTCAAAATCCAAATCAATCGTAATATACAATAATAAAAAACTGCATCCATGGGAAGGAGTCCAGAATACCCCCCAAAGTTAACCCTGATCCCCCATATTATCATCTAATCTGTGTTTGAATACATTCAAGTTTGGACTGCCTACCGTCTGAGATGGTAAACTATTCCAGTAATCTAACACTATTGGTGAAAAAATATTTTCTAACATTAACCTGCACCTCTGTTTTTTAATTTTTAAGTAGTGATCCCTAGTCCTATTACTACCTTCGAACTCAAATAACTTGCTAAAATCTATCCCAGAACAGATTTTAAAAAGCTCAATCATATCTCCCCTCACACATCTTCTCTCAAATGAGAACATATTTAGTACCCTCAAAGGAATTTACTATACTTTCCCAATGGGCAGAGAAATAGCAAATGGAATTTAACATAAGTCTAGTATACTTAGTATAGGTAGATGTAATCCACTAAATAATATTAATTCAATGGGGGACTTTTAGGCAGGTCAGAATGCAAAAGAGGCTAGGGGTCCTGGTAAGTTCTGATTTCCATTCTAGAAAGCAGTGCATAAGTGCTAGGAATAAAGGTAATTGATTATTGGGGTTTATTGGGAGGAGTGTAATAAAAGTGCTGATGTAATTTTGAATCTATACCTAGCATTATTTAGGCCTCATCTTGACTATGCAGTGCAATTTTGGTTACTGTATTATAGGATGGATATTGGTTTGCTTAAGGTTATGCAAAGAAGGTTGACTAAGATGATGATTACCTTATGATAAAAACTTTAAAGACTAAATCTTAATAATACATTAGAAAGGAGAAGAGTTTAAGGGGATTTGATTAGTCTTTAAGTGGGTAAAAGGTTATAATAAGGAGACATAGATAAGGTTCTTATTTTTAGAGGAAAGGATAGGACACATTGCAATGGGTTTAAGCTAGACAAGTTTAAGTTTAAGAGAGTGGCAGAAATTGGTTTACAAATCAAGTGGTTAATGAATGAAATAGGCTCACTAGTCATGTGATGATAGCTTCCTCCCTGCAAAGTTTTAAGAATAGATTGGATAGATTTATGGATGAGAATGCTTGGCGGGACTGAATTATTGTTTAGCTTTTTGCAGACCCATTCTTTCTTATGTTCTTAATGATTGGAAACAGTAAGCTTGAATCCATATGTTAAGGAATGTATCACTGATGTCAAGATGCTTTGAAATTCTAGTTCCTATGGCCAATAGGATTTTGATATTAAAAGGCATCATGGCTAAATAATGGTTTGTAGTAAGTTTATAGGAGAGAGAAAGGGTGGTTTCATGATTGTTTTTATTACACTTTTACTCATCCATTGGATAAATATCAGCACAATTCCTTTATAATGAGATTCTGTTAACCCATTCGCCACTTGAGGGCATTTTGAGACTGCTGACTTGGTGCTACGTAATCGCCACCGGAGGGCCTTTTGTGTCCTTTTGGTTTTAGACTCTTATTCACCCTTGTTTTTATGATGATTCCTCCATTTTTTGTTTACAGACTCTTATGTTAGTGATTGATTATCCAATTAAAATCCAAAAATTCCTTAGGTCAGTTCTTCTTTGTTTGTAAACAGAGATTTAAGAATGAGAGTAACTTGATGCAGCTTTGTAGATGGTTGTTAATAATTTTTAAGTTAGATCAATAGAAGAATTCTTTCCAATTTAAATGATACATTATTTGATTTATATAAAAAGCTTTAAATATTTTATTATTTTCTGTAAGTATGTACCAAGGGTAAATTGATTGGTGGCCTTTTGGAACTAATTTGTTTGGTAACTTAAGGTTTAATATATAAGATTTATCATAAAATGAGTTGGTATCTATACATTTCATCCATCACAGGATGCTTCTGAAGAGATGACAAAAACAGAAATGGAGGAAGAATTCTGTGACGATCCACTAGTGGGTGATTTTGATGATAAAAAGGTGAGAGGATTTGTGTAAATCACCTTAATATAAGGCTGATAAGAAGAAAGTCCAGGCAATAAGATCAAGGATGAGTCCTTTTTTTATTTGGGCCCCATAAGGGGCATGGCGATTTGCTTTCCTGGTGGCCATACTGACTGTACTTAGCAGTCCTGTCCAGCACCAACTTAGCCTCTTGTCCATTCTGACAGACTGTGTTTTTACCTTACTTCCTCATTTTCCCTACAACTTCTCCCACAACTTTCTCTGGTCAGCCTCTAATTTCACAGAGTAGTTGCTGACCAGATTCCTCTCACCCAACTGTCCCCGATCGGGGCTGAGGGGAGAGGGGACAATGTTCCCTCAACCCTGAGCTCTGGTTTGAAGTGGTAGGGTTGTAACAACCTGCTTCATCCCCGCCCTTACCTTCCTCACCTACCATTTATTTCTCCTTTCACTGTCTATCAATTTTACACTGTGCCTAAGGTGGAGCTGTCATACCAATGGCCTGCCAGGTTAGTAGGTTTGCGGAGTGGCCTCAAATGGTGGCAGCTGATTTTGCTGTCCCATATTCACCTCTTGCAGAGTGGGCTACTGCGCGGGGTGATAACATTTGCATCCTGTTGAAACAGGGTCACCATACCAATGATGATTATAAAAAAAAACCCATCAACTCTTCCTTCACCACCGTCGGAGCTGCCCGAAAATGGAGCCCACCCCCCCTGTGAATTTACTGCTTCGGGCCATACTAATCACTCTTGTCGATGTGCAAAGTCAGGTTTACCCGAAGTCTGTGTAAATTGCTCCAAAGCTGCACATAAGTCCAAATCATGTGTTGCTAAGTGTGTCAATTGTGGAGAGCCACACCTCACTTCCTCAAAGCAATGTGGTGTGTATCTCCTACGTTGCCTGGGACCTCCTATACCTCAATGTTGAGAAAGAAACCCTCTGCTCCTGGCCCTTCCAAGCTTATGAGCACGGTTGTTTCCGCACCCATTCAGAACCCTTCTGAGGGTTATACCCACCACAGGCTCTTTCCTGGTAGAGATGGTGGAACAAAGGGTAAGGGTTCACAACCAACTATGGGTCCCTTCACTTCCTCCAGTGTGAGTTGTTCGCATAAGGTGAAATGGCCGTGAATCTCCACTGAGTCATTAGACTCACAGGAAGCAACATCCCTGAAGAGGGTCATGAGGGTCTTCTGGTGTTCCTAAAGCTGCACCCTGAAAGAACAACACTAAAGGTGAGCCCAACTTTGCCTGATAAGTCCTTGAAGGCGACAGCTTCTTCAGCGCATTGTTCGGCCAACAGCGCCTGGAGTTCTGCCTCCGGGAAGTGTAGGGTCATTCCTGTGAGCGTGTTGTATTCTCCTTGAAGCTGGCCCATGCATATTCTCCAAGCTAGGCCTGGAAGGCATATTCCTTCAATGGGATTGTAGCGGCCTCCGGGCCAACTGGGAGGAGCTGCGGAGGATTATCTCCTCCCCTTCCCCATTAACTATCTTTTTGCAGGAGACCATGCTGGGCGCATGATCCCTGCCCATCCTCCCGAGGTATAAGGGTTTTGCAATCCATCCAGCATGGGATAGGAGCTGGGCATAAGGATGCGCCAATTTCACCCGGCATGATGTCTCCGTTCTTCTTTTCCATTTAGATACCTCATTTCAGGCAGTAGATGGGCAGCTGCACCTGGTAACAGGTATACTGTTATTTCCGTGTACATTCCACCGTTAGCCGACTTAAACGCTAGAGACTTCCGCAGCGTCGTACACGGTTCCCGAGGTCTTTTCTCTTGCTCAGAGATTTGAACAGTAGACACCCTCTCTTGGGACGATTACTCAATTAGTCCCCGGGGTCAAGTCCTTGCTGACCTGATAGAGTCCTAAATGTGGATGAGTTTACAGATCACTGCCCTAGAACGACTTCCTTTTTCTGTCTCGATATATCTCTGTGCTCTCCGGATCCACAGCCTGATTTTGGATGGAGGTAGTCGATGACCTCCATTATAGTGATCACTTTCCCATTCACATATCATTTTCTGGGCCGCTGCCGCCTGAGAGCCTGCCCCTGTAGTGCCTTGCGCGGGTTCGGTGGTCCGAATTTCAGGAATTTACTGAATTCTCTGTCTCAGTAAAGGAGTTTAGGTCGGTAGATGAAACTGTTGAGTTCTTCTCCCGCAACCTCATCGCCGTGAGCCTAATTATATTCTTAGAACATCCTTACCATTTTTCACGCAAACCTCTCCCGGGGTGGTCAGCCGAGTGTGAGACGGCCCTCAAACAGAAGGGTTATGCTTACATGCGATATAAGTGCCACCCGCACTATTTCACTGTTGGTGAATTTTATCGAGCTAGAGCTAGGTTCCGGTATATTTCGAACTAGCCTGCCACTCATCTTGTTGGTCATACGTGTCTTCACTTAACCGGAAGACCCTCTAGCAGTGGTATGGAAGTGATTCAAAAGGATTCAGGGCAAGTTCTCGCAGGATCCCCCTCCCGTTCTCCAGGAAAATGAGACTGCAGAAGCGGAATCCTTTGCGACCGCATTCTCTAACTGGGATGCTGCCCTGCTAGCATTCACTGAGCGTCACGATGTCGTGGAAGGCTGCCGGCTGGACTTTACCTCCAGAGGCGGAGAACCCTTCAATGACATGTTTGCTCTGAGTGAGTTGCATTCCGCTGTCGCCTTGTGCGCATACAACACCCCTTGTTCGGACGATGTCCCGTACGCCATGCTTCGACACTTAGGTAAGTGAGGCATGGCCTTTCTGTTAGATTTGATCAACAAGATATGGGTAGAGGGTATCCTACCAGATTCCTTGCGAATCGCTACTGTGCTCGCCTTTCGCAAACCGGAGAGTGATCACTCTGCTCCTGTTGGTTTCCACCCAATCTCTCTTACTTAATGCGTGTACATGTTTATGGAGAAATTAGTAAATGTTACATTAGCCTTTTTTCTGGATAGCAGATACCATCTGTGTTCTGCACAGTACGGTTTCCGCGAGTTCCCCGCAACATCTGATACTCTGTTCCGACTGGCAAATGCCATCTGCGAGGCCTTCCTTCATAGACAGTACTACGCCACGTTGTTTTTCAATCTGGAGGCCTATGATACCGCATGGCGATACGGTATCATGGAGACTCCACACGATGGGGACAAGGGGATGCCTCCCAATCTTTATATCTGAATTTTTGCGATATCTCTGATTCTGCATATGGGTGAGGGGAGCCCTCCGGCCGAACAGAGCAGGGAGAGGGTGACCCGCAGGGAAGTTCCTCAGTATCTCACTCTTTTCACTAAGGATCAATGGCTTCACCTCAGTCCTGCCAGAAGATTTCTTGCTACGCTCTACGTGGCCGACCTTTCAATCTCTTTTGGCGCTGCCCAGATGCCAACTTTGCAGTGTCAACTGCAACAGGCATTGAACCGCATCTCGCCATGCCGAAGTGGAGACGTTTCAGTTTTCTTTTGACAAGACTTAGGTGGTGCACTTCTACCACCAACTACATCTCGACCCTGGCCCAGACTCGTTTCTAAATGGGGTGTGCCTGGAAGTTGGGGACTGACCATTTCCTTGGTCTTGTATTTTACTGACGCCTCACCTGGGAGGCTCATATTCGCAGCCTTAGGGCCTCTTGTAAGTGCGCCATGGATATTCATCGCCTCGTGACGTTCAGCACCTGTGGTGCTAATATGGCTACTGCCTTACTTTTTTATCAATCCTTTGTTGTTTTGAAGCTCGACTATGGATGCGAGTTTTATGCATCCATAGCCGAGCGTATATTGTGCAAGGTGGACTCGATGCTCCACACCAGCCTCTGCTCGCGACCGGTGCCTTCTGCAGTTTCTCTATTGACAGCCTACTTGTCGATGCTGGAGAAATGCCACTCGCTCCATGCCGTGCAGAGTGCATTATTCACCTGTACACACGATCCCAGCTCTCACTGCATTTGGATCTCATCTCGATGCTGCCTATGCCGCCGAGAGACGCTAGTCATATCCTAAGCCCGTCGTGTTTAGTGCCAGGAAACTGCTTCGATATCTAGGTATAGCTCTTGGCCCCGTGGCTCCCCTGTTTCTGCCCAGGACACCACGCTGGAGGGTACCACCTTTGACCATTTGTCGCCACGCCCCTGCTCCTAATGCTTCAACAGCATTGGTAGAATTGCATTCAGCCTTTTTTGAGCACACTCCACACACAGTCACACTGGAACTGCTCCATCGCCCAAGAGGGGGTCATTTTCTATGATTTTAGCGGGGCAAAAATCTAGACTAACCCCAATCGATCCGACCCTTTCCTACGCTAATCCGGACGTGAGAAATTGAAGGAGAATGAAACGGATTGTATATACAGTCCCTTTACTTACAAAAAAAATACAATAATAATTATAAAAATATGGGGTAAATATGCACACGAGCCTATTTATATATAAATAAAACAATCTTATCTTGAAATCCTACCAATTGAAAATATATACACAATTACTAAAGAACAAACAACAGATACAAAAAGACGAGACAACAAAAGGGAGATTTATCTTACGTGGTACCACAGTTTACGATTTGCCGTCCCCCCGGAGGAAAATCATGCCGGCAGTCACTCTTGTGACAAAAATTGGGTGTGCGCATCTTATGGGGCCTGGCGCCTTCAAGCTCAATTTTCTTCACGATCCTGGTGTCTTTAGGCTATTAAAGAAAGCTGGTGCCTCTGAGCTTGATACAATATATATATATATATATATATATATATATATATGGATCTGTCGTACCTTCGGGGCTACAAACAGCTCTTCTGTTCCAACAGGACGCACAACTTCTGGTGTAATAGTATTTATAATTTCTTTACTTGAATGTTTGATAAAAGATTATTTTAAACAATTAGTAGCTGAGAAAGAAAAAAAAAATTAATACAACATGAAATCAAATACATATGTACAAAAGAAAATATAATAAAAAAAAAAACCCCATTCCCACTCATACACACATTCTTACAGAGGGAGGGAGAAGGTATTGAGAAAATGGGTGGGAGAATGTCCCTTCATACACACTCACATTCGCTCCACCACATGATGAGGGCACCAAAGGGTCCATGAGGACTGGGCGACCAGACCAATGTTTTGCTTTTCCCCACACTGATTACATGGCATGAATATTAGCAGCTCTCCAGGCTGCTTGGCAAAGAAGATGGGAGATGGTTGAAGGGAACTTAAAGACGCGTGCCATTGTGCCACAACTGTTCCTATGGACCTATCCCTAATGCTGCGACAGCTTCAGGTTGCTTTCTGTCATCATTGAATTGGACACACCCTCGAGATGCACCGCTTAGCTGCGCCCTTTTGTGATGACTGTGTCCCATCCCAGACTGTTTGGCACATTATTGTTGAATGTCCCATTCTGAGTGATCTTCGTACACACTACCTGTCCCAGTACCAGGATAAGTGGGGTCACTACTGCTTGTCCCTGGTACTCGGGATGGATTTGTGCACACTGACTCGTGGCCTTTATGAATTTTTGGAGGAGACTGACCCTTGATAGTTGATATACTATTCTTTGTTTATATTCCACTATCAACTAATCTGATATAGTTCTCCCTCTGGGGAACTACATGATTAATCCTATGGGCTAGGTTCTTACTATCATATTCAGTGTCCTAAATGTGAGAAACCACCTCAGTAGTGCTTGGAGTGGGCACCATGGCCCTCATTTCAGGAAATGACTAATTTCCTTCTCAGCAAAAGAATTTAGGTCAGTTGAGACCATTGTATTTGCCAGCATCCTCATCAGTGTGGGCCAGACTACCATTTCTTAAGTATCTAACCATTTTGCACACTCTTTGCTTTTTTGATGGTCAGCTAAGTTTGAGACAAACCTCACAAGAGAAGCACTATGCCTATATGCATTAGATGTGGTGCCCAAATATTCATTATTTATGCATTTTGTCAAGCAAGGGCCAGCCAGGTTCTGGTATGTTTTTTAAAAGCATACCCACAGCCTTTCTTAGTAAGTGTACATGTCTTCACTTAATGAGGAGACCCCTCTTGCTGAGGCATGTAAGCATGTCAAAATGATTTAGGGTAATTTCTTCCAGTGCAACCCACCCAAAAAACTCTTCCCTGCCCCAGGTTTTGTATAGTTTGATGGTTTTACTTTTTCTATCTTTTTTTTCCTTTATTATAAAACACAACTGGGCTGAACATTAATTTTGGCAGCTTTTGCTCTTGATGACAGTTTCCATTTGAGATCCCTTAAAAAAAAATTAACAATATATATGTTCTGATATGAGTGAGACTTTTGTTTTTATTGGTTAAAGTCATTTTTCATTTGATGTCAGATAATCCACAAATGTCATAGAATTTAAAGTATGTCCTATTCCACCTTGCTGCCTTTATGAATTTCATAAACTGTAAGATGTATAATGAAAAATATGCTCAATATGCATCTTGATGGAGTAAATATTAAAAATATCAATTTTAAATGTTAAGACACATGATTTTTTTATCTCTGATGTGACTGCTCAAGAAAATCAAATGTTCTTGATAATAATAAAAGCTGCAATTTAGGAACTGCAACATCAAAGTTATCCCAGAAACTTATCTTTTGTCTACTATTGCAAAACATATCAAGAAATTTGGAAATGGGTGTTAAATGGGTGGGAGTCCTTCTTGCCAATGAGAATAGGCCCATAATTTCTTAGCTAATTTTTGAAGTGCTATGGGTTCAGCAATGATGTATGCAAGGGTTCTTGTAGATATGAATGGGGCCTCCCTGAGGATAGCTTGTTAAACCGTGACTTAGTTGTGGTCATGGCAGACAGTCAAGCAGTAGGAACTGCATAGCCTAAGCAAGTTCCAAACAATATGTAAGGACCAAACAGGAGCATTTTTTTCTTCACATTATATTATCACTTTAACTGAACTTCTTTGACAAATTTTACAGCATTATGAAGGTCCAAGAATGAACTAATAGGGGGTAAGCCTTTGGAGAATTCTAAGTTAAGTTACTGTTTACAAGATTGTTCTTGATATAAATATGACAAATCCTAAAGTAGGTGGAGCCAAAATCATTTTACAATTTGTATTATCAGAGGAATGTCTTTTTTCCCAATCTTATTTTATTGGGCATGAGCTAGGAGGGTTATTAAATGGAGAATCTAATTAAAACATACTAAAGTGATATATGGGCATTTTTCTTCAGATCTGAGCCAATCACCCCGCTGGGGTAAAATAAAGTTGGACAGAATTCGGTGGTAGGATTCTTAAAAAGGAAGAGAACATAATTTGGAGGGGATCTTTTAATGAGCTTGAGGGACCAGAAGAAGAGATTGGTTACACCTGCTTCATCCCCACCCACATCTTCCTCACCTCCTCTTCCTTTCTATTTTCAAACACTATACATTTTATGCCACATCCAAGATGGAGCAGCCATGCTGAGGGACTGCCAGGCCACCAGGCGGGAGGGGTGGTCTTGAATGGCCGCACCTGGCTCTGTCAGGTCTGTACGCACCCCTTGCAGGGTAGGCTACTGCGAGGGGTGATGAGCGTGTGCATCCTGTGAGAAAATTATGGTCACCATGCCCAATGATGCAAATTTTGTAAAAAACCTTCCCCTTTTCCCCTCAAAATCAATGGAACCGCATTCGGGCAGCTCCACAGAAAAAAAATGGAGGTTACCCCTCCCCCCATATGCTCTCGCAGGGGACCCTCCAAATTTCTTTAACCAGAGAGGAGGCTTACTCCTCTCTTTCGCCTACGGGTGTAGGGGACTCTCCCTCACTCCCTTGTCTGGAGGTGCCTTCAGGCACCTCCTCTTTCCAGTGGCAGTCTCCCCCTTTACTTTCCAAGGGGACTGCCAAGAAAGCCAGCCCATAGCCGACCGCTCCCCATTGTAGTGGTTCGGAAGGGCAAACCCCCTTAGGGGGAAGAGGGAAACCATGCCTCTTCAGACGCTTCTCTCAAAAGACCTGCTGGCTAGAATACTAAACATAGTGGGGGTCAAGGCCTGTGCCTCCCAAGACAAGACTAATGACTGCTACCAATAGGACCTGTGATGTCCTGGGGGATGGCCAAATGGAGGCCCCTCCTGAGATAGACATGGTCCTTGAGGCAACCCAGCCTCAGACAGTAGGGCCTTCCATGGGAGCGAATCCAGGCTCGGCACCAAGCACTGAACTTAGGTCCACTCCTATGCAAGTTCCTCCTCAAACAGCTAGGGTTTCCAAGGCAGTACAAGGAGGGGAGGGATATCCTCCTCGGACCAGTGCCCCTATGACTGCCAGGACCTTCTCCATCTTGGAGAAGGACCTTGCTGAGGCTGGTCCATCTGGCCTGGGGTCTCCTGCCAGCGGAGGGAAAAAGACAGTTCATTCCCCGCCATCCTGTCCTAAAAAGAAAATAAAAGACTCGGGGCTCCTCTCCATCCGCGGTGGCTGCGGGGATGGATGGGTCTGCTGCCATTTCAGTAAACGACCAAGCCAAGATCGTCACATCTGGCCACCAAAAGTGCGAGAGCGCAGAGCGGAGCCTCGATTACATCGGGGCCCCTCAATCAGAGATTACCAGGCATTTTCGAGCCCGCTGCTGGCTTCAAACGCTTCCTCATTATTCACTCCACTGATGGCACTGTGTTGGCTAAAGACAACATGATCCATCAGAGGAGAATTCTAGCTAGTGTGATTGGTAGAGAGCCGAAGGTGACCCGTTGCTCAGACGGGAGCCTTCTGGCGAATGAGGCAGAACCCTCCGAGGCGGCTAGGATAAGTGCTCTTCGGACACTTGATGGCACCCCGGTGAGTGTGATGCTGCACTCTACCATGAACTTTGTGAAAGGAGTAGTTTATACGAGAGAAGTCGTGGACTACTCCATAGAAGATATTACTCTAGAGCTGGCTGACCAAGGGGTGATCAAGGTCGAGCGTGTGATGACAAAACAGGGAGGGGCCTCAAGAACCACCCCTACACTCTTCTTACGTTCAACTGTGACAAGCTTCCTGGGTCAGTGCGTGCCAGTTGGTACCGCTACCGCGTGAAGGCATTCGTACCACTGCCGCGGAGGTGCTATTACTGTCACCGCTTCGGCCATACGAATTGTTCATGTAGATGTGCAAAGTCGGGGTCACCTGAAGTCTGTGTAAATTGCTCCAAGGCCGCACACGATAAGTCTAAATCGTGTGTGGCCAAGGTGTCAATTGCGGAGAGCCGCACCCCACTTCTTCGAAGCAATGTGGTGCATATCTCTTTGAGAAAGAAATCCTGGCCGTTCAGGCCCAGGAACGTCTCTCATTCCGCGAGGCTCTGCCTGGGATGTCTTACGCCTCAATGCTTAGAAAGTCACCTTCTGCTACTGGCCCATCCAAGCCAACGAGCACGGTTGTTTCTGCACCCATTTGGAGCGCTTCTGCGGGTTCTACCAAACCCAGGCGCTTCCCTGGTAAAGCTGGCTGCACAAAGGGTTCACACCAAGCCCTGGCTAAAACAGGGGTCTCCAAATTCACCCAGCGTGACCGTTTCCCGTAAGGCGAAACGGCCACGCGCGTCTACTAAATGTTAGACTCACAGGAGGCAACAACCCCGAACTTGGTCACCAGGCCATCTTCCGGAGTTCCTAAAGCTGCCCCCAGAAAGGAGGAGAGCAACAAAGGAGCTTCGGCTCCTTCGCCCACGCCTAGTGGTAAGCTGGGTGGCTCGGAGACGGTGGATCCTCGAAAAGAGGGCCCCCCGCCTCCGAAGCCGCAACACCCGCCTAAGGTTTCGAGGCGGAGGGAGGAAAAGACTCGCATGGTGAGCCCAACATCCCCCAATAAGTCCTCGAAGGCGATAGCGCCTTCAGCACATAATCTGGCCAAGGGCGCCCGGGGTTCTTCCTCCGGGAAGCGCACGGCCCTTCCCGTAAGGGTCTTCTCTTCGAAGAGGGTCCCCGCGTCTCCGAGCTAGGCCTGAAAAGTATATTCCTTCAATGGAATTGCTGTGGACTCCGAGCCAACTGGGAGGAGCTGCGGAGCCTCGTCTCCTCCCGTTCCCGGTTAGCTATCTTTTTGCAGGAGACCATGCTGGGCGCATGCCCCCTGCCCACCCTCCCAGTCCCAGAGTATCACGCCGACTACATGGCAGGAATACAGGCAGTTCTTTGGGCTGCTTGGCAAAGAAGATGGGAAACGGTCGTAGGGAACATAAAGTTGCGTGCCATTGCGCCGCTACTGTTCCCATAGACCTACCTCCCAATGCCGCGAAGGCCCCTGGTTGCTTTCTGTCATCTCTGAATTGGGCACACTCTCGGGACGCACCTCCATTTGATGGAGCGCTCGCCAGCGCCCTACTGTGAAGACTGCGTTGTCCACCAAACTGTTCAGCACATTCTGGTTGAATGTCCCAGTCTTGGCGATCCCCGCACACGCTACCTGTTCCGGTACCGGGATTGGCGGGCTCACTACCGCCTGTCCCTTGTATTCGGGACGAGTTCGTGCACATTGACGGGGGGACTTTGGGGGGCAGGCCGGCCTTCTCCACTTTATTTAACTCAGGTTTGTTTTTTTTTGTTATTGTTGTTTTCTTGGAGCTTGCTTCCTGATTGTTGCCATCTTCCCTTTTTATCGTTGTTTTGTTTTCATATTCTTATTTTAAAGTAGCCTAGTGCTAGGCTGTTGTGATTGCAGCGATTATGCCCAAATGGGCAATAGCCAGATAGGCTCCTAAATATTTTTAAAAAACCTCCCGGGGTATAAGGCTTTTTCGACCCCACCAGCACGGGATGGGGCCTGGGCGGGAGGATGTGCGATTTTGACCCTGTATGTTGTCTCCATCCTTCTCTTTGCTTTAGATAACTTTTTAGGCAGTAGCTGTGCAGCTGCACCTGGATAGGAGATATACTGTTATTTCCGCATACATTCCACCATCAGCCGAGTCTGACGCGGGGGACTTCCGCCGCGTCGTGGCATGGTTGATGAGGCCCTATCACTTGCTCGGAGACGTAAACGGTAGACACCCCCTCTGGGGTGACTACTCTATCAATTCCCTGGGTCAAGTCCTTGCCGAACTGATCAACAAGCTTGAGATGGGTAGCCTAAATGTGGACGAGAACTGATTCATTTTCCTGCCTCGACCTATCTTTGTGTTCTCCGGATGCACAGCCCGATTTTGATTGGACAGTGGTCGATGACCTCCATGGTAGGAATTACTTTCCCATTCAAATATCAATTTCTGGGGCACTACTGCCCGAGAGCCCGCCCCGGTGGTGCTTGGCGCGGGCACGGTGGTCTGCATTTCAGGAAATGACTGAATTCTCTATCTCAGTCGAGGAGTTTAGGTCGGTAGATGAGGCCGTTGAGTTCTTCTCCGGCAACCTCATCGTCGCAGGCCTGCCTACTATTCTTAAAAGGTCTGGCCCTTTTGCATGCCGACGACTTCCGTTGTGGTCAGCTGAGTGTGAGACGACCCTCAAGCCGAAGCGCTATGCCTAGATGCTCTATAAGCGCCACACGAACGATTTTACTGTCGGTGAATTTCGTCGGGCTAGGGCTAGGTTCCGGTATATTTCGAAGCACGCCCGCCGCTCTTCTTGGCGGGTATACGTGTCTTCACTTAACGGGAAGAGCCCTCTAGCAGAGGTGTGGAAGTGAGTCAAAAGGAATCGCGGCATGTTCTCGCAGGAGCCCCTCCCGTTCTCCAGGAGAATGGGACCGCAATCTCGGACCCCGCGTCCGTGGCAGAATCCTTCGTGACCGCTTTCTCTGCATTCACTCCTTGAGATGCTGCTCTGCCAGCATTTATTGCACGTCGTAATGTCGCGGAAGGCCGCCGGCTGGACTCTACCTCCAGAGGTGGAGAACCCTTCAACAACAGGTTTACTCTGAGTAAGTTGCATTCCGCTCTTGCTTCGTGCGCGGACACCGCCCATGGTCCGGACGATGTCCCGTACACCATGCTTCGACACCTGGGTTAGCGAGGCATGGCCTTCCTGTTAGATTTTTTCAACTGGGTGCAGGGTTTCCTCCTGGATTCCTGGCCAATCTGCTCGCCTTTCACAAACCGGGGAGAGATCACTCTACTCCGGCTGGTTTCCGTCCAATCTTTCTAACCTCTTGCGTGTGCAAGTTGATGGAGAAATTGGTAAATGTTAGATTAGCCTTTTTTCTGGACAGCGGAGTCCATCTTTCTTCTGCACAGTGTGGCTTCCTCAAATTCCAATCCACGTGTGGAGACTCTCCACACGATGGGAGCGAGGTGACGCCTACCAATCTTTTTTTCTGAATTTATGCGAAATCGTCGATTCCCTGTACTGATGGGGGGAGCCCTCTCCGGCCCAATGGAACAGGAAGAAGGTGTCCCGCTGGGAAGTGTCCTCAGTGTCACACTCTTTGCCCTGAGCATCAACGGCATCACCTCGGTGCTGCCGGAAGATGTTTTTGCTACGCTCTACGTGGACGACCTTTCGATCTCTTTTGGGGCGGCCCAGATGCCATCTATGGAGCGCCGACTCCAACAGGCATTGAACCGCGTCTCTTGCTATGCTAAAGCGCACAGACTTCGGTTTTCCTAGGCCAAGACTAAGGTGGTGCACTTCTGCCGCCATCCCCGGCTCCACCCTGACCCAGACCTTTTTCTTAATGCAGTATGCCTAGAATTTTTTTTCCTTTAGTGCCCATCTGGCGACTGCCCACTTGGGCATAAGTCGCCGGAAATACGACAGCCTAGAACTAGGCTACTTTAAAATAAAATTATGAAAAAATAACAATGATGAATGTTGAAAAACTTAACAATTAGGAATCAATCTCCAGCATTGGGGAGAGGTCCCCCTCACCCCGGTGCAGGAGCATGCAGCCTACAAAGGAAAACAAAAAACAAAAAATAGAACCTACTTAAATAAAGGGGAGAAGCCCGGCCTCCCCCCAAAAGTCAACAAGTCCACAAGTCAATGTGCACAAACTCGTCCTAAGTACAAGGGACAGGCGGTAGCAACCCCGCCCATCCCGGTACCGGGACAGGTAACGTGCGCGAAGATCGCCCAGACTGGGACATTCAACAAGAATGTGCCGAACAGTCTGGGGGACGACGCAGTCGTCACAATAGGGCGCAGGCGAGCGCTCCATCAGATAGCGATGCGTCACACGAGTGTGCCCGATTCGGAGACGACAGAAAGCGACCTAAAGCCGTCGCGGCATTGGGGGATAGGTCCATGGGAACAGTCGCTGCGCAATGGCACGCAACTTTATGTTCCCTTCGACCGTCTCCCATCTTCTTTGCCAAGCAGTCCGAAGAGCTGCCCGTATTCCTGCCATGTAGTCGGTGTGAGGAAGAGCGAAACGCTGGTCCGGTCGCAGAGTCATCGCGAACTCTTTGGCGCCCTCATCGGCGCGCTCATTCCCCGCAATTCCTACATGTCCAGGAACCCAGCACAAGATAATCTCGACATCTGCCAGGCTCGCCAAAACCATGCAGTCACGAATATCGCGAACCAGGGGATGCGGAGATTCCAATGCCCCGAGAGCACTCAGGGCGCTTTGTGAGTCGCTATAGATCACAATCCGGTCTCCGAACCGGGCACGTCGCGTAATCTCCCGTACCGAGTAGTGTATTGCCACCAGCTCGGCCGTGAAGACAGACGCAAAGCCTGGTAGAGCCTGCTTACTTAAAACAGAGTGGATACAGAATGGAAGCCGACCCCCTCTTGGGACTTGGAGCAGAGGAATTGCGTCAAATAGCCAAATGTGGTACCCTCCAGGGTGGCGTCCTGGGCAGAACCAGGGGCGCCACCAGCCCGAGAGTTATATCTAGCTCTCGAAGGAGTTTCCTGGCCCTAAACCCAAAGGGCTTAGGGTATGACTGGCGACTCTCGGCGGCATAAGCACCGTCGAGATCAACTGCGGATGCAGTGAAAGCTGTTGGCGACTGAGGGAGGCGCCGGGCTTGCGCGTACAGGCGAGTGATGCACTGCACGCGGCGCAGAGCGAGTGGCATCTCCCCAGCATCGACCAAGAGGCTCTCAATGGGGGAAGTGCGGAAGGCACCGGTCGCCAGGCGAAGGCCGGTGTAGTGGATCGAATCCACCTTCCGCAATAAATGCTCGGCTGCGGATGCATAAAACTCGCATCCGTAGTCGAGCTTCGAACAAACAAAGGATCGATGAAAGAGTAGGGCAGTAGCCCTATCAGCGCCCCAAGCGCTGAATGTCACGGAATGGAGAATATGCATGGCGCGGGTACAAGAGACCCTAAGGCTGCGAATATGAGCCTCCCAGGTGAGGCGTCGGTCGAATACAAGACCAAGGAAATGGTGCGACTCAACGACATCCAGGCGCACTCCATTAAGAAACAAATCTAGGTCGGAGTGGAGCCGTGGATGGCGGCAGAAGTGCACCACCTTTGTCTTGGCCAAATAAAACCGAAACCTGTGCGCTTCGGCATAGCGAGAGACGCGGTTCAATGCCTGTTGGATTCGACGCTCCAGAGTTGGCATCTGGGCCGCGCCAAAAGAGATCGAAAGGTCGTCCACGTAGAGCGTAGCGAGAACATCTTCTGGCAGCACCGAGGTGATGCCGTTGATGCTCAGGGCAAAGAGTGTGACACTGAGGACACCTCCATGCGGGACACCCTATTCCTGCTCCTTTGGGCTGGAGAGAGCGTGGAATCGACGATCTCGCAAAAAATTCAGATATAAAGGCTTTGGAGGCGTCCCCTCGCCCCCATCGTGTGGAGAGTCGCCATGATACCGTAACGCCTTGCGGGATAATAGGCCTTCTCCAGATCGAAAAACACCGTGGCGTAGTGTTGTCTACGAACGAAAGCCTCGCAGACGGCATTTTCCAGTCGGAGCAGAGGATCCGACGAGGAGTGGAACTTGCGGAAGCCGCACTGGGCAGAAGACAGATGACCTCCGCTGTCCAGGAAAAAGGCTAATCTAACATTTACCAATTTCTCCATCAACTTGCACACGCAAGAGGTTCGAGAGATTGGGCAGAAACCGGTCGGAGTAAAGTGATCTCTCCCCAGCTTGCGAAAGGCGAGCACAATAGCGATTCGCCAGGAATCTGGTAGAAGACCCTTCACCCAGATCCTGTTGAACAAATCTAACAGAAAGGCCATGCCTCGCTCACCCAGGTGTCGAAGCATGGCGTACGGGACATCGTCCGGACCATGGGCGGTGTCCGCGCACGAAGCGAGAGCCGAGCCCAACTCACTCACAGTAAACCTTTCGTTGAAGGGTTCTCTGCCTCTGGAGGTAAATTCCAGACGGCGGCCTTCCGCGACATGACGTCTTGCATTAAATGCTGGCGGAGCAGCATCCCGGCTAGAGAATGCGAAAAAGCGGTCGCTAAGGATTCAGCCACCGACGTGACGTCCGAGATTGCGGTCCCATTCTCCTGGAGAACGGGATGGCAGTCCTGTGAGAACTTGCCCCGAATCCTTTTGACTCGCTTCCACACCTCAGCTAAAGGGGTCTTCCCGTTAAGTGAAGACACGTATGCCCACCAAGAAGAGCGGCGGGCGTGCTTCGAAATATACCGTAACCTAGCCCTAGCCCGACGAAATTCAGCGACACTGGAATCGTTCGGGCGGCGCTTATAGCGCATATAGGCATAACGCTTCTGTTTGAGGGCCGTCTCACACTCGACCGACCACCATGGGAGTGGTCGGCGTGCAAAATGGCCAGACGTCCTGGGAATAGTAGTCAGGCCCACGGCGATGAGGTTGTCGGAGAAGAACTCAACGGCCTCATCTACCGACCTAAACTCATCGACTGAGATAGAGAATTCTGTCATTTCCTGAAATGCAGGCCACCGCGCCCGCGCCAAGCACCACCGAGGTGGGCTCTCAGGAAGCAGTTGCCCTGAAAATGATATTTTAATGGGAAAGTGATCACTGCCATGGAGGTCATCGACCACCCCCCAATCAAAATCAGGCTGTGCATCCGAAGAGCACAAAAATAGGTCAAGGCAAGAAAATGAAGCGGTTCTCGGACAGTGATGTGTAAACTCGTCCACGTTTACGACACCCATCTCAAGGTCTTCGATCAGATCGGCAAGGACTTGTCCCCTGGGATTTATTGATTAATCTCCCCAGAGAGCATGTCTGCCATTCAGATCTCCAAGCAAGAGAAAGGGCCTCGGCAACCATGCCACGACGCGGCGGAAGTTTCCCGCGTCGAAGTCAGCTGACGGTGGAATGTACGCAGAAATGATAGTATACCTCCTATCCAGGTGCAGCTGCACAGCCACTGCCTGAAAGGAGGTATCTAAAGAGAAAGGAAGAACGGAGACATCATGCCGGGTGTAAACCGCGCATCCCCAAGCCCGGCCATCCTGTGGTCTTGGGGTCGCAAGACCCTTGTACCCAGGGATGGAGGGCAGAGGTCACGCGCCTTGCATGGTCTCCTGCAAAAAGATAGCTAACGGGGAACGGGACGAGACGAGCCTCCGCAGCTCCTCCCAGCTGGCCCGGAGTCCACGGCAATTCCATTGAAGGAATATGCCCTCCAGGCCTAGCTCGGAGGAGACGCGGGGTCCTCCTCGAACTGAACACCCCCATGGTCGGCCACCTCTAAGATCATGTCCTCAATGGAGTAGTCAACGAGTTCATTCGCATTAACTACTCCTTTCACAAAGTTCATGATAGAGTGCGGCCTCACACTCACCGGGGTGCCATGAAGTGTTCGAAGAGCACTTATCTTGGCCGCCTCAGTGGGATTCGCCGCATTCGCCAGAAGGCTCCCGTCCGAGAAACGGGTCACCTTCGGCTCTTTACCAATTGCACTAGCTAATCCTCTCCCCTGATGGATCATGTTGCCCTTGGCCAACATGGTGCCATCAGTGGATCGAATAACAAGGAAGTGTTTGAAGCCAGCATGCTCGAAAACGCCAGGTAACCTCTGAATGAGGGGCTCGGATGTCTTCGAGGCTCTGCCCTGTGCACTTTTGGTCTTAGTCAGGTGCTCTGCAACCGGGGGGGGCAGAGGGGCTGGATGTGCCGTTCTTGGCATGGTCGCTTGCCAAAGTGGCAGCAGACCCATCTGTCCCCGTAGCCCCCGCGGATGGAGAGGAGCCCCGAGTCTTTTTAGTCTTTTTCCTTTTCTTTTTTGGAGAGGAGGGCGGGGAATGAACCTGCTTCTCACCTCCGCCGGAAGGAGCCCCCAGGCCAGATGGACCGGCCTCAGCCAGGTCCTTCTCCGAAATGGAGGTGGTCGTGGTAGTCATGGGGGCACCAGTCGGAGAAGATTCCTCCCCTCCTTGTACTGCTTCGGAAACCCTAGCCATTTGAGGAGGACCTTGCATAGGGGCAGATTCAGGTTCAGTGCTTGGAACCGAGCCCAGATTATCCCCCATGGAAGGCCCTACTGTCTGAGGCTGGGTTTCCTCAAGGACCATGTCTATCTCAGGGGAGGCCTCCAGTTGGCCATCATCCCCCAAGACATCGCAGCTCTCGTTGGCAGTATCGTCACTAGTCTTGTTTGAGGAGGCACAGGCCTGTTCAGCACATTCTTGTTGAATGTCCCAGTCTGGGCGATCTCCGCGCATGTTACCTGTCCCAGTACTTGGATGGGCGGGGTTGCTACTGCCTGTCCCTTGTACTAGGGACGAGCTCATGCACATTGACTGGTATACTTATAGAATTATAGGGGGGTGCCGGCCTTCTCCCCTTTATTTAACTAGGTTTTGTTTTGTTGTTGTTTTCTTTGTAGGTTGCATGCTCCTGCGCCAAGGCGAGGCTGATCTTCCCCCGACGCCGGAGCTTGATTCCTAATTGTTGCCATTTTCCCTTTTTATTGTTGTTGTTTTTTCATATTCTTATTTCAAAGTAGCCTAGTGCTAGGTAGGCTGTCGCGATCGGCGACTTATGCCCAAGTGGTTAGTCACCAGATAGGCTCCTAAAATTTAAAAAAAAAAAAAAAAATTGTGTTCAACAGTTTGCTAATCAGGAATTAAAGGAATTCTTTTTCCTTAGATTACTTGAACCCATGGGTAAACAGTCACAGAACTGATGAAAATGTTGAGATAGCAATTAAATGGATTTTCTCTTTAAAAAAATCCCTTTTTTTGATTAGGGATTATAATTTTGTAGGATGTATAAATAAATACCATTACTAATGATTACAATTATGTTTTTGATTTATAAATTTATTTGGGTGACTTTATATTCAACTAGGTCTATACCACAAAAAATATATGCAATTACTTATCCTAATATATCTATTTGGGGTAAAAAACAAAAAAACAAACAAAGGTATCTCACATATTTTGGGAATAAAAGGCTTGCAAAGACTGCTAAAAGTAAGAGTAAAAATGTGTAGAAGGTTTATTCATAAGCCAATTACACCGATTGGGCCTCTTAAGGCCTAATGGGACCTCAATATTAGGATATTTAGCCTTGTCTGACATATGAATATTTGTGATGGGTGTTCTCTTTTTATATAATTAAAAATGGTTGCCATCAAAGCGTCATCACTTATTTAAATAAAATTGAATTTCTCTTTACTTTAGGTGGAATCTACAGAGAATTTAATGAAAGAGGAGATTAAAGAAGAATCCCTTGAAGACCAAATTCCCCTCCATGATGAAAAAGGGCTACAAAACTACCTTGAAGAAAAGGTAAATAATTTTGTTTATATTTTATTAATAAATCTATGTACAAATTTGGGGCGATCTTTATGATACATACAAATCCTTATGAAAATAATAGGTCAGAAAGAAAGTCATGGCATTTCAAGAGAAAATTTAATATTTACTTTGCTTATAATTGCATAATCCAATCTAGTCTGAAAGTTGTTGATCCCTCTAGCATAAAATTCTTTAGGTCAAGGCAAAAAAAGCAATCAATATGTTTTAACTTGATATTAAACTGTATTGATGCACATCAACAACAAATGGGGAGGGAAGATATGAAGTTCTTTTATGCTAATGTTTTGTTGTTCTAGAGCTTCTTAACAATAAAACTAAGCCAAGAAATAAACTGAAACAATACTCTTTCCGTGAATCTGATTGGTGATATGAATCTCCAATGTGCAATTCTAGACACTAGTAAAAAACTAGAAATAAATGGAGCAATAAGTTCATGAAAATATAATTAGCACCATCGAGGCAGGATCAAGAAGTAAGAAAAAGGTGACTCACATCTAGCCCTAAGGGATAGCAAGAACAGGGGTTGACCAAACCCCCCACAGAATCCCCCTCAGGATGATCACTTCCCTCTTGCTCCCTCTCAACGCACTGCTTTATCCCTATTTATTATTATTAGTAGTATTATTGTTATTAAATATGACTATCCCCCTCAACCTTTTGTCTCCATGAATTTTGTACCAGGAGGAACTGTTCTTACCTAGACAGAGGTCGGTCCGCTAGACACGATGCATGGGTGAACCGCATACCATCCTGGGATCGCCTAGTGCGGGGGTATCATAATAATGGGTGATCACCTACCCTATCAGATACCTGCCTACCCCTTTCCAAACTTGCTTTTCTATCTACAGAGGTTCTGGCTGCCTGGCACACTTTCCCCCTCTTATGGGTCCTTAAGTGGCCCTGTACACTGTAAGGTCCCTAGTTGCTGTGAGGGCTGAAAACTTGCTAGCTAAAGCAAGTAATAGGCGCAGGATGTGATGGGCCATCAACTCTGCTAACTTTCTTCCTGTACACATATAAGGGGGCTATGTCAGCACCTATCCTTATGGTCAAAGCTTGACGATAATTTTGTTTGAATGGTAACCCGGTTGTCACGGCTACTCTTAGCTCAAACCTGTGGGCCGAGTTTGTGCAAATTATCATATTCTGAAATTTTCTAATCCTATGGTTTCTTATTTCTCAAAGTATTGGGAGGTCATAGTATCTACTTTCCATAAATTTTTTTCTTTAATAAATGTTGCTATGGCAACAAGTGAAGGAAATAGTGCGTGACTGCAGGGGCATAGCAATCAACCTCTAAGCATGGCCTTATCCTTCCTCAGTGCCAAACACCAAACCTGAATCTGCTCCTGTACAACCTTCCCCTCATATGACTCTGGCTCATGAGGAGAGGAGGGATCTCCTACCCCGACTGGTGCCCTGTTGACTGGTCAAACCTCCATTGAGTGGAAGGATCTTGGTTAGGCCAGTCTGTCCACCCTAGTCGCTCTTCTTCCGGAGGAGATAGAAGTGAGTTCATTCCCCATCCTTCTTTCATAAGAAGACAAAGAGGACTAAAGATTCCTCTCCCTCTGTAGGGTTCCTGGGGATTGATGGGTCCACTGCCACTTTGGCAAGTGACCAGGCCAAGATTGGTACATCCTGCCCTGAGGCACCCTCGGATGGGGAGGCCCATAGAAAGACCCAATTTGCAAGTCCGTTGAGCAACGTCTCAATTTCAGAGATTACCTGGCATTTTTTAGCCTACTGGCTTCAAATGCCTATTTGTTATTTGCTCAACTGGTGGCAGCATGTTGGTCAAGGGCAACATGATCCATTAGATGGGAGCCTTCTGACCAATGCATCATGCCATTTGGACACTTAATGGATCATCAGTGAGTGTGATGCCACACTCTACCATGAACTTCATGAAAGGAGTGGTTCATGTGAGGGAGCTTGTAAACTACTCTTGAGAAGACATCACCTTAAAGCTGGTTGACCAGGGGGCAGTCAAGGTTTGTCATGTTTGACATTGACAGGCTCCCTGAGCCTGTGCATGCTGGTTTGTATCACTACCACATGAAATCATTCATGCCACTGATGAAGAGGTGATACTACTGCCACCACTTCGGTTATACTAATCACTCATGTAGATGTGCAAAGTCTGGTTTACCTGAAGTGTATGTAGGTTGCTCCAAAGCTGTACATGATAAGAGCGGCTCCCTGCTTCTTTGAACCAGTACAGTGCGTATCTCCTGGAGAAGGAAATCCTGGTTGCTCAGACTACATATTGTCTCTTATTTCATGAGGCTAAAAGCTTGCTCCTGGTGCATGTGGCACTGCCTCGGACGTCTTAGGACTCAATTTTAATAAAGGCACAAATGCCTGTAGCTACTCGAGGCTTATGAGCCTAGTTGTTTCCTGGCCCATTATTCAGAACCTTTCTGTGGGTTTTAACCTCCCTCCCCCAGGGACTCCCCTGGTAAAGCTTGCGGCACAAGGGGTTCACACCCAGCATGATAACCAGAGTTCCTCCTCCCCCAACATGACTGTTTCTCGTAAGGTAAAACAGCCATGAGCCTCCAATGATCATTTGAGTCACAGGAGGCAAATCTCCTCAAGGTAGTCATAAGGCCGTCTTCCGGGACTCATAAACCTACACCCTGAAAGAAGGACAGCACCAAAGGAGCCTTGGTTCCTGGCTTGGAGATGCTGGATCTTCCAAAGGAGGAAATCCTTCTCTGAAACTGCCTGATCCACCAAAGTTTTGGAGATGAAAAAACTAGAATAGTGAACCCAAACTCTCCTGATAAGTACTTGAGGCCAACAGCACCTAGAGTTCTGCCTTCTGGAAGTATATGGCCATTCTCGTGAGGGTCTTTTCTTTGAAGAGTGCCTGTGCATCTCCTATAAGGAAATATTCCTTAAATGGAATTGCTGTGGATTCTGGGCCAAGTGGGAGGAGCTGGGGATGCTCATTGTCTGCCCTTCCCTGTAAGCTATTTTTAGGCAGTAGACCATGCAGGGCGTGTGCCTCCTGCCTACCCTCGAGGGATATAAGAGTTTTGCCTTCCCACCACCAGAGGATGTGAGATTTACACCTGATATGATGTCTCCATTCTTCTATTTGGTATAAATACCTCCTTTCAGGTAGTAGCAGGGTGGCTGCACCTAGATAGGATGTATAAGTTGTTATTTCCGACTACATTCCACCATCAGCTGACTTCGCCATGGGGGACTTCCGCCGCATCGTGGCATGGTTGCTGAGGCCCATTCTCTTGCTCGGGGACTTAAATGGGAGAAACCCCCTCTGGGCAGACTACTTAATCCCAGGGGTCAGGTCCTTATTGACCTGATCAATGAGCTAGAGATAGGTGTCCTAAATGTGGATGAGTTTGCATATCACAGCCCGAGAATGACTTCATTTTCATGTCTCAATCTATCTTTATGCTCTCCGGATGCACAGCCTGTTTTGGGGTGAGAGGTAGTTGATGACCTCCATTGTAATGGTCACTTTCCCATTCAAATATCATTTTCTGGGCTGCTGCCACCCGAGAGCCCACCCCACTGGTGCTTGGCATGGGCGTGGTGGTCCACATTTCAGGAAATGACTGATTTCTCTATCTCAGTCAAGGAGTTTAGGTCAGTAGATGAGGCCGTTGAGTTCTTCTCCAGCAGCCTTATCGTAGTGGGCCTAACCACAATTCTTAAAACATCTGTGGTAGTCAGCTGAGTGTGAGACTAACATCAAACAGAAGCGATATGCCTATATGCACTTTAATGGCTACCCCAACGATATCACTGTGTGTGAATTTTTCTTAGCTAGGACTAGGTTCCGTTATATTTCGAAGATTGCTCGCCGCTCTTCTTGGCGGGCATACGTGTCTTCACTTAATGGGAAGACCCCTCTAGCAGAGGTGTGGAAGGAGTCAAAAGGATTTGGCGCAAGTTCTTCCGTGGCTGAATTCTTCGCCACCGTTTTCTCTGCATTCTCTAACGGGAATGCTATTCTACCAGTATTCAATTCACGTCATGATGTTGTGGAAGGCCACCGACTGGACTTTACCTCCAGAGGGGAGAACCCTTCAATGACAGGCTTACATTGAGTGAGTTGCATTCTGCTCTCACATCGTGCCCCTGGTCTGAATGATGTCCCATATGCCAACAAGATTCAACACCTGGGGTGAGTGAGGCATGGCCTTTCTGTTATATTTGTTCAACAAGATCTGGGTAGAGGGTATCCTCCCAGACTCATGGTGAATCGCTACTGTGCTCGCTTTTCGCAAACTGGGGAGAGATCACTCTACTCCGGCCGGTTTCCGCCCAATCTCTCTAACCTCTTGCGTGTGCAAGTTAATGGAGAAATTGGTAAATGTTAGATTAGCCTTTTTTATGGACAGCGGAGGCTATCTGTCTTCTGCACAGTGCGGCTTCCGCAAGTTCCACTCCATGTCGGATCCTCTGCTCCGTCTGGAAAATGCCGTCTGCGAGGCCTTCCTTTGTAGACAGCACCACTACGCCACGGTGTTTTTCGATCTGGAGAAGGCTTATGATACTGCATGGCTATACGGTATCATGGAGACTCGCCACCCGATGGGAGTGAGGGGATGCCTCCCAATGTTTATATCTGAATTTTTGCGAGATCGTCGATTCCGCGCACAGGTGGGGAGAGCCCTCTCCAGCTCAATGGAGCAGGAAGAGGGTGTCCCGCCCGGAAGTGTCCTCAGTGTCACTATCTTTCCCTGAACATCAACGGCATCACCTTGGTGCTGCCGGAAGATGTTCTCGCTACGCTCTACGTGGACGACCTTTCGATCTCTTTTGGTGCGGCCCAGATGCCAACTCTGGAGCGTCGACTCTAACAGGCATTGAACCGCTTCTCTCGCTATGCGGAAGCGCACAGGTTTCGGTTTTCCTTGGCCAAGACTAAGGTGGTGCACTTCTGCCGCCATCCACGGCTTCACCCAGACCGAGACTTGTTTATTAATGGGGTACGCCTGGAAGTGGTTGAATCGCACCGTTTCCTTGGTCTTGTATTTGACCGACGCTTCACCTGGGAGGCTCATATTCGCAGCCTTAGGGTCTCTTGTACCCGCGCCATGGATATTTTCCGTTCAGTAACGTTCAGCGCTTGGGGCGCTGATAGGGCTACTGCCTTTTTTTTATCGATCCTTTGTTCGTTCGAAGCTGGACTACGATGCGAGTTTTATGCATCCGCAGCCGAGTGTGTATTGCGGAAGGTGGACTCGATCCACCACACCGGCCTTCGCCTAGCGACCGGGGCCTTCCGCACTTTCCCTATTGAGATCCTACTAGTCGATGCTGGGAGAATGCCACTCGCTCTACGCCGCGTAGAGTGCATCACTCGCCTGTACGCCCGAGCCCGGCGCCTCCGTCAGTCGCCAACAGCTCTCACTGCATCCGCAGCTGATTTCGATGGTGCCTATGCCGCCCAGAGATGCCCTTTAGGTTTAGAGCCTGAAAACTCCTTCGAGAGCTAGGTACAGCTGTCGGGCCGGTGGCGCCCTTGGTTCTGCCCAGGATGCCACCCTGGAGGGTATCATATTTGGCTATTTGTCGCCACGCTTCTGCTCCCCAAAGTTTGTACAGCGCCGGGAATATTGCGTTTGACCTTTTTGGAGCACACCTCGTGTCACGCTAGAACCGTACCAGTGTATACGGATGGCTCCAAGTCCGAAGAGGGGGTCGGCTTCCACGCCGTTTCCCCTCTGTTTGAAGTCAGCAGGGCTCTGCCAGGCGTTGAGTCTGTCTTCACGGCCGAGCTGGTGGCAATACACTACTCGGTATGGGAGATTACGCGACGTTCCCGGTTTGGAGATCGGATTGTGATCTATAGCGACTCACAAAGCGCCCTGAGTGCTCTCGGGGCATTGGAATCTCTGCATCTCCTGGTTCTCGATATCCGTGACGCGACGGTTTTGGCGAGCCGGTCGGATGTCGAGATTATCGTCTGCTGGGTTCCTGAACATTTAGGAATTGCGGGGAATGAGCGCGCCGATGAGGGCGCCAAAGAGTCCGCGAGGATTCTGCGACCGGACCAGCGTTTCGCTCTTCCTCACACCGACTACATGGCAGGAATACGGGCAGCTCTTCGGACTGCTTGGCAAAGAAGATGGGAGACGGTCGAAGGGAACTTGAAGTTGCGTGCCATTGCGCCGCGACTGTTCCCATGGACCTATCCTCCAATGCCCCGACGGCTTCAGCTCGCTTTCTTTTGTCTCCGAATCGGGCATACTCGTGTGACGCATCGCCATTTGATGGAGCGCTCGCCTGCGCCCTATTGGGACGACTGCGTCGTCCCCAAGACTTCAGCACATTCCTGTCGAATGTCCTAGTCTGGGTGATCTTCGCTCACGACACCTGTCCTGGCACCGAGATGGGTAGGGTCGCTACCGCCTTTCCCTTGTACTCGGGACGGATTCGGGCACACCGACCTGTGATCTTTTAGACTTTTTGGAAGAGGCCCGCCTTCTCCCCGTTATTTAATATTCAACTATGGATCGCGGTCTTCTTCGGCGGGGGAGGGCGGGCCTTTCCCCGTCGACGGAGCTCGCTCTATATTTTTTCAATTTGTTTTTGTTTTTTTTTAATCTGGCTTTTAATATAGCCAGATGAGATATAAAAAAAAAATGCTGCCGTGTCAGAGCCCGCCCCTGTGGCTCTTGGCTCGGGCACGTTAGTCCGCATTTCAACAAATGACGGATTTATCTGTCTCAGACGAGTATTTAGGTCGGTAGATGACGCCATTGAGTTCTCCTGCAACCTACTATTCCCAGAACGTCTGGCTATTTTTCACGCCGACCACCGTCTCATGGTGGTCAGTCGGTGAATTTCGTCGGGCTAGGGCTAGATTCCGTTATGTTTCGACGCACACCCGCCGCTCTTCTTGGCCTGCATACGTTTCTTCAGTTAACGGGAAGACCCATCAGCAGGAACTTCCTCCCGCTCTCCAGAAAAATAGCACTGCAATCTTGGTCGTGTCCGTGGCGGACTCCTTCGCGACCGCTTTCTCCTCCGGCATTCAATGCGCGCCGTGATATCGCGGAATGCCGCCGACTGGACGTTACCTCCGACGGCGGAGAACCCTTCAACAACAGGTTTACTTTGTGTGGGTTGCGCTCCGCTCTCGCTTTGTTCGCGGACACCGCTTATGGTCCAGATGATGTCCCGTACGCCATGCTTCGACACCTGGGTGAGCGAGGCATGGCCTTTCTCTTAGATTTGTTTAACATGATCTGGGTAGAAGGTATCCTCCCAGACTCCTTATGAATCGCTACGTTGCTAGCTTTTCGCAAACAGGGGAGGGATCACTCTACCCCGCGGGTTTCCGCCCCATCTCTCTAACCGCCTGAGAAGGCCTGTGAAGGCCTCTGGCCTTGAAGAGCGCATTATAAGAAATTTATTATTATTATTGTTATTATTATATGTGCAAGTTGATGGAGAAATTGTTAAATGTTAGCTAAACCTTTTTTTGCAAACTGCGCAGGCCATCTGTCTTCTGCACAGTGCGGCTTTTGCAAGCTCCAGTCCACATCGGATGCTCTGCTCCTACTGGAAAATGCCTTCTCCGTGGCCTTCCTTCGTAGACAGTAATACGCTACCGTGTTTTACGATCTGGAGAAGGCCTCTGATACCCCATGTGGATGCGGTATCATGAAGACTCTCCACACGATGGGGTGCGGGTGGGCGCCTCCCAATCTTCATATCTGAATTTTTGCGAAATCTTCGATTTCCTCTACGGGTGGGGGAGCCCTCCCCGGCACACTGGAGCAGGAAGAGGGTGTCCCGCAGGGAAGTGTCCTTAGTGTCACACTCTTTGCCCTGAGAATCAAGGCATGACCTCGGTGCTGCTGGAAGATGTTCTCGCTATGTCTCTCTACCTGGACGATCTTTCGATCGCTTTTCGTATGGCTTAGAAGCTAACTCTGGAGCATCGACTTAAGCAGGTATTGTACTGCATAGGTTTTGTTTTTCTTGGCCACGACTAATTTGGTGCAATTCTGCCACAAACCACACCTTCACCCCAACCCGGATTTGTTCCTTAGCAGGGTTTGCCTGAATGTGGTGGATTTGCACCATTTCCATGGTATTCTTTTCTGCAGACACCTCACCAGGAAGGCTCATATTTGCAACTTAGGGTCTCTTGTACCCACGCCATGGACATTGTTCATTCTATGTCATTCAGCACCTGGGGTTCTGATAGGTCTACTGCCTTGCTTTGATTCATCCACAGCAGAGTGTGTATTGCGGAATGTAGACTTAATGCACCAGGCTGCTGAAGGCAACCTGGTGACCGATGCCTTCAGCATATCCCCCATTGAGATCCTACTTGTCGATACTGGAGAGATACGCTCTTTGATATTTACATTGCATTATACGCCTCTACACAAGAGCCCCTTGCCTTCATCAGTCGCCAACCGCTCTAACTGCATCTGCAGCTGATCTTGACAGTGCATATGCCCTTGAGATATGCCAGTCATACCCTAAGCCTTTGGTATATAGGCTTAGGAAACTCTTTTGAGAACTCGGTGTAGCTCTTAGGCCAGTGGCGCCCCTGGTTCTGCCCAGGACGCCACCCTGGACGGTACCCCATTTGACTCTTTGTCGCCATGCCTCCTCCTCCTCCAAAGCTTCTACAGCGCCATGAGCATTGCGTTCAGCCTTTCTGGAGCACACGTCGTGTCACCCTTGATCTGGGTCAGTACATTCGGATTACTTCTACCGACCCTAGGAAGGGATGGGGGTTGGGTTCCATGCCGTGATCCCTCTGTTCGAAGTGTCTGTCTTCATGACTCATCTCTTGCGATACACCGCTCAGTACAGGCGATAACGCCTTGTGTGCCCGGTTCTGGGACTGTGTTGTGATCTACACAGACTCACAAAGAGCCCTCAGTGCTCTCGGGGCATTGGAACCCCCTTACTCTCCGGTTCGCGATATCTGTGATGCCACAGTTTCCACGAGCCGTGTGTATGTCAAGATCAGCTTCTGCTGGGTTGCTGGGCCTAAGCTCGCCAATTAGGGCGCCGAAGAGTCGACGAGGACTGGGCGACTAGAGCAGCATTTAGCTCTTCCTCACACTGATTACATGGCAGGACTCAGCAGGGATAGATGGACCTCCTCGTGATGGTAGATCATGATTCCTTCTCCCTTTTTAGTTTTTTTTTGCTTGTTTCTTTGCCTTTGTTTTTGATTTGTTTTGAATTTTTAGTAGCCCACTTCGTGTAACTCTGGATCCATGCGGGGCTCTACCAGGGCCTATGTGTCTTCACTGCCGATCTGGTTGCAATACACCACACAGTGTAAGAGATAACGTATCTTTCCCGGTTTGGAGACCGGATTGTGATCTTTAGCCCTCGGGCATTGTAATCACCCCACCCCCAGTTTTTTAGTATCGATGATACCATGGTTACGGTGAGCTGTGTGTAAGTCAAGATTATCTTCTGCTGGGTTCCTTGACATGTGTGGATTGTAGTGATTAGTCGCACTAAAGGGTCTCTTCATGACACTGACTACATGGCATGAATCAGGTCAGTCCTCCAGGCTGCCCAGCAAAGTAGATAGACGCTGGAACTTAATGTTGTGTGCCATTTTGCCGCCACTCTTCCCATGGATTTGCTCCTCAATGCCTCGGTGGCTTCAGGTCGCTTTCTGTCTTCTTTATATTGTCACAATTCTCGGATGCATTGCCATTTGATGGAGTGCTACCTTACTGCAACGACTGCATTTTCTCCTTACTGTTCAGCACATTTTCGTTTAGTGTCCCAGTCTGGTGAATCCTCGATGCATTACTTATGCCCGTTCCAAGACCATGGAATCGCTATTGTTTTTTCCTTGTGCTCGGGACAGATTCTTCTACCTGTAGATTGACCTTTTGGGTGAATTAGGCCTCTTTCAGTTTGAACCTTTTTTGCTATTGAGTGTATGCTCGGGTGCCGGAGCATGCCTATGCTTTTTCAGGTCTGGTTTGTAGTAGCAGGAAGGGTTGCTGCCGTTGTTGGCTCTTCCCTGGAGAGGACCTTGAAATTAGAAAAATATCTTGAATGTCCCAATGTGGGAAATCTTGGCCCACATTACCTGCTCCGGTACCGAGATACTTTTTGTTTTGCTACTGCTTTCCACTTCTTCTAGTGTCATGTTTGTGCACCCCTAATGCTGGATATTTTGATTTTCTGGCACAAGCTGGCTTCCTTCATATTATTTTACTTGCTTGCAAGTTCTTTCTCCTGGTGGGCAAAGATCCTCCATCCCGCATCTGTCCATGATTTTCCCTTTTTTATTCTTAGGTGATTTTTGTTTTTTAGCCTATTTGTAATTTCAGTGGCTGTGCTCATGCTGGAAGCCGCCAACATCGATATTTAATTAGAAGTGGTGAATTATAATCTGAATATAAAGTAATGTGAATATACAAGGTTAGTGGGAGCTCTCAGATCACTGTAGAATGAAGGACAAAAGATGGTAGATTGAGTGCAGTAAAATTTAATTAATAATAATGTACACAAGCACCATGAGTATAATCTTAATACTCTCTCCAAAATAGAATTGATGTTTGAATAAAAATTAACTGCATTCATTATTTTCAGATGAAAATTCCTCTTTCAATTATTGTTGAAGTTGGTTTGTCACAATCTAACTCTGAAGCATGTGAGCATGACAGAAGAGGAAAGTCTGAGAAGAAATCACAAACTATTAAAAAGCATTATAAATGCAGTTCCTGTGCCTATAAAACAACACGAATGGGGCATCTTTGTCAACATGAAAGAACCCACACAGGTGAAAAACCTTTCAAATGCAGTTCTTGTTCATATCAAACAGCAGATATGAGTAATTTTCAAAGACATGAAAGAAACCACACAGGTGAAAAGCCTTTCAAATGCAGTTCCTGTCCCTATCGAGCAACCCATAAGTGGACTCTTAAGATCCATGAAAAAATTCATGTGGGTGAAAAACCTTTCAAATGTAGTTCCTGTCCCTATCGTGCAACCAGGAAGTGGGCTATTAAGATACATGAAAGAACCCACACAGGTGAAAAACCTTTCAAATGCATTTCTTGTCCCTATCAAGCGGTGGATAGCGGTAGTCTTCGAAGACATGAAAGAACCCACACAGGTGATAAACCTTTCAAATGCAATTCATGTCCCTTTCAAGCGGCACAATTCGGGAGTCTTAAGCTACATCAAAGAATTCACACTGGTGAGAAGCCTTACAAATGCAGTTTCTGTCCCTATGAAGCAGCACAATTAGGGAGTCTTCAGACACATGAAAGAACCCACACGGGTGAGAAGCCTTTCAAATGTAGCTCTTGTCCCTATCAAGCAGCATCCAAAAGTACTCTCAAACAGCATTTAATCACACACTCTAGTATAAAACCTTTCAAATGCAATTCCTGTCCTCAACAATGCAAGTCCATATCTGCTCTAAAAAGACATTTAAGAAAATGTTTAAGGAATACTTAACATTCTAGTATGTGTCTTCCTACTACTGGTGTCTTCCACTCATTAGTGTGACTAAGGTGAGCAGAGCATGCTAAGTGACACCAAAATGACTATAAAATTGTTGTGCAATGATTCCTATTTTTTTTATCAAATATACATGTAGTTATTACAATTTTGTTTTCATAAACTCAGCTTACCTGTATCAATCAATATAGCTAATAAGGCTACCCTACTTTTAAAATCTTCCAATTAGCCCTGACCAGCTACATTATCATTAACAATACATACCCTAAGAGGTTTTGGTATATGCGTGCGCCAGTTTCAGAGCTCTGGTGTTGACTGACAAGTTTAGGCCTGCCAAAATATTCACTTGTTTCAATATTCTAGAATATTCTTTTTTGTGTTTTTTTATGGCCTAATACCAAGCTGAAAATTTAAATCACAAAGACATATCCTTGGTAACACTCGCCGATAGGCAGCTAAAAAAATCCTGTTTGTTGACTGCGCTTATTCCCTTCTCACCCTCCGAGAGCTAATGAGCTATGCAGTCTCAGTTACTCTTCCCGTCCCCCCACACACACACTCGTCAACTACTGCCTCGGTTCCATTTTTGCCAATGGCTTTTGTGATGTACTGTCAGGTGCAAAAGTCTTGAACCACCCGTCATTTTTATTACTTTAAAAATGGGAATTTGTTGTAACACTTTGTTGAAACTTATCTTAACAAAAGGGATATACAGTACATAAGGCAAAAACCGTTTGTATAATTATAACGAGCTTGAAAGTTAATATTTAGTATGAACACCTTTATTCTCCAGCACCATGAACATTCTTATGCAAGTTTCCCTGTAATTGCTTTAGGTAGTCTTCAGGAATAGTTGGATGTTGATGCCTTTCTTTGTTAAAATTATCCTACACTGCTTCAATAAGGTTGACGGCCCGCCTCTGGGGAGGCCAATTCATGCTTGATAGTGTTATATTGTTTTTCTATCCGTATGCTTTTACTGAGTAATGTGTTTGGGATCTTTGTAATGCTGAAAAATGGAGTTGTTGGCTAATCACATGGTTTACAGAGGGTATTGCATGATGGATAAAAATCTCCTGGAATATTTCTACATTCATAATTCCATCAATTTTGACAAGATCCTCAACACCACTGGCGAAATATAGCCCCAAATTATGACCTGGCATCCACCGTGTTTCACAGATGGATGTACACACTCATTGTGGCGCACACACAAAGCACTGTACACAAAAAATAAGTTTTGTTCGCAATTTGGAGTATTTGCTCCTACCTGAGAATGTACGCTGGACTGTTAAAAGGAACAAAACAAAATTAATGATAAAAAAAGCTGCAAACACTCTGAGTACTTTAAAATTTATATTTTTCCCTTTAATAATAAAAATTGGGTTCACATACCCTTAATTAACCATCTCTTTGGAAATAGTTCACTTAAAATGGATGGAGGTCATCTTAATGACAGGTTTTTGTATGGGTTGATGTGCTTGCTCATGCAAGTTATTGAGCTTGTGCTGCATTCAGGATGCAAGCTCCCATCTCGCCATCTCTATTAAAGAACATAAGAAAAGAAAAATCTGCAATAGGCTAATCAATAGCCTATAAGAAGCAGCTCCTGTTCGCATCACCCAGTTCAATCACACTTTGCATCCTCAGGCATACATCTATCCAATCTATTCTTAAAACTCATCAGGAAGGATGCTTCTATCACATGGCTATTGAGACTATTCCATTTATTTACCACTCGATTTGTAAACCAATTTCTACCAAACTCTTTCCGAAACTTAAACTTGCCCAGCTTAAACCCATTGCTATGTGTCCTATCCTGTTTGCTAAAATTAAGAACCTTACCTATGTCTTCCCTATTATAACGTTTTACCCACTTGCTGCTTGTTGAAAACTAAATTCAAGTTCACTCAGAGTCTTCTTTCTAATTTATGAAGATTTGGTCTCTAAGCATTTCACCATAAGGTAAGCTCCTCAATCCATGAATTATCTTAGTTATCCTTCTTTTCACAGACTCGAGCAAACCAACAACCATCCTATAATATGGTGACCAAAATTGCACCGCATAATTAAGATGATGCATAACTAATGCCAGGTGCAGTTTCAGAATGACATCAGCATTCCTATTTCTTGCACTCTTCCCGATAAACCTCAATACCCTATTAGCTATATTCCTAGCACTTATGCACTGCTTTCTAGATGAGGTCAGAACTTACCAGGAACCCTAGTCTCTTTCAAATTCAGGGGCGCAGTGATTTACCTTCCTGCTGCCATACTGACGGGACTCAGCGCCCCATCCTGCCCCAGCTTAGCCTCTTGTTTCTCACACCCCCAATGCCGCGACGGCTTCAGGTCGCTTTCTGTCGTCTCCGAATCGAGCTCACTCGTGTGACGCATCGCCATTTAATGGAGCGCTCGCCTGCGCCCTATTGTGACGAATGCGTCATCCCCCAGACTGTTCGGCACATTCTTGTCGAATGTCCCAGTCTGGGTGATCTTAGCGCACGTTACCTGTCCCGGTACCGGGATTGGTGGGGTCGCTACCGCCTGTCCCTTGTACTCGGGACGAGTGCGTGCACTTTGACTGGTGGACTTGTTGATTTTTGGGGGGAGGCCGGCCTTCTCCCTATTATTTAACCAGGTTTTGTTGTTTTTTTTCCCTTATAGGTTACACGCCCCTGCGCCGGGGGGACCTCCCCCCGACGCAGGAGCTTGATTACTAGCTTACTACTCGTTTCCTTTTCCCTTTTTTCAATTTCTGGTGTTGGTTGGGTTGTTTTTTTTATTATTATTGCATTAGATTTTAAAGTAGCCTCGTACTAGGCAGTTTTTAATACGGCGACTAATGCCCAAGTAGGCAGTCGCCAGATGAGCTCTTAAAAAAAAAATCTTTCTGACACCCTGTCTCTTTACCCTACTTCCTTACTTTCCCTACAACCTCTTCCACAACTTTCCCTACAACCTCTACCACAACTTTCTCTGATCAGCCTCTAATTTTCCAGGGTAGATTCTGATCATTTTCCTCTCATCCAACTATCCTGGATCGAGGCTGAGGGGGGAGGGACAATGTTCCCTCACCTCTGAACTGCGTTCTGGGATGGTGGGTTTTTAACAACCTGCTTCATCCTAACACACCTTCCTCACATCCCCTTTCTTTCTCTTCTTTTCACAGTCTATCGACTTTACACCGTGCCTAAGGTGGAACCGCCATGCCGATGGGCTGCCAGATCATTAGGTGTGAAGAGTTGCCTCAAATGGCGGCAGCTGGTTTTGCCGGCTCTGCATTCACCCCTCGCAGAGCGGGCTACTGCGTCGAGTGATGAGCGTTTGCGTCCCGTGGCACTAATAGGGTCACCATGCCCAATTATGAAAATTAATATAACCAAAAACCTACTCCCCTTCTCCCTTAGCAGCGTCGTCGCCGCCCTCGGGTAGCTCCACCGAAAAAGTGGAGGTCTCCCTACCCCTGTGCTTTCACAAACGACCCTCCAAACCACTCTGACCGGAGAAGAGGTTTACTCCTCTCCTATGCATACGGGTGTTGAGTACTTCACCTCATCCCTTCTCTGGAAGGGCGACTCACTTTTTCCAGCGGCAGTTTCCCTTATGCTTTCCAGGGGAACTGCCAAGAAAGCAGGCAGGAGACCCATAATTAACCGGGAACGCCTCTAGAGGGCCAACCCTCTTATGGGGGTGAGGGACGACAAGGCCCATCAGCCCGTACCCTCCAAAGTCTTTCGCGCACGCTTATCAGGCTTACAGGGGGTGACCGTATCCCCCCCCTCACCTCACCTCTTTCCTCACGGATGCCAGTTCGCTGACCAAAGGTACCTCAAATGGGACCTGTGATGTCTTGGGGGGGGGGGGCAACATGGAAACCCCTCGTGAGGTGACCCAGCCCCAGATGGTAAGATCTTTCATAGGGTTGAACACAGGCTTGGTGCCAAGCACAGAACCCGAGTCTGCCCCTGTGAATGCTTCTCCTCAGACGGCGCGTGCGCCCGAGGCCTTACAAGGAGTAGAGGGATCTACTTGCCCGGCTGGTGCCCCTGTGACTGCCAAGACATTCTCCATTTCAGAGAAGGATCTTGCTGAAGCCGGTCCATCTGGCCTGGTGGCTCTGGCAGCCGATGGAGGGTAAGCGATTTGCCTTCCTGGCCCCCGTGCTCACGGGACTCAGTGCCCTGTCCGGCTCCAGCTTACCCTCTTCTTCTTTCTGACAGCCTGTGTTTTCACCCTACTTCCTCATTTTCCCTACAACCTCTCCCACAACTTTCTCTGGTCAGCTGCTAATTTCACAGGGTAGACGCCGACCATCTTCCTTTCACCCAACTATCCCGGATCGGGGCTGAGCTCCGGTCTGGGGTGGTGAGTTTTTAACAACCTGCTTCATCCCCACCCACACGTCGTGCCCAAGGTGGAGCCGCCATGCTGACGGGCTACCAAGCCACTAGGCAGGAGGAGTTGCCCCAAATGGTGGCATCTGGTTATGCCGCCCCCGTGTTCGCCCCTCGCACAGCGGGCTACTGCGTGTTAATAATAGGGTCCCCATGCCCATATATGAAACTTAGCAAAAAAATAATTCCCTTTACCTTTCCCTGTACCATCGACGGAGCCACCTTCTGGCACCCACACAGAAAGAATGGAGGACCCCTTCCCGCTGTGCTTTCGCTGGGGACTCTCCAAAACTCTTCGACCGGAGAGGAGGCTTACTCTTCTCCTTTGCCTACAGGTTTAGGGGGATTCCCCGTCATCCCCTTTTCTGGAGCCACCCTTGGGTAATTTCCTTTCTCCAGCGGCAGTCCCCCTTTTTCTTTCTAAGGGGACTGCCAAGAAAGGCAGGCGGCCCATAATTGACCGCTCCAGTGGGAGTGACTCAATAGGGCCAATCCTCTTAGGAGAGCAAGGGATCGCAAGGCCCGTCGCCCCCTAATGTCCTGCGTACTTGCGCGACCAGCCTGCAAGGGGTCACTATATCTGCCCCCCTTCTCTTCCTCGACGGATGCCGCCGGTTCGCCGGCCAAAGATTAAATGACCAAAAAGGTACCTCGAATGGGACCCGTGATGTCTGGTTGGGGTGGGGTGTGTGTGGGGGGGTGGTGACCACTGTTAGATTTGGCCACTGCTTGAAGGTAATTGGTGGGTAGACTACCGGTTGTTCGGTATTTAAAACCCCTTTCCCCCCCGTAGTTATCTTATGGTGGTAACTACTACTTGGTGTGGGGTCGTTTATTAAGATACATCAATATGTATGTACTCAAAGGTGTATATATTGTATAATGACGAAGATCGCAAATAAGGCGTAGCGTAATCTATCATGTAAATACAATGGGAAGGTTGTGACGTCACGGTCGATGCGTCAGTTTTGGCGGGAAACTCTTGGTGCGCTACGTGTAAGTTGCGGTGTGTGAGTAGGTTTTGGAAGTTCAGATATTTGGAGTGGATAACCAGTGATGCGGACAGAGCTAAATGCACTAGGCAGATTATATATATTGTGTTAGGGTTATTTCTTTGTGCTTCGTGTGTGAGTTTTAGGATATTCGCTAAGAATCCTAAAGCTTGAGCAGACTGACTAAAGGAAAGGTAATTATAGTTTCTCCCATTTATTATCGTTACAATTTGTGTATAGCGTGGACAGGTAAAATAATATTAACAAACTGGTAGCAGGCCATGGTTCCAGGCATGTCTTTAATTATAAATCATCCGCTGTTGAATGATCTCGAGAAATATGAACAATGGAAGGAAGATGTGTTAATGTGGACAGAATTAACAGATATAGACAAAAAGAAGCAGGCGTTAGCTATACATCTCTCATTAACTAGTCAACCTAGGGAGGTAGCTAATCAAGTATCAACAGAGGATAAGAATAAAGAGAATGGAGTTGAACTTCTGCTCAATAAATTAGATGAGGCCTTCATGAAAGAACCTGACAGGAGGAAATTCATGGCATATCAGAATTTTGAGGAGTGTATGAGGAAGGATCACATGTCGATTTGTGATTTCATGAGGGAATTTGACATGAAATACTACAAAATGACTGAGAAGGGTATGGTATTGTCGGATGAGGTGTTAGCCTTCCGCTTAGTGAAGAACTGTAAGTTAACTGATATACAAAGGGAACAGGTTATGACTTCAATAAAACCCCTATCATTCAAGGAAGTTCGGTCAACATTAAAACGTATGTTTGAATCTAGCAGTGGATTCAGTAGTGAGGTGACTCAGGAAATTAAGGTGAAAACTGAACCTGTATATATGATGAAAGTCGAAGGTAAGGAGGACTTGAGGAGTAGAAAAGCAGTTTTGGAACAAGAACTAAAAGAAATAAGCGCAAGATGGAGGAGACCTCTGTACCTTCCAAGGACAGTAATGTAGAGGAAGACGTTATGTGGGCAACTAAGTATGGTAGCCATGCAGGTGGTTATTAAAGGAACTCGAATAGTGGTAGGTACAATAGAGTTTACAGTAAATATGGTAGATACCCGAGAAGAAATTGGAGGAGGAACGGGTTTGATGGTGGATGCTTTGAGTGTGGATCTAAAGAACATTGTTGTGCAAGGAATTGTGATAAGGTAAAGGAAGGAGCTAAAAGGGAAGTATGACTAGGCAGGGTTTTTTATATTAATCGAGTAAGGTTCGTTATTAATATAGAAGTTGTAGAACCAGACATACCACTCTTGCTGAGTAAAACGTCAATGAAAAACGGGGGCATGTTGTTGAATTTGGTCGAAGACAAAGTTGAATGGAAAGGTGGTAAAATCAATGACCTGAAGATCATGAACACTGGTCATTATGCCATACCTATAAATAAAGGGGAAAGCTTCGGAGAAGACAGGAACTTTATGAAGTATGTTTTGCACAGCTATGGCAAGAATGATGCAAAGGAGAAAAAAGTGATCCATAGGCAGTTTGCTCACACTACCAAGGAAAAGCTTCTCAAATTGGTGAAAGAAGCCGGTATCAAAGACTCAGAGTTAGAAGGTGGGATAGCGAAGGTTGGAGAGTCATGTGACACATGTAGCAAATTCCAAAGGACACCACCTAGACCGATAGTTAGCAAGCCATTGGCGAGGAACTTCAATGACATCGTAAGTATGGAAGAATAAGTATTTCCTTGTAATGTTTGACCTTGCCACAAGATAGTGTAATGCATGCGTCATCAAAAACAAAACCTCCAGCGTGATTATTGATGCTCTAATGAGGTACTAGGTAGCGATATTTGGATCACCCAAGAAGATACTGACAGACAATGGAGGAGAATTTAACAATGAAGACTTCAAGATTATGGGTGACAATTTCAACATTGAAATAATATGTACTGCTGCTGAGAGCTCCTGGAGCAATGAGGTATGCGAGAGACTGAATGCAGCATTAAAGTCCAACGTGTTGAAGATTACCGAGGAAAGTCGATGTAACCTAGAAACTGCTCTAGCTTGGGCTGTAGCTGCCAGGAATGCCCTCCATAATAATAATGGATTCTTCCCTATCCACTGGTGTTCAGTTTTAACCCCAACCATCCAAACATATCGGTGGATAACCCTCTAGCATTGGAAAACATTACTTCCTCACAGATAGTAGCTAACAATCTGAATGCTTTACGTAAGTGCCGTGAGAAATTTGTGAGCGTCTGATGCTAATTAGAGATTAAGAAGGGTCATGTATCATAACATCCGTAAAACAAGGGATGAAGACGTTAAAATAGGAGATTACGTTTATTATAAACGTGAAGGCGAAGACGGCTGGCGGGTTTTTTTTTTAAGAGTGATAGGGAAGGATGGGAAGATTAACATATTGCGCCATGGGGGTCATATAATGAATGAATGGTACATAAAAGGCGAATGCTGCGTAGGTCCAAGTGGACAAACTCGCAGCCATTTTCAAAAAGGGTTCGTTAAAATTTCAAATATTCGTTAAACTGGGGGTCATATAGCTAGGCCCCATGTATGTAGAGTAAAAAGATCTTCTGGTAATACCGACGGTAGCTCTAGTAAGGAGAACAAGGAGAACACTGACAGTGTGCAGGCTACAGAGAGGACAGACCAGGCTGCTGCCACTAAATATGATAGTGATGAAGATGAACAAGATATTGAGAATAATAATGAGGGTAACATGGAGACGATTAATGAAATAAATATAGAAGGCAGGAATACTTTTCCGAAAGTGGGGAAGCGTTATGAAGTGTCACTGAGAGAATGAATGTCAAAATATTGGGCAGAGCTGGCAAAGCTGCAGGAAAACATAAGAACTGCTTCAACTATCGCAATGAGACTACTGGTGAAGAGACTTGGTCGAATTTCGAAAAGGATGTTAATGAGATCAAAGAAATAGAAGATTATGAGGAAATAATGATCTTTTGTTCAGATGATAAAACTATGGAAGTCAAGAGAAAAGAAGTAGATAGTTGGAGGACGAATGATGTGTTTGAAGAAATAGATTAGGAAGGTCAAGAGACCATATCTACAAGATGGATTGTAACAGAGAAAGAAACTAAGCATGGGAAAATTGTGAAAGCTAGACTAGTGGCCCACGGATTTGAGGAAGAACTTAATGAAGATGTTAACACCGAATCTCCCAACATGTTGTAAGGAAGCGTTAAGGTTGGTACTAGCCTTAATGCAAATGAAAGGTTGGTCATGTCACACAATAGACATGAAATCAGCATTCCTACAAGGTAATGGCATTAAACCTGAAGTATACCTACAGCTACCACCTGAATTCTTCTGCGGGAGAATTTGGAAACTTAAGAGAACCGTTTATGGACTGAATGTTGCTGCTAGAAGGTGGTATGGTACTGTGAAGGAAGAACTTATCAAGCTTGGGATGCGAATGTCGAGATTTGATCCAGCTATGTTTATATATTCCAGAGACAGCAATTTGGAAGGCATTGTCTGTATTCATGTGGACGACTTTTGTCGGGGTGGTACTGACCAATTTGAAGACCTAAGTAATTGAAAAAAAAAAATGAGTTTCCTGATGGGATCAACTAACTCTAAAGAATTCAAATACGTAGGTTTGAACATAAAGCAAAAGAATGGTGGAATCAGTATAACCAAGAAAGTTACATTAAGTCACTAAAACAAGTAGACATAAGTCACAAACGGGCCCAGAGAAAAGCCACAAGCCTTAATGACAAGAAGGTTGCAAGTACGGGTCAATTGTGAGTCAGCTCAATTGGATAGGGACTTCGACCAGGCCAGATATTTCATATAATGTCTTCTTTAAGTACATTGATTAAGAAGTGTACAATCGGTGACATGATGGATGCAAATAAAGTAATTTATTCCAACTTTGAGTGAAGGACTGGTTTTATTTAGAGTGCTATAGTGATGCTTTATTTGCCAATTTGACCGATTGTGGTTCACAAGCTGGTTTCATAGTTTTTCTCGCCGATAAGATGGATAGGAAGTGTCCCATCATGTGGAAATCGAAGAAGATAAGGAGGGTTCTGAAGCTCACTGGCAGTAGAAACTGGCTCTGTTGGAAGCAGCTGAGAGTGCATATTACATTGGAAAAATGCTAGAGGATATGGGTATTATGGAACTGCTGCCTATAAGATGCAATGTAGATAATGAGTCCCTAGTAGAGGCACTTAGGTCAGTGAAGAAGTTTAAGTTTAAGCGAAAAACAAGGTGGCAGCTGCCCAATCCTAATGGATTCTTAATGGCAGCAGAAGAAAAAAGTCAGAAGAGGCGTGGGAGACGCTCAATAAAAATGGGAAAAAGCAAAGGATTAGGAAAAAAACTCATCACACAGAGACGCACACTTAAATTATGGGCATACAGCACGCATTCTAAAAAAAAGGTCGGCTGGGGCAATAAACAAATGACATGTGCCAGCCGCATTAAAAGCACAGGATAAAAGATAAAATAATATACCTACACATAAAAATAGAAAGAATTTATAAAAGGGATAAAACGCCACTTAGTGATAGAAATGTAAGGAGGGAGGACAGCCGAAGGGAGTCCTCTGATCAAATGAAGCGAAGTCGAGCAGGGAAGGCGACGCCAGGAAGTTTAGGGAAGCAAGGTGGGGACAAACTACTAAAATGTGAGCCACAGACAGCTCGCCACCGCAAAAGGGACAACCAGGGGCAACTCTGCTTCCACCCGAAACTAAATAGCCATGGATGAGTCGCCTGTGCCCAATTCGTAACCTGCAAAAAGAAACCTCCTAAGACTGCAGTCGCTGAGAGCTAGAGGACCAGGAACGGACAGAGCGTTTAATAAGAGACATCTAGAAAGGAACACGAATCCCATTCTCTCTGCTACAAACAAAAGACATAGGCCATGATTACAGGATAGGAATCCCTAAAGAGCAGAAGGGCTGCATCTGGCACCTCGAGGGCGGCCGAGCGGGCCAGCTGATCGGCCTCGTCGTTGCCCGGAACCCCCAACATCAGCCGGGGCCCAACAGAACGCCACCCTGTAACGGGAGGCATTTCTAACGAGCGAGGAGCAAATCCGTAAAACCAAAGGGTGTGTGGACGTGAAAGAACGAGCCGCCTCCAAAGCAGACCGGGAATCGCTAAAAACAATAAAATCTGAAGAGTTAAGGGATAAAATCAAATTAAAAGCCAAAAGAATGGCGGTCAACTCTGTGGTAAAAACGGTCTCTACAGGAGGGCGGGCGGACCGAAAAGACTCGGTAGAGGACATCGCGGTTGCCCCAGCACCGAGGTCGGACTTCGAACCATGAGTATAGATGGGACGCTGGTGAGCATGAGAACACGCATGTTCAAGAAACAGGCATTTTAATAGACGATGGTCAGTAGACCCTTTGTCGAAATGCCAAAAAGCAGTAGAGACCACAGGAGGGCGGACGCCCCAACACCGAGCCGGTGGGGGTGGGAATGGGAGGGCCAACACCCAGGGAGGAGAGATGGTCCCCAACCTGGAGCCCCAGAGGCCGGGGTAGAGATGGCCGCCGAACACGAAACAGGAATCGTAGGCACACCTGCAGCACGTGGTATCGCAAGGGAAGCACGCCACCCTCAAAAAAGAGGATAAGGATAGGCGAGGTGCGAAAGGCTCCACCACTAAGACGGGCCCCAAGCGAACGAACAGTATCATGTCTGAAGGAGACGCTAAAAATACACCTGGCAACCGTAGTCCAGCCGGGATTGGACAAGTGCCGAATAAAGCGACCACAAAGTGCGCCTATCACCATCCCAGGCAAATCCATAGCCTTTGAATTATACGCCCTTAAGCGACGCAAATGGGGTACCCAAGTGAGCTTGCTATAAAGCGTTAAACCCAAGAACTTAAAAACGGGGACATATTCAATCGCTGTGATGTCCAAGAAGAGGGAAGGGGGACCCAGGACCACATGACTCCAATTAAACTGCATAGCCTTGATTTTGGTGACTGACAAATGGAAACCCTTGGAGATAGCACGACTAGATAGGGGATCAATTGCCAGCTGTAATCGACGGGCATCAGAAGTCAAGCTGGTAGATGAACAAAACAACGCCAAGTCATCCACGAAGAGAGAAGCCGAAACTCCCTCCGGAAGAGTAGACACCAGACTATTAATGGCAACGGCGAAACATGTCACGCTCAAAACACACCCTTTGGGAACACACTCCTCTTGAATCCACAACCCTGAGAAAGCATGCCCAATACGGACCTTAAAATTACGGGACGATAAAAATTCTTGAATAAAAACCTGTAAAAAGCCCCTCCTACCCCAATCATATAACTGACGTAAAACACCATATCTCCATGTGATAACGTAGGCCTTCTGAATATCGAAGAACACCGCTAACACCTGATGCCTGGAGGAAAAGGCCCGTAAAACAGTCTTCCAAACGAAGGAGGTGGTCAAGAGTGCCATGTCCGCTGCAAAAACCGCACTGAAATGGAGAGAGGAGAGAGTTGGACTCCAAAAACCAAGTAAGGCAAACTTGAACCATCTTCTCGAATAATTTACTGAGGCAGCTCGTAAGAGCAATCGGCGATAGTGATTAGGTCAGAACCGTCCATACCGGGCTTGAAAAAGAGTAGAACAACTCCCACAAGCCAGGATGACGGATAGATTCCTTTGACCCAAAGCAGGTTTTTAGACAACCAAAAATAACTGAGTGGGGATGGAGACGACGGAAAAAGTCGTAGTGGGTGCAATCATCACCGGAATAGATGAAGCCACAGTGAGATAAAGCATCCCTTAGCTCATAGATGGAAAAGAGATCATTATAAGTGTAAATGGCGCACGTGGTAAAATCTATAAGGCGAGACTCTATGGCGACCTTATGATCGAGAAACCGTCGAGGATAGCTACCGGCGCTACTCACCGAAGCAAAATGGTCAGCCAAGCCAGAGCTTCGCTGACCAACCAGCCATCGGACACATTCGAGCCTCCGATATCCAGAGTGGGGATGGCATGACCAGAGTAGCGACCACTGATCTTATTGACCCGCTTCCAAACCCGAGTCAGTGGCATGGACGAAGAAATGGAAGATACGTACCGGCACCAAGATTCACGGCGGGCACGACGGAGGGTCCTTTGGCGGATGGCACGAGCCCGGTTCCGATCGACCCTATTCGAGACGGTCGGGTTCCGCCTATAACGGGAATGGGACAACTGATAGGCAGAAATAGCTGACGCGTAATTCTTCAACCACAGGAAACTTCCGCGGAATGAAGCGCTCAGCAGCCTCTAAAATATGAGTAGTAACATATGAGACTGCTTGAATCTACGGTATGGAAGGAAACCCGGGACCCAAATCAATTTTCTCGCCGCAGATCACAACGAAGAGGCAGGGAAAGGCACAGGCCAGAAAAGGTGGCCGACAGGACTATCGGAAAATGATCACTCCCGGAAAGGTCGTCCCGAATCGACCACCGAAAGTCGAGGAAACAGTCGGACGAACATAAGGACAAGTCTACAGCACTAAAAGAATCCGTTTGAACATGATAAGTAAAGGGAATCAGATAATAAGAGGGACTCAACCACTCTTCCGCGGAGATTAGGAGTATTCTCGCCCAAAGACGAGTGGTAAGCATAAAAATCACCAAGTAATTTAAACTGGATAGGTAGCTGACTTGTGAGCTCTAAAAGGTCCGACGGATTCAAATTAAAATTCCGGGAAGATGTATACAGAAAAAACAGTTAAAAGCTTGAAAATAAAAATCCTATCAGCAACAGCCTGCAAGCTAGTACGAAAGGGGAAGTGGCACAGAAAATAGCGAAGAGGAAATTAAAAGAGAAGCGCCACCATGGGATACGCCCACGACTAGGGGGGGGAGGGGCGAGCCCCAAGCTTATTTTCTTGCAAACACCACCAAGGACCGAGCGCTAGAAAGTAAGAGCTGGAGTTCCTCCCACTTGGGGAGAACCCCCTGACATTTCACTGTAGGATGACAGACATTACTGTCGTCTCGACACCAACGTCGGGATTCTAGTGACGGAGACCGTCGAAGGTTCCTGACTACTAGAAGGCCCAGAAGGGGCAAGCGGCAAATTGCGATGAGCCGGGGCCGCACCCAGCACGGACCTGAAAGCGTGAACGGTGGGGGGCGACATCTGAGAGCCAGACCGAACCCACAACGTGAAAGTCTCATAGCGCTGAGAGAAAGGGAGATCCTCTACAGAGTGGAACGAGAACTAAGATGCGAAGAAGATGGAACAGAAGGCGAAACGTGGACAGAGGGTGAGAAGGGAACAGGGTCAGAGTGTCAGGAAGGAATTGGATCAGATGGAGAGGAAGAAGCAGGGCCAGAGGGCGAGGAGGGAACAGATTCAGAAGGAAATGAAGGAACAGGGATAGTAGGCGAGGGAGACGAAACCGGGGTAGGATACATAGAAGACTGCACAGAGGTAAGGGGCAAGGACGAAGGGACCGGGTAGCAGGCCAAGAAAACGGAACCGAGTGAACTTCCTCCCGGACAATGGCATCAGTGATGCCAACGGGGAATGCCAGCCAAGACCGTCGATGAGAAGACATCAAAATAGAGGAGGCCTAAACAACCGACTCAGGGGCAAACCAGCCTCATCAGAGGCAGCGCGCTTGGACCCTTCCGTTTGCGCTGAGGCAAAGGAACGGGGGAGAACAGCGGAGGCAGACGCCTGGAGGAACTGCTGGATATCCTCCACCGTCTCAGCTCGGTCGTTCTCACAGTCCGTGACAGAGGAAGGAACCTGAGAAGAGACCCATGACAAAGGAAAGGGCGCAACGGAGCAACCGCGAGGAGGTACCGAAGGCAGGGGAGAAGGAGCAACAGAGGGACCGCGAGAAGACAAATGAGGAGTGGGACGACCGGGAGGGGAACGGCGGGACCCCGCCCCTCGGAGGACGTCGGAAAAGAGACGGCCGGAGGGGGCGAGCTGCCCCCGCACCCTACTACGGGCCTCATGGAAGTCGAGCCTGAGGGAATCGCGAAGAGCCAGGACCTCCTTCTCAAAAAGGAATACGGGACAAGGACGCGAAGCCGCGCTATGGGAACCTCTACAATTGGCGCAACGTTCATGATTCCCACAAGAGGAGCCATGATACGCCAACGCACATACCACACATCGACGAGCCTGCCTATAATTGCTGCTCATTTGGCCAAACTAGTTGAAATTAAAACAACGTCTGGAGAGCTCGACATAACGGGACACAGGGACACGAAAATAACCAGCACGAACAAACTGGGGCCGATCCTGACGCTCAAAGGTGACGATGAGCGTACTCGTAGGAACCTTAGCGGGACCAACAGACTTAGAAACCCTCTTGGACGAAAGTTTATCCTTTAGTCTCGAAACATCATATTGCAATAATTCGTTGGAGCGAATCACTCCCATGACAAAATTAAGGCGAGGATGGGCAATAACCGAAACCGGGACATCCGAAATGGTGGACAAATACTACACGGCACCACACTGCTCTCGCGAAGATACTTCAACCACTAAATCGCCACTACCACGGGCCCACATACGGCGGGGCGCACCACAGCGGAACTCAAACTCATTGAAATCAAACACGTCCAGTTTAGAAAGCAGAGACCCGGAACTGGAATTCAGCACCAGAAAACGAGGATAATACAAATCTGGATCTATCTCTTCTGCGAAGGGATCTAACAAACGCGGAAAAGAGGACTTAAATGACAGGCATATTACGAGAAAGGGGAGAGAATTATTTTATTATTATTCATATGAAATAAAGTATAAAAGGGGGTGCAAACTCGCGCAGCCCAGTCACTGTCTACCGTCGAGACACCTACTCGGAGCGCCGGCCCAACCCAAGAGGGTAGGCCCGTCAACCCCTGACCCAACCATCGTTTTAAAAATGGCCGGCCAGTCTCTGAAATTTCTCATTTGCTAAACAAAAGACCTCCAAGAGCGCCACGGCGGCTTAGGCACCCACCAACCAACACAGGAAGGACAGCTAAAGTGTCGCGCCCTCTACTCAGACGGACAGCTCTGATACACCGAGCTCGAGAAACAAACATAGATGGAAGGACGAAGAAGGGTGAAAGAGAATTGGGACAGAAGACGAAGTAGGGGATTAGCAAAAGGAGAAAAAGTATATATACATATATATATATATATATATATATATATATATATATATATATATATATATATATATATATATATATATATATATATATATATATATATATATATATATATACATACATACATATATATATATATATACATATATATACATACATACATATATATATATATATATATATATATATATATATATATATATATATATATATATATATATATATATTTATTTATTTGCAATCTTATTACAGGATTAAAAGAAAATTGACCCTCAGATAGATTTAAATTAGGAACTGACGATATGAAGCTCGATTCTACGATTCTTCTCTTAACATAGTTGGCCGATCTAAATACCATTTTACTTCCATTGAAATCGATCGTATGATTCTTGTCTCAACATGGCAAAATATTCCACTACTTTCGCCGCCCAGTCTAATATCTCTTTTGTTTTCGTACAATCTTTTGTCTTGATTTCTCCCCGTTTCCTCTATATAAACTTTATGGCAATCGTTGCATGGTACTGCATATACTCTTATGTTATGATGTTCTTTGGGTTTCCTGGCCATCATCAATTGATTTAAGGAATTATTATATTTAAAGGCTAGATTAATACCCGCTTTTCCAAGTATATCCTTTGAACTATTTAATTTATTATTAAATGGCAATGTTATACATTTGTTGAAGTCGTTAGTGCGGGAAGGCTTATTACCATAGAATGTTTTCCTAGCTGCAAAATGGGCAGACGATATGAACCAATCGGGGTAATCCTAATTAGAAAAAATGGTCCTGATAATGACAATTTCTTCAAATAAATAAAATAGTAAAATGTACGCCCTTCAATATGTTTAGGCCTAACCCCCCCCCCCAGATTAGCCACAAGTAGGGGATTGGGGGGGGGGGAAAGAGGGAATCTTTTCTTATGCTTTTCTCATTTTTCTGCCCAGTGTCAGTTGAAAAAGGGTGTGAGATACACCGAAACTGTTCTGAATTAAATTGTCTTCGGAGAATGTGGTTTAATTCCTCATTTATATATATATATATATATATATATATATATATATATATATATATATATATGATGAAAATTAATGCAATATCGCAACAAAAGATGAGGAATTAAACCACATATTCTCCAAAGACAATTTAATCCAGAACAGTTTCGGTGTATCTCACACCCTTTTTCAACTGACACTGGATAAAAATAGAAGAAAAGTGCATACAAACATATCACAAGGTCAGGTCGTGAAAGATCCCCTCTTTTTTCCCCAATCCCCTACTTGTGGCTAATCTGAGGGGGAGGGGGTTAGGCCTAATCATATCAGCCCTTCAATATGTTTAGGCCTAACAAGATTAGCCACAAGTAGGGGATTGTGGAAAAAAGAGGGGATCTTTCACGACCTGACCTTGGGTTATGCTTGTATGCACTTTTCCTATATTTTCTATCCAGTGTCAGTTGAAAAAGAGTGTGAGATACACCGAAACTGTTCTGAATTATATTGTCTTCAGAGAATGTGGTGTAATTCCTTATATATATATATATATATATATATATATATATATATATATATATATATATATGAAGGGAAAAAGAGAGGGAATATTGTTAGAATTTGGACACTGCTTCAAGGTAATTAGTGGGCAAACTACCGGTTGTCTGGTATTTAACCCCCCTCCCACGTAGTTATCTTATGGTGGTAACTACTACTTGGTGTGGGGTCGTTTATTAAGATACATCAATATGTATGTACTCAAAGGTGTATATATTGTATAATGACGAAGATCGCAAATAATGCGTAGCGTAATCTATCATGTAAATACAATGGGAAGAAGGTTGTGACGTCACGGTCGATGCGTCAGTTTTGGCGGGAAACTCTTGGGGCGCTACGTGTAGTTTGCGGTGTGTGAGTAGGTTTTGGAAGTTCAGATATTTGAAGTGGATAACCAGTGATGCGGATAGAGCTAAATTTTCTAGGCAGATTATATATATATATTGTGTTAGGGTTATTTCTTTGTGCTTCGTGTGTGAGTTGTGGGATATTCGTTAAGAATCCTAAAGCTTAAGCAGACTGACTAAAGGAAAGGTAATTATAGTTTCTCCCATTTATTATCGTTACAATTTGTGTATAGCGTGGACAGGTAAAATAATATTAACAACCACAAGCAGCCCCTCGCTGAGATGGACATGGTCCATTAGGCGACCCAGCCCCAGATGGTATGATCTTCCATAGGGTCGAACACAGGCTCTTTGCTAAGCACCTAACCCGAGTCCACCCATGTGAGAGGACGCAGGTGCTTGATGATTTACAAGGGGAGGAGGGATCTCCTCTCCTGGCTGGTTCCCCTGTGACAGCCAGGACCTTCTCCCTTTCGAAGAAGGATCTTGCTGAGGCCCGCCCATCTGGCCTATGGAACCTTCCGGCGCGGGAAAAAGCGGGTTCATTCCCCGCTCTCCTCTCCTAAAAATAAAAAAAGACTGGGATCCTCTGCTTCCGCGGGGGAAGCTGCCGTTTCGCTAAGCGACCAAGCCAAGATCGGCACTTCAGGCCCCACACTTTTGGTTCCCGAGGCCTTTTCTTTTGCTCGGAGATCTGAACGGTAGACACCCCTTCTCGGGAGACTACGATTAATCCCAGGGGTAAAGTCCTTGCCGACCTGATTGACGAGCTGGAGATGGGTGTCCTAAATGTGGATGAGTTTACGCATCACTGCCCGAGAACCGCTTAATTTTCCGGCCTCGATTTATATTTGTGCTCTCCGGATGCACAGCTTGATTTTGGTTGAGGGGTGGTCGATGACAGTCATGGTAGTGATCACTTTTCCATTTAAATATAATTTTCTGGGTGCTGCCCCCCGAGAGCTCGCCCCGGTGGTGCTTGGGGCGGGCGCGATGGTCCGCATTTCAGGAAATCCCTGATTTCTCTGTCCCAGTCGAGGAGTTTAGGTGGGTAGATAAGGCCGTTTAGTTCTTCTCCGGCAACCTATTGCCGTGGGTTTAACTACTATTCCTAGAAATTCATTCCGTTTTGCACGCGGAGTGTGAGACGGCTCTCAAACAGAAGCGTTATGCCTAGATGTGCTATAAGCGACGTCCCACCCACTTGACTGCGGTTGATTTTCGACGAGCTAGGGATAGGCTCCGGTATATTTAGAAGCAGGCCTGCCGTTCTTCTTCGAGTGCATACCTGTCTTCACTTAACTGGTAGACCCTTCTAGCAGAGGTGTGGAAGCGATTCAAAAGGATTCGGGACTGCAATTTCGGACCCTGCGTTCGTGGCGAAATCCTTCGTGACCGCTTTCTCCGCATTCTCTAGCCGGGATTCTGCTCCGCCAGCATTGAATGCGCGTCGTGATGTCGGGGAAGTTCGCCGACTGGACTGTACCTCCAGAGGCGGAAAACCCTTCAACGACAGGTTTACTTTGACTTGCGTTCAGCTCTCGCTTCGTGTGCGGACACTGCCCATGGTCCAGACAATATCCCGTACGCGAGGGGCGGGCAACCTTCTCAGAGTCTGACTTTTGGGAGCAGTCCGCGGACCGGAATGACAAACGAAATCTCCAAACACTGATTCTATATATATATATATATATATATATATATATATATATATATATATATATATATATATATATATATATATATATATATATATATATACTAGTATACATTACACAAGACTTTTATTAAAAAAAAACATACAAATCAGTGAGACGGCTAGTGCTGCTTGCCATGGAGAAGTGTTGTAATGTCCGGCTCGTTGGAGAAGGTAGACAACAGAAGAATATCATTGAGGTGGCGGTCCGAGAGTTAAGAGAGAAGGTGAGACTTCGTGTACTTCATTTTGTCTCATTTTTTACTCATTTTCACTGCTAGACGTAAGACGCATACTCTTCTCCCTCTACGATTCAACTGAGACAGATGATCTTTGCAGAATTTTTTTTTTTTTTAGCTGGGGTTTCGCAGGCCGGATTGCAATATTAATGTCGAGCAAGGTTTCGGGCCAGACGCTAGACCTCCGCGGGCCGGAGGTTGCCCGACCATGACGTACACCATTCTTCGACACCTGGGTGAGAGAAGTATGGCCTTTCTGTTAGATTTGTTTAACAGGATCTCCGTCTAGGGTATACTCCAAGATTCCTGGCGAATCGCTACTGTGCCTGTTTTTCGCAAACCGGGAGAGATCATTCTAGCTCGGTCGGTTTCCGCCCAATCTCTCTAACGTTTGGGGTGTGCAAGTTGATAAAAAAATTAGTGCGGCTTCCGCAAGTTCCACTCCACGTCGGATGCTCTGCTCTGACTGGAAAATGCCGTCTGCGAGGCCTTCCTTCGTAGGCAGCACTACGCCACGGTGTTTTTCGATTTGGAGAAATTCTATGATACCGCATGGCGATACGGTATCATGGAGACTCTCTATACGATGGGGGCAAGGGGACGCCTCTCAATCTTCATATCTGAATTTTTTCGAGATCGTCGATTCCGCGTACGGGTGGGGGGAGCCATCTCCGGCCCAATGGAGAAGAAAGAGTGGTGTCCCACAGCAAAGTCTTCAGTGCCACACTCTTTGCCCTGAACATCAACGGCATCAATTTAGTGCTACCGGAAGATGTTCTTGCTACGCTCTACCTGGAGGACCTTTCGATCTCTTTTGGCATAGCCCAGATGCCAACTTTGGAGCGTAGACTCCAACAGGCATTCAACGGTGTCTCTCGTTATGCCGAAGCGAACAGATTCGGCTTCGGTTTCTTTGGCCAAGACTAAGGTGGTGCACTTCTGCCGCCATCCACGGCTCTACCCTGACCCAGACTTGTTTCTCAATGTAATGGTGTACGCTTGGAAGTGGTAAGCTTGCACGGTTTACTTGGTCTTGTATATGATCGACGCCTCACCAGGGAGGCTCATATTCGCAGCCTTAGTCTATTGTACCCGCGCCATGGATCTTTTTCGTTCCGTGACGTTTAGCGCCTGGATCGCTGAGAGTGATGGTACCTTACTTTCTTATCGATCTTTTGTTCGTTCAAAGCTCGACTACGGATGCGAGTTTTATACATCCGCACCCAACGTGTCCGTTTCGGAGACCGGATTGGGATTTATAGCGAGTCACAAAGCGCCCCCCTGAGTCTCTCGGGGCATTGTAATATCTGCATCTCGTGGTTCACGATATCCGTGACGCCACGGTCTTGGCCACCCGAGCGGAATTCGAAATTATCTTCTGCTGGGTTCTGAACATGTTTGAATTCGGGGTTGAGCGCGCCGATTAGGGCACCAAAGAGTCCGCAAGGACTCGGCGACCAGACCAGCATTTCGCTCTTTCTCACAACGACTACATCGCAGTAATGCAAGTAGCTCTCTGGGCTGCTTTGCAAAGAAAATGGGAGACGGTGGAGGTGAATTTAAAGTTACGTGCCAATGCGCCGTTCCTGTTCCCATAGACCTACCCCCAATGCTGCGATGGCTTCAGGTTGCTTTCTGGACACACTCGCGGGACGCACTGCCATTTGATGGAGCGCTTGCCTGTGGCTTATTGGGATGACTGCGTTGTCCCTGAGACTGTTTGTCACATTTTTGTTGAATGTCCCATCTGGGTGATATAGCGCACGTTACCTGTCCCAGTACCGGGAGGAGCGGGATCGCTACTATTTGCCCCTTGTACTCGGAACTGATTCGTGCACACCGGCTTGCGGACTGTACGAATTTTTGGAGGAGGCTGGCCTTTTCCACTTCCTTTGACTGTGGGGCACGTGCTCCTGCGCCGAGGGGAAGGCGGGCCTACCCCCGACGCTGGAGCGCGCTTCCTTCCTGTTATACTGTTCCTTTTTGTTTTTTGTTTATAGTCTATGATCCTTTTATTTTTATTTGTTATATACTTATTATTTTTTGATATAGTCCTGTAGTAGGCTTTGCTGAAGTACGGCGACTTATGCCCAAGCAGGCAGTCGCCAGAGGGGGCCCTAAATTTTTTTTAAAATATCCAAAAATAGAAAGCTCTCTTCTTGCTTAGTAACCTGCCTCGGACCGCTTAATAGATTAAATATAAATTGAATATACTAAAGCATTTCACTTTATTCAATTTAATTATTTTACAAGGTTTTACATATTTATTCAATCTTTAAATTGTTGGATCGTGGATCGTAAACAATTTAAAGATTTAATAAGTTTGATTTAATATGTTCCCTCGATAGAATTAGGCTAAATTTTAGCGTTTTTAAAATATTAGTATAGAAGTTTTGGAGATTAATCTACAGTACATTGTTAAGGGGCACGGCAATTTGCTCTCCAGGCCACCGTGCTGAAGGGAGTCAGCGCCCCGTCTGGCCCCAGCTTGGAATTCTTTTTCTTCCGCTAGCCCCTACTTCGTCTTCTGTATCAATTCTCTTTCACTCTGCATCATCCTCCATCTACGTTTGTTTGGCGATTTCGGTGTATCAGAGCTATCCATCAGGGAGCGCAATCTCATGGTTGGGTCCTGCTTGTGTTGGTTAGTGGGTGCCTGAGCCGGACTGGCGTTCTTGGGGTCTTTGCTTTCTCAACCGGTAAATTTTCGAGGCTGGCCAGCCATTTTTAAAACGATGGTTGGGTCAGGGGTCGACGGGCTTACCCTCCTAGTTGAGCCGGCGCTCCAAGTAGGTGTCTCGACGGTAGACATGACTGCGCTGCGCGAGTTCGCACCCCCTTTATACTTTATTTCATATGAGTAATAATAAAATAATTCTCTCCCAGGTTCTCGTACTATACCTGCCATTTAGGTCCTCTTTTTCTGATTTGTATTATGCTCGTTTTCTGGTGCTGAATTCCAGTTCCCGGTCCCCGCTTTCTAAATTGGACTTGTTTGATTTGAATGATGAGTTTGAATCCCGTTGTGGTGCGCCCCGTCGTATGTGGGCTTGTGGTAGTGGTGATTTAGTGGTTGAGGTATCTTCGCGAGAGCAATGTGGCGCCGTGCGGGATTTGTCCTTCCTTTCGTAGGTTTCGGTTGTGCCCCACCATCGAGACTAGAGGATAAACTTTCGTCCAAGAGGGTTACGGACGTTTATAGGGTGTCTAAGTCTGTTGGTCCCGCTAAGGTTCCTACGAGTACGCTCATCGTCACCTTTGAGCGTCAGGATCTGCCCCAGTTTGTTCGTGCTAGTTATCTTCGTGTTTCTGTGTCCCATTATGTCCAACTCCCCAGATGTTTTTAATTTCCACCAGTTTGGCCAGCCATATGAGCAGCAATTGTAGGTAGGATCATCAATGTGTGGTATGTGCGTTGGGGTACCATGGCTCCTCTTGTAGGAACCATGAATGTTGCGCCAATTGTAGAGGTTCCCATAGCGCGGCTTCGCATTCTTGTCACTTATTCTTTTCCTGGCTCTTCGCGACTCCGTCAGGATGGACTTCCATGAGGCCCGTCGTAAGCTGTGAGGCAAGCTCTTTATTCCCCGGCCGTCACCTCTGACGTTCTAGGGAAGGCGGCTTCCTTCCGTCCTCATCCCGGTCGTCCCACTCCTTTGTCTTCTCCTCGCGGTCCCTCAGTTACTCCTTCTCCTTTGCCTTCCGTCCCTCCCGCCGTTCTTCCGTTGCTCCCTCTCCTTTGCCCCCGTAAGGGGCGCGGCGATTTGCCATCCGGGCCGCCGTGCTGACGGGATCCAGCGCTCCGTCCGGCCCCAGCTTAGCCTCTCTTCCTTCCTTCAGATAACCTGTATTTCTCTCCTACCTCGTCGCTTTTTATACAACCTCTCCCACAACTTTCTCTGGTCAGCCTCTAATTTCACAGGGTAGATGCTGACCTTCTTAAGTCAACCGTCCCGGATCGGGGCTGAGGGGGGAGGGGACAATGTTCCCTAACCCCTGAGCTCCGGTCTGGGGTGGTTGGTTTATAACAACCTGCTTTATCCCCACCCATACCTTCCTCACATCCCTTTTTCTCTCCTCTTCACAATCTATATATTTTTTACGCCGTGTTCAAGGTGGAGCCGCCATGCCGATGGACTGCCAGGCCACCAGGCGGGAGGGGTGGTCTTAAATGGCGGCGCCTGGCTCTGCCGGGTTTGTAAGCACCTCTTGCAGTGCGGGCTACTGCAAGAGGTGGTGAGCGATTGCGTCCCGTAAAACAAAGAGGGTCACCATGCCCAATGATGCAAAACAAAAACATCTCCCCTTAATTCCCCCTAAAACAACGGAGCCGCCCTCGTGCAGCTCCACAGAAAAGATGGAGGTCCTTCCCCATGTGCTTGCGCAGGGGACCCTCCATTCCTCTTTGACCGGAGAGGAGGCTTACTCCTCTCCTACGCCTACGGGTGTAGGGGACTCCCCCTCACCCCCTTCTCTGGAGGTGCTTTCGGGCACCTCCCTATATCCAGCGGCAGTCCCTCCTTTGCTTTCTAAGGGAACTGCTAAGAAAGCCAGCAGGCAGCCCATTGCCGACCGCCCCTTGTGCAAGCGGCTCGGTAGGGCAAACCCCCTTAGGGGGGAGAGGAAAGCCAGGCCACTTCGGTCGCTTCCCTCAAAAGACCTGATGGCAAGAATATTAAACCTTGCCGGGGTCAAGGCCTGTGCCTCCCCACTAAAGACTTATGACGCTGCCAAGGGGACCTGCGATGTCCTGGGAGGGGATGGCCAACTGGAGGCCCCTCCTGTGATAGACATGGTCCTTGAGAAAAACCAGCCTCAGACGGTAGGGCGTTCCATGGGGGAGAATCTGGGCTCGGCGCCAAGCACCGAACGTGAATCCGCCCCTATGCAAGGTCCTCCTCAAACGTGTGGGGCCTCCGAGGCATTACAAGGAGGGAAAGGATCTCCTCTGACCGGTGCCCCTGTGACCACCAGGACCTTTTCCATTTCGGAGAAGGACCTGGCTGAGCCCGGTCCATCTGGCCTAGGGGCTTATGTCGGCGGCGGAGAGAAGCGGGTTCATTCCCCGCCCTCCTTTCCTAAAAAGAAGAAAAAGACAAGAAAGACTAAATAGACTCGGGGCTCCTCTCCATCCGCGGGGGCTGTGGAGACGGATGGGTCTGCTGCCACTTTGGCAAGCGACCAAGCCAAGACCGGCACATCCGGCCCCTCTGCTCCCCGGGTACGGAGCTCCTGACTATGGCAAAGACGAAAAGTGCACAGGGCGGAGCCTCGATGACATCGGGGCCCCTCATTCAGAGGTTACCTGGCGCTTTCGAGCCCGCTGGCTTCAAACGCTTCCTCGTTATTCGCTCCACTGATGGCAGCATGTTGTCCAGGGGCAATATAATCCATCAGAGGAGAGGATTAGCTAGTGCAATTGGTAGAGAGCCGACCGAAGGGGACCCGTTTCTCGGACGAGAGACTTTGGGCGAATGCGGCGAATCCCGCCGAGGCGGCCAAGATAAGTGCTCTTCGGACACTTCATGGCACCCCGGTGAGTGTGACGCTGCACTCTACCATGAACTTTATGAAAGGAGTAGTTTATGCGAGGGAACTCGTTGACTACTCCATTGAGGACATCACCCTAGAGCTGGCTGACCATGGGGCGGTCAAGGTTGAACGTGTGATGAGAAAACAGGGAGGGGCCTCGAAACCCACCCCTACACTGTTCGTCACGTTCGACTGTGACAAACTCCCTGAGTCGGTGCGTGCTGATTGGTACCGCTACCGCGTGAAGGCATTCGTGCCACTGCCGCGGCGGTGCTATTGCTGTCACCGCTTCGGCCATACGAATCGCTCATGTAGACGTGCAAAGTCGAGGTCACCCGAAGTTTGTGTAAATTACTCCAAGGTCGCACACGATAAGTCCAAATCGTGTTTGGCCAAGTGTGTCAATTGCGGAGAGCCGCACCCTGCTTCTTCGAAGCAATGTGGTGCATATCTCCTTGAAAAAGAAATCCTGGCCGTTCAGGCCCAGGATCGACTCTCATTCCGCGAGGCAAAGGACTTGGTCCTGGCGCGCCCGGCTCTACCTGGGACGTCATATGCCTCAATAGTTAGAAAGGCACCATCTGTTCCTGGCCCATCCAGGCCAACGAGCATGGTTGTTTCTGCGCCCATTTGGAGCCCTTCTGCGGGCTCTACCCAACCCGGGCGCTCCCCTGGTAAAGCTGGCGGCAAAAAGGGTTCATACCCTGCCCCGGATAAAACCAGGGCTCCCTCCCTCTTCCCCCAGCGTGACCGTTTCCCGTAAGGCGAAACGGCCACGCGCCTCCACCGAGTCGTTAGACTCACAGGAGGGAACACCCCTGAAGATGGTCGCTAGGCCATCTCCTGGGGTTCCTAAAGCTGTTTCCCGAAAGGAGGACAGCAACAAAGGAGCTTCGGCCCCTTAGCCTACGCCCCGAGGTTGAGCGAGTGGCTCGGAGACGGTGGTTTCTCGAAAAGAGGGCCCCCCTGCCTCCGAAGCCGAAACGCCTGCCTAAGGTTTCGAGGCGGAGGGAGGAAAAGACTCGCATGGCGAGCCCAACCTCCACCAATAAGTCCTCGAAGGTGACAGCGCCTTCAGCGCTTTGTCCGGCCAACAGCGCCAGGGTTTCTGCCCCCGGGAAGCGTACGGCCATTTCCGTGAGGGTCTTCAGTTCGAGGAGGGCCCCCGCGTCTCCTCCGAGGTAGGCCTGGAGGGCAAATTCCTTCAATGGAATTGCCATGGACTCCCGGCCAACTGGGAGGAGCTGCGGAAGCTCGTCTCGTCCCGTTCCCCGTTAGCTATTTTTTTGCAGGAGACCATGCTAGGCGCGTGCCCCCTGCCCGCCCATCCGGGGTATAAGGGTCTTGCCACCCCACCACCGCGGGATGGCCGGTTTGGGGGATGCGCGGTTCACACCCGTCATGATGTCTCTGTTCTTCTCTTCGCTTTAGATACCTCCTTTTAGGCAGTAGCTGTGCAGCTGCACCTGGATAGGAGGTATACTCTGATTTCTGCGTACATTCCACCGTCAGCTGAATTCGACGCGGGGGACTTCCGCCGCGTCGTGGCACGGTTGCAGAGGCCCTATCTCTTGCTTGGAGATCTGAACGGCAGGACCCTCTCTGGGGAGATTTCTCCATAAATCCCAGGGGACAAGTCCTTGCCGATCTGATCGAAGAGCTTGAGATGGGTGTCCTAAACGTGGATGAGTTTACGCATCACTGTCCGAGAACCGCTTCATTTTCTTGCCTCGACCTATCTTTGTGCTCTTCGGATGCACAACCTGATTTTGATTGGGAGATGGTCGATGACCTCCATGGTAGTGATCACTTTTCCATTCAAATATCATTTTCAGGGCAACTGCCGCATGAGAGACCACTTCGGTGGAGCTTGGCGCGGGTGCGGTGGCCTGCATTTCAGGAAATGACTGAATTCTCTATCTCAGTCGAGGAGTTTAGGTCGGTAGATGAGGCCGTTGAGTTTTTCTCCGGCAACCTCATCGCCGTGGGCCTGACTACTATTCCTAGGACGTCTGGCTGTTTTGCACGCCGACTACTCCCATGGTGGTCGGCCGTGTGTGAGATGGCCCTCAAACAGAAGCGTTATGCCTACATGCGCTATAAGCGCCGCCTGAACGATTTCACTGTCGCTGAATTTCGTCGGGCTAGGGCTAGGTTCCGGTATATTTCGAAGCACGCCCGCCGCTCTTCTTGGCAGGCATACGTGTCTTCACTTAACGGGAAGACCCCTTTAGCTAAGGTTCGGAAGCGAATCAAAGGATTCGGGGCAAGTTCTCGCAGGCACCGCCTCCTGTTCTTTAGGAGAATGGGACCGCAATCTCGGACCACGTGTCCGTGGCGGAATCCTTAGCGACCGCTTTTACCGCATTCTCTAGCCGTGATGCTGCTCCACCAGCATTCAATGCTCGTCGTGATGTCGAAAGGTAGCTGGCTGGACTTTACCTCCAGAGGCGGAGAACCCTTCAACGACAAGTTTACTGTGAGTGAGTTGCGTTCCGCTCTTGCTTCGTGTGCGGGCACCGCCCATGGTCCGGACGATGTCCCGTACGCCATGCTTCGACACCTGGGTGAGCGAGGCATGGCCTTTCTGTTAGATTTGTTCAACAGGATCTGGGTGGAAAGTCTTCTCCCAGACTCCTGGCGAATCGCTACTGTGCTCGCCTTTCGCAAAACGGGGAGAGATCACTCTACTCCGACCGGTTTCCGCTTAATCTCTCTAACCTCTTGCGTGTTCAAGTTGATGGAGAAATTGGTAAATGTTAGATTAACCTTTTTCCTGGACAGCGGAGGCCATCTGTCTTCCGAACAGTGCGGCTTCCGCAAGTTCCACTCCACGTCGGATGCTCTTCTCCGACTGGAAAATTTCGTCTGTGAGGCTTTCCTTCGTAGACAGCACTACGCCACGGTGTTTTTCGATCTGGAGAAGGCATATGATACCGCATGGCGATACGGTATCATGGAGACTCTCCACACGTTTATATCTGAATTTTGCGAGATCGTCGATTCCGCGTACGGGTGGGGAGAGCCTTCTCCGTCCCAAAGGAGCAGGAAGAGGGTGTCCCGCACGGAAGTGTCCTCAGTGTCGCACTCTTTGCCCTGAGCATCAACGGCATCACCTCGGTGCTGCCGGAAGATGTTCTCGCTACGCTCTACGTGGACGACCTTTGGATATCTTTTGGCGCGGTCCAGATGCCAACTCTGGAGCGTCGACTCCAACAGGCATTGAACCGCGTCTCTCGCTATGCCGAAGTGCACAGGTTTCGGTTTTCTTTGGCCAAGACTAAGGTGGTACACTTCTGCCGCCACCCACGGCTTCACCCCGACCCAGATATGTTTCTTAATGGTTTGCGCTTGGATGTGGTTGAGTCGCACCGTTTCCTTGGTCTTGTATTCGACCGGCGCCTCACCTGGGAGGCTCATATTCGCAGCCTTAGGGTCTCTTGTACCCGCGCCATGGACATTCTCCGTAGGAATTGCGGGGAATGAGCGCGCCGATGAGGGCCTCAAAGAGTCGGCGAGGACTCTGCGACCGGACCAGCGTTTCGCTCTTCCTCACACCGACTACGTGGCAGGAATACGGGCAGCTCTTCGGACTGCTTGGAAAAGAAGATGGGAGATGTTCGAAGGGAACTTAAAGTTGCGTGCCATTGCGTCGCGACTGTTCCCATGGACCTATCCCCCAATTCCGCGACGGCTTCAGGTCGCTTTCTGTCGTCTCCGAATCGGACACACTCGTGTGACGCATCGATATTTGATGGAACGCTCGCCTCCTCCCTATTGCGACGACTGCGTCGTCCCCCAGACTGTTCGGCACATTCTTGTCGAATGTCCCAGTCTGGGCGATCTTCGCGCACGTTACCTGTCCCGGTACCGGAATGTGCGGGGTCGCTACCGTCTGTCCTGTGTACTCGGGACGAGTGCGTGCACATTGACTGTCGACTTGTTGAATATTTGGGGGAGGCCGGCCTTCTCCCTTTCATTTAACTAGGTTTAGTTGTTTTTTTTGTCATTGTTTTGTTATTGTTGTTGTTATTTCTTTTTATTGTTGTTTCCTGTTTAAATTTTTTTAAAGTAGCCTAGAACTAGGCTTTTTGTTTACGTCTACCTATGCCTAAGTGGGCAGTCGCCAGATAGCCCCTTCAAAAAAAAAAAAAAAATGCTCTTACGAGCTGCCTCAGTAAGTTATTCGAGAGGATGGTTCAAGTTTGCCTTACTTGGCTTTTGGAGTCCAACTCTCTCTTCTCTCCATTTCAGTGCGATTTTCGCAGCGATCGTAGTAATCTTGACCACCTCATTTGTTTGGAAGACTCCGTTTTACGGGCCTTTTCGCCAGGCATCAGGTGTTAGCGGTGTTCTTCGATATTCAGAAGGCCTACGATACCTCCTGGAGATATGGTGTTTTACGTCAGTTATATGATTGGGGTAAGAGGGGCTTTTACAGGTTTTTATTCAAGAATTTTTATCGTCCCGTTATTTTAAGGTCCGTATTGGGCATGCTTTCTCAGGGTTGTGGATTCAAGAGGAGTGTGTTCCCAAAGGGTGTGTTTTGAGCGTGACATGTTTCGCCGTTGCCATTAATAGTCTGGTGTCTACTCTTCCGGAGGGAGTTTCGGCTTCTCTCTTCGTGGATGACTTGGCGTTGTTTTGTTCATCTACCAGCTTGACTTCTGATGCCCGTCGATTACAGCTGGCAATTGATCCCCTATCGAGTCGTACTATCTCTAAGGATTTCCATTTGTCAGTCATCAAAACCAAGCCTATACATTTTAATTGGGGTCGTGTGGTCCTTGGCCCCCCTCCCCTCTTCTTGGACGTCACGGCGATTGAGTATGTCCCCGTGTTTAAGTTCTTGGGTTTAACGCTTGATAGCAAGCTCACTTGGGTGTCCCATTTTCGTCGCTTGAGGACTTCCTGTTCGAAGGCTTTGGATTTGCTTCGGGTTTTATCCCACACCACTTGGGGTGGTGATAGGCGCATTTTGTGGTCGCTTTATTTGGCTCTGGTTCAATCCCACCAAGACTACGGTTTTCAGGTGTACTCTTCAGCGTCTCATTTGGCCTTGAAGTTGCCTGACTGGACGTTTGCTTGGAGCCCGTCTTAGTAGTGGAGCCTTTCGCACATCGCCTATCCCTAGCCTCTTTGTTGAGGGTGGCGTTATAGTATATGGTTATTCATGTGATATATTTTCTGTTAATAAATCAGCCTAAATAGCGTTTCGAAAACCATAACCATAAATTTGTTTGATCGAAGTTGTCCTCTGATAGTTTTAGGCCTAAGGCGACAGCGAAATAAATTTTGAAATAATGAACTGGGTTTTAAGAAAAATAATTAAACAAATATAAATATATTCATAGAATCAATGAATGTACAATGAGATAAGTAGATTAGGTATACAAGGTAAGATACTGTAAAATATGATTTACATTAACAAGATGCGAAGAGAATTGAAGTATGTGAAATAAATATGAAATAATATGGTGGAATAATAATATATTGACTATGATGGACTGTGAATTAGGGGCTTTATACGAAGAGTGGCTTGAGTCGAAAGGGCAAGAATAGTGTGCTATTTGGTCGATCTGATTGTGTGTGTTTGTTTGTTTGTGTGTGAAATTTTAAGAGATGTTGTTTGGAACAGTATACGTTAAATGAATTGACAAGTAAAATAAATGAAATAATTAATTATTAAGTTGTACATAAAATGATTTAATTTACAAAAGTTAAGTAAATTAATTGAAAGATTAAATTGACAAAGTTAAGTAAAATAATTGAACGATTAAATTTACAAAGTTAAGTAAAATAATTGAACGATTAAATTGACAAAGTTAAGTAAAATAATTGCATATGAATTTTACATAATAATTGATGTATATAATATTTAAGTTTTCCAGGAGGTTTTTATTATAGGAATCCCCAGAGGCATTGCTATAGCGTGCTTCTATTGCGATATCACCTACTGCAGGTGTGCCTACGATTCCTGTTTCCTGTTCGGCTGCCATCTCTACCCCGGCCTCTGGGGCTCCGGGTTGGGGACCATCTCCCCTCCCTGAGTATTGGCCCTCCCATTCCCGCCCTCCTGAGGTCTCTACTGCTTTTTGGCATTTCGACAAAGGGTCTACTGACCCCGTCTATTTTAAGTGCCTGTTTCTTGAACATGCGTGTTCTCATGCTCACTAGCGTCCCATCTATACTCACGGTTCGAAGTCGGACCTCGGTGCTGGGGCAGCCACGGTGTCCTCTACGGAGTCTCTTTGGTCCGCCCTCCCTCCTTTAGAATCCATTTTTACCGAAGAGTTGACGGCCATTCTTTTGGCTTTTAATTTGATTTTTATCCCTCAATTCTTCAGATTTTATTGTTTTTAGCGATTCCCGGCCTGCCTTGGAAACAGTTCTTTTTTTTTTTTTACTTCCGCCACCCTTTGGTTTTACGGATTCGCTCCTGGCTGGTCAGAATGACTCCCATTACAGGGTGGCGTTCTGCTGGGCCCCGGCTCATGTTGAGATCCCGGGAAACGAGGAGGCCGATCAGCTGGCCCGCTCAGCCGCCCTCGAGGTTCCGGATGCTGCCCCTCTGCCCTTTAGGAAATCCTACTTCGTAATCACCTCGTAAGGGGCGCGGAGCTTTGCCTTTCTGGCCGCGATGCTGATGGGACTCAGCGCCCCCCTCTGGCCCCAGCTTAGCTTCTTCTCTTTTCAGACAGCCTGTATTTCTCCCATACTTCTACACTTTCCCTACAACCTCTCCCACAACTTTCTCTGGTCGGTCTCTATTTCCACAGGGTAGATGCTGACCTTCTTCTCAGCCAACTATCCCGGATCGGTACTGAGGGAGGGAGGAGACAATGTTCCCTAACCCCTGAGCTCCGGTTTGGGATGGTGCGTTTTTAACAACCTGCTTCATCCCTACCCATACCTTCCTCACATTTCCTTTCCTTCTCACTTCAGACTCTATGCTTTTTACGCCGTGCCCAAGGTGGAGCTGCCATACTGAAAGGCTGCCAGGTCACCAGGCGGGAAGGGTGGCCCAAATGGCGGCACCTGGCTCTGCAACCCCCGGAAACACGCCTTGCAGAGCGGGCTACTGCGAGGGGTGATTAGCGTCTGCATCCCGTAAAGAAATTAGAGTCACCATTCCCAATGATGAGAAAACAAAAATCTCCCCTCAATCTCCCTTCGTCCACCGTCGAAGCCACCCTCGGGCAGCTCCACTGAAAAAAATGGAAGCCCCACCCCTGTGCTCTCGTAGGGGCCCATCCAAATCTCTTTAACAGGATAGGAGGCTTACTCCTCTCCTTCGCCTACGGGTGTAGGGGACTCCCCCTCACCTACGTGTCTGGAGGCGTCCTCGGGCGCCTAACTCTTTTCAGCAGCAGTCCTCCCCCCCTTACTTTCCAAGAAAGCCAGCAGGCAGCCCATAGCCGGCTGCTCCCCATTGAAGCAGCTCGGTAGGGCAAACCCCCTTAGGGGGGAGAGGGAAGACAGGTCGCTTCCCTCAAAAGACCTGCTGGCTCGAATATTAAATCTAGCGGGGGTCAAGGCCTGTGCCTCCCCATACCTGAACTCGTGACACTGCTGCCAATCGGACCGGTTATGTCATGGGGGGGGGGGGGGGGTGATGGCCAACTGGAGCCTCTTCCCGTGATAGACATAGTCCTTGAGGCAACGCAGTCTCAGACGGTAGGGCCTTCCATGGGGGTGACCTCGGGCTCGTCGCCAAACACCGAACTCGAGTCCGCCCCTATGCAAAGTCCTCCTCAAACGACTCGGGTCTCCAAGGCAGTACAAGAAGGGGAGGAATCTCCTCCTCCGGCTGGTCCCCCTGCGAAGGAGAAGGACCATGCTGAGGCCGGTCTATCCGGCCTGGGGACTCCGACCGGCCGAGGTGAGAAGCGGGTTCTTCCCACGCCATCCTCGCCTAAAAAGAAAAATAAACAAGAAAAAGACACGGGGCTTCTCTCCATCCGCGGAGGCTAAGGGGACGGATTGATCTGCTGCCAGTTCGGTAAGCGACCAAGCCAGAATTGGCACATCCGCCCCTCTACCCTCCCCCCCTCCTCTCCCACCACCCGGATGCGAAGCCCCTGACTAAGAGCAAAAGTGCTAGTGAGCAGAGCGGGGCCTCGATTACATTGGAGCCCCTCCCTCACACAGAGAGTACCTGGCGTTTTCGAACCCGCTAGCTGCAAACGCTTCCTGGTTATTCGCTCCACTGATGGGAGAATGTTGGCTAAGGGCAACATGATCCATCAGAGGAGAGCTTTAGTTAGTGTGATTGTTAGAGAGCCGAAGGTGGCCCGTTCCTCGGACGGGAGCCTTCTGGCGAATGCTGCGGATGCCTCCGAGGCCGCCAAGATAAGTGCTCTTCGGACACTTCATGGCACGCCCGTGAGTGTGACGCCGCACTCTACCGTGAACTTTGTGAAAGGAGTATTTTATGCGAGGAAACTCGTGGACTACTCCATAGAGGACATCACCTTAGAACTGGCTGACCATGGGGTGGTCAAGATCGAACGTGTGATGAGAAAGCCGGGAGGGGCCTCGAGACCCACCCCTACACTCTTTGTCACGTTCGACTGTCACAAGCTCCCAGAGTCGCTGCGTGCAGGTTGGAATCGCTACCGCGTGAAGGCATTTGTGCCACTGCTGCGGAGGTGCTTTTACTGTCACCGCTTCGGCCATACGAATCATTTATGTAGACGTGCAAAGTCTGGGTCACCTGAAGTATGTGTAAATTGCTCCAAGGCCGCACACGATAAGTCTAAAACGTGTGTGGCCAAGTGTGTCATTTGCTGAGAGCCGCCCTCTGCTTCTTCGAAGCAATGTGGTGCATATCTCCTTGAGAAAGTAATCCTGGCCGTTCAGACCCAGGATCGACTCTCATTTCACGAGGCTGAGGACTTGGTCCTGGCGTACCCGGTGCTGCCCGGAACGTCCTATGCCTCAATGTTGAAAAAGACACTGCTCCTGACCCTCCAAGCCTACGAATACGATCGTTTCCGCGCCCATTCAGAACCCTTCTGCGGGTTAGACCCACCCCGGGCGCTCCCCTGGTAAAGCTGGTGGCACAAATGGTCCACACCCAGCCTCGGCTGAAACCAGGGCTCCCCCCTTACCCCAGCGTGACCATTTACCGTAAGGCAAAACGGCCACACGCCTCCACCGAGTCGTTAGACTCACAGGAGGCAACACCTCTGAAGTTTGTGGCTAGCCATCTTTAGGGGTTCATAAAGATGTGACTAGAAAGGAGGACAGCAACAAAGGAGATTCGGCTCCTTCGTCCACGCCCAGTCGTGGGCTGAGTGGCTCAGACGGTGAATCCTTGAAAAAAGGGTCTTCCGCCTCCGAAGCCCGCCTAAAGTTTCGAGGCGGAGGGAGGAAAAGACTAGCATGGCGAGCCTAACCTCCCCCAATAATTGCTCGAATGCAACAGCGCATTGTCCGTCCAACAGCGACCGGAGTTCTGCCTCCGGGAAGCGTACGGCCATTCACGTGAGGGTCTTATTTTCGAAGAGGGCCCCCGCGTCTCCTCCGCGCTAGACCTGGAGGTCATATTCCTTCAATGGAATTACCGCAGACTCCGGGCCACCTGGGAATAGCTGCGGATGTTCGTCTCCTTTCGTTTCCTGTTAGTTATCTTTTTGCTGGAGACCAAGCTGGGCGCATGCCCCCTGCCCACCCTCCCGGAGTATAAGGGTTTGGCGACCCCACCACCACGGGATAGCGGCTGGGTGGGACGATGTCTCCGTTCTGCTCTTCGCTTTAGATACCTCCTTTCAGGCAGTAGCTATGCAGCTTCACCTTGATAGGAAGTATATTGTTATTTCCGCGTACATTCCACCGTTAGCCGACTTCGATACGAGGGGCTTCCGCCACGTCGTGGCACGGTTACCGAGGCCCAGTCTCTTGCTCGGAGATCTAACGGGCAGACACCCCTTCTGGGGAGACTACTCTATCAATCCTCGGGGTCAAGTCCTTGCCTACCTGATCAACGAGTTGATCATGGCTGTCCTAAATGTGATGAGTTTACGCATCACTGCCCGAGAGCCGCTTCATTTTCCTGCCTCAATATATATTTGTGCTCTCAGGATACACAGCCTGATTTTGATTGCCGGACGGTCGATGACCTCCATAGTGGTGATAACTTTCCCATTCAAATATCATTTTCTGGTCCGCTGCAACCCGAGAGCCAGCCCCAGTGGTGCTTGACGCGGTGGTCTGCATTTCAGGAAATGACTAAATTCTCTATCTCAGTCGAGGAGTTTAGGCCGGTAGATGAGGCCGTTAAGTTCTTCTCCGGCAACCTCATCGCCGCGGGCCTACCTATTATTCCTAGAAGGTCTGGCCTTTTTGCACGCCGACCACTCCCGTGGTGGTCAGCCGAGTGTGAGATGGCCCTCAATCAGAAACTTTATGCCTACATGCGCTATAAGAGCCGCCCGAACGATTTCACTGTAGGTGAATTTCGTCGGAATAGGGCTGGGTTCCTGTATATTTCGAAGCACGCCCGCCGCTGTTCTTGGCCGCCATATGTGCATTCACTCAACCGCAAAACCCCTCTAGCAGAGGTGTGAAAGTGAGTCAAAAGGATTCGAAGCAAGTTCTCGCAGGACCCCCCTCGCGTTCTCCAGGAGAATGGGACCGCAATCTCGGAAACCGCGTCCTTGGCAGAATCTTTCGCGACCGCTTTTTCCGCATTCTCTAGCCGGGATGTTGCTGCACCATCATTCAATACACTTCGTAATGTCGTGGATGCCGCCCGCTGAACATTAACTCAAGAAGCGGAGAACCCTTCAACGACAGGTTTACTCTAAGCGAGTTGCGTTTCGCTCTTGCTTCGTGCGCGGACACCGCCCATGGTCCGGACGATGTCCCGTACGCTATGCTTAGACACCTGGTGTGCAAGGCATGGCCTTTCTGTTAGATTTGTTCAGCAGGATCTAGGTGGAGAGTCTCTTCCCGGATTCCTGGCGAATCGCTACTGTTCTCGCATTTCGCAAACCGGGGAGAGATCACTCTATTCCGGCCAGTTTCCGCTCAATCACTCTAAACTCTTGTGTGTGCAAGTTGATGGAGAAATTGGTAAATGTTAGATTAGCCCTTTTTCTGTACAGCGGAGGCCATCTGTCTTTTATCGATCCTTTGTTCGTTCGAAGCTCGACTACGGATGAGAGTTTTATGCATCCTAATCTGAGCGTGCATTGCGGAAGGTGGACTCAATCCACCAATGGCCTTCGCCTAGCGACCGGTGCCTTCTGCACTTCCCACATTGAGAGCCTACTAGTCGATGCTGGGGAGATGCCACTCGCTCTACGCCGTACACAGGGCATTATTCGCTTGTACGCGCGAGCCTGGCGCCTCCTTTAGTAGCCAACAGCTATCACTGCATCCGCAGCTGCTTTCGATTGTGCCTATGCCGCCGAGAGATGCCAGTCTTACCCTAAGCCTTTTATGTTTAGGGCTAGGAAACTCTTTCTAGAGCTAGGTATAGCTCTCGTGACGGTGGCGCTCCTGGTTCTGCCCAGGACGCAACCTTGAAGGGTACCACCTTTGGCTATTTATCGCCTAGCCTCTGCTCCCAAAGCTTGTATAGCACCGTGAGTATTGCGTTCGACCATTTTGGAGCACACCTCGTGTCACGCTGGAACGTCCTAGTGTATACGGATGCCTCTAAGTCCCAACAGGGGGTCGGTTTCCACGCCGTATCCCCTCTATCTTATGTCAGCGGGGTTCGCCAGGCGCTGGGTCTGTCTTCACGGCCAAGCTGGTGGCAATACACTGCTCCGTACGTGAGATAACGCTACGTGCCCTGTTCGGAGAACGGATTGTGATCTATAGCGACTCACAAAACGCCATGAGTGCTCTCGGGGCATTGGAATCTCCGCATCCCCTGATTCGCGATATCCGTGACGCCATGGTTTTGGCAAGCCGGGCAGATGTCGAGATTATCTTCTGCTGGGTTCCTGGACATGTAGGATTTGCGGCGAATGAGGGCGCCAAAGAGTTCGCGCGGACTCGGCGACCGGACTAGCGCTTCGCTCTTCCTCACACCGACTACATGGCGGGAATATGGGCAGCTCTTCGGGGAGCTTGGCAAAGAAGATGGGAAACGGCCGAAGAGAACTTAAAGTTGCGTGCCATTGCACCACGACTATTTCCTTCGACCTCCCCCTCAATTCTGCGAATGATTCAGGTTCATTTCTGTCGTCTCCGAATTGGACACACTCGCGGGACGCACCGCCATTTAATGGAGCGCTCGCCTGCGCTTTACTGTGAAGACTTTTTTGTCCCTTAGACTGTTCGGCACATTTTTGTTGAATGTCAGTCTTGGCGATCTCTAGGCACGTTACCTCTCCCGGTACCGGGATGGCCGGGGTCGCTACCGCCTGTCCCTTGTACTCGGGATGAGTTCGTGCACTTTGACTGGTGGACTTATAGACTTTTTGTGGGGAGGGCGGCTTGCTCTCCTTTATTTAACTAGGTTTTTTTTTGTTTTCTTTGTAGTTCCCACATTACTGCGCCTGGGGGAGGCGGACCTCCTCCCGACGCCGGAGCTTGCTTTCTCCTTGTTACCATTTTTTTATTGTTATTGTTGTTTGCTGTTGTTTTTTACATATTCTTATTTTAAAGTAGCCTAGTGCTAGGCTGTTGTGAGTGCGGCGACTTGTGCCAGATAGGCTCCTAAAATTAAAAAAAAATTACCCGGTAATTAGGGTGTATATATCGTTTGTTGTGGAGAATGGGATTCCTTCCCCACTTCTAAGCTGCCCCTTATTAAATGCTCTGTCCGTTCCTGGTCCTCTAGCCCTCAGCGATTCCGGTCTTGGGAGGTTGCGAATTGGCCACACGCGACTCACCCATAGCTATTTAGTTTCAGGTGGAGTCCGAGCTTTCCCTGGTTGTCCCTGTTGTGGTAGCGAGTTGTTTGTGGCTCACATTTGAGTAGTTAGTCCCCACCTTGCTTCTGTTCGAAATTGTTGCTTCCTTACCCTTTCTGGCGTCGCCTTCCCTGCTCGACTTCGCTTTATTTTAACAGAGGACTCCCTTCGGTCGTCCTCCCTCCTTACATTTCTATCACGAATTGGCGTTTTATCACTTTTATAAATTTCTTTTTCATTTTTGTGTTTAGGTTTATTGTTTTATCTTTTATCCTGTGCCCTCCCCTGCAGCTGCTGCGTGTCATTTATTTATTGCCCCAGCCGCCCTTGTTTTTAGAATGCGTGCTGTATGCCTGTAATTTAAGTGTGCGCCTATGTGTGTTATGTTATTTTCTTTTAGTCCTTTGCTTTTCCCCATGTTTATTGTTGTCTCCCACGCCCCTTATGACCTTTTTCGGGCGACTCCATTTTAACAGTGATGCCATTGAGAGTCCATTAGGATTGGGCGGCTGCCACCTTAAATTTTTTTTCACAGATATATACCTATTACAAAAACAAATGAAATCGATTGCATTGTTATAGTAAAATTGTTTCTATTTTAATCAGAAATCTTACTCTTACAAACATACACTATTTAATTATTTCATTTAAGTCCCCGTTGATTGTTGCCAGATGTACCAATTTGTCCTATTTCCAAAGGCTATAGGAACACGTATTCTATTTTATCATCAATTCAAATCGATTTATATTAAATGTATTGAGGAAATAAGATGGAAAAGTATGATCTATAGTCTTTTAAAGGAATTTTATATTTATTAACACAATATTACTAAATTCTAGTGTTTCCTTTATTTTTAAAGTTCCTTTATGTTAATTAAGAAAAATTTATTTAGTTACTCATGCAAAACATTTGAAATATTTTAACTGGCGTTTATATTATGTAACATTAGGAGGTATCTAGATTTTATTTTGACGAAATTTGCTTGGTTAATTTTAATTCTTTGCTCTCTCGGTCGGGCATTGAAATTTAGGAAGCAGTGATTTTATCATTAGCTAAGATTGGCATGATCTTTCCTAACGATCTGGGCGCTAGTCTTTTGACCGTTTCTTTTAGACTTACTTGCATGTTTGCCCGCTTACCAAGATCTCACCGGTTAGCATTCAAAATCATGTCTTTTAAAAGACCAACCGTTTAATGGACAAAATTCGGTCTTATTTCCCTGCGTTCTTCTTAGGACTTTTACAAAAATTGGTAATACCACAGAGGACCAGCGCTCTTTTGAGAGCACTCTTCAGACTCCCCTCCCTCCAATGTTTTAATGGTTTGACGTATGAACTCATATAATTTTATAAAACTACAAAATGCTCATTTTTGAGGTACTTGTGAGTCATATTCGATTCTATAACCTCGTTCTCACACCACAAGACCTAGAGTGTCGCTGATCGTTCAGTGCATTACTATTATACGAGATTGGGAGTTTCGCCGGTTTCAACCTGTCCACAGAGACCCTATCCTGGTTGCCATTAATGAATTCCAGCTTGTAGACCTTGTCGTCGCATTCGACCACCGGAAAAGGGCGAGCATACGGCGCTTGTAGCGACTTGCGTACTCGACCGATTCGGACCCACACATGCGTCGCCTCACGAAGACCTTTAGTTTCGAGAGGTTTGGGCACCGAGTGCAGGTGTCCTTCGGATCGAAGTGAGTGAAGTTGACCTGTGTCATTGTTATGGCCAATTCCTTAATGAATTTATTCATTTTTTGATGACGAGGATGAAGCCAAGGGCTTTGGACACAGTAGTGTAGTCCCCGTAACTGCTGGGAAAGGTGAAACACCTGAGTCATCAGGTAGGGAGCGAATGCTATCCCTATAATTACTTGAACAATTTGGACTCGAATTTGGCTCTTCTGTCGGTTACCACGAAAAATAGGACCCGAATCTGGAAATCCATCTGTCTAAGAAGGCCAAGGCAACCATTACAGCATTTATATCCGAAATCGGTAATTCCTCGATCCATCTTCGAACCCGGTCAATGCTCGGTAGGAGATACCGGTTATGCCACGGGTAGGGTTGCCCAGCCAACGTGCACGGTAGTAGTGGTCCGACGATGTCAATGTGCACGGTCTCGAATCTTGAGGAGGGTATATATTAATAGGCAGGACTGCAGATTTCGTGTGGCTGTCAATCTTGAAGGACTGACATGAGAGGTACTCCAGTGCCCAGGAGCGAATGTCCTTATACATATTAGGCCAAAAATATCCAGAATTAATTAGACGGAGGGATGCCTTAATTCCAGAGTGGCACAAATTGTGCAATCGTTTGAAGATATTCCTCCTGCATGCCATAGGGACGAACGGTCGTGGGTATATTAATGTTACTTCACACCTTAGTTGAGCTTCTCCGGGAAAAGGGAAAGATTTTAATCGCGGCTGTAATTCTTCTGTTTTTTCCTTGTTATTCCGTGCTGCCGCCCGAGCTCGGAGGTCAAATGAGTCAATTTGGACCGAATTGACGTGATAGGCAGTCAGCAACGACATTGTCTTGACCACGCACGTATGTGATGTCGGTGATGTACTCTAATATCGCTGTCTAGTGGCGTTGTTGTCTGTCCATTATGACACACAATGGCGAAGAGATGGCTGACACGAACTGCTTGTGGTATATGACGAAGTAACATGGCAACCCTCAATCATGTGCCTGAAGTGGATCACAGCAAGATACGCCACTAGTAGCTTGTATGTGGAGTACGCTTGCTGTGTCCGGTTTAATTCGCTCGAGAAGAATGCCACTGGTTGCGGTGATCCATTCACCATCTGGTGAAGGGCAGCACTTGCCGTGTATTGGGAGCAGTCCGTCACCAATTCATACGGTGAGTCATTGGGTAGCGGGTCACAGAGCTTGCCGGAGTTGCAGCTACTCTAGTATTATTGAATGCTTTTCACGCAGCATTGCTCCATCTGAGCTCACGAGCCTTGGATTGCAGACGCGCGAGCTCAGTCGGCGGGGGGGTGGGGGTGGCAATCGCAGCAAAATTTGGAAACATTCTCCTATAGTATCCTAACATGCCCAAGTATATGCGCAGTTCCTTATAGTCTTCTGGTAATGGCAAAAACAATTTCCTTACTTTTATTAGCTGGTGGACAAATTCCCGTAGCCGAAATATGATTCTTAGAAAGTCAATCTTTTTTTTCGCGAACTCGCAATTTTCCAGGAGTAGGTACTCGTAGATTTTTCTCGACCAGGATTTTGATCTAAATTATCCAAATTGCCGAAAATATCAGGATGTCCTCTATATATACAAAAACGAACTCTAATCCCAGAAACAGGTTATCTATGGTACACTGGAAGGTGTAACTCGCATATCTGTCTGGCTTAACGGATATCTATCTGGCTTCGTGATTGCATTAAGTGCGCTAAAATCGCCGACCACCCTGTAATCGCCCAGCGACTTCTTCGGGACCATGTGAATCGGCGAGGCCCAGGGTGATTTCGATGGGCGCACAACCCCCTCCTTCAATAATGTTTCGAACATTGCTTTGGCAACTTGTAGTTTCTCTATTGAAAGAGGCTGTGATCGCGCGAAGGTTGGTGGTGCACTGTCGGTCTCAATTGTATGTGCCACGGAGTTAGGCAAAGGTGAAGCAGGATTAGTGGGCGCGGGGCGGTACAAGGCTTCATACTTCTCTAATAAGACTTTGCAAATGGTCGGTAGATGCTGGAAGTCATTAATAACACTGCGTAACACTATTTTTGTCTTTGGGTAGCAACAGTTATTTTATATTTGCTTGTGTCTAGAATACATGAAAAAACGTTTATTTCAAACTTTGCTTTTGTGTCCAGGATAATGATATTTATATGAAATTCACCTATTCCCTCTAAAGAAAGGTGCGAATTTGAACTTTCATTTGCATAAAGTAGAAACAAAACTACATGCACAAAAATATAATTTATTTATTCTAGAATTACATAAGTGAGACAATTAAAATATTAGAAATGAGTAGTATTCCGGGATTTACGTTTATACTGTAAATTACTTTCACGAATCAGCCCGCAAATATAGTCTCCTATCAGGTTCATTATACGATCCTTGATAGCGGCGTTTAAAGTCCAGTAGATCCTTGTGAAAGCGCTCGCCACGCTCCTCGGAGTACTCTCTCATGTTCTCCTTAAATTTTTCAAGATGAGCGTAAGAATATGGACTTATAGGGACATCCTGCAACCCATCTTGCCGTAGTTTCTCACCAAGTTATCCTCAAGCTCTACATAGTTTTCGGCTTTGTGATTACCTAGGAAGCTCAGAACCACTGCGATAAAGCCGTCCTACGCTGCTGTTTCGTCCTAGTAAGCTCCCCTGGAAACTCCTTGCACTACATGATCTTTTATTTGTGGACCGACGAAGACCCCGGCTTCCACCTTGCCGCAGATAGCTTAGGAAAGAAATCTTGAAGATACTTGTAAGCTGCAGACTCATCTAGAGCTCTGAGGAATTGTTTCATAATGCCCAATTTTAAGTGCAGAGGAATAAACAGTACTTTTAGGGGGTCCAATAAAGCCTCCCATTTGACGTTGTTTCTCCCTAGACAAAACTCGGTCCGTTGTGGTCAATCCCGCTGATGGTAGTGTGCCACGCTGTCCCTGATCTCCCAAAGGCAAAGCTAACAAGGCAACTTGGTAAAGCCGCCTTGGAAACCCATCAAGAAGGCTACCATTTTGAAGTCTCCGATAACCTCCCAACCATACTTTTCATATTTCAATGCATCTATAAGGGAGGGGAGGGGGGCGTCTCGTTACCACCCCTTATATTTTATATGGAGATTCTCCTTTCTTGAGTGGTAATCCTTCGTACCAGTAAGGGGTCTTGGTTGCCCGGTTAGTCGTAACCTGGCCACTCAAAAGGGTATCGTTCGTAGTGTAGGGATAACGCTTGCCACCGGCAATGGTAGCAATTTATTTTAATGCGCAACGGTAGCTTTGAACTTGGCCCGAGAAGAGAGTATCAGCTTGGAGGAATAAAAGAATCTGTTCATAGTTGTAAACGAGTCTCGGTCTATTTATTTATTTTGCACCAAATAAGAAATAATCCGGATGATTCTAAGATTCGATTCTACAACAAAGTAATGCGGGAATAGGGTAGAGCGAGCGGATAAAGATCGATTTAGTAAATTAATGAAAGCGTAAAATAATAACACTAACAATTATAATAATAGTAATGCTGATTCTCCCTCAGTCCCCACTTATAAAGGCGAGAGAAGTTAATTTCGAGTCAGCCTTACGTTCCGCCTATAAATGACGTTGGCGAATGTGATTGGCTGCCCATTCCTTTAGCTTGCCTCCTGATTGGCCTTAAATTAATCCTTTATTTAATTTTTGATTGGATGGCGGCAAACTGCCGTACCTCGTTATTGGGCAATATTTCTAGAAGGCGGGGCTTTATTTTGAGACATATAATTGTTTAATCTTCGGCTATCTTAGTTATAGAGGGGTGAAATGCTTTTATCCCATGCCCGTTTATTAGCTCCAGACATTCTTAATTTCCCACTATATATTCTCTGGAGCCTGTCTGGCTTAAACCCAGATACGAAAACTATCATTTTTTTACACTGAGAAAATCGAGCCTTTGCCTCGACATTCCAGCAGTCTAATCCCGTTATGCAGGGTATCCACAATGTACACCCTTCAGGTGGATACATGCGTGCCCTACACATCTAGCATGATCTTGACACTGTTGTATTCCTCTGTTAGCTGGACCGAATGAGCAAGAGGAAGAGATGTATACATGTTCCCGTTATGAAGCAGCACTGCTTTGAGGCTCCTGGATAAGTTGCCAATGAAGAGGCGCCACTCGTTGGGGTTACAGGCAATTCCGATTACCTCAAACAGACCGGTCACATTGTGACAAAAGAAAAGCTTTTTTTTTGGAAGGGGGGGGTAGTATGGGTTTCTCTCATCAATTGCACCTCTGTAATCTGGAACAATGACTTCAATCATTTTCTGAACTGCTTTTCCTTTGCAAAAACTGCTGAGCTCCTTTTCGAGGAGTGGGTACGTGGAGCTCAGAACTGTGTGGCACTGGCGCAAAAGATGAAGGTCTGGACACATGATAACAGGCACATTTTTGCCTGTTCGACGTTTGGAAGGGTTCACAATGCAGAAGAAACAATTTATTGAGTGGTCAGTTGGTTTCCTCAAAATTCGTGAGATACCGAAATTCATAGCTCTCTTTTCTCTTCTGTACCATCATCTAAATAAACTAAATTAAAACATAAGTATAAATATAAAAATACTTTTCATTTCGTGTTATTAGAAATGTTAAAAAAATCCAGTATCCAGATAAACAAACAATTCTATATATATATATATATATATATATATATATATATATATATATATATATATATATATATATATATATATATATATATATATATATATATATATATATATGTATATATATATATATGTATATATATATATATGTATATATATATATATGTATATATATATATATGTATATATATATATATGTATATATATATATATGTATATATATATATATGTATATATATATATATATATATATATATATATATATATATATATATATAAATTATTGCAGTAACGCAATTTATTATGCGGTTAACAGGCTATTTTTGGCACACACAGTGTTCCTCAAAGCCCTCGGAAGGAGCTCTTCTCACATACACGAGAAGGTAACAGGGTAACACTTAAAATAAGCATTCTCTCAGATAGCCAAAAAACTATTTTTCGATTGGCCTTTTCAATTGTCATCACTGCTTATCGAAGAGAATGGAAAATATTTTATTCCCCATTTTTGCCACTCCTTATAAATTAAGAAAAAATATCGCAGTAACGCAATTAATTATGCGGTTAAAAGGCGACAGCGCCTTCAACGCATTGTCCGGCCAACAGCGCCCGTAGTTCTGTCTCCGGGAAGCGTACGGCCATTATCGTGAGAGTCTTCGCTTCGCAGAGGGCCAACGCATCTCCTCTGAGCAGGGCCTGGCGTGCATGTTCCTCGAATGGAATTGCGGTGGACCCGGGCCAACTAGGAGGAGCTTCGGAGGAACGTCTCCTCCCGTTCCCCGTTAGCTATATTTTTGCAGCAGACCTTCCCGGCTGCGTGCCCCCTCCCCACCCTCCCGGGGTATAAGGGTTTACGACCCCGCTGCTATGGGATTGGAGCCAGGTAGTAGGATGCACAATTTACACCCGGCATGATGTCTCTGTTCTTCCCTTTGCTTTAGATACCTCCTCTCAGGCAGTGGTTGTGCAGATGCGCCTGGATAAGGAGTATATTGCTATTTCTGCGTATATTCCACCGACGGCAGAAGTCGACACTCGGGACTTCCGCCGCGTCGTGGCCCGGCTGCTGAGGCCATTCTTCTTGCTTGGAGATCAAAACGGTAGACCACCCCTCTGGGGAGAATACCCTATTAATCCTTGCCGAGCTAGAGATTGGTGTCCCAAATTTGGATGAGTTTGCGTATCAATTCCCGGAAAACTGCGTGATTTTCCTGCCTCAATATATCTTTGTGCTCTCTGGATGCACAGTTTGATTTTTGGTGTGTGTGTAGGGGGGGGGGGGTGATGACCTCCATGATAGTGAACACTTTCCCATTCAATATCCTTTTATGTGTCACTGCCGCCCTAGATCCCACCCCGGTGGTGCTTGGCGCTGGTGCGGTGGTGCTCGTTTGAGGAAATGACTGATTTCTCTATCTCAGTCGAGGAGTTTAGGTCGGTAGATGAGGCCGTTGAGTTCCTCTCCTGCAACCTCATCGCCGCTGGCCTAACTAGTATTCCTAGAAGGTCTGGCCGTTTTGCACGCCGACCACTTCAGTGGTGGTCAGCCGAGTGTGAGATGGCCCTCAAGCAGAAGCGTTATGCCTACAAGCGCTATAAGCCCCGCCCGAACGATTTCACTGTCGCTGAATTTTGTCGGGCTAGAGCTAGGTTCCGGTATATTTCGAAGCATGCCCACCGGTCTTCTTGGCGGGCATACGTATCTTCACTTAACGGGAAGACCTCTCTAGCAGAGGTGTGGAAGCGAGTCAAAAGAATTCGGGGTAAGTTCTCGCAGGACCCTTCTTTCGTGCTCCAGGAGAATGTGACCGCAATCTCGGACCCCGCGTCCGTGGCGGAATCCTTCGCGACCACTTTTTCCGCATTCTCTAGCCGTGATGCTGCTCCGCCAGCATTTAATGCACGTTGTCATGTCTGGAAGGCCGCCGACTGGACTTTACCAACAGAGGCGGAGAACCCTTCAACGACAGGTTTAATCTGAGTAAAATGTGTGCCGCTCTTGTTTCGTGCGCGGACACCGCCCATGGTCCGGAGGATGTCCCGTAAATCATCATTCGATACACACCTGGGTGAGAGAGGCATGACCTTTCTGTTAGATTTATTCAACAGTATCTGGGTGGAAGGTCTTCTCCCAGACTCCTGGCGAATCGCTACTGTGCTCGCTTTTCGCAAACCGGGGAGAAATCACTCTACTCCGACCGGTTTCCGCCCAATCTCTCTAACTTCATTGCGTGTGCAAGTTGATGGAGAAATTGGTAAATCTTAGATTAGTCTTTTTCCTGGACAGCGGAGGCCATCTGTCTTCTGCACAGTGCGGCTTCCGCAAGTTCCATTCCACGTCGGATGCTCTGCTCCGACTGGAAAATGCCGTCTATGAGGCCTTCCTTCGTAGACTGCACTACGCCACGGTGTTTTTTTTTAGATCTGGAGAAGACCATACGATATCATGGAGAGTCTCCCCACGATGGGGACTAGGGGCCGTCTCCCAATGTTTATATCTGAATTTTCGTGAGATCGTCGATTCCGCGTACGGGTGGCGAGGAGCTCTCTCTGGTCCAATCGAGCAGGCAGAGGATGTCCTGCAGGGAAGTCTCCTCAGTGTCGCACCTTGCCCTGAGCATCAACGGCATTAGCTCGGTGCTGCCAGATGATGTTCTCGCTACGCTCTACGTGTACGACATTTCGATCTCTTATGGCGCGGCCCAGATGCCAACTCTGGAGTGTCGACTCCAGCAGGAGTTGAACCGCGTCTCTCGCTATGCCAAAGCGCACAGGTTTTGGTTTTCCTTAGCCAAGCTTAAGGTGGTGCATTTCTGCCGCCATCCACGGCTTCACCTTGACCCAAACATGTTTCTCAATGTGGTACGCCTGGAAGTGTTTGAATCGCACCGTTTCCTTGGCCTTGTATTTGACTGACGCCTCACCTGGGAGGCTCATATTCGCAGCCTTAGTGTCTCTTGTACCCGCGCCATGGATATATTTCGTTCCGTGACGTTCAGCGCTGATAGGGCTCCTACCTTACTTTTTTACCGATCCTTTGTCCGTTCGAAGTTAGACTACATATGTGAGCTGTATGCTTCCGCTGCTGATCGGGTATTGCGGGAGGTGGACTTGATTCACCACGCCGGCCTTCGCCTGACGGCCGGTGCCTTCCGCACTTTCCCCATTGAGTACCTACTGTACGCGCGAGCCTGGCGCCTCCCCCAGTCGCCAACAGCTCTCACTGCATTTTCAGCTGATTTCAACTGTGCTTATGTCGCCGAGAGACGCCAGTCATACCCTAAGCCCTTTATGTTTAGGGCTAGGAAACTCCTTCGAGGGCTTGGTATAGCTCTTGGGTTGGTGGTGCCCCTGGTTCTTCCAAGGACGCCACCCTGGAGGATTCCACATTTGGCTATTTGTCGCCACGCCTCTGTTCCCAAAGCTTGGACATCACCAGGAGTATTGCGTTTGACCATTTTGGAGCACACCTTATATCACGCTGGAACCGTGCCAGTGTATGTATACGGATGGCTCTAAGTCCCAAGAGGGGGTTGGCTTCCACGCCGTATGCCCTCTGTTTGAAGTCAGCAGGGCTCTGCCAGGCGCTGCGTCCCTCTTCATGGCTGAGCTGGTGGCAATACACTACTCGGTACGGAAGATTACGCTACGTGCCCGGTTCGGAGACCGGATTGAGATTTATAGCTACTCACAAAGCGTCTGAGTGCTCTCGGGGCATTGGAATCTCCACATTCCCTGGTTCGTGATATCCGTGGCGCCACGGTTTTGGCAAGCCGGGTGGATGTCTAAATTATCTTCTGCTGGGTCCCTGGACATGTAGGAATTGCGGAGAACGAGCTCGCCGATGAGGGCGCCAAAGAGTTTGCGAGGACCGGGTGACAGGACCAGCATTTCGCTTTTCCTGACACCGACTACATGGCAGGAACACGGGCAGCTCTCCGGGGTGCTTTGCAAAGAAAATGGGAGACGGTCAAGGGTAACTTAAGTGCGTGTCATTGCGCCGCGACTGTTCCCATGGACCTACCATCTAATGCCGCGACTGCTTCAGGTTGCTTTCTGTCCTCTCCGAATTGGGCACACTCGCGGGACGCCCCGCCATTTTATGGAGCGCTCACCTGCGCCATACTGTGAAGACTGCGTTGTCTCCCAGACTGTTTGGCACATTCCTGTTGAATGTCTCAGTCTGGCCGATCTTCGTGCACGTTAACTGTCCCGGTACTGGGATGGGCGGGGTCGCTATCGCCTGTCTCTTTTACTCGGGACGAGTTCCTGCACATTGACTGGTTGTCTTCAAGACTTTTGGGGGTAGGCCGGCCTTCTTTCCTTTATTTAACTAGTTTTTTTTGTAGGTCGCACGTTCCTGCACCGCAGAGAGGCGAACCTCCCTGACTCTGGAGCTTGCTTCCTGACTGTTGCTTTTCCTTCTTTTTTTTTTTACATGTTGTTATTTTAAAGTTGCCTAGTACTAGGCAGTGGTGAGTACGGCGACTTATGCCCAAGTAGGCAGTCGTCATTGAGCTTTTAAAAAAAGTCGAATTGTGCCTTAGGGCCAGCTGGGTCTTAATCTGGTGTAACAGGAAAAAGTATACCCTCTTTCTTGACTATACCCGGGATTAAAGGGGCCTAGGCCAATTTATACCCAGGGTATATTATGGTTTAGGCCGATTTATACCTGGGATATATTACGGCCCAGGCCAGATTATACCCCCAATTATATCAGTAATATTTCAATGCAAGAATTACTGAACTTTTCGACAGTAACATGTTGCCCAAAGGCAAAATGATCCATCGGAGCACTAGCTATCTTATTGGTAGAGAGCTGATACTGACCCGTTTTTTTGACGGCGGCCTTCTAGCGAAAGCATCGAATCCCTCCGAGGCGGCCATGATTAATCCCCTTCGGACACAAAATGGCTCGCCGTGAGTCTAACGCGGCATTCCACCAGGAACTTTGTAAGGGAGTGGTTTATGCGAGGGAACTCATGGATTACTCGTGGAAGACATCAACTAAGACTTGGCCGGCAAGTTCAAAGGTGTGATGACAAAACAGAGAGCGGTCTCGAGACTCACCCCTATAGTCCTGGTCACGTTCGACTATGTCAGATTCTTTGAGTCTGATCTTGCGGTTTGGTATCATTGCCGTGTTGAAGGCATTCGTGCCACAGTCACGGAGGTACGACGACTGCCAACGCTTCGGCCATAATTATTGCTCATGTAGATGTGCAACTCGGTTTTACCCGAAGTATGTGTAATTTTCTCCAAGGTCGTACATAATAAGTTCCTATCGTTTATGGGCAAGTGTATCGATTGGGGAGCGCTGCCCCCTGCTTCTTCCAAGCAATGTGGTGTGTATCTCTTTGAGAAGGAAATCCTTGTCGTTCAGGGCCAGAATCATCTCTCATTTCGCGAGGCTCAGGACTTGGTCCTGGCGCGCCCGGCGCTGCATGCGAAGTCTTGTACCTCAATTTTAGAAAAGTCACCCTCTTCTCCTGGCTCATCCATGTCTACGAGCACGATAGTTTCGGAGTACATTTTAAACCCTTCTGCGGATTCTACTCACCTCGGGCGCTCTCCTGGTAGAGCTTCCGGCACAAACAGTTTATTTGCACTCAGCCTAGAGCTAAAACCAGGGTTTCCTCCCCCCTCCCCCCTCTCCATGTGTGACTGTTTCCCGTAAGGCGTAAGGCGAAACGGCTGCGCGCCTACACCGATTAGTTAGACTTACAGGAGGCAACAGTAATGAAGGTAGTCGTGAGGCCGTCTTCCCGGGTTACTAAAGCTGACCCCTGATAGGAGGAAGCCACCATAGAAGTTTCGGCCATCTTGTGCAGACCAGCTGGGAAATGTTTCATCTAATTGATTCACAATCCCTATCAAGCTATTAGCGTCCTTCAGGGTGTAGACCAATACACTGGAACGTGCTGTACGCTCCTCCATATATGTCGCTTCTCGCTATATGCAGTTTGGCATGGTGTTGGCCACACCATCTCCATGTAAGTAGTAACGCACAACCACCTGGCATTTTACTAGAACTCCATCAGTCTATACCCTCATAATAATAGAATTCGCATTGTAGGCTATCACTCCTATCCCACCACACAAGCGCTGCAACTAGGATCAGCCTTTCGTCAAGCGCTTCATACACAACACACTCATAAGCACCTAAGAGAACTCTTTTCTAGCCAGAAGGGTACACACTGACATTGTACCAATTCTACGTTCTACCAACTACAGTCTACCACGACTACTAAAATGTAAGTCCCTTTTTGTTCCCTAATCTCTTTTCATTAGATCAGGAACTGCCGAGGAAGACCTTTTCGCATCTTGTAGGACCTGGAGAAGGATGGCGTTGGCTGAGCGAGTCCGTGCATCCTAGTGTAGGGAGAATAATTGGCTTGCTTTGTGTTCTCCTATTAGGGTAAACACAGTCTGGGGGGGGAAGCATGTACCCTAGTTCATTGGCTGCATAAAGCAGGTTTTAGGACATTGAGTATAGGCAATATCAGCCACCGAGGCCTTTTACTACAGTGGATAACACGGTGGCAAAATGGTTTTGGGGGTTTGGTGTATGTTTGGGTGAAGGATTGTGCTTGTATGTCAGTATAAGGGCTTGTGTTGTCTCTTGAGCTCCAGCAGCAACGGTAAATTTTCTTGTGAGTGGGGTGATTGGAGGGGGGGGGGAGGATATGTAAAGCGAAGCGGTGTTGGTGTGACAAAAATTCAGTCCTCCTTAGATCTGCAAAAGCGGTCGAGCATGCTTTCACAAGGTAAGGACACCTTATGCTTACCACGAGATGATCACTGCTGCATTTGACGCAATGGAAGGTAGTGTTTTCGCAGACAGTAGAGAAGTCTTTTTTTCACTGCATCTGTAATAGGTAATGTCTGCTGGCATGTGCTCTTTTTATGTCGGCTTGTAACATCGTACGCACTGGCTTGGGCGCATATTGTGTTGTTGTTCAACTTGTGCATAGTTGAGATTTCCAAGGACCTTGGTGCCTTGTTTCAACAGTGTGTTTCTCCCGGGAGATTGTGAAGCCTGCCTAATTCTTGGTGTGGTTGTAGGAGAGATCCTGGATCGCTTGATCTTTGCACTCTGACTGAGTTATGTAAAGAGAGCTTGGTTGATGAATTCCAGCCAGAGAGGTCTGGTCGTACTTATGTATATTTGGTAACGCTTGTAGATGGTGACTCCGGATGACGCATGAACCTGGATGGATTACTTAGAATGTGTAAAAACATGGTGGAATTATTGATGGGTGCAGGCCAAATCAACGACCTTAAACCAGTGGATGCTACCTACTCAACGGATTTCGGTTATTCAAAGTTACATCTAACATGCACAAGACAGTTAAATGTCCTGCGGTCTTGGTCCGACCCATATTTCAGGGTGATTTACCCTTCCCGCAGGTTGTAACTCAGGCCCATTCCAGGATGCCTCTGATTTCGGCAGTGGGCTAGACCGCGAACCTCTTTTCCCCCAGATCTACAATTATGCCCTTTCTACGAAACGGCATCGTTGTAACGAGGTTATGTTTATAGTCTTCATTAACGGAGTTAAATCACGACGGGGCAAGTGATAAGTCGAGTTTGGGCTCTCATATTAGCACGCAACCTCTCAGGAAAAAAGTATTATTCTCTTTTAGGGAGGGAAGGGTGACTGACGGGTGCCGGTAAGGCTAAGCTAGTTCCCTCATCTCGATGCCGTATACGCCTTTGGACAGTTTTTTTAAGATGTTTTCCTTCAAGCTTTCCTATTCGCTTGCCTCCTAAAAATTAGGAGGTGAGAGGATGAGCAATGTTGGTCCTTTTAAGTCTGGAGATTGTCTGATGAGAGATAGTTACAAAGAGAGAAGCACACACATAGACGGAGACATAGATATATATATATATATAGAAGTACCTCAAAAAGACCTTACGCTTAATTCCTAGTAAGTACCAATGTCGTATCTATTCCAACTCGTGCTGTACTTTGTCTAGCCAAGACTTAAACTGTTCAGCTGATGAACTGTTCGCCACCACTAATGGAAGATGGTTCCTTCTGTCGTCGAGCTTGTATGAGATAAGGTTCACGCAAACGCTAGTCCAAAATTAGGTAGCTCTAATTTATAACTGTGATTGCGTGTAGGATTCATATTCAACGTGAACAACTTCCTGTAGTCCTCGTTTCCAACTCCGAGTAAAAATCTTTAGGTCTCAATGAGCTAGCTACCAATCCGGCGCATCTCTAGGGAAAACATCCCCACTTCTCGTAGCCGGCGTTGCTATACTTTGTGCCTATGGGACTGGGTTATAGTTTGGTGGCCCTGGCCTGAACCCGTTATAGCGTTTCAATCTCGTTATATATTGTTGGTGACCAAAGTTGTACCCCTGGACTAAAGAGTTTTACAGGGTGAGTACAATCTCCTTTCGGAAAAGAGAAATTGTCTCTGGACTCTTTTATCTACCTCGGGACAATGATTGGAGGACTTCAGGTCCTTGCTAATTTAAACGTTTAAATATTTCTGCAGTTCGGTTGCCTCCACTAGTCTAACTGACAAGTAGTAGTCTTCCCGATGGTCAGTGTGGCCGATATGCATCACCTGGTACTTGTCAAGGTTAAATGGGATCTGCTACATCTTGGAACACTAACCTAAGCTATCGCGCGCGCGAGAGTGAGAAAAGGGGGAGGGAGTGGAGAGAGAGAGATAGATAGATAGATAGAGAGAGGTAGTTAGAGACAGAGACAGATAGTGTCGCAAGGAGTCACGAGGAAAAGTAGTACCTCAAAGAACATTGCTGACCATAGCGTGGAGGTACTATTTTGGGAAGGCACTAACCTATAGCATAAGAGAAAGCATAGCATAGATGAAGGCTCTCACCGCCCACCCCCCTCTCACCCATATTTGCGGGCCAGAGAGTGAAAACGATACCTGAATGTTCTGTGAAAAAGAACACAATCAGGACATTTCTATAGAAAAGTTGAAACCTATCTAATTGCCGCTAATCTATATTCTATACCAAGTGGTTCCATCTAGGTCAAGGTCTGGATTATCTTGTCCATACGAGATTTGAACTGTTCGACTGACGATCTGTTTACCACTTCTGGCGGTGGACGTTTCCACGCTCCGCAGATTTTATATGAGAAGTTGCCGCAAATTCTAGTATGGAATTGCGGTAATCCCAGTTTGTAACCATGGTTACCTGCAGCATTTGCGTTCAACGTGAACAGCCTCCTGTGATCTACGTTTTCAACTCCTCCCATTATCTTAAAAGTTTCAATCAGTTGGCCTCTTAACCGTCGCGTCTCCAAGGAGAACATCCCCAGTTTTAGTAGCCTATGCTGATAATTTTTACATGTCTAAGAGAGAAGATCCGTTGTGTGGCTCTGGCCTGTACCCTTTCCTGTCGTTCAATATCCTTTCTCAGGGTTGGGGACCAGAATTGTACGGCGTATTCAAGGTGTGGCCGGAGTAGAGAGTTGTACAAGGCAAGAACAATCTGCTTATTTCGGAAGCGAAAATGCCTCGTTATGTATCCCATCATTCGCTAAGCCCTCTTTTCCACCTGGAGGCACTGCCTCCAGGTGGTAGTTCAAGTCCAAAATCTCCTACCCCTAAGGGTAGGAAGAAATCTACCGTTATGTTTAAACCGTATCAATGTTTCCAATTATTCATTGGAACCTCAAAGGTCTCTTCCATAAATGGGAAGAGTTTAAGCTCCTGCTTAAGGATTACAATCCCGATTGTATTGCTTTACACGAGACTTGCTTGGGTACTCGCAGAGTACCCAACATTTCGGGTTTTGTGGGATATTATAAGAACCGCGGAGAACCAATTCATGGTCTTGCTGTTTTTGTTAACAACAGGGTTCCCCATAACCAGCTCTCTTAACACAGACCTGCAGGCGGTTAACGTCCGCCTGTTTTCCAGTTGCCATTATTTGGTCTGTTCGCTGTATCTTCCTCATGGCAAGGAAATAGGTACAGCTGTTTTAGCTACAAAGTTAGCTAATTTAATTTCTCAACTCCCTCCTCCCTTTTTATTGATTGGCGACTTTAATGCTCGACATCCCCTTTGGGGTGCCATGATAACAACCCTAGAGGAAATATGATTGAGAGATTTCTGGGCACTAATGATGTCTGCTTTCTTAACGATGGCAGCCACACATCATTTCACATCCAGACGAACAGCTTTACATGTGTGGACTTGTCTCTCTGTTCACCAAGCTGTAGAGCTGATTTTGACTGGGCATTGGATCCTGACTTGCGAGGCAGTGATCACTTTCCCACTGTAATAACATCATGTACAGGTAGTCCTCCTCCACCACCTAGCAAAAGATGGAATACAAGAAAAGCAAACTGGCCTAAGTTCAAGTACCTCTCGAGACATGATGGGTCCTTCCCTCATGAATATATTGAAGTATCTATTGATGATCTTCAAGCTCATGTCAATCATGCAGCTAATTCCTCCATCTCGCTCTCAACTGCTCGTGGACCACAATTGCCCTGGTGGTCTGCTGAATGCTCGAGAGTTGTCACTGAATGTAAACAGGCTTGCCGATGTTACCATCGGTGCACCACGACGGTAAAGAAACTTGCTCGTAACCGAGCAAGGGCAGCACGGCGACGCACCCTTCGACGAGCTCGAAAGGCCTCGTTTCATGGTTACATCGCATCGATATGTTGGCAGACTCCTGTAGACAAAATCTGAAAGAGGGTCAAAAAGCTATTAGGGAAATCCAATGGTTTTACAGCTCCCAACATTGTTCAGGCTGGAGAACTATTGGGAGACTTGTCCCATATTTCCGATGTTTTGGCTGGATCGTTTGCTAATACTTCAAGCCCAGACAACTATTCCATCCAATTCCAGCGCTTTAGGCTCCAACAGGAGCAACATCCTATCAACTTTATGGAGCCTAACATGGATAATGAGCCTTATTAGCGGCTCTTTTCTATCCATGAGCTCCATAATGCACTGAAGCACTGAATCCACTGCACCCGTATCGTATGGCATTTCCTATGATATGATTAGAAATATGCATGCATGCTCCTCTCACATTTACTGGACATCTATAACTTCATCTGGATTAGGGGCTGCTTCCCTTCTATGTGGAGGGAGGCTGTGGTTTTACCTTTCTGAGAATCAGGAAAAGATGGGACGGAACCCACCCATTACTGCCTCATTGCCCTTACTAGTTGTCCATGTAAATTGTTTGAGAGGATGATAAATACAAGACTCGTCTGGTTTTGGGAGACAAACCATCTTATATTTCCCTCTCAATCAGGATTCAGAAAAAAACAGAGTACCATCGACCTGCTTGTTAGAATAGAGTCTTATATGTATAAGAAATGCTTTTTCAAACAGGCAGCATTCTGTTGCTGTTTTCTTTGATATTGAGAAAGCATATGATACCACTTGGAGGCGTGGTATCCTTAAGCAACTCCATGATTGGGGCCTGCGGGGCTTTCTCCCCAGGTTTGTCGAGCAATTCCTCATGTGGCGCACATTACGTGTAAAAGTTGGAAATGCCCTATCGGAGCCCGTAGAGCAAGTTGAGTGTGTGCCACAGGGAAATGTCCTCAGCGTCACCTGCTTCTCTGTGGCCATCAATAACATTATCGCAAATATGCCAGCGGAAATTGCCTCAACTCTATATGTGGATGACTTAGCGCTTATCTGTTCTCGGCCTAGACTTCCATTTGTCATCCGTAAGCTACAGCCGGTTATAAATATCGTAGCTGATAATCCTTCTTCCAAGGGCTTCCGCTTTTCCGCAGTAAAGACCAAGGATGTCAATTTTTAAAATCATAGATCGGTGACATGGGACCTTCCCCATTTTTGACTCTATGGTGTCCCTGTCACATTTGAGACACATTTCAGATTTCTAGAGGTGATCTTTGATTCAAGGCTTTCTTGGAGGCCTAATTTGGACGCCTTGAAAAGGTCTTGTCTGAAGAGAATGGACATAATTAAATTACTGTCACACACTTCTTGGCGAAGTGATCGACGTACCCTGTGGCTTCTGTATTCAGCATTGGTCCAGTCAAAGCTGAACTAAGGGTCACAGGTGTACTCCTCTGCCTTGCCGTCCATCCTTGAAAAAAGTAAATACTGTGCGTAACCAGGGTATGCGCCTGGCTTCTGGAGCCTTCAAGTCCTCCCCTGTGTGGAATGTCTATGCAGAGAACCGGGCTATTCTTCTTCCTCTTCCTTTTCACAAGCTCAAGTCTAACCTCAAATATCCTTATAGACTTGAGCAATTACCATGGTTACCAGTATATGAGTGCACGTTCAATTTGCGAACAGTGGCCTCATAGATAGATTTCCATCCTTGGCTCGCCCCTTTGCTCTGCGAATGGCCGAGCACACAGAACGTCTAAGGAAGTTTTCTGTTATTCCGTTTCCAATACCAAAGATTCTCCCATGCCTCATACTCCTTGTAGTGGTATGCAAGGGGCTTACTGGTAGGCCCAAGGATCAGTTCTTGCCTGTAGTCTTGAGAACCATGTATGATCAACACTCCTCTCACCATCGACCTAGCACCTTTGTGTTCATCGACGGGTCCAAGTCATCGGACGGAGTTGGAGCTGCTGCTGTCTTCCTATCTCAGACAGCATTGGTTCACCTACCATTCTTGCTGCACTATTTTTTATTGCTCCTATGCCATCTGGTTGTCTTACGATTTTCTCTGACTCTCTTAGTTCTCTGGAGGGACTGAGTGCTTTTGGTTCTAGCCATCCGACTGTTTTCAAGATCCAGCGGTGGCTTTTTTATCTTTCTCCTATTCACAAGATTTATTTTTGCTAGGTGCCCAGTCACGTTGGTATCCCAGGTAATGAAAGGACGGATGCTGTGGCCAAGGAGGCAACATAATTGGGGACACCCCCATCAGCCCCAGTCCCCCTCATCACTGAATATGTAGTCGGCTTATGGCAGAATATGTGGGATAAGCTTCCTCCCACCAAGCTCCATTCCATAAAACCTTCAGTCCTCCCATGGCCACGTACCATGAGACCACGTAGGTTATTTTGTGCCGACTGAGGATAAGCCATTGCCGCCTCACTCATGGGCACTTGATGAATGGCAGCCCCCACCTTTGTGCATCCTGTGTGGGGTGCAGCTGTCCATCCTTCACATCTTTGCGAGTGTCCCCTTTTGAGAAATCTGGGGGGAGGGTCTTCCCTTTCATTACTGGGCGGATGAACCCCCAACAGGTTCGTCGGGGCGTTTTGTCTGCGACTCATGTCTCTTTTAGTGTGGATAGAATTTTTAAATTTTTAGAAGAATCTAATCTTTTAGCCAAAATTTAATATATTGTTTCATGATTTTATATTCTGTTTTTGTATTTATTGTTGATCCATCTATAGTCTGTTTTTATCCTTTGTCGAGTTCTCAATAGTTTATTTTTATATCCTTTTACACGCCTTGATGGTTTTAAATTCCTGTACTTCCATTCTATTGATTTTAATTTCATAACTATATTTTTGTATATTCTCCAGATGTCTATATTTTTATTGAGAATTTTCATGCAAATTACCCGTCCTTGAATTTGGCTGCGGGCTAGTTTGTTTGGGCTTTGCAGCATTTATTTTCGGCACTATTCATTCATTTACCTACGAATTACCACTACACCAGTAATGCTATGCCCGATACCACCGAGGAAAAGATTGGTTTTGTCCGGTTGAAGACTCGGTATTGGTTCGCCTAAAACGATGGAGACATCACTCGTTTCATCAAATCTAACGTCGATCTTTACAAATCTGCCTGCGAGCGTTTGGGGATGCAGGTAAACACCGACAAGACAAAAGCCCTCACCCAATCACTACCCAGTCAAACCGCCCCAAGTACCAATATAATTTCCAACGGCCAACCCCTGGAAGAACTGGATCACTTTCCATACTTGGGAAGCATTCTCTCGAAAACCCACACGTGCGGAAAAAAAAGTGGAATACCTGATCAGTGCAGCCCATTCTGCCTTCGGTCGCCTCAGACGCCGCGTTTTCACAAACCATACGGTGACCAATTTGAACCAAGATCATGTCTTTTGGTCTGTAGTCCTCACTACCCTTCACTATGCCTGCGAGAATTGGACGCTTTACCGCCGTGACATCAAACGCCTCGAGCGATGCCAGCAGTACAAGCTGAGATAGATCCTGAAAATACGATGGGAAAATTTCATCAGCCACACCGAGGTCCTAAACTGAGCCTTGCTATCCAACATCGAAGCCATCATCATCCACCATCGTCTTCACTGGGCAGGACATGTCCTACGAATGGACCCCTCCCGACTCCCCGGGATCATGCTCTACAGGGAACTCGCCACCGGAACAAGAAACCGAGGAGGACAAAAGCGCCGCTACAAAGACTAGCTTAAGCGCACCTTAGTCCAAACCAACATGATCCTTCTTCGTGGGAGCAAACTGCCAAGAACAGAGGAGCCTGGAAGACAGCTGTTCACGACGGCACTGCGGCCTTTGAGGAGAACAGAAGACACCATAAGGAGGACAAACGAAGAAGAAGAAAGAAATGACTGGAACAAACTCATCCTAATTCTTCCCTCCCATGTGACTTCTGCTCACGGCTCTTCCCCAACAGACTAGTCTCCTAAGTCATCCGGCACAAACATCAGCCGAGGAGACCGGATAGCTGACGACGAAACCGACGCTCAGACACGAATTGGAGCTGACGACGACCTACGAATACCAGTCAAACCTTACATATCTAATCCGAGACGCTGCTTTAATTGCCATATGTTTAATCAGGTGATCACTGCCTGCCGCCACCCATGTGCATGCGTGGCTTGAGCGCAGGCCTACCATGGTCATTCTTGCGACCATCCCCGGCGCTGTACCAACTGTGGAGAGCCCCGTACTGCATCTTCCTCAAAGTGTCGCATATTTATTTTTGAAAAAGAGGTCTTAGCCGTCCGTGATTCTGCTGAGGAAGATGTGCGGGAAGCCCGTCGATTAGTCCGGGAGAAATTTATCTCACTCGTCGTCAAGTTCTCCAATGTCCTACGCATGGCAGCGGACTTTCGTCCCTCTCGCCCACGTATCTCATACACTACCACATCTGTTCCGTCGTCATCTCGGGATGCTGGACCACGACCCTCCGCTGTATCACGCTCTTCTATCCCTACCCAAGTCTGGTCCCCTAGTATACCCCCCTTATTGCACGCGCATCGTAGAGGCTGCACAATCATCGGACCCCGCTTCGGATATTCTGGACGCCATTCAAGTCTATATCGAATCTACTGAGGCACCCCATCTGACGTCATCATGTCTAGGGACTTCTGCCCCAGGTGTAAGGCCTCTCTCGACTCTTCCTCTCCCTCTAGGAAGCTATCTTCCAAAAAGACTGTACCTCAGTTGAGGTACACCCTATCCCTTCCTCTCTTCCGGCTACTCCTGTCTCTTTGACACATATAACTGAAACTTAGAACCTCCCCTCACTCCCGGAAGGTAACGATGCATTCAAATCTCCAAGACCATACTGTCGTGGTATGGCCGAGTGTACCCCGTTATACGCACACTGGCCTACTGGCCGACCAAAATTAAGGCTCCACCTGGGGATGGCTTTAAGAGAGGTTTAAATACGCAGTTGCTAGGCCAAGGAATATTCAAACACGGCTAGAAAAATATACTTTAATAGGACTAAAGATTACATACACATATAGGGCAAGTTAAATGGCAATGCAATTATATATTGACGGTTCACTGCTAAGATGATTAACATTATCAATTAAGTTTGAACCGAGGGATAATTAATTAAGTAATGATTTTACAATTATGCAAGATCTAGAGAAAAGGGGATCCTTGAGGTTTGACGCGGTAAAGTTGGGAGGAGCTTGACGAAGCGGGGGTTAAATCCTTTTTACCTTGATGTGTTGTGAGTAGGAACAGGTAGGTAAGTTCGACCTTGAACTTATGGGCGTCTCACGGGACACTCAATCCAACTTCGGGAGACTCAAATGGGTGGGAGGGTGGGGGGCTCTTATCCATAAGAGGCAAACGGAAGGGGCTTCGGGGATGGCTTTTCCGATCCTTGAAATCCGAAGACGTGGTGAGAAGGGTTGAAGCACGCCTATCTCCACGAACAACACTGAGTGACAAGTAGCTCTTCCTTGGCTCTTCAACAATCACTGAATTCTTCTCTGGACGAGAATATAGTCGATTTCCTCTAGACTAACGAAGACGTTACGCCTAACGGACTGGGCGGCGGCTTCAGACACAATCTGTTTGTGAATTCTGAACTCTCGAATATATACCCCGAAATTATCTAGGCGGGAAGAGAGTTTAATCGCCAACAGACTTCCTTAATTGCCTTAGGTCGCGATAAGGTTCTATAGCGCGAAGTCGCGATGCCCACTTAATGGTCTTTCCATTGTTCTAATTTTCGCAGTATATAGGGCAGAAGAATTTAGAGCGGTCAACGGCGAACTGGGGAAGTCAGGGGGAAGGGGGATCCTTCTCTCTCTCATTTTTCCACACAGACTCCATCTCCCCTTCCTGTTAGCTCTTTCCTTTGAAACACCTCAGAACTACTGCTTCCGACTTCCCTTCAGACTTTGGTTGCACACTCTCCATTAGGAGTGATGATCCTCCCCGCAGTGGGAGTAATGCTACCCCCAAATCTCTCGTCCCTACCTTTTCCTTTGAGTCATGACCCACTAACTTTGGTCTCTCAAAACAAACTTAGCTCTCGCAATACTAGCCCCAGCCACTCTAAATTGGGTTTGCTCAACCGTTCGGAGACTCCTTCTATAACGACCCTACCGTGCCGGGTTCTTCCCGCACAGCACCTGCTCGTGAGTGCTCCCCTGCACTATCTCGACCGTGGCCTCTCATGGGTCTGAGTGATGGCAGAACCTTTTCAATGGAACTGTCAGGTGATTCTTACATAATGGGAGGAACTCTCCTCTTTAGTATTCAAAATAACGCCGTCTGTTAAATGCTTGCAGGAAACCAAACTCGGGAAACGCCCTTCCCCCCCAAGTTTCGTCATTTCACTGTTTTTAAAAGTAGGCAGTCGCCAGATGAGCTCTTAAAAAAAAAACAGTTTTTAACTCTCTAGCACCCCTTGGTGGGGTGGCCCATGGTAGTGTCTCGCTAGTGGTGAGCACTAACCCCTTTTGCACACTTTCACTGTGCGGACTACTCTTCAAACAGCCGCAGCTCGTGTTTATCTTACGAATAGAATTTATATTTTATGTTCAATTTATATTTCCACAGATGAGTCCTTTTCAAGGGCTCAATTTTTTTATCTTTTGTCTCAGCTTCATATCCTATTTATAGTTCTATGTGACTTTAATGCCAGCCAGACACTCCGTATAGAGTGATAGAATGAGCAACCGTCAAGGCCGTGTCTTTGAATCTCTTTTATCCATTAATTCTTTTAGCATTCTCAACTCTAGTTATGTTACGTTCTACCATATTCAAACATTCCTTCAGTTGCGTGGATCTATCTATCGTCTCCGCCGACTGTATCTCTGATTTCAAATGGTATGTTTTATGACCTGCATGGCAGCGACAACTTTCCTATTGTCTTGAAACAAACGACGCTTTGTCCGTCCTCTTCATATCCTCCCCAGATGAAATGTTGTAATGGATGACTGATCAAAGCTCCATGACGGTTCTTTCACCAGTAAATAAATTGTATATTTTGTAGATATTTATGCTGCTATATATTACTTTTTCTTTTTACTGCTTGATACTACAGATTCTACAATTCCTCCTACTCGGTCTCGCCGGGGCAGAAAATCATCCCCATGGTGGAATGCTGATTGTACCCGTGTGGTAGAGGACTAGAAAAAGGCTCATGCGCGGTTCTACTGGAACCCAACTTTCCGAACCGTTATTGCCCGAAATCAAACTGGAGCCATTCGCCAGCGAACTTTACGTCAGGCGAGCATTGAATCCTGGAGGGCATATGTGTCCTCCTAGTCTTCTGAAACCTCTTCAGCTTAGGTGTGGAAGAGAATTAACAAAATAAGGGGTCAGTATGCTGGTCATCCCACCCCTGGAATCGAGATGAATGGTTCAATCATTTACGATTCCACCAGCGTCGATGATATATTGGCTTAAATTTTTGCCAATGTTAGCAGCATTAAGTGCTACCCGGTGGAGTTTAGACGTATCAAACCCGAGGTGGAGGGCGAATCCCTGCACCTTCGACCGGTGGCAGGAGTCCTACAACTTTCTGTTCAATACCGCCGAGGTTCGCTAAGCACTGTCTCGTTGCGCCTCCACGTCTCCAGGCCTAGACAATATCCGATAAGACTTTTTCTGGTATTTCCATCCCCGTACAGAATCACTTCTAAAAAATATTTTAACTGGATTTGGATACAGGGGTTCTACCCTACTACATGGAGAATGGCGTTAGTCCTACACTTTCGGAAACCAGGTAGATATGGCTTGTCTCCTTCCCATTATAGGACAATAGCCATCACCACCTGTCTTAGTAAGTTATAGAAAATGGTGAATGCTCGCTTGCAATGTTTTCTGGAATACTTGACCCCCTAACTCCATACCAGTGTGGGTTCCCTAAGAGGCAGAGTACGAAAGATCTTCTTGGCACATGGAGGGTAATCCCCGTGAGGCCTTTGCTTGTGGCTGCCATGAGATGGCTGTTTTCTTCGATATCGAGAATACCTATGACACCACGTGGCGCCATAGTCCTACACCAGTTATATGAGAGGAAATTGAGAGAACTTTTACCAGTTTTTATCTAATCTAGAGTTTTTTTAGTTACTCGCAATTTTTGGAGAAACAGAGTTGGTAACATTTATTCTGATATATATGTCCAGGAGGAGGGTGTTCCACAGGGGAGTGAATTATGTGTTACTTTATCCGTAATTGCAATAAATAGTCTGGTATACTATCTGCCCGAAGGGGTTTCTACAAACTTATTTGTAGATGGTTTCTCTCTTTATTGCTCCGCTTCACGCTCGGCATCCGCACCACGCCGCCTCCAATTGTCGGTTGATGCCACTCACCGCCGAAACCTTCATAAACGGTTCCGCTTCTCCCCCTCAAAAACGAAAGCGATACACCTTCACCGGAAGTAGAGGCAGAAAGTTAACTGGTCATTATTCCTGCAGGGTAATACCTTGTAATTTGTGTCAGAGATACGGTTCCTTGGGATGACCCTAGATCCCAAACTCACTTAGTGTCCCCATCTTCGTGAGCTGCGACGAAGAGGTCTCCGGAAGATGAACCTATTAAGATACTCTCCCACATCTCTTGGAAAAGTGATAGGCTCAAGTTGTGGAGGCTATATACCTCTCTCCTACAGTCCAAGTTGGACTATGGTAGTAAGGTGCATTCCTCAGCCTCTCCTTCATCTCTACTGTATGTTGAATCCTATTTGCAACCTGTCCCTCCGTCTATCAAGTGGCGCATTCCGCTCTTCCACTATACGAGCGTTTATGCTGAGAACAGCCTTTTCCCGCACCATCACCAACGCCTCCAGGTATGTCTCTCTGCCTATAGTATATTTTCCGTATTCAGCACCCCGTAAGTGGCACGGCGATTTTCTTTCTTGACCGCTATGCTGACGGGACTCAGCGCCTCGTCCGACCCCAGCTTAGCCCCTTCTCCTTTCTGACACCCTGTCTCCTTACCCTGCTTTCTCACTTTCCCTACAACCTCTCCCACAACTTTATCTAGTCAGCCTCTAATTTCACAGGGTAGACACCGAACAGCTTCCTCTCACCCAACCATCCCAGATCGGGGCTTAGGGGGAGGGGACAACGCCCTCTCATCCCTGAGCTTCGGTTTAGGGTGCTGGGGTTTTAACAAACTGCTTCACCCTAAACCTCACCTTCCTTACATATCCATGCTCTCTCCTTTCACGGTCTATCAATTTTACGCCCAGCCAAAGGGGAAGCCGCCATGCCAAGGGGCTGCCTGGCCACTGGGTCGAAGGAGTGGTCCCAAATGGCGGTAGCTGTCTTTGCCAGCCGCATATTTACCCCTCGCAGAGCGGAATACTGAGTGGGGGTGATGAGCGTTTGCATTCCAATTCCCATATATGAAAATTCTGAATTTAATAGTCCTCCTTTACCTTGCCATATGCCATCGCTGGAGCAGCCTTCGGGAAGCTCCACAACACAAAAGGAGGTTCTCCCCCATCCCCCTGTGTTTTATTAGGGGACCCGCCAAACCTCTCTAACCAGAAAGGAGGCTTACTTCTCTCTTAAGCCTACGGGTACAGAGGACTTTTCATTATCCCCTTCTCTGGAGTCGCCCTTGGGCGACTCCCTCCTACCAGCAACAGTTCCCCCTTTACTTTAACTGAAGAGTGCCAAGAAAGCATGCAGGTGGCCCAAAGATTGGCCACTCCCTGTGGGATTGGCTCGATAGGGCCAACCCCCTTAGGAGGACAAGAGATGATGGGGCCCGTCGTCCTGTGCCCTCCAAAGTCCTGCTGGCGTGCATATCGAGTCTACAGGGGGTCACTCTACGTGCCTCCCCTCTTTTCCTCAACAGATGCCGGTTCGCCGGCCCAAGACAGGACAAAAGTTATCTCTAATGAGATCATTGATCTCTTGGAGGGGGTGGATGGCCACATGGAGCCCCCCCTCCTTGAGATGAATATGGTCGCTGAGATCATCCAGCTCCAGACGGTAGGTTCTTCCATGAGGTCGAACCCGGGCTCGATGCCAAGTACAGAGCCCGATTCCGCCCTTGTGAAAGCTTCTCATGAGACAGCTCCGGCCCCCGAGTACAAGGGGAGGATGGATCTCCTCCCCCGGCTGGTACCCCTGTGACAGCCAAGACCTTCTCCATTTAAGAGAAGGCTCTTGCTGAGGCCGGTCCATCTGGCCTAGGGGCTCCTGCCTGCGGAGAAGAGAATCAAGTTCATTCTCCGGCTTCCTCCTTTAAAAAATAAAAGAAACATGAAAAATACAAAAAGACTCGGGGGGGGGCTCCTCTCTTTCTCTCTCTCTCTCCGCGGGAGCTACGGAGACGATCGGATCCACTGCGGTTTCGGTAAGCGACCAAGCCAAGATCGGCACATCCACCTCCGGTGCTTCCCAGGTTGGGGAGTCTCTGATTAAGACTAAAATTACAAGTGCGCAGATCGGAGCCTCGATTACGTTGGTTTGAAGCTACGTGGCGCTTAGCCTCAAATGCTTCCTCGTTATTCGCTCCACTGATGACAGCATGTTGGCTAAGGGCAACATGATCCATCAGAGGAGAGTTTTAGCCAGCATGATTGGTAGAGAGCCGAAGGTGACCCATTTATCGGATGTAAGCCTTCTGGCGGATGGGTCGAATCTCTCAGAGGCGGCCATGACTAGTGCCCTTCGGACACTTGATGGCACGCCGGTGAGTGTGACGCCGCACTCTACCATGAACTTTGTGAAAGGAGTGTTTTATACGAGGGAACTTGTTGACTACGCCATAGATGATATCAACTTTAAGCTTGTCGACGATGGAGAAGTCAAGGTCGAACGTGTGATGAGAAAACAGGGAGGGGCCTCGAGACCCATCCATACACTCTTCGTCAAGTTCGACTGTGACAAGCTGAGTCTCTGGTTGACCCGCGTGTGGCACATGCTTTATTCATTGAACAGACGGCATCTCACACTTTATCACTTCATTTCAACTCAATCAGCCTTCGAGCCTCACCAACTCAATCACTCTTGGAAATGTTCCAACTCAATCAGCCTTGAAAATGCTCCAACTCAATAAGCCTTGGAAATGCCCCAACTCAATCTACCTTAGAAATGCCCCAACTCAATCACGCTTGGAAATGCTTCTACTCAATCACCCTTGGAAATGGCCCAACTCAAGCAATCTTGCAATACTTCAATTCAATCATCATTGGAAATAGCACCACTCAATCAGCCTTGGAAATGCTTCAACTTAGTCAGACTTTTTGTTAAATGGGGCTCGATTGGAAGTGGTGGACTCGCACCGTTTCCTTGGTCTTGTATTCGACCGACGCCTCACCTGGGAGGCTCATATTCGCAACCTTAGGATTTCTTGTACTCGTGTCATGGATATTCTCCGTTCCGTGAAGTTCAGCGCCTGGGGTGATGATAAGGCTACTGCCTTACTTTTTTATCGATCTTTTATTTGTTCGAAGCTCGACTACGGATGCGCATTTTATGCATCCACAGCCGAGCGTGTATTGCGGAAGGTGGGATTGATCAAACCCACCGGCCTTCGCCTGGTGACCGATGCCTTCCGCACCTCCCCCATCGAGAGCCTACTTGTCAATGCTGGGGAGATGTCACTCACTCTGCGCCGTGCACAGTGCATTATTCGCCTTTACATGCGAGCCCAGCGCCTCTCTCAGTCGCCAATAACTCTCACTGCATTCGCAGCTGATCTCGACGGTGCATATGCCACCGAGAGACGCCAGCTCTACCCTAAGCCCTTTGGGTTTACAGCTAGGGAAATACTTCGAGAGTTAGGTATAGCTTCCGGGACAGTGGTGATCCTGGTTCTGCCCAGGACGACACCCTGGAGGATACCACCTTTGCCTATATGTCGCCATGACTCTGCTCCCAAAGCTTCTACAGCGCCGAAAGTATTGCGTTCGGCCTTTTTAGAGCACACTTCGTGTCACAAGAGGGGGTCGGCTTCCACGCCGTATTTCCTCTGTTTGAAGTCAGCGGGGCTCTGCCAGGCACTTCGTCGGTCTTCACGGCCGATCTGGTTGCAATACACCGCTCGGTAAGGGAGATAACACGACCTGCCCAGTTCAGAGACCGGATTGTGATTTATAGCGACTCACAAAGCGCCCCGAGAGCTCTCGTGGCATTGGAGGACTCAGCAACCAGACCAGCGTTTTTCTCTTTCTCACACCTATCATATGGTAGGAATTTGGGCAGCTCTCCCGTCTGCTTAACAAAGAAGATGGGAGACGGTCGAAGGGAACTTAATGTTGAATGCCATTGCGCCGCGACTGTTCCTGTATACCTAATCCCCAATGCCGCGAGAGCTTCAGGTTGCTTTCTGTCGTCTCCAAATTGGACACACTCGCGAGACGCGCCACCATTTGATGGAGTGCTCACCTGCGCCATACTGTGAAGACCGCGTTCTCCCCCAGATTGTTCGGCACATTCTTGTTGAATGTTCCAGTCTGAGTAATCTTCGCGCTTGTTACTTGTCCCGGTACTGGACGAGCGGGGTTGCTACCGCTTGTCCCTTGTACTCGGGACTGGTTCGTGCTCACATACTTGCGGACTATACAACTTTTTGGAGGAGGCTGGCCTCCTTAACTTTATTTGACTGTTTGTTGTGGGTTGCATGTTCGTGCGCCGGCGGGAGGCGGGCCGACGCCGGAGCGCGCTTCCTTCTTGTTTCCTTTTTTTTTTTATTGTTGTTTTTAGCCTTTGTCCTTTTATTATCGTTACTTGTTTTATACATATTGTTATTTATTTTTTGATATAGCCTAGTAGTAGGCTGTGCTGAGTACGGCGCCTTCTGCCCTAGTTGGCAGTCGCCAGATGGGCTCCTAAGATTTAAAATAAAAATCAACTTAATCAGCCTTGGAAATGCTCCCACTCGATCACCCTTGGGCATGATCCGACTCGATCCCACTTTGAAATATCCCAACTCAACCAGCCTTGAAAATGGCCTAACTCAACCAGACTTGGAAATGGCCACTTAATCAGCCTTGAAAATGGCCTAACTCAATCAGACTTGGAAACACCTCGACTCAGCCTTGGAAATGCCCCAATTTTATCACTGTACGAAAATACTTGTCAAGCATTACTTGACTAATCATATTTCTTCCAGGCTTTTCTAGGCTTTGGATCTCGCAGGACATATTCCATTAACTTATTTTTGTTTGCGATTTGGAGTGTGTTGTACTATTGTATGAGCGTGTATAGAATTTATCAATTCATTATATGAGTAAACTTTAGAATATTTAGTTAAACTCGAAATGTGAGCGAACAACAGACCTAATTGGTGAGACCAAGATCCAAAATAAAGAAAGGTTAAATAAAAGTTTGTTGTCCTCCTCAGCGAGCCTATCCTTTCTTCAGATAACCCTACGCGCTGGTTCTGTCCTACCTCGCGTCTCTTATTGATAGCTCCTTGTTGCCGTCTGTGCTGCATGAGTGATCTTTCCTTATCTATACCCACCCCCCCTCCTTTCCGTTGTAGAAAAGAAGGAAGATATTCAAATTTGTTCCCAATAATTCAGCTTTGCGTCACGCCATATTCCATTTCTTGATTCTCTCTTACTTTTTCCTCTCCACTTTTATTCACTTTTTTGTAATTTTCTCTCTAGAGCATTTGCGTGTCCTCCTATTTATGGCCCAAGGTGTTTTCTTTGACCGCCTCGTCCCTTCTTTTCAATAATTCTCAATAATCTAAAGTGAATTCTTTAATCATGGTTTTAAGTAAAACAACATAAAGATAATTACTCTTTATTAAAGATTTCTGTCGATTAATAATACTGCATCCGAAATTAATTACTAAAATACATGAAGAATTACTAAATTTACAATCGAGAGCCAATGACTACCCTAATATTTAAATGAAATGCCCCGGATGCTTGTTATTTAGAGGGGGGCTCAGCGATAGAGGGACTTATAATACTACTTATTTGGAACCAATCAGTTCTGCGTCATTGATTTTGCAGAAGAAGGGATATCTGATGTTGCAATTATAATTCCACTGTTGCATGGCAAAACCTGCGAACCTGTAGCCACTGATGCAAGTCTCTAACGTAGAATTGTCTGGAAAACCCACACCCCAATTCACTACGAAGGAGTCAACGATGGCAGCTTCATTTGGGACAACACTGCCATTGTTGAAATACTTTGGCCCCGTCCAAATTCCGACGGAATCTCCAACTGAAACGAGAAAAAGAACCCTCTATTATCCTGGTTCACTTAAATACAGGAATATTCAGTCACGGAGAAAGAAGGTGCGGCGCAGGAGATTGCGTGAAAAGAATATGAACAAACAAAAAAAACTAAGAATACTGAAAGAGAGTATGCGAATAAACAACAAAACAAAAAAAAAATAAGGGCCTAAATTTACGGCTACCTCCATGCCTGGAACAAGGAGGGAGCATTATTCTTCTAATCTTCAAGCAATATTTTTTATAGCTTTGCATCATAATCAAGTCCATTTCCTAAATTCTTTTTCGCCTAGACTCCCTATTTTATTCTCTCGGCTACTGTATTATCCCCTTTAGCTGGCCTTCTATAGTTCAGGTCTCAGAATCACGGAGTTATACAATGCTATTTGATTCCTTATCCTGAGTCACTTTTCTCAAGGTATTCATTCACATTCGCTTCGTCTTCCACGATCGTATTTTGCAGCTTATCAAAGTACCTCACAATCTATTTATGACCTCTTCCCCTCCCATGTATATATATATATATATATATATATATATATATATATATATATATATATATATATATATATATATATATATATATATATATATATATATTAATACAAGATGGCTGTTGAAATCAAGCGAGATCTTGAAATATGGGGTAGTTCATCATATGTGTCCTATGTGAGCCAATGATAAAACGCTCCTTCTATCCCATTATTCCAGTTTTCCACATTTAGCACCTATGGATGTGTTGGAAGCTTTGTCACTCACAATGATCTTCCCATTCTTATTCTTGATGTTCACACGCTATTCTTCCCTTAAGTTCCTCACTCTCTCATCTCCTTCCGAAATAACTTCCTGCTCCCATCCCAATCCTCGTTTATTTTCTACCCAATGTTGTATGTTGTATGCTGATAACGATACGATAATAATGAAGATAGGAGTTCTATAATTACCTATATGTGAGGCAGCATTAAGATCAGGTGTGAGGTGGACGTCTAAAAGGTTTCCCGCTGGGTTCAGTGCCATGCAATGGTTGATGGCGTCGTCGTGGCTCATCAGTTGGCTCTCAAAGTAGATGCAGCCGAGGATCGGGTCTTCGAAGTAGGGGGTGGGGCAAGGACGTGCTGCAAAACCATACAAACTTTCATATATATATATATATATATATATATATGAAAGTGTATATATATATATATATACATACACCAGACGCACATGCATGACCCTCTAAGGGAGCGGAGTCTCGCCCCCTGCTCTGAGGAGGGTGTCAGTTAATGAGGCGTTGTGCAGGGAAATAATACGAGGCTTCGACACGAGCGGCGTACAGGTGCACCACTGAGGACTCGAGCTCCTCCGAATAGAACCCCGATCTGGGGGGAGGGGGTGCTGCCATACGCCTTAAGAACCCCCTTCCTATTTCGGATCCCACGTTAAACTGGGGCAACCCTCACTGAGATTAGCGTGAGACGGTGCCAGTTAGTAGGTAGAACTAGACCCAAATTGATAAAGAAAATTGAGGAGAAAGAGTGAAAGAATGGGCAAGAGAAAGAAGATGAAAAAAGGAGAGCTTAAAAGAATAGGGTGGAGAAATAAGATGTAAATGGAGAGGAGCGAAGGACAAAGGAGTTAAAAGAAAACGGAGTAAACGGAAGTAGAAATAAAAAGACTAAAGAAGAAGAAGAAATAAGAGAAATGTGTTATAAGTGACGAAGCTCCGAGAGGGGGGGGGGGAATTTTTCGGCTGCCCTTACTTAATCCTGCCCAGCTCTTTGAGTCCCAGCACGGTGTGCCCTGGGCCCAGGGAGCAGCGTGCAGGATAACTGCCATGACGACGAAGATGACGAATCGAGAACACATGATGACGCTGTCTGAAAGGAAGAAGAAGAAGACGGATGACGATCGAGCGAGGCTCTACTCTTCAGTGGAGAGTTGCGCGGCCCTCATATATATAAGACGCCGAGCCGTTTGTACCCAACGGTTGTTGGGGCCACCCGAGGAGCCCCAAATTTCCCCAGGTCTCATTTGTTACTCCTGACCCCCCCTCCCCCCTCCCCCCAGGGAAGATGAGGGGATGGCAACTTTCAGGAAATGGTGCGAGTCAAGGGTTGAGTCCATTCCGCAATTTTCCCGTTTGAAGAATCATCGTCCATGAATTCTGGCCCCATCATTTATGGCCACTTGAGGATCGAAATACTTCCACTCGTGGCCAAAACCTTAACAAGGCCAACAGACCCAAGTCGCGTGCTCTCAATTATTCTAACTTAGGACCTTCAAAACAAGTGGGGCGATCCACCCATAGTTAGTTTTCTTTTAATAATGTCCGGGCTAACCTTGGGAGGACCTTAGCAATTATATTATTCGAAAGGGAATGTAAAACAACCTAATGGTTTCAAATTTCGTTAGAATCGGCGAATAGTTAAGATGTTATTGCCGAAAAACTCATTAAAGTAAAATGGTTTTCATCTGCCCGATTGACTGACCTACGGACCGACATAGTAATTTATAAAGTCATGTGCACGCGACTAAAAAGTGTGCATTTATCCGCCAGTATGCAATTATAGGTACATGACCGTTTCTGTTCACATCTAAAATGATTTTATTACATGTTTATTTTGTCGTCTCCTTTTCACCTACAGTTAGATTTCATTGAATCTAAGCCTGTTTAGGTACTGTGACTTAATTCACACATAAATTTATGTGTGGAGAGACGCTTTTCAATCCCCTACAACTGCAACCCTGCTGAAAGAGTGCATCTAAAAGGGTTGCAAATATGCAGCTTTACCGACAGTCTTAAGGGGATACCACATTGTTTTTTTTCAACTACGTTACATTACTATATTGAAGCTCATTAAAAGACCTTTTTATTTCTGCCAAAATCATAATAACTTTTTTAACCGTTTTTGGAGATACAGGGGGAGGGGGGCTTTCAGAACCACCCCTCTTTAAACCGGATATCATTTGCTATAGAATTACTAAAAATTAAGCATTCGAACTCAATTCACTACCAAAATATGTACATATGATTTAGTTATCATTTGGAATCAGTTTTCTTTAGTTCCAAGAAAATTTGTTTAAACGTGGCAAAATTACAGATGACAAACACAATGCAGTTTTTTGTCAACAAAAAGGGATACAAAATGAATCTTACAAATTACCAGCCAATCAATCCTTTCATGTGTTTCTAGTGATTTCCACACACACACAAAAAAAATCATTGCAAAGAGATTCTCTTACAATTTATTTAGAAGAAATTAAAGAGAATCTCTTTTAATTTCTTCAAAAGAATCATAACAAATAGTTTCTCTTGCGTTTCTTTGCTCTTTCGTGAATGAAAATTGAGGCTTTTAGGAGGAAGGCTTATCGCTTGGGGCCTACCTTTCACGGGAAGCAACCAATCAAGTACCACCCATGACTCTCAATGTCGATTTCCAAACCATTTGAAGATGGCCTCTCACACGAAACAACCAGACAGGTACCAGCTGCCCATGACTTCCTTCCACGTACCTTAAAATGCTTGCTCAATGGTTGCATGACCCGATTTGTTCTCTCCGTTCGAGGGTTCGGACCTTCCTTAGCCAATCTTTCGATAGCAAAGGGGGAGACTTTAAAGAACCTCTCCTGGAATTATAGAGCCTGGGGGGGGGGCTTTCATTCAAACTCAGCGAGCACCCCAAACCCATCCTTAGTCTAAGAACTTACGGCATTACAGAGAGACTTAGTAGCCCATTACGACGCACAGCTAAAACTACGTCGATAGATACGCTTAGAATTCTTAATCGACTAAGTCGTGTAACATCTTCACCTCTATCTCTTTCACCCCGAGTGTCCCTCTTTGTTTGTTCATACAAACAAATAAGAGCAGGTAGCCGCTCGGAGTCAAGGAGACAAATGTGAATTTTGTATACTTTTCATTGTTCCTGCCTGACTAAAACCTCCCAACTCTAGTCACAACTGTTAACATAATCTTGAAACTTCAGCTTTTTTTTTATTGTTCGCATTTGTGGCTCTTAGTCCCATCGGATTATAAACTTAGATGTGGAAAAACGAATTGAATACTTACTGGTTCTGTTGTGTGAGAAAGAATAGTGAACACTGCTTCCACTAAACTAGCGAGAGCACATATGATTTGGATTCAACCACAACTAGGTCCGATTTCACTTCTGAACGTCAAAAAGCCAAGTGTGTGGCGAGGTCGTTGGGAGATAATTCCATTTAATTATGCGTGATGATATCAGTGTAAAACGATTGAGTCACGAAAGAGATAGAAGTGTTGTGGAATAGGGGGTACCAGTCATACACCTCGCATACCCTTTGAACAACAGCACAATTCGACCAAAGGAATGGTGGAAGAGTAAGTAGGAGGGGGGGGGAGGAAGAGGAGATGGAAATAGGAATAAATGGAAAATTTTGGAAGGTCAAAGATATTAATAGCTTTCAGAGAGAAGAAGACGAATGTTGTGAAGAGATGGGGTAGAAGGTGAAGATGAAGCTGGGTGAAGAGGATATTAAAAGGGAGAAGTTAAAAATAGGAGTTCAATAAAAACGGTAGAAAGACAAAGCTAATAATAGCCTTCGGAGAAAGAAAGTGAGAAGGTGAAAAAACAAATGACATTTGAATGGATGAGTTATGAAAACCAAAGATATAAATAGGCCTGAAGATGGAACAGTGTGAAAGACCGAAGATTAGAAGATGGCATTACCAATGGAAAAATGTGAAGATCGAAGGCAATAATGTCATTTGCACTAACGAACGTGAAAGACTCAAAACACAAAAAAGGTATCGTAGGGAAAATTGTAAAATGCCGAAGATGGACATCAATATCTATGACCGTAAATGAGGAAGAACCGAAGATAAAATTGGTTTTCAGATGAATTTAAGAGATCAAACATATAAATAGGCACTCGGAGGAAAGAAATTGGGTAACAGGATAAGAGACAATAAAAGACTGAAGACAAAAATTGGCCTTGGATGTAATATGGTAAAAGACCGAGAATAAAATAGGCATAAATTAAAATGTATCAATTGAAAGAATTGGCCAATCCGATTCAGGAGTGGAGGCGACCGATAAAGAAAATGGGTGTTCGCAGGAAACACCTTAATATGAACGAAGGAATAATTGGAAGTATGGAAGAAGGCAGTGAAAGACCAAATATATATTTAAAAAAATGGTTAGTTGTGGTGGTTCGCCAATCTGCCTCAATCCAAGTGGATCACGACCGGATAGTGAAATATACATAAAGTTCAATATGACAATCGGTGATGAACCCAAGGGCACCAGGGGCCGGTCCTCTTTGGGGAGAGGTACCAAGAAGTATTATGTTTTGACACCAAACAGCATTGAGTTGGAACCTTCATCTGCCCCGGGTAAGAGGGACCTGTTCCGCGTCAGAAGTATGTGGATATAGATACCTATCGGCTGTATTTTGAAAGAATGTCAACAGTTAGAATTATGAATGGGAATTAGGATACAAGAGTGTAGAAGATCAAAGAGAGCAATTGTCATTTGGATAGAAGAGCGAGGAAGATAAAAATGGACATTCGGATGTCAATTGGATGGAAGAGTTTTGAAGACCGAACATCTAAAGGGCATAGAACACTGTGAAAAGTCGAAGAGTAGCACAGTGGATTCCAATGCATGAGTGGAAAAGATCAATGGGATTTAGATGGAAGACCATAAGTGGGGAAGGAGTGACGATGCGACTGGTTTTCAGATATAAATCTGGAAGAGGTCAAGGATATAAATAGGAATTCGGATGTAAAGATTGCAAAAGCCCTGAGATATTATTGGGTAATGGGAGACTAGAAAAGACTAAGACAAAAATGGCTGAGGTATGGAACACCATTAAAGTCCGATAATAAAAAGAAATTACAAAGAAGGAAGAGAAAGAAGATAAAAGAAAAATGGGAATTCAGATAACAGTGAGAAGATCGATGAATGAAATTTGTTTTGGGAAGGAAAACTTTGTTAGACTTGAAAAAATAATTTGGTCTTTGGAAGACAGTGAAAGACTAAAGAAAAATGCGAGGTCGAGTGGAATAATTCCAACCGATGCACTAAATGGGCATTTAGATAAAAGATTATAGGAGACAGAAAAGATAAAATTCCCATTTAGGTGGAAAAATGGTGAAGATAAAAATGATCATTGAATGTTAAGGTGTAGAAGACCGAATTTATAAAACATACCATTTTATCGAAGAGTTTTGAAAACCCCAAATATAAATGAGCATCCGGATGGAACATTACAAAAGACCGAAGGTTAGAACGGAGCATCCGGATGGAACATTACAAAAGACCGAAGGTTAGAACGGAGCATCCGGATGGAACATTGCAAAAGACCGAAGATTAGAACGGAGCATCTGGATGGAACATTGCAAAAGACCGAAGATTAGAACGGAGCATCCGGATGGAACATTGCAAAAGACCGGAGATTAGAACGGAGCATTCCGATGGAATAATATTGAAGTTTGAAGACAAAAATGGCATTTGGATTGAAGAATGTGAAAGCCAGAAGACAAAAAGTGTAAAATGCTGAAGATAAAATTGAGCATTCGAATATAAGAGCGTAAACAAGGAAAGACCCAACATAAAACTGGATTTCAGATATTTGAATGTAGGAGAACAAACATACAACTTCGGCCCAAAGTTTTCGGATACCTGAATTATTTTTTTATTCCTTGGGCATGTTTATGAATATGTTGCTGTAGTTTTACATGCATGCGTCATTTGCATCTTGCAAGAATAATAAAAGAATCTTCCGCATAACTTTTTTTTTTTAAATGTAAAAATGGCAATGCTATTGAAATGTATGAAATTCTGGTATAAGGATGCGGTGTGTTGCAGTCAAAATATCTTCATATAACGCATTATTTGTTGATTACTAGGATATTTCATATCCACACGATCTGATAATGGCGAAAACACGTAACTATACAGTGGAGAAAAGAAGTGATGCGCACGCTCCACGAGAAGGATCTCAGCTCTTGAAAATCTCCCTTGAGTGGTTGACGGATCACATTTCCGTGTTACAGAAGTGTTGAAGGGGATCCGATAAAGTAGAAATATCCAATACCGACCTCATTCTTGACCCATGGTTAGTACGCAACATGAAGCAAGATCTCCGCGTCGCATGAACCTTCGAAATTGTGAGAAAATCGCAGTCCAGCCGTAACATGAATGGAAAGAGTCCGGCGAGGTAGATTCATCCGTCAGGACAGTCCGTCACAGACTACTGAATAGGGCCTAAAGTCATATAAAGCCCGCTAGAAGCTGCTGATCAACCTTCAGCAGAAGCGACGTTGACTGATTTGGGTACATACTAACCGCAACTAGACCATGCGTCAGTGTGGACGTGTCTTATGGGCCTACGAGTCCACTTTCCACTTGTTTTCGACACCAGGCAAGTTTACAGTCTACATAAGGCTAATAGATCAATCGAATTGAGAGCTAATAGTGCCAACAGTAAACACTTGTGGCCGCTCTGTAATGTTATGTGGCTGTATGTCAAATACAGGTGGGGAGGGGGTCGTCTCACCGTTTGTGATAGCACCATGAATTCAGAGAAGTGGCAAGCTGTCTAGAGATATTATATACTTACCTCAGCCTGAGACCTGTCCAAAAATCTCAGGAATGTGATTTTCCAGCAGAACAATGTCACATGTCGGCGTCCATCATACAGCGGTTTCGGCCAACAATATCACAGTGATGGACTTTCCGCCTCAGTTTCTGGATATGACTCTACTGGATAACTTTCGGCAGGGGACCTAAAATATGCTTAAGACATCGCCAGTCAGCCTTCAATGAACAACTGAAGGCAGTCATCACCGAGGAGTAGACCAGCATCACACATATCAGGTATCGCACCCTCTTGGAAAGCTAGTGGCAGATCTAGAAAAAAACGAATGGGCGGGTGGTTAGGGATATTCGATGCCAGGATTTTTAGGAGTGGGAATTTGTTAAAGCTGCTTATTATGATACATATTTTTACGAGTAATACATGTATGATCGTACAAATAATTAGTGTTGAGTACATACATGTAGTGTAGACTATAATGATGTAGGTTACTTGCAAGTCATTTCGTCCACTTAAGTATCAAGACACATAATAGAAAAAATATTTTTATTTTCCAGGAGTAGGCTCTCTCAAATTCGTAGGCCCATGCCCAATGTCCCCCTTCATTTGCCCAAGCGAAGAGCAGACGGTGGTTTTTCTCCGCAAACTTGACAATCACTTGATCATTCGAAACTTGAATGTCATTGTGGACGGCGGTGAGTAGTGAGAGGCTGTTGAGGCGATCCTAGCCAATGGTGCTCCTCACGTACGTCTTTAGCCGTTTCAAGGCTGAGAATGAGCGTTCGGCCTCTGCATTTGAGACTGGCCAGGAGCTTCGCAATGTTCGGGAACATACGGGTCTCGGCGTACTTCTTCGCATTCTTGACAGCCCCGAAGACCGGAGTGAAATTTGTCCACTGCTGTGCTTCCAACTGCTCTAGCACCAGTGACTCAACATCGCTCTCGTAGAGCTTAGCGGCATTAAGGACCGCATCCACGTCTGCTTTTGAGCCCTTGAGAAGCTCCTTCGACCGGAGAGCAACTGGCACGGTATCGTCCTCAAATCTTTTCTTCAGTTCGGCGATCACTTGGTCAACGAACGAAATATAGACCGAGCGTCAATAGTACTCCTCAGCAGTGCTGGCCGGGATATTCGCGCGCTGTTTCTTTCGTGCACAGACTCGGGGGAACAGGGACGTCATCGTCAGCTGAGTCCACTTCAATCAAGAGATCCTTGGCTTTTGCAAATACAGTGTGAAGTGCTCCTCGGCATTCTTTCTGAACTTTGCGAAAACAGTCGATCTCACGAATCAGTGCGTACACAGATGCCAAGTCAACGGCCTTCTTCTGCATGGTCCTGCCAAAACTGACTGCCACAACCAGCGTAATGAGAAGGCGAGGGTCCCTAATCGCGACGAGTAAGATGTCAGCATTGCCATCCAGCTTCATTTCCTCTTCCATGAAGACCGCGATGTGAAGCAGAAACTCTATGAACACGAGGACTGCATTATGCCGCTCAACCCATCTAGTGGGACACAAGGACACCGACTTCTCGCGCTTAGCTGAGGAAAGCTTCACGATTTTGGAGAACCGGAGCGCCCGCATGTTGCTGGAGTAAATGAAGAGAGAGTTTCATTTCTTTCACATCGCACGCCCTAGTCAGCACCGAGTTCAGTCGGTGATTAAAGTAGTGGATCTTTTTGGCCGCCATAGTGATGGCGGCACAACCTCTGAACTTTCCCATCATGATACTCGTTTCGTCGAAGCCGAGGCCCCGGCAGTTTGACATGTCTAAACTAAGGCCATGTACGGTGCGAATGAGCAGGTCGGCTAGGCCTACACCGGTGAGGTTCTCAGCGTGGATGAAAGTGAGAAAGTCCTCCTTGATATCCTTCGATGTGTCGTAGGATAATGGTGGCTTGCTCCTTTCCTGAGACGTCCGTGTTATCGTCCATTAGCACTGCGAATACCCCTGACACTCCGGCTAAGACCTCTTCCAGCACCAATCGACATGTAAAACGAAATAGGATTATGTTGATCCTGCTCATAATGTTAAAATAGCATGAATTCTACTTTTGTAATAAGAGACCTATTTTTTAGACAGAAGTTGCAGTGTCACCCACCTGTGATATCGATCGGCTCGTCCTGAATTGTTTTGCTAATGAGGGTCGAGTGGGCTCGGCTGGCCAAGCTGGTAACACAGCTCGATAACACAGAATCGCTCTAAAGACTCCTTTCTCCGTTTCCCTCGGAATAGATAGGTCAAATGGACCGTCACCTCGATGCCTACAGAGAGGTAGCATATTTCGTCAGCAGAAGAAGATGCATTCATTGATCGGAACCAACAGGCGCCGGTTGGTCTCGATTTTCTCCTTCTTCAACGCCTGCAACATAGTGTCGATAGCCCTCGTCGGGTTTCGCAAAGTGTCGACAAACCCCCTCCATTTTCGTCATAGCTGTCGCGTGATATCCGTGCTTATTGTGACTGCTGAGCAGTTCGGTGGCTTTTTTGTACCTGAACATCGGCTTTAACACCAAGGTGCCGAACAGCATACATGCAACGCAGTATCCACCCTCTTTCAGCAACGAATACTTCAGCCAGGGGTATGTGATGAACCAGCTTGGTTCTAATCACCTCTTATGACCACCTTCTTCAATGAATATCAGTGATTCGTCATGGTGAGATTCGGCTTCGCTGTCGGACCTACAGGCTGTCGATGACGAAGTTTTTAACTGTTGCTCCAGCTCATTGACATCGCGTTCACAATCATCACTCGTCTTGGCCACTTCAAATGGTCTTGAAGAACGAGGCGATCTTCATATCACCGGCTCGCTTCATGGCACACCCCAGTGAATGAGAGGGAACTAATGCATCACATGGAAAAGCACAGCCGCTCACATCACCCTCATGTCCGTCACAATATATAATAAAAAAAATCACTTACTTTGCACTGCTGTGTTTCAGAGAGAGGATGACGGGGAGATGATGCTGGTGTAGTTGCGAGGAGAGAGAGAGGATGCTGAAATTAGTTCCGAAAATGAAAGATGCCAGCGAACACATGCCCAGCTCAGGACAGGCCAGCTGACAAAGTGTGGAAGGGTCAGGCATGTGAGTCAGGATGCGCAATCCGACTGGTCAGTGAGTCAAGCGCACGGGCTGTGTGTCCGCCGTGAATCAAGATACGAGGGGCCGACTCAAAAAGCGATGCAAGCCAGGCACACTGTGTGGAATTCCCCACTAATCATGGGGACACCCTCGGCTTCCCTTGGATCCGCCTATGTGGAGAGCATACCTTCTTTACAACACAAGAATTCCTTGGGATAACATCTATCGCGAGCTGTACATCAACATTCAGGCCTGCTTCAAGTGCTATAAAATGGAAAGTCACAACTCAGCGGAGTTCTCTAAAAGAGAAAAAGAAATCTGTTCTGAAAAGTGGCATAATGCACGAACCCAGTCAAAAAGTGCATGAACTGTAATACAAACCACATAACCCTTTCAATGTCCTATCCCCAAAAGTAGTTCATCCTGAACAAAAAAACAATAAAACTCAGAAATTGGACACATGAAACCAATCTTACGCATCCGCTGCTAAGATCACCACTGCAAGCATCCTCCTCCAGATCGGTGACACCCTGAACATCAAAATCCTGACATGCATACGTCATGCTCACGTATGTAACGTTGTATGCCCTGGCAACTAGAAAAAAAGAACAGATTGCTAATAGGAAATGACCTGGAATCGATCAAATTCCCAGGAAAAGTCGATTCGAGTGATCTCTTTAAAGTCACAATCAACGATGAGAATAAAAAAAACTACAAAGAGACGAGCGAACCCGAATACTTGTAGCTCGGACCAATACACAAAAAAGAACGACAAGAAGGAAATAAATAAACGGAATCAGATTGTAGGAGAATAGAGGCTCCCTGCCGCCATGTGAGCCGTTACCCATGAGGTTGAAAATAATAGAACCCTTTCCTTTCTCGATCTTCTTATTCACAGAACTCCGACTGGTTTTAAATACTCCATCTATCGCAAACCTACTAATTTAAACTCTTATATTAATTTTTACTCTTTGCATAGTCCCAAAGTCAAACGTTCCGATTTTTCCTCTATGTTTTTACGGGCCTTACCTGTTGTTAGTCCTGAATATATGGATTCTGAATTCTTCAATATCTTTGAAATTGGGCATAAATCATGTTGCCCAAATCCCTTTCTTGTAAACTGTCTTTCCTCTGCAAAAAAGACGTTCTATAATACAACTCCTGCTATCCCTTTTAATGTTAAAAACATCTTGGTTTTACCCTTCTCTGTTTGTTTCATTGACCTTCCCGGTCTTTAAAAAACTTTAACATTTCATTTGCTTTCAAATAAGAGTCTACTATAAAAAAAACATTCTAGTTCACCATAATTATAATAATATTGGGGGAGTCTATTCGGTCGAATTTTCTGTTTGTCTGAGTAAATATTTTGGACAGACAGGAAAGCAATTAATTATCTCTCCGTATTAATCAGCATAAATACAATGTTAGGAGAGCTGTAAATAATAGTGCGTTATTTGTGCATATGTCCGAAAATCACTTAATTATTGGAATTCAGCCCCCAAAAATTTTTGCTCAAATGATTCAAATATAAGAAGAAACCTTGTTGAATGTTCATGTATAAGCCAATTTAATAACTAACATTTCCCCTGGCCTTTTTAAAATTGATGCTGTTATGAAAGAACTATTTCTTAAAAAATTAGTTTTAACTTATGTTCCTAATTTTTTTGCAATTTTCATTTTTATGGGCACCCGATTTGTCAATTTAATCATTGCATTGATTTTGTATTAACATTTTATTTCTCTTCCTCTCTCCTTGTGCCTCTCCCCTTCGTTTTAATTTACTTCTAGTGTCTCTCCTAATCTCCCTCTTCAGACTATCGCTTTATTCGTTAATCGTTTTAACCCTTTTGACTCTGTTCTTGACTCTTTCTTGCCTCTCGGTTTGACCTTGCTACCTGTTAGAGCTAAATCTTAATGTGAATTTACCCGTCCCTCTCCTACTTCCTCATTGGTAATTTCTTGTCTTAGAGGCGGTCCTTTATCTTTTACTAGCTTATATATACCCTTATTATATTATTTTCTCTTATAGTTATCCTTGAGAATGAACCGAATAAAGTTCGAAAGTACTTGGAAGCACCTTTTTCATTTTTCCTGCGTGACATTGCCTACATTGCGAACCTCATATATATATATATATATATATATATATATATATATATATATATATATATATATATATATATATATATATATATATATATATATATATATATATATATATATGTGTGTGTGTGTGTCCGTGTGTTAAAATTCATAACTCTGCCACAGCTGTGGACTTCATTGGTACATGCATACAGCATGGTCTTTTACCTAATTATATATATATATATATATATATATATATATATATATATATATATATATATATATATATATATATATATATATATATTAGGTTGAGGAATAAGTTCTTGCGTTTTTTTAATGTTGTGTTGATTTCAATTTTGTTGACGTGATTTGTGCACATAATAAGAAACCATAATAAATAATGAGAGCAAAATTTGCAAAGGTTAGGCTACGTCTCTTAACAGCGTAGACTATTAGGCTTTTGCTTAGGCTACGTCTCGAAGTTGAGTAATAAGTCATTGCGGTTTATTTAAAAGTTGTGTTTATTTAATTTTTGTTCTGTACCCTCAAAATGGAATGTCAAGTTGAAAGAAAGGCGCATTTTCGACACTTGTTGTTATTCATTTTCAATCGAGATGGGAACAATGCAAACGCAGCCAAAGCTCGTCGCGATATTTGTGTTTTCTACGGAGAAAATGCTTTATCAGAAAGGACAGCTCAATGGTGGTTTTCACGTTTCAAAAACGGTAATTTCAATCTTACTGACGAGGAATGTTCTGGTCGCCTCATTAAGTTGGATGGAGATCGATTAAACGACCTTCTTCTTGAAAATCCTCGTCAATCGACTAGAGAATTGGCTGTAAAATTGGCGTGTGATCAGAAAACTGCAGTGAATCACCTTCATTCGATGGGGAAAGTTTAAAAACTCGGTGCATGGGTTCCGCATGCTTTCAGCGAAAGCAACAAACTTCAACGCTCCACGATTGCTGCGGGTTCGCTTGCTCGTCACAAGGCTACCCGTGGATATAAGTACAAATTTCTTCACTGCATCATCACTGGCGAAAACAATGGCTTAGCCCCAATAAAAAAAAACACTTCCGCGATTAAAGCAAGGACTTCCTCCACGAAAGACGATGATGTGTGTGTGGTAGGATTGTGAAGGCATCATTCTTTATGAGCTCCTTGCGAACAACGATATTGTCAATGCAGAACTCTACGTTCAACAAATGTATCGACTCGCCGAAGCTATTCGTGAAAAGCGACCTCATCGACGTTATGGAGTCCTTTTGCAACACGACAATGCTCGTCCTCACATTGCCAATATGACAAAAGACGCCATCCAAACGCTTAATTGGGAAATCCTGCCGCATCCTCCATATTCGCCAGACTTGGCTCCATTGGATTTCCATCTGTTCCGATCGCTCTTCAACAATTTGCGCGGCGTTTCGTTCAATACTGATGTTGACTTAAGAACCTGGTTAGACGAATTTTTCAAGTCAAAATCCAGAGATTTTATTGCAGAGGCATCGAAAAACTAGTTGAACGTTGGGAAGAAGTCGTAAATAACAACGGAGAATACTTTATTGATTAAATTGCATATTGTTATAAATTAAAAATGAAGTTTTTCTAAAATTGTTAATGGTAATGATTAAATTTGATAAAACCACAAGAACTTATTCCTCAACGCAATATATATATATATATATATATATATATATATATATATATATATATATATATATATATATATATATATATATATATATATATATATGTATATATATATATATGAAATGAATAACTCAGAAAGTAGCAGGTGAGGTTCGCAATGAAAGCAATGTCCTGCAAAAAAAAACTGAAAAAAGGTGCTTCCAATTACTTTCGAACTTTATTCAGTCCAATAAGGGTATATGTCGTGGTATTGTAAGCACCGAGTTGGTGTACGTAGGTTTGTTACGTACTTGAATAACTCCTTGATTACGTTTTCTCTAAGAGTGCTATATTTTTTTTACGTTATTTAATCTTTGAGTATTCTTAGTGCCATGTGCAGCGTTTCGAGGATTGAATTAAATACTTCTAATATATATATATATATATATATATATATATATATATATATATATATATATATATATATATATATATCTTTAATTACAACATAAAAAAATGAAATCTAAAAAAAAAAAACTATACAGCTATGAATATAGGAGTCTGTTAGAGTTACTAATTTACCTCAAATGAATATAAAGTAATGGTTGACCCCAAGCTCACTTTAATATTGGACGCTAATTGACACACAAAAATAATTGAATTTATCTACCTTTAAAAAAAGCCACACGTAAATCTGGCTGAAGAATGACCTTGGTCTTGGATCTTATGTAGACGAAAATAATGTTT